>RSEF01000001.1:159321527-159350722 GCA_003993805.1 Himantopus leucocephalus
GTTTCGTCCTTCTCCCTTCCCTTCCCTTCCCTTCCCTTCCCTTTTCCCTGCTTTTCCCACCTTTATTGCATTCCATATTCACCCTCATTAGCACCACTTTTCATTCTTGGAACAGATGCAGAGTTCAGTTGCAAAGAGTACTACAAAATGCAATAAACTCAACTCCTGTTAATTTATGGAGAAACATAGTCCTTCTTAAGCATGATTACTTGCTATTTTAAGAAGCTTTGATGTGACATCTTGTCACCTCTTAAATATCTCCAAACAGCAGTTTGATTATCTGGAAAATTATTAAACTAAGGAAGTAAGTAAGTAACCCTCTGTTCAGAAATTATGGCTGAATTTTGATCATTATAGTTTAAAATGTTGCTTTACATTATAAGTCAAGATAAATATGAGAGCAACTGTAACAGTAGATGCAACATAAAATTTCAGCTTACTTCACAAAGATGCTTACCATATGACTGCATATGTGAATGGCATGTTTATACAAGATTTAATGTTGTTTTGTGGGTGGGATAGCTCAGACAATATAGTAATTTTAAGCTATAGCTAGCCAGGATATGTATATGCTGAAAATACATGTACAGGATGACAATATATGTAGAGGCATGTACAGAGAGAAAGAGACAAACAGAGAGAGAAAGAAGGAAGGTGTGCATGCAAGGCTGAAACAATCTGGATGGGAAAAAACATTGGAAAAACAGTAATGAAAAAAATATATAATCCCTCCAGCAAGTTTTCTATTTTTGCTAGTATGTTATTTTCATAACACTGTATTTAATGAGTCCTTAATGAGGTCAATGAAGTTACCTTGACATGGCACAACCATTAAATGAGATGAGAATTAGTTTTTCCAAATGTGGTAAGAAAGGCCCTATATCTCATAGGTATTTGAAAACATAACATATTTGCTAGTTGATTAAGAACTAGACTGAAATAATTGCCCGAATTCCCTAGTACTGGTTCTAAGTATTTTGATATGTTCAGCAAAGTGCTCACTACATGGATTTTTAAATGATAATAATATGGAAATATCACTTAAAGTCCATATTTAATTTACTAATCAGTAGCACCTATTCTCTCAGTTAAAAATCCTTAAGTCTTATGTCAGGGAAAAAGGAGAACCAAGGTTAAAATGATCATGAAGGACTCTGCACACAGCTTAGTGGTCCATCAAACTTGCAGTGTACCTCAACTCGAATTTACTAATGGTGTGAAAACAAAATAATTAAAAGCTCCATTCTCCAGCCAATTTGCCTCTTTGTGTGATTGATAGCCATTTAAAACAAGCAAATTGCAGCATTTGCACTGGGGAAAAAAGTATTTCAAAAGTATTTAGGTACAGGTTGAAGTATCTTCCAGGTTGTCTCTTAGCAGAGGTCATCTGACTGTGGACTTGACAGGTCCATTTATGATCTGTTTCTACTGTCTGAATGAAAGTAGAAAATAGAAGGTTAGTTAGGGTCATGTCTGAGCTTGATGGATCAACTCCTCCCATCCTCACCTCCCCCTAAACTGACACAGTTGAATCCCTGATGAGGCGGCTCATTCTCTCTCCATGGTTGCTCAGGGAATCGGGTAGTCAAGTTTAACTCATTGTGACAGGCTGTGTGCCATATGCCCTTGTGATGTTTACATCTTCATAATTGTACTGCACTGATGTTGAGCAGCCAAGAGTGAAAAGCAAATTATTCGGAAGTTTCAAGGTTAAGAGTCTCCTGCATTCTCATCTGCTCCCCCCAACACTGTCATTCCAGACCTTCTCCCCCTAATAAAAAGAAAATAACAGGACTGTATTGCAATTTATCTAACAGAGAATATCATATTAGAGCTTGTTCCTAATACACACAATGTGCCAAGACTCTCATTTCTGTTCATTCTTTTTTAATTTATCCCATTATCCTGCGTAAGCAGAACAAAATCTGTTAAAACACGTTTCTTCCTTTCTTCTTTAAAACAGGAATTCCAGCCATGCAACACTGAGCTGTATCTAGACAGCTATATTATGTTCTCCTAATTCTTTCACACAACATGTTTGTTATATCTTTTGCTTTCTTCATGTTCGTTCTTCTACGGGATATTTCATATCCCCTTTCAAGATTGTTTTTCTTTTATCCAGTGATGGTTTAACAGAAAAAAAATTGCATGAACCATTTAGGAAGCTCAACTACGAATTCCACATATACACAACATTCCCAAATAACGTCCTAATTCCTTTCTTCTGTGTGGTCTCATGACTCTTGAATTTCTGACTGTACAGTGACTGCATTTTTTTAAAGGGGCTCATCAAATCGTCTTGCTCTGATAATAGTTAATACACCAGCCCTAAAGGTTTTTTCACATGATTTAAGGAGAATTTGGATGACTGTTCAGTTGGACAGGATTAGAGTAGAGCAAGATTTCCACTCATCTTTCCAGAACAGGCATTTTTGTACATGGACAAACAAATGAAGAACTCAAATTAAATAAAGGGGCACCAGTTGAATGGAGATGCCTATAAAGATAGACAGTACAGATGTATAGAGTCATTGTCTTGGTCTTTAGCTAACTTCAATGTCTAAGTCCCAGTTTAGGTGATTATTTATTATGATTTTTAAACAATGAGGGAATCAATGACATGGAAAGAAATACGTAGTCAGTTCCAGTCAGAAAAAAAAAGGCTGCCAGGACAATGAAGGATTGGATAGTGGAAGATGTGGGAAGATGTACACTGTTGTTAGTTGAGCAGGTGAAACCGAGAAGTCTGGTAGAGGAAAACTTTCTTAGCAAGAACAGTATAGAGCGTGATACTGAAAAGACAAAATAGTGAGAACACATAACTCATATCTCCATATTAAGGCTTCCAGTAAATGTACTATGGTTGCTGCCACCTCTTTTAGAGGACTAATGTTTCTGTTGCTGATTTATATAATTTCTATTGCATTTGATGAGTGTAAGAGAGAGGAAGTACAATTCTTTTCTTTAAAATGTCACCAAACTCAGGATGGTTGCTTTAACCACTAAATTGGTAAATACCGTAACTAGACTGGAAGGATTATACAGATCATTTGTGCAGGGCTCAGATGGATTGGTGTGAGAATGCTTACCACACTGAGTTATCTCAGAGGCAATAAAAAAGCCCCTAATTTGTTGATACCAAAGGAAATCATTTTAAACTGTCACCATACTGTGAAGCACTGTGAAAATTTAAGTAAGCATGCCACAAATAAACACTTGGTTTATCTACAGAAAAAACTTAGGTGCCTCCAGAGTTTGTATCGGGTGAAAAGGTTTTGGAAATCTTAAGTTTGGACTTAGGTATTTAAATCAGTACTGAGGCTGTACTTTGGCATCCACATACTTTGTTAGATTTAGCTTGAGAAGGCTGTCACATTTATCAGAATTTGGATCTCTTTCACTTTCCAATGTACGAATCATTGGTCAGCCCACAACAAAAAAGGACTACTAATTCAAATTTCAGAATTAGAAGTAAGGAGATAATTAAAAATTATATACAGAAAGAGGGGGAACGGGCTAGTTTTGTTTTTGTCGGAAAAAGGAAACTTTATTGTGATTGTAAAGAACAGTTCTGAATTCTCAGAGAAGACTGAAGAGATTAACCTCAATAAAAGTAGGACTCAAATTTGGGAGATGGTAAGGAACTGATCTAAATAGTATGAAAATGAGTAGCTGAAAAAGAAATGTGAGCAAAAGAAAGCATTGGAAGTGAGTCTTTTGTGCATTAAGCTATGTATTGATAGTGTAAGTAGAAACACCTGCTATTAAGCAGTTTTGGCTCATCACAGTGGTGCTTCTCCAGCAGAACAAAGGAGTTCTGTGCAATGTATGCTGAGGAGGGGCTGGGCCTGACCACATCTCAGACAGGAGAACTCAGGACTGATCTATCAGGAGGTTTATACAGCACACCAGCGTTCCTAGTAAGATGCATCATGTAGACAGTGACTTGCACTAGCTACTTGCCATTAGGATAGAATTATACTTTTATTCACTGGTAGTAAAATTCAATGTGTAAAGCGTATGTGTGTGTGTATTTATTTTTGTGTGTGTCTGTAAGAGAGAGAAAAAGTGGAGGAGAAAGTTGTATGTGCATATGAACAGGTAGACAAACTAAGCTATGATTAACATTAAGCTTGGAAGGACTGTGATTTGGAAAGTGTTAGCTAAAACACTGAAGATAATGTATTAACATCAGGAAAAAAATTATGACCTTTGGGGCAATACAAACTGCAGTAAGTTTAGTATATCTGAAACGCATTCTGATTTACCACCTGTATGCTGATGCCACCAATATTTTCTAAGTCCTTACTCAGACTTAGCCAAAGTGCCTAGAAAGCGTTACCATCCTAATGTCATTTTACATATGTAAAAGGGTACTAAATGAATTAATATATTCATACTTTCTTCAGTGGGCTGACTTTAAACCACTACCATAGGTCTTTTCCAATCACAGTTTGAAAATCTGGAGTGGTAGAGAGGTGTACTAGCTGCAGTAATCAAGTAATCAAATACTATGTCCTATACTAAAAGGGTTAGATTCAGCTTTCCATGCTGAAGAATCTTATTTAAATGCTCACTGTGAGATAACAAAAGTATCACAACCCCATATTTAATTATATGTTCTGGAGTCTAAACATTTCTCTCATGGCAAAAGATGTATAATTTATGAAAGAACCCAGTGAAGTATGTCTTGCAATGCCAAGAATTTCCTTATGGGATATGAAGACTTCAATTTGCAAGAATTGGAAGAATGAATGTTCAGCACTACAATGCCAAACTTAGATTTCCTGATGCATAGTGGAATTCCCAACCCCAGATTAGGTACTTTGTATTTAGAAAGTCCTGTATGACATTGAAACTCAAGTGCAGCTCAGGATGGCTGCAATCCAGAGGTGCTAAACTGGTGTTGGTCACATTGGGAGGAGATAAATATCACGTAGTCATTGGTCTGACTGCACAGACTGCGCTTTCAGTAGATGCACGAACATGGTTAGGTATTGACTGACAAGATGTGGAGCAGATAGAAGCCTGTTCTCTGAGAAATGCTGAGGAAATTGAAGGAAGCATGGTGGGATTATCCCCAAAGGGAATTATCAGCTAGCAGAGGGTAGAGAAATGCCTCTCACATTTAGGATTCACAGTGAGGAACATCATCACAGAGCTAGCAAGCTATGTGAGGTCATTTCTTTCTCAAAATATCAAAAGGTCCTGGAGCCTTTTACCAAGCATTTTGGTGGCCAGCACACTCATCTGGAATACAGGAAATCGGTCTCAGTTTACTCTTTGCAGATCTGCAGTAGGGATTTGTGCTCTCCCATCACCTAGGAAAAAGTTTTCACAGAAGGGCTATTAAAATACTGTCAGGCAGGTCTCTGTCAGTTGGTCCCACTGACGCTGCTTCGCTTTCTGTAACTGACTGAATAATCACCAGAGAAAGGATTTGAGCCTGACTTTCCCACATGAATGCCTTTACTCCCAAGCTATGCAGTTGGTCTTTCTTTTCTACCACTGCCTATTGAATACTTTAAAAATTTGTGCAAAGCAGAACTGTTTCACTGGGGATGAAACAGAGAGAGACACCTATGCCAGGATCCCAGATGCTCAATTATTCAGGAACTCTCTTGAAAAAATGGAAGATCCCAGCTGAAATCCTTCCTTTATATTGTAATATAGAGGATTTTGTCTCATATGAGCAAAACAAGCTGGGCAAAACAAACTGTTATTCACCCATCGTCAGGTGTTCTCTCAGTATGTGTACTACCTTGGCTCTAGCAGGGAAATACCAGCTTTGCCAATTTCATCAGGACCCCATGTAATGCAATTTTTAGCTGTTACACAGTTCTGCAGCAGAAATGCAGGTGTGGAGGGAAGTAGCCCCTTTTGACCTTTTGATGTATTGCGCATTTTGGTTTTTAAAAAGGCAGTTTGGTGCCTAAGGTCCCTTTGAGCGTCTAGCCCAAGCATTGTACTTTTGCTTTATTTCGTCATCACTTTTTATTATGCTTTCACTGACTGCTGTGGAGAAGTGTGTGCATTTTGTGATTTTTCCTGAAGTGAAGCAGCTTTCTGTGAAGAATAAAGTGGATAAATTTCATGTGACCCTGTTACCTGCAGTCTCCTGCCACTTCAGTTTCTGCTGAGCAATCTGGCACATTTGCAGTTTATACTAGCTAGTGACACAATCTGCGCTGACAGGCTACGAACGCTAATGGATTTCTCTCTCCCTTATGCAGTGAAATTAAATAGCGTCTCCAACTCCATCAGGAAAGCTGACAATACCATCTACATAGGAAAACAGGCCAGGCAACAACATTAAGGTGCCAAATGTTGGCAAAGGTTTGTCGTACATTAATGATTTCTCTGCAGGGTGCCTGAGGGCTGCCAGGAGAATTCTCTGAGCAGGACATAGCTGTCATCTTCACTTGATTAATGCCCCATTGTGAACAAAGAGTAAAAGACCTGATAGCTAAATTACCCCTAACTTCTCAGGAGCAACATAATTGGGCTAAAACATAACACAGATTACAACTGTGCAGCCTGAGGTATCACAGCCCCTGTGTGAGCAAAGTGAAGTGCAATGCTTAACCTTAGAGCTGTACAGGTAGCCAGTCCAGTTAGGCATTCCTCTGTCTTTGTAGGGACCTGGTAGTCCTCACAATCGCATCTGCTGAGCTGATTTTCTACATGCATTGGTTTCTGTTCAGCAAGGCCAGCAGGCAAAAGTATAGATCTCCCAAATGCATTCTTTCTTAAGGGAATGCTGCTGAGAATTTTTAGAATCAGGCTTGTCAGAGACAGGCTCATCACAGTGCTAGAATGGCAGATACTGTGCAAAATCATGATGGGTAGTTGTTAACTTTTAAGACTCCTTTACAGTGTCCTTTCCACCTTAAACAAAGAAAAAAAAGAGTACTTTTAGGCTCACAAGAAAAAAGGTTAGAAAAAAGCAACACGAACTTCTGGAAATAAATTATGGAACACTTCATTGTTACTTGATAATCGTTCTATCCTCAGCCAATGGCTATAGGAAGAATCTGCAGACCTGAATTTAAAAAACGGCTACTGCCCAAAGAGAGGAGAAGTTAACATTGAAAAAAAAGAAGAATTATCCTTGAATATCCAAGTTTGGAAGTTTCTCTCCCCTGTTTAAAAGGTTGCTTCTTAGACTCGTCACACAGATTTGTTTTACTTGTGTCATGCCTCCAGAAAGAGGACACACTTACAGATGTTGATATTATTCTGTAAGTAAGTACAGAATGTATTTTTTCTGTATGATGTGTATTTGAATGTCTAAATAGGACATGGTGAAGCAGAATTAGGCACCAGGTTCTGGTGACCACATCAGAATTAAGGGTTGCATGGGGGTGTTAGTAAAAGGCATGCTACCTGGCGAGGAAGGTACTACTATTCCAACCTCCAGTCTTTAAAAACCACTCTGCTATTTCAGAGATTTTAAAAATATTGCTTTTTGCTTTTTTTTTTTTTGCTTTTTTGGATAAAGAAAACCCACGGAAATGAGAAGCTTACTGTTGCTCTTGTGTACTGAAGAAATATTATATATTATCTCAGCTAAAAATCCTTCTTTACCTTTTCTGACTTCTTGTCTATTTCTTTTTCTTCTGCTTGAACACTCTCTGTACCCCAGCAACAGGTCCCTGGTTTGTGATACAGAGAGCGAAATTCTGAAGTTGATGAAAAACTCCCATTGATTTCCACAGTATGATGGTGAGAACTTCATATATAACCTTCCAACAATTGTTTTATGTAAAGCTTCAATTTGTTCCTCTTGATTTTAAAAACACTGATATACTTCTTCCATATTGCTTTGCTGCTTCTTTATGCTTTCTTTCTTCACTTAAATTTCATGCTATCTGCTAACTGCCTTCCTGTGTCTCTGCCTCATTGACTTACCATTCCATTGCAATTCTCAATTGAAAATGCATAGTTTCTCTGCTACCTAAGCAGGGCCTGATTCTAATCTCTGAGTAATTCTATATCACTGTAAAACATATTGATTTGAGTAGCGCTACTTTCAGTTTACACCACAGAAAGAGGGATGTGACAGTGGACATAATTTCTCTATTTCCATTATTATTATTATCTTACTCTAGAACAGTATTATCTACCTCTGTAAATCCTTTGGGATGTAATTTGTATGAACCACACTATACATAACAAAGTAGAATTGTTATGTTTTGACTTGCTCTAAAGATAAAGCACTAGATTTTCATCTCAGCCTTTACTAGGTCTCTCCTTTTGTATTGATTTGTTTAGACAGAGAAGTGGGAAGAATGTGGGAGATACTTGTAATAGTTTATTAATATTATATGGTCTATTTGTTTGCCTGATTATTATAGCTGTGTTTTTCCTACAGATTACAAGGTGGTTAGTTCAAGCAAAGTGTCTTTTCAGAGCATAGGCAATAGAGTTTATTTCCAAACTTAAAGAGGCATTGTGGGTACTACAAAACATGAGATTTACCTGTAACCACACCACTTTTAGTAATCTGGTTTATAAATTGAAGACTTGCTATAGACAGGAAACAGAAACTAGAAAATCTCAGGAGGAAACCACTGAAGGATAGAAGATAGATAAGTAGACTCTTAAGGAATGAACTGAACACAAATCTACGTGGCCTTGGAGAAGTCAGGGCTTTATACATATTCATGTAGATTTTATACTAAATTAGAAAGAACACCCCTCCTTTTTATTTTTACTGTTTTCCTAGCACTGAGCTTAAACAATACCTTATTTAAAAAAAAAAAAAAATCAGTTTGCCACATTTGCCAGCACTTTTTGTTGATGCTTTAGTCCTAACACATCAGAGACCTTGTTTTCTGATTGTCTAATTTCTGCTCAAGTTCTTCCTATGGACATCTCTCCCATTCTCTGTGCCTGACTTGACCACATAACTAAGCAATGGCTGATACTGCTCCTGTTTCTCCTTCCCTACGTTCTTGGGTTCATCCATTCCTTGCAGCTACTAGAGAAGAGTTTGGGTTTTTTTTCCCACATTATTTATTATTTTCTTTGTTTCCCTCCCTCCCTTGTAATGAAGTGTAAGGCTTATGAGATCATAGGTCCTGGAAAAAAGTTCTGTAAGAGTACGAACCCTGTGGGATTCACTAAATTCTCCCATGTACCCCTGTAACACTGGAACCACTTGAAAGCAGGAGAATCACTCAGTCTTACTTCAGAGTGGAGGAAGTAGAGGACTGCAGTCAGAGAGCACGGGGGTGACAGACTGAAAGCAACTTTGGTTTGTAGGTCTGCCAAAGGTAACTAGGAATGTTTGAAGCATTTATGACCAGTGTTATCCATTATTAATTTACGTTATTCCATTATTAGTGAATCATTCATGAGCTAATTTAGAGGGTTGGGGTTTTTTTTTTATTATCTTTGACATTCAGAGGTACTCTGAAAGAGAGGGATGAAAGAATAATTTCCGCTGGACATTATTTGTAAACTTTGTGTATTCACTTTTTGGTATTTGCTATTCACAGCATGCAACAGATCACCTAAGCCTAATGGTGTTTTTTCTGCACCCTGACTAGATGACTAGAAATTTATAAGCATAAGACTAACCAAGGCTATATAATGAGATTTTCCTATCAAGCTAAATCAAGTTAAAATTCAGGAAAATTTCAATACTTTATCCATGAATACAATATAGATGTCCAGTTACTCACGAAGGAATGAAAAAAAGACTTACATAGGTCCACAGTCAGATGTATACACACAACTTCTCCAAATCACATTGTGTTTTATTATCAAAATTGCTTTTAAGTAACAGAAATCGTGTCAGTTCATTTCAGTCCCTAATTACTGGTATTAAAAGAACACAGCTTTAAAATCTGGCAAAGGCACTGGGAAGTAAATTTAGTAATATAATTTGCCTAGTGTATGGTACCTCTACCGATCAATGTTTAATATTTATTTTAATGGGGTTTTTGTTTTAAATAACTATAAAAGGCCAGGTTGAGCTGATATTATTTTATTTATTCAGTGTCTGTCCATCTATCTGTTCATAGTCTTTTACATACAAAACAAGAACATCATACTAAAATATAAAAGCAGAAAATAGAAAATGTAAAATCAGAAAATCAAATTACATAGAAGAGCAGAAAATTAAATCAATGTGCTATGCACAAGACTTTTAGAATTGGAAATTAAAAAAAATAATTTTAAAGGGAAGTTAATCCAATGAAGTCAGATTTCTAAATTCAAGACGGTGGACCTGCTCTAAAAGTAGGCAAAACTAAAATTGTAATGGTATTCTCCTTTACACATCTCAGAAATTCCCAAGGATCTCCTATAGTTTAACTCCTTTATTCCAGGTTTAACCAAATGGAGAACTTCATCAATATGAAAAGTCTCTTCCTTTCTACATAAATTTATTCTAGTGCATGACAGGGATGATACTTAGCAAGATAAGGACTCAGAGGCCTACTTCACTGAAGTAAATGGAAAATTTTCTGCAGACTTCCAAGCTTTCTGACAATAAGGTGCTGGAACTTTAGCAACAGCCTTGAAAATACATAAATTTAAGATTCAATATGGTAAAATTGTAGATGAAAGAACTTTGTGAATGTTTGCTATTTATAGAGCAGACGATAGAAGCAAGTTCTGCTATTAATATTGCAGAGATAAGGAACGGCTGGAAAAAAGCTGGACTTTATTTAATCTCTGGCAATTGTAATTTGTGTTACCAATAAAGACAACAAGGAAATAGTTAAGTTTGGGCTATACAGTGTGTTTTCAATATTCCTTTTGGTGAAGGTAGAAAGCTAACCTTGATGACATATATTGATATTTTCTGTTAATAACACTCATGTAGGGAAAACCCCTACAGAATATAGATTAAACCAACATAACATTACAAACATTAATAAAATATTACAGGAATAACTTATAAAATGCATTTACAGAAAAAAAGACCATTTAAGTTGAATTTTTGAACCACTTTATAATTTTGGAGTAGGGCTACCACCTTTACCTTGATTTTTTAGGTTTGATAAAAATTCTTTATTCAGTAGTACTTGTGTTGTTTAAATTCTACAGAGCTATTGAATGATAAGACTTCAGAGCAGAAAGTCTGTCATAAACCACTCATTTACTCCAAAGTATTTACAGTAGCATGTGAGGATATATTATTTAGTAGCTAATAGGATATCTGCTTTAAAAACAAATAAGCAAGGAGCTAGTGCTGCTTTTAATCAATTTTTGGTGACGTGTACAGTATTGTAAGGCATACTATGCCACAATTGCCTGAATCAGCATGGAGCAGCATCAGAGATTTACGCATTCCTTGTTCTTTTCTAGGGTGCGTCCCTGCTGTCTGTATATACACGGTTTGACATTTTGATGGATACAGGTCAGGCAACCACTGCTGGTCAATAATTTCATTTATCCATAGGTGGTTTCAATCATGACTAATTTATTATTTTGCACATCTGTGTAGGTGCCACTGCCCTCTGCTTTTAGTGCCCCCACATAAATAACTCTGGGTAAAGTAGGCATTGTGAAAAAAGAGGACAAGTTAAAAAAAAAACCCAACAAAACAAAACCCCAGACCTATCTGATGTGATTGTAACAATCAACTTTATTGCTCAGTTCAGTTGAGTCTGTTCTCATGTATGAAATAAGTTACAAAGTGCAAGTGTCTCTCTTGCTTATAATACTCTTACTGCTATAATGAGTACTCTAATGTATCTAAACTCCCTTCCTCTGTGAGCTGGAGACATGTTGCTACCTTCACCTTGCAGATGAGAAATTCCAGCAAGATCAGATATGAAATCTGCTTCTTAACCAGGAGCCATAACTGGAACTCTCATGTCTTGGAACACCATTCAGCTACTTGGATGATTGTATCCTCTGTTTAGGTATATTACTTTTCTTCCAGCATACATAATTGGTTATTCTGCAAACATGGTTTCTCTGGAGCAAGAATTATGAGTAACTTTTTCTAGAAACTCCACAGACCAATAAGGCTAATGAAACAGGTGCAGGAGAGATTCGAATAAGTACTAAGCAGAGTGATGGAGAGAAAGCTAAACTCATAATTGACATTCAGAAACTCTAGTGATGGGGTAGATAGGTTTAACAGTTTGATTGTGGGCAATTTAGGCCAAAATGAGCAATGGTGAGAGTAGTGTTTTCTCCCATCCTGTCCTTAGAGCCACTGGGACAAATCCAACCTTGTGCTTTTCAGAAAACGTATACAGCATTGCAAGACTTTGAGGAACATGGAAAAAGTTAAAGAAACAGTTTGTACCTCTCAAGCATCACTGATTTTTAAGGTATCAGACATAAATATTTTCCAAACACATATGTCACTCCCAAGTAGGAATAAATCCAAACCTGACACTAAAATTTGCTTTCTTGATAACTAAATTAGTTAAAGTACATCTGGACTAGAAGCTATTTAATGGTATAAGCCTACAATAGAATAATGGTATTGACTTTGCAAACATTGCAAGTCTTCCAGTTTTCAAGAATCTACATAAGCGCTCTTAATTCTACCTCTGTATCTTTGCTTTTTCATAGTGTTTCCTAGAAATTATTAAAGTAGCAAAGATTTCTTAAATGTGACTGCATAAGGTGCATTGCTGTCTTTTTAATAACTCATGAACAAGCAGAATTGTGCTCTGGAGGACTAATATCTGATAAGGTGCTTTCTCAGAGAAGGTAACTTGATGAGATCATTGATTCTCTAGACAAGTGAAATGAACTAGATTGAACATTTTTAGACTTCAGGAAGGTGTTTGATATGATTCCTTGCTATTGTAGGCCAAAGACCTTCAGGCATAGGGAAACTGGAAACTGAAAACAAAGTAAAAATCTTCCTTGGACTTCAAAATATTATTTTGTCTTTAGCCATACTGCTTATGGGTCTGGTAAGAAATAAAATTTAATTTCTTTTCACTGACTTACTCCTTTTTAAACTACTAAACTGCCATTAATTACTTCTGTGAACATCACCCGACTGAGATGGAGAGTTTGTTTGCACTAAGTTCCGATAGATCGATTCCCTCTTAATTAAATCCTTCTTTTACAGAGAACAACTGAAGGCAGCAGACATTTTGGTTGATAAGCTTAATGTGTCACCTTCAAAAATATATTTAATTTTGTGTAGAAGTCACAGGAAAAAGTCTTTATCCTAGTTCTGTTTTGGAAGATAGGAAGCATGGTTCTGTTCTGGAAGGGAAGGTGAGCCGTGAGCTCAGCATGACAATAGTGCAGATGGGAGCAGTGACCTCACCGAACAAAAAGGCAGGTTGCAGAGTCACAAGTCTGGGTCAGGATCGAGTCCAGACACTGATCAGCAAGTCTGCAGCAGTGAGGCAGGTCTGAGGCCAAACCACGAAGACAAAACATCAAGTCTGGGTCATATTCACGGAGGTGTAAGACCAGGCATAGACATAGCTACTCCACAGCTGCAATGTAGAAAAGGTTGGGGCAGCATTAAATACTCAGCTTACAAGCAGCTCCCTAGGGAAGGGAGGGGCAGACCCGCACTTCTAGCTTTCTTCACAACAGCTCTTATCAGCAAAGGAGTCGACCTTGGACTCCGCCAGCTGAACTCGGTAATGTCTACAACTGAACTGCTAGAAGTGGAATGTGCTCCAGGACCTGACAGTTGGAATGCAGGAAGGCTTGGAAACAATCACAAGACAAGTATGAGCCTAACCTACCTCTGGGAAACAAGTAATTTCATCTAAAATTCTGAAAATTGTAGCACTTCCTCCACAGAGTATACAGAATTTCTAAATGTAACCTGTGCCAATATTGTAACTTCTTCATTAAGGAAACATATTTATTCCATCACAGTGAAAGCTTTTTGTAAAGAAGGAGAATAATCTAAAGGTGACAGTGGACAGTGGAATATCAGTGGATAATGGGTTAAACCCCAAAGAAAGGCTGCCAGTTTGCAATAGAAAGATGATGAAACAGAAATTGCAGGAATGTACAAGTGGAACAGGATGCACATGTGAGAGTAAGAACTGTGGGCTGGGAGTGTTTGGTTAGCAATTGGCTACCACGTACAAGGAAAGAAGAGAGAACATACAGATTTTTCCTTTGGGCCACTGTGATTGTTAAGTGGAATAGAATAGGTAATAGTATATGCTTTTTTTAATAGGACTTGAGAGAGTAGGAAGCCCCTGGTTACCATTAAATTATGACAGAAAAGAAACCTTATGCCACTGCTTAATTGCTTATCTTTAAACTACAATTTAGGTTGATTGCTCCTCCTGAAAAAATATATCCATTCCTCTAATACAAACTGATGTGATCATTTGCCAGCCCAAATTTAGCTTTTCTATAAAATGGGAATTTTCTTCTGACAACTAGAAATAGATTATTTACTCAACAAGTGGGCTTGAATATCTGTTACCTTCTGTCCATATCTGCCTTTGGCCATGCAAATTGCTCTTTGTACTCGGACCTGCACAGCTCTCCAGCTACAGCCCCTCCTGAGTTCTTGGAAAGGCAATGGAGGGATGTCTGCATGTGCTCCTGACTCTCTCCTCCAAACTGCTCTGTGTTAAAAGAAAGCAATCAGTGCAGCTCCTCTTTAGCATTTGTTTTCTCTCCAGCCTCTACTTCTCTTTAATAAGTGAGTCAGAGACAAGACAGAAAAGCCCTGCCTCTGTAAAGTTATCATGAGAAATGAAAGAAAACTCAAACAGGAGTTTTCATCCCTCCTTTCATACCTCCCAGTTTTTGTTTGCATGGGCTTTATTATATATTTTTGGAAGACAGGTGGAAAATGTAATTCACTCTCATACCTGCACATGAAACGAAGCTTTCAAAAGGCTAATGAAACAGAGAAATTGCTTCAGATCAGTCTGTTCCCGCAAAAATAGGACCACCTCTAACAGCGCTAAAGCCAGTGAAACTAGTGACCTGCTGCAGAAGTTAGCTGCGTTGCTCAAAAAGTCTTCATGGTCTGTTTTATTAGCTTTGTAGAAGCTAACATTAGATATGCTGTTCACAGCTTGTGTTTGGAATTACAGGAACAGTCACATTAAAATGCCACAGACCAGACTGCTCTTCAGGACTGTACTGAAGAATTGAAGTGGTCTTGAAGTACTTTTGTGCCTGCCCAGAAATCTGTCCACATCAACCGTTCATCCAGACAGCAGACCGTTAGCATAGTCTCCTTACCGGGATTTAGAAAACCCATGAAAAAAAAAAAAAAGATTTTCTTCAAAATCAACATGTTTAGAGCCTGAGGACTGGGACAGTTTTCTTCCCATAGACACATTTTTTCTCTAGGAAAAGAGATTGCTTTGTTCATCACACTAACAAAGAGTGTGTACGCACAGAGAAAAGCGTCAGCACAGTGGCTGGAGTGACACAAACAAGGGAAGGTTTCCTGAAGTTCAGAGCATCCTTGTCACCTTGCAGCTGTGCCTCGGTGACGGGAAGACACAAAATCGCTAACCTACATAGCGCCAGCCCAGACGCCTTAGGCAGCACCTGAGGGGAAGGTGCCAGGCCTCCCTGTGGGCCCCCATAGGGATCCCCATGAGGCAGCAGGGCAGGGCCTGGCTGCCTGGCCCCATCCCAGCACCCCGGCCAGGAGCAGGACAGCTGGGAGGGCAGCCCCAGCCCCGGGCACTGGGCACCTCCATGAGACTGGGGACAGGACGAGGTCAGGATGGGCTGAGGGCCTGGCTCAGCAAGGGCCATGGCCGGGCAGGGCAGGGCTGCGGGGAGCTGGAGACCGGCCCTGCTGTGGGGTTGCTGAGGCAGGGGCTGACATGGGGTCCTGGGCTGTAGGCAGGGTGGGGAACCCCTGAGGAGGCTGGTGGGGGCAGTCAGGTCTGTCAGTGCCCTCAGGGCCCTGGCAGAGGGAATGCCAATCGTTGTCTGTAATATCACTACATCCCTGCACTCTTACTGCTTTATAAAATCTTTGAATCCATTACTCAGTTAATATTTGTTTTTTATAATTGATTATTTTATGGCTGGCAAGCTTTTTTCCAGGAACACTTGTGGGGAACAAGCAGAAGTACAGTCAAATAAAACTTCTGTGTAAAATTGAGTAAGTATCTGTTAGAAAATGTTTTTCAGCATTCATCCTGTCCTAACAAAAACAATAGCTTTTTTTTTTCCCCCAGAGTTAATTTACTGCAGAAACAGAATTGCACAGAGTATACACAAAAGGATAGAACAGAATGTGGAGATGAAAGGTGATAAAGACAAGATATACATTGTAAGTTTTAAAGTAAATGAACAGAAGTTCAGACAACTGATACTTTCAAACACAGAATGTCCAAAAGACATTATATTGAGCTATGACATGTAGTTGTGATACTTGGGATATTCAAATATATCAAATCAAATTTATGAATGTCATATGTATCTTTAGTGCTGACTAGAGACTATATTCCTGCCTTAATAAGTATGGGCTTCTTAAAGAAACCAGGGTGAGTGAAAGGTATTTAAGAAATATCCCTAGCACAAGTAATATTTCTGTAAGCTATTAAGTAATATCTCTGTAAGTTATATACATAGGAATGCACTCATGCTTAACCACACATATATTTTGCTGTCCTAACAAAACAGTATTTTTGAGTTTGACCTGTTTCAAGGAGACTGGTAGGTAAGGGATTGCTGTAATATAAACCAAATAAACTGATTTATCATGAAAAGTCACAATACAATGATGCAAAGACCAAAAGATAGAGCCATATGCAAGGAATTTTAGCTCCATCTGACTGGTGGTTGCTGGGTAAGCAACTACAAATTATTTCATATTTTAAGATAATAATATTGTTGACATTATTAGATAGCTCATAGGAAAAAGAATAATGGGTGAACTTGTCAGATGTATTAGATATCTACACACTAGCACAAAGTGTATAGAGAGCAAACAATAGTGACTAGAAATCTTAGTACACAAACAAAGCTTAATTGGCCTCTCAGAGACTTGATGGCCTAAATCAGATACAGAAAGACAGCTAGGGAGAAAAGAAAGCTTTTTACTGTATGACAAAAATATTTATGTTTTCTCTGAAACTTAGAAGGAATTGAGAAGCAGACCTGTTAAAAGCCTTCAAATAAAGATAAAAAGAGGAATAGAACAAAGTAGTATCATAGTAAGAGCAAATAAGACTGATGCAGCTTATTTCAAGTGTCTAATACCTGAAGGACATGGCCTTCTGGTAAAAGGAAAATGCCTGCTGAATGAGCAGCATAAACAGGCTCAGCCTACCAATAAATTATTGAAGACAATGCTGAAAGCATTTTTTTTTTTATAACACTAAAAGAACTTAGGCTGTCCTATGTGAAAGATGCATCTGAATAAAGGGAAAGAAATATTTGTAAGTAGGTATATGGGTGAAACTATCAAAAAGTATCAAATTGATAATTCTCTGCAAATGAATGTAAAAGTGGAGCAGAATAATAGAAATAGATTAAAAATGCAAACTTCAGCCAGGAAGATGGGCTTCCATAAAAAAGATTTCTAAAGAGAGGTAGGACATAATATTAAGTACAGAATGAGACTGCAAATCAGAAGGACTTATTCTGCAACTGGAATGTGGTTTTATAACAACAAGCAGATAAACTGGAAAAAGCACATAGGAGAAAAATAAGAGTGATGAATGGCTTACAAGTTAGGCTTCCGAAGAACTGCTGGAAGAAGTTGAATTGTTCTAGAAAAAAAGTCTAGTAAAGACTAGTTAAACCTTTAACTTTAATCTTTAGTTAAAAGTACATGAATTTCCTCTAAAAAAGATGTATGATGAGTTCCTCTTCATGTCTACAAAGGGTAGACTAAGCTGTGACCTGCTTAATATGTGATGGGAAGATTCAGATAGATGTTAGTTAATTAGTTAGGTATTACTTAGGAAGACATTAGAGAATCTTTTTAACATTTAAATTTGGGGACAATTTTTCTCTTAGATTGTGTAACCATAATCACTTCAGGATTAGAGAATAAAATTCATAAATCAATTTTATTGATTTAAGTCAGGGATAACGTCCCATATTTTCCTGCATCTGGAAGACAGATCACTTTACATTGTGGTGTTTTTTTATTTGTTTGACTTTTTTTTTTTTTTTTTGACAATATTTTCTCCATTAAAGCTGGACAATCCAAGATTAAAATTCTGATTTCTTTGCTGGAAGAGTACCATTGGTTTTGTATTACTATCAGATATTCTAAGACATTCTTAATCAATTCTTGAATTCTGAAATGCAATTTTTTGGTTTCAGAAGAAAGCCAAATATGAATCGTATTTCTGGAAAGTGTGATAGCAAAAGGCCTGAAAATGAGCGCAGTCATTTGAAGGGAGATATGAGAATGTTAGTGTAGTTGATTATATTCTCATTTACTGTAAATCAGTGTATTGCCACAGAAGAAAATTTACTCCAATCAAGAATCTAGTTCAGACATACATCCTTGGTTTTTGTCAAATTAAAAAAATAATAATAATTGAGTAAAACAGGTATTTGTCACAGTTCAGATAGACAATATTCATATTCTATTTGGATATGCTTTAATTAATATAGATTTATGTATACATGATATAAATAAACCCACCATGCCCCAGGCCCTTACATGTCACACTTCTCTTTTCCTTTTCTTTCTACATTCTATTTTTTCTCTTTCCCTATCTTACACCTGCATAGACACACCTATGCACTGTCTCTCTGGCTCACTGTCACATGTATATATTTCTGGCATCAAGATTATTTTTGAATGGAAGAGGAAACTATAAGGCAGTTGGAAATGCAAGGGCTTTACCTGCACTTCAGCTACCCAGAGAATTATAAATTCCTGAGTTATGACACTGACAATGTTTGCTAGCACCAAATGCATTTGAAAATATCATTAGAAACTGAAAATGGCCACGGCACAGTCTTCAGGCAGGAGAGTTGAACTAGTGCTAGCATTTTACATGAAATCCTGTCTTTCAATCAGAAATGTCAGACAGTGGATGAAGACTTTAATGTTGTCACGTTTGACTTTACCTCTGTAAAACTACTTAAGTGTGCAAGAGATACATTATTTCTACTTTGTTTCTACATGTATAAACAATGCCTCATTCTCAACACTTAGCTGTTCTCAATTAGCTTTTAAGATGGATTTTAACATTATAACTTTGATTGCTTCTTGATTTCATAGAAGATTGTATTTTTATTCCTCATGACTCACAGATCAGAAAGTGATTCACAGATCAGAAAATTTTTTGAGATGAACCTTTCCCTTGATTCATAGTGAATTAAAATGAATAAAAATTTTGGATCCCAGAAGGCTCTTCTGAAAATGAAATATTTCTAATTAGATTCATCTTGAGCTACAGTCTGCATTTTAAATTGACGTCTTTTGCATACTCATGTGAACAGTGCATTTGAATACGATAGGGATTTGGTAAGCATTCTCATGATTTTCTTTCGTATCTAAAATTCTCACACTGTTTAATTTTTGTATTCATAGAGATTAATCAACACTACCAGACTCATTTAAGATTCAAAATACTTTGACTTGCAGTATGCTGTAAAAATAATGAAACTTAGAAACAGAAAAGACTGCTAGCCGTCTTTCTGGTCTGAACTTTAACATGCAACTCAATTCAGTCCTTACTGTAGATCTACAAGCAATATATCTATCATTATGTACTAGGACTCCTGTTGTTTGTGTTGGTTTGTTTCATTTCTGATAATAGCATAAATCATACTGGGGAAAAATAAAGAATGATTTGTAAGATTCTCACTTCATCTTCAGAGTTTTTGAAGAATATGAGATGTGGGTAAGCAGATATTTCTAGTGATCCTACATTTGGTTAATATGAATAACTATCTCAGGCAGAAACTATGTTTCAAAATCTTTCATCAGATATAAACTCAACGAGATATAGACATATAATTTTCCCAATTGCAGACAATCATATATCAAGACAACTTTAAAAAGCATTCAGCATGTGCATAACTCTTGCTTCTCAAAATTTTAATCAGCTAGTTTAAAATAAGAATAAATTAGTGTTTTGTCAATGGTTAGTGTTTCATCATTTTTTTGCTCAAATGAAAATATTGCTTTGACACCTTGGTAAAGATTTTCATTGTCTGCTACAGTATCTATCCAAGCCTCTTTTCCTTTCAATTTTAAACTGGCTTCAAGATTCATTTGAGTCCCCAGACTAACCACGATTAAATAAGCATTTTGCAAATATATCAAAGTTTTGATCACTTTCAAAATAATCTTAGCCAAGGGAGAGAACTTTTTTCTTGCTTTGTAGTAAACAACTAAGTCCTGTTTTTTTTCCTAAGATGCTATTGTATGTCTTTACAGAAGATAGAGAGAGAGACACAGATAATCTTTTCTGAAAGAGAAAGTATTAAAAAAAAAAATTAGATTATGACCCTGATTTGCAGTAGAGTAATGAATTTTGATTTGGTAGAATACACTTCATGGGCTAATCCTGAAATGAGACTCAATGACAAGTAAAAGAAAACTATGGAAAAATGCTTCTTTCAAAAATATTCTGGAAAGGCAACTCAAAACATTTCTAGTTTTCAGCTAATCTAAAATTTTTAAAAAACGTCTGCCTTTGAAAAAGCTTTTTCTTTAGATTCCAGCGTGGTTTAGTTTGCAAAAATATTTAGTTTTCTACATGCAAACTGGATCTAAGGGCAGAAAACCAATTATTGTGGTGATGAGGTTACAGTTCAAACTGTAATCTCAGATTCTCAAAGCTACCCACATAATCCCGAAGTCAGTAGAAATGTTAAATGCAAAGTCACAATTCTTACTATTCATGACATGTATAAATTTTCTTTCCAAATTGCTGCACAGGATGTAATTCCTTCAGACAGACTTTCTCTGCTAGATATTTTGATTTGAGCTAGATTAATGTCCTCCTATTTCTGTTGCTGACATTCTATATCACTTGTCTTGTATACAGTGTCAGAGGGAGATTAGCAACATTCCAGAGGAGTAACTTGCCTTTGGGTGAATTGTTATAATAGCCTTCCATGGGTACCCTTCTTGATGGAGTACCACAGTCAAACTAGTCACAGTGCTCAGGAAGGACAGCAAGTGCAGATGGAGGCAAATGAGCATGAGGACTTTTCATAAAGAGGTTTCAAAATTAAGTACTCCTGAACTACTGCTAAGTGTCTGTTCAGAGAGCTGATGTTTATTCTATTCAGTAATTTTATGTCCCAAAGGAGTGTACTAAGAGGACAATGGAAAAAAAATGTCTGCATTGTAATTTAGGGCTGAAACAGAATAATTTATTGTTTGGATAACCTTTTATAAAAGTGTTACATATTCTATTCTCCATACAGGTCACAAGAAGGAAACAGCAGATAGAGTTCATGTTCAGTAAACAAAATATGTATTGTAGACAGAAAAAAAAGATGCTCAATAATTTTGTATGTAGAGACATGCCATTATGAAACCGGTGCAGGTCCTTTACTGAGATCCCTGAACTGAAACTTTGCTGATGTTCAAAATCATTTTCATCTATTCTGATTAAAAAAAAAAAAATCCTGTTTAGTTCAGTTCATTCATTTCTTCACCTGCTGCTTTCTGTTAATTTCAGAGAAATAATTTGCTGAAACATCAAAAACTATATTGAAAGAAGTTTTTGATGTTTCAGCAAATTGTTTCAGCAAATTGCCTTTTCTTAAGATTTCAGTGTATCAGGAACTCTGGACTGATTTTACATGAAATTGCTCTGCCCTCTGAAATTTAAAGGAAATTGTTTCAGATCTCCTTTTGCTTAAATTTCTTTATTAAAACTACCTGTTATAATGTAACAGGTATTCACCAATCACGGCTCTGTTCACATATTCAAATGATTCACAATGGGTTTGTCCAGATTATCTTGATAAGGCTAGAAAAAGGAGAAAGCTACTGAGGGTATAATTCCTGATGTAACTCCTCCATGTTCCTGCTGCTTCCTAAAAAACCATCATCATTCAGGCTGCTGGTGTAAGTAGCCTGCCTTGGAGCCAACTGGATGTTGGCTGCCCAGCACTTCTATCAGAGCATGACTCCAGAAGAGCTGGTCTGAATACCATACTTGGAATATGCTGCTTTTTTGATAAACGTGACCAGTAACAGGATTCACCTATTTTAGGGGAGTTTATAGAGGACAGACTTTTATTTTGCAGAATGAAGAAAAATTGAATTAAACTTTATTATTCATCTTTTTTCTTAATTAAAAATGAGGGTGGGGAAAAGGGGAAATGTTTTCAGTTTTATATACTTCCATATGAAAAATATTTTAATATTCTTTTCAGAGTTTTAATGTATATTCCATGTTGACTGACAAAAAAAGACTTAAAACTAAAAAACTAAATTTTTGTTAAAGTTGTATCATTTATAATTAAAATCCACAACTTAAAAAAGCATAAAAGTCAAAGATATATGGTAAAAATAACTTTAATTTTATATTATTTTAGCATTAAAATTGAATTATTAGACCTTTGAGGAGGGGGTTATTGATTGTTTTCTCTCTTTTAAAAAAATATGGTCTTCATTAGTTAGTCCCAGTTTGTGGGTGTTTATTAGGTATTGCTAATAGAAATATACCAATTAATTTTGTATTTTTAATAATGGTTTTCTATTCAGTCTCATTTTATTGTTTATTCAGTTCTGGATGTTTTAGACAGACTGTTATGCTCTGTTGCCTTGTATTTGTTAAAATCCAACTACTTGTTACCCCAAAGAAGTTTTAGGTCACAATTTTCTTGTGAACTGATAGGTATGACAACGTGCTTTATGACCAGAACCCTCCTCAAATGGTATTAGAACAGGCAATTCTAAGAAAAAAAAATAATAGAGCAAAAACCAGCATTATTTGTAGAAATATTATTACTTATCTGTTCTGTTTGTGCAACCATAAATTTGACTTTTCTTGAATCTTATTGATAATTATTTAAAATGTGATTATGTTTAGTTAATATAGTCACAAAGCTATAGTTTCATTTTGTTGGTGGGGGCTGAGATTTTTTTTTTTTGTAAGTTAAATGTTTATTCTAATTTTGGAATCACTGCTGAACGTTTCTGGAAAATATCTGTTGCTGGTTTCTTTCAAGTACCAAATGTATCACACAAGATAACATAATAAGATATTTATTCATTCAAAGTGTGTATATATTCAACCTGAAAAACAGCTTCCAAACTTCTCTTTTGCTTTAGCATTCCATATTAGTTATCTTTATTCTATATGTTAAAAGGTGCATATAAATATTAGTTATATTGATTTTTGTATTTGATTTAATATCTTGTAGTAGTCTTTTACTGTAATTTGTAAGAGTACAAATTATATGCTGTTTATGTAAGAACCATTTGACCAAAGGGTAGACAAGCTATAAAAGAGGACTGTGAAAATAAATAAATCTCCCTCCTTAAATAAGACTAATCTGGTATTCCTACTTTGCCAGGTATTTACAATTTATGAAGGATCTCCTCAATTAAAGGAGTGTGAGGGTTTGAGGAGCTGATTTCACAGCTAGAAATTAAGCTATGTAATGAATATGCCTTTAAAGTCCTAAAAATAAATAGTAAAAAAACAAGATGGGAAAAAGTCTTTGGTAAAAGCTCACAGAAATACTTCTTAAAATAATCTGATGTCACAATTCTTTAAACATTGATTTTCTGTGTGTCCTGGTTTGAGGTAAAACAGAACCCATTTTCTGTTCAGTAATTTTACTTTTTAGCTAAGCCTCTTCTAACTAACTGAACTCTCTGTAATTAGCAGCATATTGTGCAGACACTGTTCACTCTCAGAGAGATAAGAACTGATTATTTATAATTATGCCAAGGAATGGTATGCAGAGAGGCTCTTGCTTCTACTTATTGCTATAACACCCAAGGCCAGCAAACTTTGGTATTTGCCCCGTTGGCGCGTTGGAAGCAGAAGAGCGTAGAAGGGTTGCACCTGTGAGGAGGAGCAGACAGGACAGGTGACGCAAAACTGACCAGCGGGGTATTCCATCCCATCTGCATCAGTAAAAACGCTGAGGGATCAAAGGGTCAGGTCTCTCTTCCTTCAGTGGTGGTGTCCAAGGATGACTCTGTCTGTTCGTCTGCTTTTGATACAATCCGTGTGTTCCTGAATCCAGATCCAGAATCCAGGTCCTGTCCATCACTTAGTCCAGTCTGGGACTATCCCAGCACCAGCCGGTGACGTGATTGTCATCCTGGGAGCTCGATACAGTTTTGTATATATTGTATATGTTTTCATTATTTTCTTTTTGTTATTTTATTAATATTTCATTAAAGCAGTTTAGTTTCTTCTAAACTCATAAGTCTCTCTCACTCTGTCCCTCCTCTCCCTGGAGAGACAGGTGGGGGAGAGCATCTGTTCTTCATTTCACTGGCCAGTCCGGCACAAACCACAACACCATGGCTTGTATTTTATAAGGACAGGGAATATTTTGTTCTTTAAGTGATTTTTCTCTTTGGGTGTAAATACTTTCGGTCTATGTGCTGAAGCACTGCAAAATTAATAGTTTGAAAATTTTTTATCTGCAAGTATAACAAGGTTATTTGATGCCTGGGACAGAGTGAACACATGCACCTAAGGAAATACAGGCAGGTGGCTCCAATTAACCCTCATTACTGGAAAAGGATTGTGGCAAGAGACATAGCTAAGAACCGTGAAAACCATATCAATCTCTTCCTAGAGGAAGAAGGGGTGTATTGCCAAATGGAACTATTTTTAAGATATGTGGGAGATTAAATGCAAATCTTGAGAGTAAGGTAATGTGCTTGAGGATAAAATGGGTATAGACAGAGGTTTTTCTAGAACACCTTGGAGATGGTGGAGGAGTAAAAAGAATATGTGTGTGTTCTGTATTGGGAAGACCTTGTTATTTTGTTAGTTTAGGTTAGTTAGGTTAGTTTAGTTAGCTTAGTTTAGTAAGACCTTGTTAGTTAGTTAGTTTAGATGATGTCCTGACTGAAGAAGATTTTGAAGAAAGTGAGCTATGAGCAGGTGATGATTGGTTTCTTGTTGGTGTCAATTCTTAAGGCAATTTATTTTTGCAGTTTTCATTCTGGTGGTTTTTCCTAATTCTTGTGTGGGGATTGCCCATGTGATATCTGACCACCTCTTATGTGGGAATTAATGGCAGGATGTTTTGCTAAAGACACTTTAAATGTGATCACCTTTTCCTTTTAAAGTAAAAGGTGATCTTTGAGACAGAGGTGTCTTTTAGATCTGTAATTTGGCAGCTGTTATTGGTGTCAGCACAGGAGCTTGTATTGAAAAAAGGGAAATAATACGATCTCCTGGATTTAGTTTTTTTAATTGACATTCCACTTCTTCCAAGGTGAGAAGTGAATAAAGTAAACTTTAAACTTTTTTCTTCTCTCTCGGCTATGTACTGCCAAGTACTCCTGGAAAGGAGATGGGTTTCTTCCTCCAGAGAGGGGAAAAAGGAAGATATAATCCATGTATGAAATATATTGATGTGAAGTAACTGTATTTATATATGCAATATTTAAAAACTGTATTTCCTGTTTCAGTTGCAGTAGCAGATGTCTAGCAAATAGAATTTAAGCATCTAATATTCCATGCAGACCTATAATGTGTATATTTCTGAAGTGCCTAAGATGACTTCTGTCAACTAGGTTTTGAGCTCTGAGTAGGCATGTATGCATGCTTCTGTCCTTTTTCTTCCTTTCCTGTTAATTGTAGCAAATTTGCTATGATAAAGTGTAGGAAAGTATATAATAAGGAAAGTTTGGCCAAGATCAAATCCCTTAGTTAAAATCTCTTCCTTCCTAACATCACTGGAGAGATCTAAAAAAAAAAAAAAAAAAAACCAACCCAAAAATCTACTAAGGAAGCTAAGGAAGAAAGTAAGCAATTCCTATTCTTAACTGAATTTTAAACCTGGCTTGAGCTTTGTCATTGGACTCACATTGTCCAAATTATTAAAATGAATCTACCAGTGAAGTCTGAGACAAATCTATTTACAGTGTCCAAAGCAGTTAGTCTTTTTCTTCCTAAACCATCAAATGTGCCAAACATTAAAAAACTCTTGTAGGCTTCACACGTGTAAAAAGGTATAGAACTATTTTTGTTGGTGTGGATAAAATGGTAACCAGATGTATTATGTGTATTCTATTTAGTTCACAGGTGTCACCAAATATGAGCCAGGATATCTTTGTTGTGTTTTAGAAAAAAGAAACATTTTCTTTTTTGCTGTGTTGTTGACTACTCCAACAAAACTGGATCTTTCTGCTTTGCCAGCATGTTTGAAAGGTCAGACTTCACAGTGGCAAGGCTACGAACATACACTTCCGTAACCAAACAGCAGAGCAACATGCCAAGCATATGACATGAAAGCAATGTTTTTTCAAAGCAGGGAAGGCATTCCTCTCATGAATCATGGATTTATCTCGGTGATATAACTATATTATCTCCCTTGGGATTCTAGACAGCATTCCCATTATCCACTCAGTTTATACAGTCTTGTTAACGTGCTTCTGCTGTTGTTAACTGTCACTGAATGTGTAAGTTGCAGTGATTTCACAGCAAATCCTAAACGTGAATGTTTAGGTAAACACTTTTTTGTGTCATGCCATCACCACAGACTGATCAGAATGCGGATTCTAATGGCAGTGAAGCAATGATAGATTCTCCCCAGACTTGCCTCTCAAGGAATTTTTGCCTCCCCCCTTGTTTGCTTATAGATAGAACTGCATTTAGAGCTTGATATAGCATGTTTGTTTTGTGATCATCAGGCTGTTCTCATGTCATCATGAAAAATTGTGATGACAAGAAGCAAGCTATCTGTAACTCAGACAGCATTAAACCAGATTCTTGGGGGTTGTTTTGTTATTTTTACTTATGATAGGTGTGTCATGATTAAAGATATTCTCCTGAACTGGAGATAACTGGAGAAGAACTGGAAGATAACAAAAACTGTCATTTTGATATTATGTGTGTCCCAAGTATCCACTGAAGGGGAGCAATATTTAATTAGTTTTACTCCCTCCCTCCATTTTGTTTCTATTTTGGTGTGCCTCTCTAATTATTCAGAACTTTGTTTCTTCAGGCTTACTCTCTAGAAAGAAAGCTAAATTAATTAAACACCAGGTACCTTTAGACTTCTATCTGGATTAATAGAGCAGAATGGATTTTAAACTAAACAGGCATCCCACATTTCCACTTGGTCAATCACTGAGAATTTGTCTAGCAAGCTGTTAAAAAAAAAAAGACATTCACAGGATTCTCAATCTGTGCTGATGGCTCTTGTCCAGCATCTTCCTTCTGACTACAAAGAAAGGTCTCTGTGATCATTTCTAGTGATTCTTCTCCTTGTCACATCAGAAAAAGATGTTCCTGTCCTCAAATCTCAGAAGTTGACTGTACAGTTTTGCCCCTGGTCTCAGCACACTTCCTGTCTCTTACTGAAGAGAAAATAATATTAGCTGTTGAAGAAATGCAGCCTCCATTAGTATCTGAAGCTGCTCACTTAAAAAAACCTAACCCCCACCCCCAAATAAATAAATAAAAAAATCATATATGAGGTAAAGCTGCTTTCGATATTAGGGTGTTTTACATTTAAGAAATATTGTCTTTAAATTTTACAGTGTAAATAACACTGTTTATTTCATCCCATGTTTTTCTAGTGACACTTGGCAAGTCATAGGCACTCAATGAATAGGTCTTCACCGTTCTCTACCACTGACCAAGAGTAAGTCCATAAGATTAAGTCTCCAAGATTATTGTCCAATCATTTGCAGATAGACTTCACATGTCAAACTTGGAAAACTGAGCAATTTGACAGCCTCTGTAAAGATGTCTCAGCCATACATTACAAGTTTTAATCTAACGCTTGTGCCTGAAGAAGGCAGCCTTCCAGTTTTGGACTGAGGCATTTCATCAGGCATTTCATCAGAAGTAGGAGGTTGCTCTGGTGGCTGCAATTCAGAAAATGATTTTGATCTGCACAGCTGTTGATCTAACACGGCCTACAAACATGAAATTGACTTTTAAAAGCTTTTCTTAAATGGTTCAACATTTCTGTAACCTTTGAATAGTTAACATTTCACCTTTACATGCTGTACAGAAAGAAGGGTGGAGAAAAGTACTGTCTCGGCAGACATTTGAAGCTCTCACACTATAACTCTTTCCATGTTATCCAAAATAGTTGATGGTTAGTGATCTTCAAAGGGCCTCTTCACTACTAGTATCTTCAGCGTGGGTGGGCTATAGTTTTCATGTGGAACTACAACAGAAGAGAACAACTGAGGGTGAGAAGGGGAGACTACAAATGATGTTGAATGTTTTTTTCCTATGTAACCACCCACTGCAATTCAGCTACAGATTTTCCAAGGGTGATAAAAAAGATTTGGAAACAGATTTAACTGCTGATGAAGAGACTACCTACACATGGGCCAGGGGATCAATTTTCTGTAATTAATATGAGGGAGAAACACTGGTTTAAAAGACAGATACACCTGAATGACACACAAGCTGTTATATTCCCTCATAAAAGGAAATTTATTGAAAGTTTGTGTCAGCTCCTTTCTACAGGCTTGAACTTCATCTGGAGAATGATTTATTTGGGGAGGATTTATTAAGGGGGTTTTGGTTTCTTTTATTTCTTCCCGCTATACATAATATAATTAAGTACCTTTTGGCTGAGGATCATTGCGGTTGAGTTGTTGTGTACAGAGTTTGGAAATGAGAAGAAAAAAGTAATCTTTCATAATTGACTTTTTATAAAGATTTCATTCATCAATTTACTAAAGATAATCTGAACAGATTTTGATGCCTTCATTTACAAGATATTTCTACCTTTTGCTTGTGCCTCCAGGAGTTGTCAGTGCCCTCATTGTTGATTTGCAAAACTTGTCTTACAAAACCTGATAAATGTTTGCATAATAATGGAAGGGGCCACTACATGAGTAGAGAAGGCAGTCAATATTCTTACAAGATAGTAATAGTCCGGAGTGCAGACTTTGGCCTGTTTAGGGGCCTGGTTGACAGAGTCCCTTGGGAGGCAGTCCTGAAGGGCAAAGGAGTCCAGGAAGGCTGGACATTCTTCAGGAAGGAAATCTTAAAAGCACAGGAGCAAGCCGTTCCAAAGTGCCAAAAGATGAGCTGATGGGGAAGAATACCAGTCTGCCTCAACAGAGATCTTTGGCTGAAACTCAGGGGAAAAAAGAGTTTATAACCTTTGGAAGAAGGGGCAGGCAACTCAGGAGG
>RSEF01000001.1:159359372-159373717 GCA_003993805.1 Himantopus leucocephalus
CTGAAATTTTATTTATCTGTCTATATTTTGGTTTAAAGCCTCTCTGTTCTTCTTGTGAAGGTCAGTATGAAGAGAAGGTCTAGCAGATACTCTCCAATCTCTGGCTGTCTCACCACTATTTCTGTTTGTNTTTGTTTGCTTTGAAGTATGAGTGGAACTGTTCATTTCACTCACTGATCTACCCAGCGTTAATAAAATTAGAATGAGAAGTTTTGCTTATCCATTGCAGATGTAGATGAACAAAAAGTTATAGATTCTATATGAAGCAATATGTGGATCTAGATTTGAAGAAAAAAAAAAGTCATGGAATACTTGAAGATTCATAACTCTAAGTAATTTTCTTACCCCAAATGAGCTTCATATACATTAACATTTTGAAATCACGGATGTCAAGTAGTAATTTCTGTGGCAGAAACCCACAGTGGGAATATAACAGTTCCCCAGCAAGACAGCTTGAATTGGTGGTAGATTTTGTAATTTCCTTTTTCTTCATATGTCAGGACAGATATGAATCCAATTTAGCACATACCAGCATAAAATCAGCCTCAGTATTTCAGATTAGAAAATCTAATTTAGCTCTCCAGTGAAAACTAAATTTTCATGGAAGCAGGCAGTACGATTGTGAATTTTGAAAGTGCAGGCACACAGTATCTTGTAAACTTGAGGATGAAAATTTGTAACTGAGACAGAAGAGTGTCCGCATTTGAAATAGGGTACCAAAAATAAAACTTTCTTCTGTTTTATTGCTTACAACTGTGTGCTGCATTGTAGCTGCATCAGCAACCAGTTGAACCAATGGTGTTTATGATGGTGTAGCATTAAAAAAACACCAGTGTTCTATACATCTGGGCTCATGTATTTTGATCATATGCAAACCTAAAATGCTGTGAAGCCTTTAGCTTCTTCTGCTGTATAAAATGCTCATGAAGGAGTGCACTTGTTGTAGATGGTTTTGAAATTACAAACTTCGAGCGTTCTACAGGGTCTTTCCCAACTCATTTCCTTCCCCAAGTAGCATTAAAATCTTTGCTTGAATCTTTTCCCTTTCATTCTTAAAAGAAGGACTAAGTGGAGAAGAAGGGGTGGAGGGCGGGATTGTTAGATAAACAAAAACACACAGAGATACAAACCTAGTAGACGTGGAAAAATAGAGACAATGACAAAGACCAAAGCTCTTCAGCTATTAGTTGACCTTCCATTAAGAAACTACAGCCAGCACTTTGGAGAGGGCCAGTGTGGACTTTGTAACTGATAAGAAGGCAAACATGAAGATTTTGAATATTTGAGGGGGGGATCTGTAGGACTCTGCAAAATTTAGGAACAGATGTTTAATGGAACAGGATTGGGGAAGAGCAAGGTGGAACCAGGCGATAGAGATCAGGGGTTATAAAAAGGGCTGGTTCTGTGTAAACGGTGTCCAGTCAGTATGCTTGCCTGACATCCCTGTGCCTGATCACTGCAGCTTATCTTCCTATTAAATACTTTCTTAACTGTCTTTCATGTAATCTTGCTCTCTAATCTGTGTGTGAGGGCTGTAAAGAATGAGTGCTAGCAACTGAGGAAACTAGAGGGAGTGAATTTGGAGCCAGCAGCTGGAATCAGACTTCAGGTGAAGCAGCCCCTGCGTCTGCGGTGCTAGCAACGGGAGCAAGCAAGAGTGTCTCCATCAGTAGCTGGAGGGGCCATGGATCTTAGAAGGACTGAGAGATACTGAACGGACGGACTGGGGTGAATGCCTTTGAGCCAGCAACTAGAGTCAGACTTTGGGTGAAGGGTCACTTGTGTCTGTACCAGCAACTGGAGCAAGCAGTGTCAGCTGCTGGTGTGGGACCATGGCTCATAGATCCTGTGTGTCCTAGATGCAAGCTGTGGGGGCCTGGGGTGAGGGAAATAAAGTGACAATCTTAGCGTGAGCAACTGGAGTGGAAAATATGGCTCATAGGGCCTAAGTGCTGAAGCTCCAGCTACTGGAGGGGACAATTTATATTTTCCCCTAAGCTGGGGTGTGTGGGCATGTGTGTGTAATTTGCCTAGCAAATTACAAAGTTGACTAGCTGGCAAGTATGAGGCTCAGGTATTAGACAGGCAGAGGGCCTGTGCTGGTAGTTGAGGGAACTGCAAATTTTTTTGTGCTTGTGAGTCTAGATAGTTTCACTAACAAACTTCACTCCCGGTCCTGAAAATAAAGTATTTTTTTCTACGGTGGGGATGGTCAAGGATGGTCAAACACTGGAACAGGTTGTCCAGAAAGGCTGTGGAGTCTGTCTCAGGAGATTGATGTTCAAAACTTCACTGGTATGGTCCTGTGTAACTCGCTGCTATTGGCTCTGCTTTGAGCACAGGGGTAGGACTAGACAGTCTCTAAAGGTCACTTCCAACTCAGCATCATTTGATGTGTTTCTGTGTGGTCAAAATTTGTGAAGTGCAAAGGATGTAAGTGATTATTAAATAGTAGTAAAATTTTATGAGCTCCTCTGCTGAAAACCTGTCAAAGTTTGGCATTCTAATTTGCTAGTGTGATGGCTGATTTTTGGTAGAATAGGTACTACAGACTTTGTAAGTGCAAGTAAGCAAGCGCTGCTGACATCTTATCTGGGATAAAAGCTGTGGAAAATACAGTGATACTGGCTTTTCTATAGAAATCAACTTAATTACAAAATTAAGTGCACTTTCCTTTGGCAAGGGTCCACCATCTAATTTATGAAAAAATCAAAGCAAATTAACATGTTTTTATTATGCTTTGTAACATCAATTAGGTAGACACTGAGAAATATTTGTCTTAATTTTATGGGAAATCATTCTATTCCCATTAATTGTAGTCATTCTTGATTATAGATCCAAATGTAATGAGAGCATAAAACATATGTGGCTGAACATGTAGTTAGCTCACATATTCCCACTCAGTTTGCTAGAGGGTACTGATTGATTTGTCCGTTTTTTTAAACACTGCTACTGCTTACACGTTGGTAGGTATCTCCTACTGGAGTTGCAATAACTGTAAGACATCTGTAAAATCACTGTGCAGGGGAAACTGCTGTGCAGTTGTTTGGTGGTTTGAATATTATTTTTTTGAAGGATATATATGATGGATATGATTCATTTATGCTTTTTCAATATCCTATTGCTGCCAGTTCTTGTCTAAACCTTGAGTGTTCCACTTTCTATAGTCCAGCTTGAGTAATACGTGTAAATACTTGACATAGGATGGACAGCAGTTGGATGTACTTCAATTTTCACATTTTATTTCTGTGTCATCTTTTCTACGTTATTCTGTCCTTTTTCATATATTTTGTATGAAGGCTGTTGAAATGCTGTGTTTTTCAAATCCTGTTTGAAAGATTTCTGTTGGAATTTTGCATGCATCTGATGCCTTTTCTCTTTTAAATTGTAACAGATGTGGATGATTACTGAGTACAGTGAGGTTTTTGTTTTAAAGAATTGCCAAAAATATCAGAGAGCTCACTTCTGAAATAAATTTCCAGCAAGTCATAATTCAGGATTGTAACAGATAGTTAAGTTTAAATATACATGACAGTAATTTATGGTTTTCAGATTTTTTTAATCGAAATAGGAGTGTAATTCATCTTAGCAGACTCTTGTTTGAAAAGTTTTACCGATAGAAAATATGGTAAACTAAGAGTTATGTGCACATACATAGTGCAGTATCAACATAGTGGAGTATGGACTAAAAAATGGAAGATGTAGCTGGATTTCAAAGGCGTTATATCCTCATATTAAGCATATTTTAAAATAATTTGTAGGTGCTATAGCTCACTTTAAAAAGATTCTTTTAATGCTGCAGTTCAGCATTGGGGAAGTAATTATGGTTGATGATGAATCATGTGTATATAGCCTCTAGGTCCACAGAATGGAATGTGCCATTGAAATGTATTAATTTTCTAGTAAATTTTAAAAGCTTTGCCCAGAATTAATTTTTTTTTTTTTTNTTTTTTTTTTTTTTTTTTTTTTTGCTAGGTAACATATACTACCATAAATATGGGGGCATTATGTGCCATTCTGACATTCACTCAATAATGGTATTATCAGAGAAGTTTAATTAATTGTTTGAAGAGCAGCACTGCATGTAAAAGCTCTTTAATGTTCTCTAGCTCCATTAATATATCTGTACATTGACTGTATATACTCACATATGCCTGTACCTTAATATATCTGTATATTCACTAATATAGAATAACCATAGGTATTGTAGTTCCTTTAGAATTGTTCCTCTGTATAATTTATGATCCTCCCTGTGTACATGTAAACATTTGAACCTGATTCATACCTATTCCATTCTTACCAACCTGTGGAAGCCTGGCAGCTCATTTGCTATATATTCATAGCCATATTTCAGTCTTGTCTTTAGAAAGTCTGGGGGAGAAGCCTGGGATTTAGTCTAAATCTCTGCTTTCATGATTGAAAACCTCTTTAAAACGAGTCATTGTTTTCCCCTAGATATAAAATAGTTATGGTTAAAAAGACAGGCATCAAGTAATTCTAGAGCCTGTGGTCCCCTGCATTGCTGCTTCAGACCTATCTTGCCTCTTCATTTACGTCATCCCATCTTTGGGTCCTTGGCAAAAACTTTTTATTTATATGGTGACATTCCAGCTCGCATCTTGGTTTTTTTCCCTGCTCCTAAAAAGTGTTTAAGTAGTATTTAACTATTTATTCGCTATTCACAGGCTCAGTCTGGTTCTGAGACCTGGTGCAAAGACCTGGGTCTTGCAAACACTTTGTATGTGTTTCAGTGCTACTGCCCATTTTTCTGTAGTTCTGCTGCCTACGCTTGACAAGGACAGGACTTAAATTCAAGTAACTGTGACAATGTAAAATCTCCTCTCAGAATACTATTTTAAAAAAAAAAATTAAAGAGTTTTCCCTTATATTCATGTGGAAAGCAGCTAGCCTATAACTTCATATACTGACTGAGCAAATGTCTGCTTTGTTTAATTTTTTGTGGAACCTTTTCCAAATTGTTTTGACATCCTAAAATTTAAGATAGATACTAGTTTGTCCCATTGTAGGTCCCTAATTTTCAAAGCTGTACCCGAAGTATCCCTCTTGCCAACAGTTGATACTGACAGTGCATAAAACCCTGAATGGCATTGGGTTCTTTAAAGTTCCACAGGATTTTTGCCTCAAAGTCACCATTTAGGTTTCCAAGCAAAAATGGTGAGTCCAAAGGGGAAACCTTACATTCTTTTACAAACTGTGCTGTTAAATAAACATCTGAAATATTTATAGTTGATAGTTTAGAAATAACAGTGAGAATACATGATTTATAGAATATGCTAAATACTGTGCACACCCATTCTCATTTGAAATAGATATGATCTAAATGTCTGTTGCTATTGGTATCTTTACTAATCTGGTAGTGGTCATGCACTAAAATTCCAAAAGGCTGACAGCTTCTATTTGGATTCCTTCTTGCTGTCAGGTGCCAAGTTTTTTAAATTGGTTCATCTGTAATCGAGACAAGACACTGGCTATTCCATTAATATTTTTGATCATCTGTTAAACAGTAAAAATTTATATGTTAAACCCTGCAGGTTGAGTTTATTATGCCAAAATTTTTCTCTTATATTTGTGAACTCCAGTTACCAGTTAATTGCTGAAATAAAAATAAATTTGCTGTTATGGATGTCCTGTGTTATATATTTCTGTTGCTAACTGGTCGGTCTGCCAGTATATCACTTGTACCAGTTGTAAAAGAAATGGGGAAAAAACCCAAAATAAATGCAAGTATGTACCTACACAATAATGTTTCTTGCATTTATTTCTCTCTCCAAAAGGATGCTCCATTAAAATGAACTGTAATACCCTCCTTTCCTAATACATCTTGTCATTTCTTCATTTGCTCATATAATATTATGCCAGAGGTCACAAATGTCAGAGGTGCAAAACATGCCAATACTGACACCACAATTCATAGAATCATAGAATGGTTTGGGTTGGAAGGGACCTTTAAAGATCATCTAGTCCAACCCCCTGCCACAGGCAGAGACATTTTTCACTAGATCAGGTTGCTCAGAGCCCCTGCCAACCTGACTGAACAGTTCCAATGGTGGGGCATCCACAACTTCTCTAGACAACATGTTCCAGTGTCTTACCACCCACATCCAAAAAAAATGATTCCTTGTGTCCAATCTAAATCTGCCCTCTTTCAGTTTAAAACTGATGCCCCTCGTTCTGTCACTACAGGCCCTGGTAAAAAGTCTATCTCCATCTTTCTTATAAGCCCACTTTAAGTATTGAAAGGCTCCAATAAGGTCTCCCAGGAGCCTTCTCTTCCCCAACTGTCTCAGCCTTTCCTCATAGGGGAGGTGCTCCAGCCCTCTGACCATTTCCATGGCTCTCCTTGGGACCCACTCTAAAGGAGCCATTCAGGAGGTAATGATAAGGTACTTATGCAGGATACACTTTTCTTGGCTGATTCCACTTCCTTGCTCAGCGTGGAATATATCTCAATGCTTTTAGTCAATCTACCGTTCTGAGTACTTAAAGTCACTTAATTTCTTAAAGCAAGCTAGGACTCTGCCTGATAGGAGAAGACATATTTATTTTGCCACTGGTTTGTGTCAAGCCAGTCTGCATGGCTAGTTCACCCCAGCTCTATTAATAAGGCTTCTTTTTCCCCTGCCTTACAGTTTGAAATCAAAGGAGTAATTTTAGAGAATATTTAGTGCTCAGCTTTTATGACAGATAATGAATAAATATTTTGGATGTTACTTTTGGTCTTGGCTTTTGGTGTGGTTGTTCCTTTGTTGTCACTATCTCATGGTACCTCATTTCCATGAAGAACTGGGTGAGGGGAGAGGCGGGGGAAGCTGTGATACAAAAGACAGCAAACTATGTAAGCACTTCAATGGCAGTCTACAACATGGAAGTTGTATTGAAAAAAGAAGCAAAATGGTCGATACTGAAATACTTAACTTTCTGAAGCAATTTTTCATTCAGAAGTATTAATTTTTGTGAAAAGGACTGACTACATTTTTATTGCTGTCTAGTGATTTACTTATTCTGCCTTGCTGATGACCTGATATAAGATACAGAAGTATGTTCCAGAGTTGAGGTTAGGCTTTGATCCAACCACTACTGAAGGAGCAGACTGACAACGGAAACCCCAACTCTATTTTTAAAATCTTCTGAGAAGTGTCAGATGGTGGTGCATGAATTTCCATCAAATAACTCTGCTGTCATCGTAAGGATCCATTTGCAGTGAACTGGCTGTGTTTATTGGGAGAAATTCATATACTTGCTGGGGGAAGAAAGGCCTTGTATGTTACTACCAAACAAATAAAGGCTTTTAATTTACAAAAAAGATGTTAAAAACAACTGATAAGAAGTAAAGGAAGTAAAGCTAAATCTGCTGAGAATCCACCTCTNGTTTATTGGGAGAAATTCATATACTTGCTGGGGGAAGAAAGGCCTTGTATGTTACTACCAAACAAATAAAGGCTTTTAATTTACAAAAAAGATGTTTAAAAACAACTGATAAGAAGTAATGGAAGTAGAGCTAAATCTGCTGAGAATCCACCTTCCCACCACCACCACTGATTCAAGATCTGCTGAGGATATTGTTTTCCTTCATTTGCTTGTGGTTTTTGTGATGATTTACAGCATGACAGTTGTGTCTAAGTACACTTTTGTTTTAGAAATTAACACATACTGCTTGCCAGAAGATTTATTTTTAGACATTTAAAGCAAAGGAAAGCCTCAGATGATATATTCATGTGACCTCTTCCTAATTCAATTGAATGACTGTGATGTCTGTATTTTGGGACCAAAATATTTGTGTAGTATGCACTTCTGTGTGCAGGTATTAAAATAAACTTCATCATATTGCAGCAGAGCTGTATAAACTTTTTAAGTTACAGGAATGAAAAACATAACTTGAATCTTTTATGCACCTTTTTTGGTTCATAAACTTAGTTGGATATTAAACTTTGCTTTGGTGCTTGGATACATGCTTTAGTAAACAATATTCCTAATATTAACTTATGTAGTAAGTAAAATAGAATTTACTGAAAATTTGGATCTTTAATATTGTAAGTGGATAATGTGGGGAAAAAAAATGCTCTCAAGAGATATACAGAAGAGTCATGTCCTTTTGGCAGAATGTTACTGCTGTGAGACAAAATTGTGAGTTTTGTAAACAGGAAATGTCTGATTTACTGGCATGTATGTGAGACAAAACCCAATACAAATATTTTCATGACTGGCAATGTAGAATTATTATTTTTTTTAAAAAATTGGTAATAATTTGATTTGTCGTGATAACTTGATTATCTTTTTTAGCAGTTCACAGTTGGTTTTTAATTATTTTCATTATTTTTATAGTTGATTTATGTATTTTTTGATGAGCAGTTTGGTTTTTTTCCCCTGCTGCCTGGCAATATGACTGAAACCCTTAAACATGGGAATACTGATTAAAATGTGGCAGTATGAGTACCCGTTAGACAGCCTTTGAAGTTGAATAGAAATATAAGGTTACCTATAGGAACACTTAAATTAGGACAATTAAGTACATCTGAACATAAGGTTAAAAAATAATTATTCAAATTTCAGAACTTTTAACATGCACACAGCTTCAGTATGGCTCATATGTATTGCGTATTGCTTCCTTGTTCTGTTTGTTTCTATTTTTATGATTAAGTATAGGATTAAAGTTCATATTGCTTGAATTAACTTACTTTCTTAAAGTAGTGTTTTGTTTTAGCAGTACAAATGAGGCAGGGAAGGGTCAGGATCAACTAGTTCCTGAGACAAGCAAAAAGGATGCTTTACATTCATCTTCACCATTATTTGTCTTATTTCATGTTCTCTTTTCCTGAGGAGTTACTTAATGTTTCAATATTGATTGAACTGAGATTTCTTTATGTTGCTTGTGTCTTATTTTCCAAAGGAAAGAGTTCATACAAAATCTCTTTTCCCCATCTGTTTTTCAGTACTGTCTTGAACTAGTAAATGTTTCTTTTCAGTTTAGACTTCAGCCTGTGTAAGCTATATTGGCCCAAGGGGCAAAGAAGTAGCAACCCTGATTTAAAAGCAAGGTGTCAGGTCAAGTCATATTATCAGTTTAAAAAACAACCAACCAAGACCCCCTCGACCGCAAATGCATGCACGCACAAACTAGGGAAGATAAACTTGGAGTAAACTCAGTGTTCCTTTACCTGAGAATGCATCTGTAAATGAAATTGGGGTTTGAAAGTCTCCTCTGAGGAGGAGAGAGAGGAGAGAAAAAAGAAAAGAGAGACTTGACTTGTCAGTGAACCGGATGACTTGTCATTGTTTTGACCTGAATAAGGAAAGAAAATAGAAGAATGCACAAAAGAATCTGTCCTGGAAGATATAATAAACTTTCTTTCCCTATGTACATTCTTAGATTATGTCCAAAGAGGATCACCTCCTCCGTTTCCAAGTTGGCAGACCAAGGGTAATGGCTCCTGCTCCTTAACATAATGGTTCCAGTAATGTACCTTCCCCCATGTGCTTGCGAAGGGAAAGGTTCTAATAACTAATCAGTATTCAGCGAATCTCACAATTCCAGGGGCATCTGTAGGCATTTTTGGAGACTTCTGATCAATGTGAAGGCATCACTAAGGACATACTATACCTCACCAATATGTTGCATTCATAGTAACTACAGCTAAGTCTGTAAGCTTAGTAGGGTGTGGTTATTTTATTTGTTTGGTTTTGTGCATGTGTTTTGGGTTTGGGTTTTTTTGAGGCTTAAAAACCTTTTTTGAGGTTTTACTTGGTTTTATGTTTCTTCTTTTTCATGACTAGTTCAAAAAAAAAAAAACTAAATTACTTTTTAAAGTTGACAGAGGGTGGGCAAAACAAAAAAAATCCATCACAGGCTAGTTTTGTATCTATAATAAATAATTTTTTTCCAGTGAGTAATCTACTTTGTCTTTCAACAAAAAATATCCAAAACTCCAATTAGTCAGTTGTATGCTGCATACTATACATCAGTATCAGTCATAATGTTACAAAAAACAATGGTTTTGGTTATTAAGAGTGGAATTACCCTTTGCACAATAAATAAATATATAGATAAATAAATACAACAGAGCTTTTGGAAACTTCCCCCAAGGAATTTTTTGTTGGGAGTTATACCTCAGGGGAATTTAGCAGAGGAAAAGTGATATGCCCATGCAGGAAGATTCTGATGCAGATATATACTTTCTGCATGGACATGTGATAAATAATTACTGAACTCTTGTTATTAATTACAGGAAAATTACACTGTTTTCTCACTACAGGAACCTAAACAAATGGAATTGTTTTAGCTAGATGGCAAGCAAATACATTAAGTAATTTTTCTGGATCATAGCCTCAAAACCAAAGCAATCCAAGTAAAATTTAATCAAAGAAGCTTTTCATTTTTATGAACTAATTAATTAGGAAGCCTAAATAGTTAGGACTGTGTTGCCTTGGTAAATAATAAATTCAACGGCCAGAATTTTCAACATCCTTCATCTGAAGTAGAAAAGCAGTAGCAGAAATAAAAAGCCACACCAGAACTGTATTTTGTATCAGTTATATGCCAATTAATTTTTCACAATGTACAAGAGAGAAAGTATGCAAATCTTGACTTACTAAGTGTGTTGAAATAATAATTACTGAAGTAAGAAATCATAATAGTAATGTATAAGATTATAGGTTTGAAAAGTTTTGTTCGTTTTGAATGTGGAAGTAGTGGAATCCTTTAAAGTAACATTGTATGAAGCTTCTGTTTTAGAATGAGTGAAATGATTGACTATATCCATTAAGGAGTAGGAAACTAAATAAATTATGGACTTCTTTATTTAAAAAAGTGGATCATTTATTCAACAGAAACACATAAGTAACTGATTTTATTTTTATACTAGTATTTAGGAAGCCTTGGTATGCTTCATCAACTTGCCAACTTGAGTCACCTTTCTTCATTTTTCTTCTTTAATGTAGCAAATCCAGGAATGTGTGTCACAGTTTCATATGCATTGTTAGCATTATACCAGAAGGTGTGAAATTTAACTGCAGCAAAGTGATTTATCACTCTAAAAAAAAAATAAAAAAAAAAATACTGTCAGATCAAATGAAAATGTATTTTGACTACTCAATTAATTCTATGCTTTTCACTATCACGTGGTGATTTAGAGTTGCTACCTGCAAAATGCTATCTAAAAGTTCAAAGGTCTAACTTTTTATTAAAGCTGGTGTATTACCCATGATAAAAATGGACATTGACTATATCTGATAAGCTATACGATCTTCCTTTTTCATAAAAAATGGCTATGATACTTTGGGTTTGGTTTTTTTTAAATAATACTTAAATGCTTTATATTATTTTAATGGGCATCATTCATACAATTATTTCCTATATTTAAGTGAATTTGCAATATGTTTTCTAAAAGAAAAAATCAAGTTCCTCGCATGAATTTTAGCATTTTTTATTCTACTGATTTAAGAGTTCTATATAGTTTACAGTACTATACATGAGGATAGAATTGGCCTCAATTTCTGTTTTCCCAACCTTTTAGAGTTATACTGAACCTGTTCAGAATCAAATATGTTTTTTAATCACAATTATACCTTGTTATATAGCCTTTCAGTGTAGGTGAAAAGTGCTGGACAAAAAGTATGTATTTTGCCCTTTAGATGTTGAAATCTATGATCAGAAACAGAATTACAAAAGGGCAAGTGCCGAATATGTGCACCTGGGAGCATCAGAATTAAGTTATCAGCAAATGGTTTGACATGGAATATGTCTATGAACACACATTGGTTTTAAATGTATGTTGATTTTACTTTATTTTAATTGTGGCGTTGCATTTTATTCTCTTGTTGAAATAACAATTGTCTTGATTTATTCTCCCAGTCTTTGTCTTGTTTTTTCTCTTTAAAGAAAAGTCACTGTCAGATTAGGGCTAGGTCTTGCTGGGAGAACTACCCTGTGAGTAACAAAGAAAGAAGAAAGGAAAAAAAAGAGGATTTCTGTTATCAAGATATTCAAACATTAGCATGCACAAAGTTTTGAATTCAAAACTTTTTTTTTTTAATTCAAAACTTATTAAAAATATGTGCATTTTTAATAGAGTAAATAAAGCTAGGATTTTTGTTCTCTGGAGCTCAACAGTATAAAATTAGTGTGATTTCTGTTTTGTTAGCATCCTGACTGATGGTACATTTGGTAGAGAAGATAATCGTGAGATATAGCGGCAATCTTTTTGTGAATATTTATTGTAATTTGATATATAATGCAATTGTCAAATGATGGATAGAGAACACGAGCACCAAGGAGGAAATAAAGCAGTTAGAAATTTAGAGTACCTGGTTTCTTGTGTGCTCAAGTATTATGGGAATAAAATTGTATAAATAAAACATATTCCCAATAAGATAGGAAGAAGGCAGAATAGTAAGGTATGTTTCCTACTCTAATGTCTTCCTTCAGGTGGTGCATTCCTTCTAGTGAGACAAGATGAAAACATATATATGTAGAAAACAGAGGGCAACATTACCTTTTTGAATCAGGATCAACCTGCCTTGAGGATCTGTTGCAGAATTAAGTTGTGGATACTTTAATGTATATTATAAATCGTGTTCTAGCATATAGTAGTCATGAAGGATTACGTATCAATTTTGGGATCTTGAAAAAGCAGAGCTTTAAGAGACTTCATGGCGCATACATTCCCTTACCTAAGAAAAGACTGACTATACCCATGCAACAGCATACCCACAGACATTAACATAACCTGTTTTTAAAGACCTGTGGTGACACAGGCTCTACAATCTACCCAATCTTAGTGTCTCGCTATCCTTCTCATTAGGAAGGGAGAAGGAAACCTTTTTGTTTTATACCCAGCCTGAATCTTGCTGCAGTTTAAGATTTGTATTACTAGTTCTGTCTGTTACATGTGAGAAGCAGAATATTCCCTTCCATTTTGGAGCAGTCTCTTATGTATGTTTAAAAACTGTTTATCATGGCCCTAATTAGTTTGTTTTGGTTTTGTTTTTTTTATTTTAAATTTTTTTCACTAAACCACAGAGTCACTGAGATTGGAATGGGTCTCTGGAGCAGGTTGCTTATGACATTGTCCAGTTGGGTTTTGAGGTCTCCAAAGATGGATATTCCACAACCAATCAGTGTGTTTGACCATGCTTATGGGAAGGGGAGAGGAGGGGGATGGAGGGGAAGAGAGAGACAGGACGTGGGAAAAGGGATAAGTAGGTAGAGCACGCAGGGTAGGAAGTTATTTAGGGTAGCAAGGATGTGAGCAAGCTATGAACTGTTTTAGAAGGACTTTCTGAAATAAAGTAACTGCAGTAAAATGACAGGTGAAATTCAGGCTAAATCTAAAATTATAGGCATGGGGAAAAAAATAGCGATCCAGCTTCACATTTAAAATGATTGGCTCTGAACTGAAAAGTAAGATCCTGGTATTATAATAGTTCAATGAAAACATCAACTTCATACTCATTAACGGTCAAAAAAGGCAATCAAATATTAGAAATTACTAAGAACAGAATAAAGACCACAACAGAGAACATCTTTTTGCTACAGCATAAATATGTACAGTTTTCCATGCTTTGAATAGTATGTGGGTTTCCAGTTACCTCATTTTGAAAAGAAACCATTAGAACTGGAAAACATTCAGGGAAAGGTCAGATGAGGATCAGGATGATGATCAGAAGAGGAGCGACTTACCTGGAGGCTAAGACTTTTTAGCCTGGAAAAGACAGACTGGGTGTGGCATGATGAGGATCATAGAATACCAGGTTGGAAGGGACCTCAAGGATCATCTGGTCCAACTTTTCTTGGCAAAAGCATGATCTAGACAAGATGGCCCAGCACCCTGTCCAGTGAATCTTAAAAGTGTCTAATGCTGAGGAATCCCCCTTCCCTGGGGAAATGATTCCAATGGCTGATTGTTCTCATTGTGAAAAAGTTTTCCTCTTGTGTCCGATCAGAATCTCCCCAGGCGTAACTTGTACCCATAACCCCTCATCTTTTCCATGTCATTCCTTGTAAAAAGGGAGCCTCCATCTGCTTTGTAGCCACCCTTTAAATACTGGAACATGGTGATAAGGTCTTCCCTAAGCCTTCTTTTCTCAAGGCTGAACAAACCCACTTCTCTCAGCCTTTCCTCATGTGTCAGGCTTCCCAGTCCTTTCGTCATCTTGGTGGCCCTTCTCTGGACCCTCTCCAGCCTGTCCACATCTTTTTTTGCATAGCATTCTTCTAATGGGGTCAGATTTAGGAGAGATTTTTTTCCCTTAGGAAGAGGAAATCCAGTTCCCTATCCTCGGGCAATGTCCTGGTTTGAGGTAAAACAGGACCAAATTTTGTTCAGTAA
>RSEF01000001.1:159398314-159441948 GCA_003993805.1 Himantopus leucocephalus
CCCCCCTTAACAAGCCAAATCATTCAAGCCTCTTCGTGTTTCCCCTTGCTCAAGTTAGCCGTGTTTCTGCACAGGTCTGCCAGCTAGAATTGCGCTTTCCTGCCCATAGATGCTCAGAGCTGCACACAAGGTCTCATCAGGTTTTGTGCAAAAGCATTAACACTTTCTGATCTCTGTCTCACTGGATTTTAGTTACCCATTTTGAAGGCTGGTCATNCCCCCCCCCCCCCCCCCCCCCTTAACAAGCCAAATCATTCAGGCCTCTTCGTGTTTTGCCTTGCTCAAGTTAGCCGTGTTTCTGCACAGTGCTGCCAGCTAGAATTGCGCTTTCCTGCCCATAGGTGCTCAGAGCCGCACACAAGGTCTCATCAGGTTTTGTGCTAAAGCATTAACACTTTCTAATCTCTGTCCCACTGGATTTTAGTTACCTATTTTGAAGGCTGGTCACACTGTAGCATGAGAGTCACCTTTGATAGTATGGCCAGGTATTTCTGCTCATTTACAAGCTTGGAGTAACTCAGGGAAATTGCACTGTTAGTCCCATTTTTGCATTTATTTTTTTGGTTTTTTTTTAATCTTTGCTTGTTTTTGGAGTCTTGATATGCTCTTCATTGCATTAATGACACCTCTCAATGTTGCATCATCAAAAATTTAAAAGTCTGTACTTATGTCATCATTTATGAAAATATTAAACAAGATTGGTCCCAACACTTAGTTTGAAGAACTCTCCTAATTACTTCTCTCCAGCCTTGTAATGCTTTTTTTCCCGTGGTATCTCTATGCTATGAGCCAGATCCTTATTATACATACAGTTTTTCTGCAGAGCTCCAGCTAACAAATAATGTCTTCTGGGCTACTGTATCAAATGATGCAGTAAAATGCAAATAGACAGTATTTACCGTGTTCTCTCTATGTGGGAAATCATCTTGTCCAAGAAAGCTTAGGAGGACTTTGGTGTGATCTTTCCTGTCACATTTCAGTCCATTCCCTGTTTAGCACCTGGTCTACTTTTAAAAGACATAAGCTAATGTACTAGTACCTCTCTTGAAGTGATTATACAACCAGGCTTTCTCTTTTTCCTGTTACGCAGATTCCCAAAACTTTTATTCTGTCAGACCTGTAGAAGCTCCAGGCCCCTTTCACATTTTAATGCCCGGACTCTGCAATCCATCTAACTTTACTAATCAATTCCATGAGTTTACCAAACTTTGCCCTTTTGAAATCTACAACCTTATTAACAGACTCGTTTATCTATTCCATTTAATTAGGAAGTGTCAGTTCCTTACCACTTGAGCCAAGGTCATTTTTTGCTGCAATCATCAGTTATGAAAACCAAATCTCAAATCAGCAACACTTTTTACCGGTTCTGTGAGAATTTCATTAAGAAATTTGCTGGCTACCACATCCAGAAGTATCTGGATTCTATCATCATTAGTGGCATTTGTTCTTTGATCTGTATTTGGGAAGGTAAAAATTTCCCTGCATGATACAATCCCAACAGAACCTTTCACTCTAATGGCATTACTGCTGACTTCACCCATAGCAAGAACCAAATCAGGGGGCTTGCACAAAGTACTCTCTTTTACCAGCTTTGCCCAAAGTGATTTTCACTGTAACAAAATCTGCTTTTCACATGCTATCCCTTCTGCACATCCTTTGCAGTGTTTCATATCATTAATGCACAGTTCTCTGCCACCACCTTCACCTTTATCTCTGCCTTTCTGAATAATGCATATGCTTCGAGACCAGTATTCCAGCCATCATTGCTATTCTGTTGTGTTACCAGTATATACCTGTACTGCCTAACGCCCTGCCAGTTCAGTTCATGCTCTTCCCTTTTTTTGGTGCATATATTGTTGTTAAATATTTCTGTACCCCATACCACAGCTTTGTTAAGACCTGCTCCTGACACTCACTGTATTGCCAACTTGGAAGCAGTTCTCATCACAGTTTGCACTTTCTTTCTTCTTATTCCACGCCATTCTGATCACTGAAATTTCTTTATCCTTCGGTGTACCCTCGTGTACCTAGGCTTTCTCCTCTGGTGTTCTGCGGGCATGTGGAGTTTATTCAAGTCTTTGACTCTGTACCCTTCATTTCTCAGTTCAAAGCTCTGATTATCAGTTCTGCCAGACTTGCTTCCAGAAGGCTTTTTCCACAGTTGCTCGGATGGATTCTGTCCTTCAAAAAGGGTCTTCTTTTAGTAAATACATCCCAACGGTCAAACATCGCCAGTCCTTTGGCTATCTGTGGATCTTCCTCAAAGCACCTTTCTTTTTGGCCTAATTTTTATTTCCTATAGCATCAGGAAATGCTAGACTCTAGTGCTCTTTTAAGATAAGCAATATTAAAAAAGGAGAATTAAAAAATAATAATGACATTTGCCCCAAATCTCCAATAATACAGTTCTAAAAGGAAACTCCCTCATGCAAGTAGCCAGCCCAGAGAGACAACTGAGATGCAACCGGAACCGCCAGTGAATATTCTGCTCCCCCCCTCAGGATTTCTTGTCTACGCAGAGAGTTTTGCCATCCTTGCTGTGTCAGTCAGAAGCATGAAAACAATTGCCTGAGGTAGACAGAACAATATCAGGGAACAAAAGAAAAAAGTCTTTTTGCTGGTTTATTATTTTGTTCATCAAAACGGTTCCACTGAGGTGGCTCTGTTGGTATTATATTAGTGTAGCTTTGCTGGCAAGTCCTTTCACGTGTAGTGAACAAGGTCTAATGGAATAGCAGAGAGCAGGGACTACACCATGTCCGTTCTGCTTTGGTGGGTGATTCAGTAGGGGATGGCTTTAGGACCACACCAATTTTGGGTAGAAACGAATGTGATGTGAGAAGGGGCAGGAACAGCCCATGTAGAATTAACAAAGGCTACAGTGGATGCCCTTGTGAATCTCCTTTGCTCACAGAACTTCCTCCGGGGTCAGCGTTTCTGAGCCGTGGGCTCAACACAAGCTCAGCAGCTGTTTCTGGCAAACTAACATTTTCATCATGTTAAGCTATAAAAAACCACCTAGAATACTAGTGACTTCATAACGACGACAAATGTAAGAAAACAACAGACTTAATTGTAAGTGAACCAGAATAGAAGTATGGTAGTGACTTTACTTGGGCAGACAAAATGCATCTAAGGTTTGCTTCCCCTTTTCTTTCCTCCCTCCCTCCCTTCCTCCTTCCCTTCCACACTTTCCTTTCCTCCCTTTCTTGTTTCTCCCCTTCTCCTTCCCTTTCTTTCTCTTTCTCTTCTCCTCTCCTCTCCTCTCCTCTCCTCTCCTCTCCTCTCCTCTCCTCTCCCTTAAAAAGCTCATATTTCTGTGGAATGTGAGATGACACGGCTGATCAAACTCACAGTAAAATTTGATTGAATGAAGTGCAAAAATGTATTGGCACTACAAACAGCTTTGTATTGTAATGAATTCAGAACTGATGTGTGAATTAGGAAAAAACCATGGTATTTCTGGAAATGCCAGCCCATTTTTTTTTAAGGCAACAATTCTTGTTAGTTAAAATATCACTTATGGAGTCAAAACAATGCAATTTTGTAGATGATCACCATCATAAGCACATACTATAAATATTGAATAAAGTTCTGTGAGAAAACAGGCCCCTTGATATATATATCTCTGGATTACAGATTTAACAGTAAATTAGGTGAAAGGAAGTGCTGGCTAGCCATTGAAAACAGAGAATTAGGAGTGTGTAGTTTCTACAACTGGTTCAGTTCCCGATTCACTCTGTGGACTTCAGGCAAGTGATCTCAACTTTTTGTCTCATTTTCAGTATCTGTAAAATCGGAAATATGCTAACACTTATCTGTCGTTCTGGGCCTGCAGAGGGTTCCTTAACAAATCCGCAACATGCTGACGTAGGTGTAAAGCACAGTTGTTGAATAACTATGATCAGGATAGGAATGGACCTGGAAAGACTTGAAGAAAGTTGGCCATTAACCACATTTCTGTCAACTACCTTTATGTACTCAGAAACTACCCTGCTTAAAGGTGTCTGAGGAGCATGTTTCAAGCAGGGCATTGGCTCCCAGGGCTGCAGCTGGTGGGCTGTATGGTCAGCCAGGTGATGTGCTGGTCTTCTCTCCTCCTGCCTGCCTGAAGGGAGGCTCTGGGCAGCTGGAAGTGTGCTTTCACCCTCTTTCCCCCCCTGCTTTCTGCAACCCAACAACTGTACAGTTAGCTGAAGAGTGAACACCAAAAGTTCAAACTAGAGGCTGAGTCTCTCTTTAACTTACCATTAGACGTGCCCCTGCAGCTTGATGCAGCCCACTTCCTAGGGGCGACTCCGAAAGTTTCCAGCTGTAGGATTTCCCTTTTCAGCATTTTTTCCTAGATGAAACATAAGCTCTTCATTATTTCTACCTTTAAAGGCTGAGGGGAAGAATCCAAGAAGAAAAAAAATCCATCTAGCCATATTAAATACAAAGATACCACCTCTGGCTCAGCTTGTTCTCTAGCTGCTAATCACTAGAAGCTAGGAGGGTGTATCAGAGAACAACGGCTGCATTTTTTGGCTTTGTATTTTTCCCTAAACATCTGCTGTTAGTCACCATCAGAGGCAAGAGTCTAGAGGGACATTGGTATGATCCACTATGACCATTCTTACATTTTGATATTATGTTCTGATAACTTGGCCTTATGCAGCCTCAGGAGGCCAAGACATGGTAATGTCTGGGCAAAAGGGCATGGATCAAACGTTGCTGTCGGAGCCCATTCACTAATATTTTGGAATAAGCACATAATAAAAATGATGAAGAATCCACCCTTCAGCTTGGCTGTTTGCAGCAAATATTATAAGGGTATTAAACTAAACAATGGCTTGTACTCATCTGGCTCTCCAGATGTTTTCTATGACTCTTATTTTCTATCAATCAGTTAACCACGGTTTTTGCTTTCCTTAGCAACGTATTTCCAAATCACAATCAAAGAAACTAACGGCAAATAATGAGGGCTAGATTGTATTTGATTGCTGCTAGTTGCTCATGGGAAAGGAAACTGCAAGAAGCACTGCCAATCCTTCACACTGGCAGACTGGCCAGGAACGCTTCCAGTTTCCCTGACTGCCCCCCCAGCGTGCTCCACGCCAAAGGGGCTCTGGAGCAGTCACGTCTGACGGGGAGTACCTATGGCTAGGGATGGAGGGAGACATGTGACTGATAGCTATTTGGGACAGGAGATATGGAATAATTTATTTCTCTTTCCACTCAGTCCTTTATTGCAACCTCCCCAATTCGCTCATAGACACAGCAGGCTGCAGTCATTTAGAGTTTAGCAGTGGGTGTTTTTAGCCTGGCTCCATAAGGAAGCACAGCTCGTATAATTGCAGCGTGTGTGTGTGTGTGTGTGTGCTTGCGCGCGTGGTTGTCTAATAACTTTAGAACCCATTGGCCAATTGTAGCTGAGCCTGGCAGAAAGGTAGAAGTTTCAGAGATAATCAAGTTCGTAAGTTTTTGTGAACACAGAAAGCTGAAGAGTTTTCCCACTGATGGAGAGGCTACAGCCCACGCTCGGTTCTCGTTTGACACGGAGAGAATCCACCTGGGAGAGAGACTGGATGTATGTGAAGGAAAGCTTCAGTCAGAGCTTATACCTTATTAGATATAAGGGAATCCACTCCACAGCCAAGGCTTCTCTCCCCTATGGATTCTCCAGTGTCTGATAAGGGCAGAATTCACATCGCAGCAATAGTATAATTCATTTAAAATGTCAGTCAGCCATGAAACACTAACTCCATTGGAAACTAGGCTTCCGGAATAATTCTGGTATTCATGGAAATACTTGTTCCCTCATACACTGCAAAGCTCCAGGAGGAATTATGGGTGTTTCTCCATTGCTTCCAGTCTCCAAGCTAGCTCTCTCAGACATGTCTCTGCCCAGCAGTACACTGAGTCTTTCTAGCGCCCACTGCCTCTAGAGGTTTCCGAGAGGAAAGTTATATTTCACTTCTTTTCTCAGAGCCAGGCTCATCAGGCATAACTTGTCTGAAGAACCTGATCACAAAAGAGCTCCCCGTTCCCTTTTAGGCACAAAAAAATAATAATAAAAAAAAGGCCAGCTTTCTCAATGGCTTCCTGGCTAGAAAGATTTGCTGGCTGCTGAGCACTTGTGGAAAAATGGTCTATTGAGAAGTGTAAATGAGAACGGAATCTTTCTGAAAATCTGGATCCAACTGGGGACTATCGGCACTTGAAAATTTGGCCCTCATTGCTTTTGAAATACTTAGCTTTTAAATGAGCAAAATCAGAAGTGACTTTTCAAAAGCCTCCTGCTTTCATTCCCCCTTATTCCCAGGTAACTCTGAAAATACTTGTGGTATTGATGTCAAGCATTATGCTTAAACCAGGAAAAAAAATAAAAGGACACATTTCAGTTGGCTGAATGCTCAGGTTTCCTCTAGATACTGGTTTAATAACAGACTCATTAGGAAATTCCCCAATTATTTGTATTGTCTTCCCATGTTAAAAGACAGAGTGTTATTTCTTAATTTCAATATTATTATTGAATAGGGATAGCTATTCCCTGCAGAATGAACAGATTATTCCAGTCCACTTGGGGATCAGCGTTATTTCTGGCTGCTACATTTCCCTGGGAATGAATGCTAATATCATGACAGGTATTTGACAGTGGTAAAAAAAAAAAAAAAAAAGAAGAGAGACATATCAAGTCATTTGATTAGTGATAAAGAGGGGAGGGAGATCAGCACATGGAGACACATGCGAGTTCTCCTGTCAGAGAGAATCCCGTGTAAAATGGAACAATTCTGATGCCTGATCTTGGTGGAATTTAAGTCGGTGCTGGATTTGCCACAGATCTGAATGGGAGGAGGGCCCAAGTGACAAAGAAAGAAAAATTTATTTCCCATATAGCTACGAAGTGTTGCTTGGCTTCAATAGGTGCTGCAAATACATCCTGGGAGTTAGACTCTGGCTCTGTTAAAAGTCAGGGTTGCAGGAGATTGCACCGAGATTGTAGACAGGACAGATCAGATATTACACGAGCAAGAAGGAAATACAAACCTCACAGAATTAACATATATTGTCACATTCTATTAAGGTTTTCTGTAGGGCTAGATCAGATTAAATGCATTGAATCCCAGTCATCTTACAGCATATGAAAATATTGTCATGGATAGAATTTTTCATTAGTGAATAAAATGCAGAATAATGAACAGTAGACAAAAAAGAGAGAAGATGTAAAGCCAATCAAAGGAAGGGCAGATGTTTAAAAAGTCTTTTGCTATTCAGGATTGTGATCCAACAAAAGCAATTATGTTTCTGCTTTCTCAATTTCAAAACAGCAGAAAAGAGCTTTGAGGTTTTTCCAGTGCTTATGGCCTATCTCCACACCGTTAACTGAACAGAAGGTAACATAATACCAAACATAGCCAAAGGCAACTGATTCCATGCGAAGCTTATAATTTGGGACATCCAGTGAGTTAAAGGGGATCGTAACCAAGAAGGAGAAATATATATATATGTATTTGTTTTTTTTTTTTTTTCAAAAATTGCCAAAGAAATCTATAAGAAGCCTAATTAAATTCTCTTCTAAGTCTGGAAGAGGAATCATAAAACCAAAACTAAATCAGTGCCTACAGGTGGAAATTACACTTGGTAACTGCCCTCTGAACCCATGAAATAAGATAATGTGCAGAATTTTGTTGAGGAACGGCTGGCACGTGGCTGCAGAAAAACAATGGTCTCTCTTGGCAAAGTGCTGAATATTATTTTTGCTCAAAAATGTATTGTGTTATTTTTGCAAGGATAAATATCAGAGATGTAATTATAAATACAGTCCACCACACTCCTCCCCCAGTATCCCTAGCCATGTACCTAAACAAAAGTCAGTGAGGCTGAATATGGGAATATCCAGTGAATGCAGCAAATGTATAGCCTAAAATGCAATAGAATAGAGAGGAATGTGATAGAATTGAGAGGGAAAAGATTCAATGCCGGTCATTCTACATTGTGAGAGAAACACTTTCTTAATAATACAGTACTCTTCTTGTATTACCTGACGCGCAAGGCCTGATGTAAAGAGATGCTGCTTGCTACTCAGAGTGCATGTACTGCACCGTAATAAAAATGGAGAAGGCTGCATTCTGCCCTTTATAGTAGTCATACAACTTATTAACACTGTGCCATTGAAAAGGGTCTGCGGTCAGACACAAGGACAGCAGCCAAAGAACAGAAAGCTGTTGAAGTCAGTGGAATTTTTGCCAGGGACTTCAGTGGGGCTACGATTTTGCCCACACAGTTTGCCTTCTCTTTCTGTGGCTCTTGTTCTACTGTCCTATTCAGACAATCCAGGATGCTTCCTGCTTCCTTGTCTCCCCCACCAAGGCAGCAGGAAGCATAGAGTCTCATTTTTGCAGGTAAGCAGGCAGAATTTCTTCAAGAGACTATGCGGTGAACCTGGACATGATCCCAAACTGTCTTTTATGTGCTTAAAATGCAACTTAGGCAGGGTGTAAGTGCAGAATGAGGGTCACACAGAAAATGCTACCAATCTTGATGAAGCTTCTCCCAGGCAGGTATGTTTCTGGGTGGGACTTCTTTAGGTACCCAGTACAGTCCTACTGTACGTGTCCAGCCACTCCTACCCACAGCCAGCTCAAGTGAAAAGGAGTGCAGCTTTCCTGCAGGAGAGGAGCTGGAGCCTGCTCTCCCTTGCGGCAGAAAGTGCTAAGGCACAGTGAAGGCTAGGTCAGAGCCTGGGGCAGGACAGGAGGATTCAGGACAACAAGGCTCTTCATTCTGCCAGGGAAATAAAGAAGCAGAGGCACCGACTACTGCCCCAGGATGCACACTTCCGCCTCATTTTCCTGGGTTCCATCTGAAGCAAAGTATTGCTTTTTGTTTGGTTGGTTTGGTTTTGGATTTTTTTTTTGTTTTGCAACAGGAGGCAGAAAAAGCAACAGCCTGCTTGTCTGACATCTTGAACTGGCCCTGCTACAGCTGGGGCCATTCCTGTTTTCTTTCACATGCTGGGCCCTCCCTACCTCATACTCGGTTGGGTCAGAACAAACGAGGTTTCCCAGAAGGTGCACGGGACCAAAATGTAGGACCACTCTGGCTTTTGACAGCAATTGGGAGTCCCCCTGCTTGTTTTCTGGGGCACATGGTGCTAACTAGAAGCTTTTGAACATGAAGCTGTGTAGTTGCATTAGCTCAGGATCAGCTTTCAGTAAAGCAGTTCCCCAGCTGGCTTGGAAAAAGGACAAAACAGGCTCACCTCCATCTGCAAATGACCATGTCAGCATAGTCTCATACGCTCTTGGTTTCAGCGTTCTCAGCCACTTCCTTTCAAATGCAACAACTGCTTTTGTGCACTTGCCTGGCGGCTGAAACGTTTTGGGAAATAAAAGTTTTCAGTTGTCTTTAGCCCAAGGTATGGGTTTGAAGGTCTCTTAAGGAGATTCTCATTGAGAGAGAAGAGGTAGCAGGGGAGAGGACAACATCATACTTGACACTGAAGTGAGCCACGATGCAGCCGAGAAGTCAGGAGTCACAGAGCTAGAGCAAAGGCAAGGCACTGTTTTTGCATTGCATGTAGACAGGCACAGACCGAAAACCAGGGCTCAGAGCTTCCCATTCTGAGAGGGAGTACTCATTGCCTGCACCACTCATGGCACTCCTTTCTACTCCCTCCGGCTCTGTGAGCTGTGCCTTCTGGGCTGCATAGTGACTCAGCTAATACAGAGAAAACAGCAGCACTCTCTCATTACTGTTCCCACTCTCACCTAAAACCTTCTCATGAGACCCCCTTCTCTTATTGTAGAGTCTGCTGAGATAGGGCTGGAGTACCACTTCTGGAGCACATGTTCAACAGGTTACTAGCTAAAAGTGGTATCACCCTGAGCCCCATCCCAAAGGAGAGCAGAGACAAGCCACCTGTCTCCAAATGTGTGGCTAAGGTAGTTAAACACAGGACAGCCCAGTTCAGAAGCTGACATTCAAAGACACACACAACTGCAGCTCTGATGGGGAGCAAAATTCTCCTCACTGGGATTTCCTATTAGCTTTGGTGGAACATTTAGCTTGCTGTGCCCGTTCTTAGGGTAGGTACATTGGTGAGTATGGACAGACATGACTGCTCTATCTGTGATCCAGGCCAAATGGAAATACGGCATTCTGGGTCAGCAGATAAGGCTTGTGAGCTTAGGTCCAGTGCTGTAGCTGTATGGGTACACACAGCTGTGGGACCGGAGCTGGGTCACCATACAGGACAGGAGCAGGCGTATGTCTCACTGTACCCATCTACACATGGTTATTCTCGAAGTGTTAGCTTTCCTCAGTTGATGCCAAGGGAATTTAAGCTTTATCTACCTGCATTTTGCCTATACCTTAGCCCAAGCTTGTGACCTAACTCAGGAATTTACTCCATGCTGACCTCTAAAGCCAGAATACACATACTCTCTAGCCTGGATGTTCAAACTGCTGGGTCACTGGAGAGGCAGTCTGTGTGGACACATTCAAGATCTATCGAGGGCCAGCTGTTAGCACAAGTGGTGCTAACAAGTGCATACAAGTGAGAGCGGTGGCTTAGACTGACCTTTGCCCGGGTTATAATAGGCTATTATAATAGCCATTTAACCGGTGTCCTGCATCCTTGAAAGCCAGGCTGTCTGATGACACGAAGTGAGAGGTCAGAGTATGCGTCAGGGAACCTGCTGCTTCTCCCAGGATCAGCAGTCATTCCCCCAGTTACCCAGTGACAGCAGCGTCCAAGTATGGCTCTCCGACACGTTTCACTGCTTCCCCTCCTCTGTCGTAGCTGGAGTAGCCCTAGGGACTTGCTCTGCTCTCTCTCCTTTGGGGCAACAAAGCTGTATTCTGGGACGCTGCAAGGCACCTCTCGGTCTGTCCCATGCAGAGTGTGGTACATTGTCACACTCCGGCTGTGCCAGTTGCATAGAAGCTCGGGCTGAGAGACAGAAGCAAATATCTGAACGGTGGTGTTAAAATACAAAGAAACAGCATGTCAAGGCTCCCTCTCAGCACATAGTCACCACCTCATTGCTGAGATAGGTTGACTGTGTGGCCTCTCTGTCCCTGCTTCACTCCAGGCACCATGCACCCACCCCGCTTCCCCGCCAGCCTGCCTGACCACGCACTGAGAAGGAGGGGACGTGCTCCTACTGTCAGGTGGCAGTGTAACAAGCGGCACCAGTTGGGAAGTGGTTTAAAAAGCCATCCCTTACTATCTCTTAGCTAACAGTTGGCACTTTCCAGTGGAGATACATGCCCGAGTACGTGCCATTTTGATCACACTGCCGGGGGGGTCACAAAGCTCATCAGGACAAATCCATAGGCAAACATCCAGTGTACACAGAGCTTTAGGTGTCTTACTCAGCACTGTGAATTTTGATTCAAGAGCTAAGCACCCCCTTCCAGGTATTGCATAGCTGGCGTGACAGAACTGCGGGCTGTTATAATACGAGCTCTTCTGACTTCTGCTGATCAGGGTTAAGATGTGGATGCACTCAGCCGTGTCCAGAAATTTGTCCCCTTTCTCCCTTTCCCCAGAGGTTACTGCCCAATCAGTTTTGCAATTTAACTCTTTGATTGCTCCTTGACAACGACTTCCATAAAGTGATGCAGGTTAAAAGAGAAGAGCCTTTGGAGCTGGCCTTGTCCGCTCAGCTTCTTGGAGTACAGGGTGCAGCTCTGAGGGACATGAAGAGCTGCAAGGGAGCCTGTTGCAGCTTTCTGTTTCTGGGATTCATGCAGGTTCGTGAAGCTAACCTTCAACAGGTTAGCTATTGCCCTCATAAGGGTCTTGGAAAGGAAGAGGGAAAATGCAGAAATGCCTCAATTGCACCCCTACTTTGCCCCCAGTAGGTTCCTCTAAACAGGTTCTGCGGGAACAGATGGCATAGGAATTGGCTTTGTCAGCTTTGTATGAGCTAGGAACTCCCTCGTGCCAAGGGAATCCTCGAATGGGGAGATTCGGCAGCTCTCCAGCTCTTCCAAAGTGGGTCAAATTGATTTAAGAATCTGGCCCTTTGTGGCCTCATTTCCTCTGCAAATCGGCTCAAATACAGGGAATGATGGAGTGGTGAGAAGGCAGAGAATAAAATTTCAAAGAGGATCAAAATATGCCATTTTAGCTTTTGTATGTATAAACATGCATAATATGACATTTTGTTTAGACAGTTATTTAAAAAGAAACTTACAATCTTTTTAATTAAAATGAATGCAAAGGAATAGGCTATAAATGTGAACACAGGAAGGTAGGAGTTGACAGCACGCAGCCTTCCAGACAATCTTTTTTCAGTTGTTATGGAGTATAATAAAATTTTGTTTTCCTTTGCAATTTTTCCATAATGTTTATGTTTGTTTTAGGTAACAGATTAGCTGTAGGTGACATTTTTTTTTCATGTATCATGTCATATGTCGGAAGCCCTCATTTTACAGCTACTGTGGGAACCGTGAATGAGATTATAGGAGGAAAGAGAAAGGGAGCGTGAGATGGTCATGTGGGAAGAACGTACCTGAACTGTGGACATGATACTGTCTACACTTATACAGCCGTTATTATTATTAGACCACCGCTGGCTCCACATCTCATTACCTTACCTTACCTCTGCCATTCCTCTGCTGCCTACTTTGCTTTACATTTGCCGTCTGTCCACCTAACTCGTGAAATGCTAAACAAGTTTTGATATTTACCTGTTTATGATGAAATTGTGAAATGATCTGCTTAGTTCTGTTCTAAATTAAGGTCTGCATTAAATGTCATAGCATTTATCTTTCATAAAACGAGACAGCAAGGACACTAATTTCCCAGGTACTCAATCACTGCCCCGTGCCACCGGAGAGCGGCTCGGGGAGGAGCGTGCCCGCCGTCCACAGCTCGCTGACAGCGCTGAGGCGGAATCATAAAAGTCAATTAATCATTAAAAGCTGTTACCAGCCCGTATTGAACCGCTCTGGCGCAAAATGTTAATCAGCCCCACATCGATACCGTAAATTCCTGCAAATTGGAGCGGTCGATAGCGCCGAGGCCTGGCGGATCGATGGGAGGGTGCGAGGCCTCTCCGCCGGGCCCCGCCAACATGGCCGCCGGGCGGCCGCCACGCCCCTCCCAGCAGGCCCTGCGCCCCGCCGNCCCCCCCCCCCCCCCAGTTCCCCCCCAGTTCCCCCCCTATCCCCAGCCCAGGCCTGCTGGGGCCGATGCCGGCGCCGATGCATCACCGCCTTTGATGGGTCTGTCAATAACACTTAGCAGGGGAAGGGGGGGCGTGTGTGTGTCCCCGGTGCGTTGGGGCGATTTAATCGCTCGAGGCGCCATGTGCCACCGCATACATGTGGGGCTAAGCAGGGCCGGGGGCAGCTGCTGCCCGGGGACGGGACGGGGCGGCTGGCGTCCCTGTGCCATTAACCCGGGTGCTGCTGCGGGAGGAGTAACTCGGGTAGGGAAACTGTTCTCTGCCAAGCTGTAATACGTTACTCATGAACGGCTGTGGAGTTGTTCATTAATCCCCCGGGGCCCTGAGGGGTGTGTGTTTTCCTGCGGCCTCTGGTGTGCTGCTGCTGGGCACCCATAAAATGGCGCCGGTGCGCCTGGGGCACGTGGAGGTGTGGGGAGAGGGGAAGGTCGCTTCTGCTTTGGCAGCTGCCTGGCGCTTTCTCCCACGTAACTGTCGCTGCCCTGCGAGTATGAGCAGTACAAGCGAGCCGCCCCTGCAGAAGCAACGCTTTCGGCCTTCCTTTTTCAAAGCATTCATACACGTTTGGGCGTTGATTGCGGCGAGGCCTCGGGTCACGTCCTTGCCGCCATCGTCCCCGGGGCCAGGGCGTGCTCCCAGCCTTCCCACCCAGCCATGCTGGGCAGACTGGGACGAGCAGAAGAGCCTCTGGCAGAGAAGTGAGCGCACTGGGAAGGGCTGCGTCCCCAGCGGGAAGAAGGACTCGGTCCCCCGAGGCCATCCCTGCAGAGCCTCTGCTGCTTTCTGCCGCCGCCTCTCCCAAGAGGGCAGAGATCCCTGCCTCCCATCCGCAGGGCTCCCGAAGGCTCAGCTGAGCCCAATCCATTTATCTCCTGTTACTGTTATTAAATCTGACCTGCAGTGGGGGAAAAATAGCATTTTTAGGATTGCAGGATATTAAGAAGCCTCTTTAGAGATGAAAGAAATGCCGGATACCGTTACTCTAGGGAAGGATTGTGTTCCACCAGTTTCATTGTCATTTAACGTAGAACATAAAGGTTAATGCTGAATAAAATAATACCCATGTTGATTATTTTAATAGTCTCAAAGTATAACTTTTTCCCTGGACTGCAGTTATCTAATCCATGTGCTGTACATGCACCAGCAGTATTTTGTACTTTTCCACGGCGCTGATATGATGGTTCCATTAAGTTCAGTGCTGAGAAGCTATTGTGTGTATCTCTCATACAATCGTTCCATACTCTACAGAAAATGGAAAATATACGGATCCACAGACATGCTAATTCCCAAGATTTGTACATTTTTAAAGATTAATAAAAAAGTCCATCTTATTATTATCTGAGTTATAGGAAACATCAAAATAAATTAGGAATCCTACTGCAAAGAAATCCCCTATTCAACATATTGAGACAGGATGATGTTATGAGTGTTCAGACAAAGGTAATACAGTGCCTCTATTTAATTGCCCTGACACCTTGCTCAGTTCCTCCAGCTATACTCTGAGAGCTAAAAAAAACCCTCTCATTGTTATTAATTGTATTCCTTTTTAAATGTAATGTCATATCGCTGCGGGCTGAGCTAATGAAACATACCCATATTACCAAAATAGGCATATTTCTTTTTGTACAACACATTCTATCAAAACTGTCTGCTAAAGACATTGCGTTAAAGACCTTTCATAGAGCAATATAAAGAATATCTCAGCTACTCCAACATTTCTATTACATGATTATTAAAATGCCCAGGAGGACTAAACAATATAGTGTGGATCCAGTTATCATATAAGACTTTAGAAATATTGTTAATTCCTGCCACTGATTTATGTTAATACTAATGCTAGATTACATGCTATGGCTACTAAACAGCCACTGCATACCAATTCACACAAAGACAGTCTCCCTCCTCTCTATGGGAGCTGCACTCTTCTGTTATAATGAGAAGCTGAATTATTTATCTCTCTTTATCCTACAGTAGTTCAATTGACCACAAGCACTTTTTTTCCCCTGTTTCTACTGCACATCAATGCATGTAAACATGACACAATAACAACTACCATCTTTACCTATTTCAGCCACTTTAAATCACATGAGATCAGTCAGAGGATGGAAGCAAAACTAGTGCGCAGTGCTGAGCAGGAGAGGGGTATGAAGTTGAAACGAGACCCCCACCTCAAGTTGTCTTCAGTGTATTTAAATACAGCTCCGGTGTAAATCACAAACTGAGCAACACAGAACACTTTCTTGCTGATGGTTTCTGCTGATGGCAGCTTGTCTCAGGTGCCCGCTGCTTTTCGCAGCTCTAGCTGGGTGCGAACAGCTCCTCCACAGCACGTGCACAGGCTCTGCTATCTGTGAATGGGACTCCAGGCAAAAAAAAGCGTGGGTAGGATCAACTACTGGTCCATTTTGGACATTCGTGTAAGAAAGCAGTCTTCAGCTCCATCTTCTTCCTAATCAAGAGCAGGGATGTGGCCAAAGCTCTTCTATGTGAGAGGTGAGTATTGCATCCACGACGTTATAGAGCAGGCTGTGGCATGTGGAAGTATTTTTAGCCTGTCTGTAACACCTGTTTGGCAGTCACTAGTGCCAGGTTTATGCATCATTTTTCAGAACGCATTTTGCCCCCTTCATACGTGGCACATGCATGTTTTAGTTGAATTCCCCATGTGATATTTGTATGTTGCAGCCCCACTGCCTGCTGTCTCACTCTGCACTTTGGCTGGCCTTGGCTCATCAGGAGGGTAGGAATATAGCCCTGCTGAATTTGTTCTGAAGATCCTTCTGGAGAGTTCTTTGGGGAGGGTTGGTCCTCCTGTCTTCAAAATAAAGAAGGTCACACTACATCTAGGATGCTATTTCAGCAGTAGGATACCAGCGTATCTCACCACTGCTTCCACGCCTTTTGCAAGCAGCAGTGAAAAGTAGGATGTTCTTGGTCATGGCAGCTGTCCTACAAGCATCAGTTTGGAGGCATGTAGGTTCCTACTGCGTACTGCTCTATGATCCAGGGTCCAAGCAGAGTTACAATTTGCAACTGCACATGTTGCTTGCCGTAAGGAGTTGCAGACTGCCGTTTTACCTGGTGGCAGGACTGGTACGGATATGATCCAGGCTTCATGTAAATGAAGGATGATCAGCTATGGAAAGAAGAAGAAAGATAGCATTTGTGGAAACCTGAGCCATATCTCAGCTGGTGGTGAAGATGACTATCACGATTCTCAGGAAATGCTGAGGATGGGGTTGTATAGGTTATTTGGAAACTGACAAATTACGTTTGCTAGACAATTTGAAGTGGGAATGATGAAAAACAGAAAGACTGTTCACAAGGTGGCATGTGCCATTTGGAAGGCTCTTGTGCTGTGCTACCTGTAGGTATTGGATGCACAAAGCTTGGACTCTGTCAGGGCCATTACAGGAACTACGTCACCATTTTCTGTATTCTTGACCTCTCAGTTACACATCAGTTGAAAGGCACATTTTTCTGCTGTGCTTTTAGCTGTTTAGCTGCATTGTTTCACTGCAATTGCCACCAGCTAATAGGACACACCACGCCAGGTTTTTCCACAGCCCTTGTTTGTCCAAGGCTCTGCAGTTATCTCAGTTTGTCCTGGCAGCTAAACTTATCAAGGTCAACAGAACCATCACGCTATCCATCTTATCTTAGTGTCCCTTTGCTGCCAATTTCAGCTACCATCTAGAGCACTTACGTTTTCACCAGAAAAAAACTGTGGAGTGGAAATAGAAGGGTGGGTTTTTTTCAATCCCCCCCCCTTTTTTTTAAGAGCAATATGGTGGACTTTCTCTGTGAGACTTGAGACCACATTCTGTAGAATTCCAGCAAGACCAAGGGGGAATACATAGGAGAAATTTGGAGGAGGAGATCGAGGCGGAGTCACATACTGTGAAATCACATTCATTTACCCATCAGTGCCAAATAAGTCAAATTGTGATGGATGTTCTGCCCACCTGTTCTGCGCAGAGGCCCTGACCACAGATGGAAATGCTGTGGCACTGTATGCTTGTTGCTTTGAAAGTCATAAACCCTCATTGTATGCAAGTCTTGGTCCCCATGTCTACTTTCTTCAGCTTGTCCTTGCCGGCTCCTCCTCAGCTGCACCTGCAGCAAGCAGCCATCACTATGCTGTTATCCTAGAAAGACAATGGGAGAGGAAATGCTGAAGAGAGAAAAGTATGAAGCTTTGTTGTGCGAATTGACCAGTGGAAAAAAAAAAAAGAAAGGAAAGGGAGAAGAAGGGAAGGCAAGGCAAGGCAAGTATCCATTTAGAGGGATTGATTAGGCAGAATGGTTTGTGGGTAAGTGTGACTGTCTGGAGGTTTGAAACCACATGGGTAGGTATATGTATGTCATTAAAAGCCAAGGTCATTGTAAGGACTTGAATCTTGGCAGGAACTCTCGTGGTGAGCTCTTCCTTCACTGGAAGGAAGACATGTGTACAGGGCCTTTGCTGCTGGGCAACAGGAGAGAGGACCTGAGTCCAGCTGTGGAATCTGAAGCTGGTGACACTGTTGGGCTCTGCTGCTCACCTGCACTACCTCCATCTTCACTTCTTCCTGCATCTGGTTTGCTTTGCACACATTTGCTTGGCAAGCTAGGGATGTCTGCTGGCTGATGATGACGTGCAGACTCCTGAGGCTGGAAGGGAGGGGAGCAGGACATCCCTGACAGGGGTGGGGAAACAAGCAAGGAGGGAGGAGCAGAAGTGGCCCAGAAACAGTGCAGGTGCCCCAGGGCCTGTGTGCACAGGGGGACCTTGGGACTGATGCTGACCATGTACTCTGACCACATCTGGTCTGAGCAGGCAATCACGTTGAATGGTGGGACACTGACCCATCACACCTGGTCAACAAAAACTCTCTTTTGCTCAACAAAGGAAGCCTAGCCCTGCACTGTTCAGCGATGTTATTGATATGGTGCCTCAGAGGTGGACATTCCGAATTCCAAATGGTTGTAATAATTAGTCAAGTTCAGTAAAATACCCCAAAGATGGCATTTCAATTCAGGAAAACAGAAGGTCATATTTTATGTGGTATAAATTAGCCTAACTTCAAACCCTTCAGTATTACTGTATTAATTTCTATTCTCTGACATACTGGTTTTGGATACCCTAGTTACCACGGCAAACCATTTTTCTTTAGGAGAGTAAAAGTTTAGAGACAGACTTTAACCTTCATTATGCCAGTCTAAACCTAGAGTAATTCTACTGAGTTTGAAGGAGTTACACCAGATTTACAGTGTGAGAAATTAGGTCAGAATCGAGTCATAAAGCAAGATGCCATTTAGCATCTATCAGAGTTGATGAGGGCTTACCTTGTAATATTTAAAACCACTGGTATTTTAGTCAGATAGGGAAATGCACTCTCAGAGTCCAATTTAACAAAGTCTAATTTCAAAAACTGAAGCCCAGTTCTCCTAATCTGAGTGACTTTAGATACATATGGGAATATCAAAACATGATTGCCCTGAAACTCAATCTTCTTCTTTTTAATTAAAGAAAGAATCCTATCTTAGTCACCTGAGAATCTGAAAGATACTCTAAGTATTTGACACTCTGAAGAACTTTTAACAGATAATTTATGAGGACAAGAGACAAAAGCTACCATCGCTAGTAAAAGCAAATTTAAAATAAAACTAAAGATGCTCTAATAATTCAGAAAAAAGAGCTAATCAATCCTGATCTGCAAATCCTTCCTTCAAGTCAAAAATAAACCTATTGCAGGAATTAATTTAAGTTATAAAAAAAGTCATGACTAGATCTTCAACTGACGTAAATCAGCAAAGCTCCACTGATTTCAATGGAGCTCTGCTAAGATAGGTAAGATGAGAATCTGACCCTCAATTGCTTTACAATTTTTTTCCCTAAGCAACAAATGAAAAATAATTTTTTAGTTAATGTAGAATCATAGAACAGAATCATAGAATGGTTTGGGTTGGAAGGGACCCTTAAAGGTCATCTAGTCGAACCCCCCTGCAGTAAGCAGGGACATCTTCAACTAGATCAGGTTGCTCAGAGCCCTGTCCAACCTGACCTTGAATGTTTCCGGGGATGAGGCACCCACCACCTCTCTGGGCAACCTATTCCAGTGTTTCACCACCCTCGTCGTAAAACATGTCTTCCTTATATCTAGCCTGAATCTACCTGCTTTTAGTTTAAAACCATTACCCCTTGTCGTGTTGCAGCAGGCCCTGCTAAAAAATCTGTTGCCATCTTTCTTATAAGGCCCCTGTAAGTATTGAAAGGCTGCAATAAGGTCTCCCTGGAGCCTTCTCTTCAGCCTGTCCTTGTAGGAGAGGTGTTCCATCCCTCTTATCATTTTTGTGGCCCTCCTCTGCACCTGCTCTGACAGGTCCATATGTGTTTTTTACCACGGACCCCAGAGCTGGACGCAGAACTCCAGGTGGGGTCTCATGAGAGCGGAGCAGGGGGACAGAATCACCTCCCTCAACCTGCTGGCTACACTTCTTTTGATGCAGGCCAGGATACGGTTGGCTTTCTGGGCTGTGAACACACATTGCCAACTCATGTCCACCTTTTCATCCACCAAACATCTGTCTTAAGCCCTTGCCATTCCTCATTCAAACCTGATTTCTCTTTTGTAACAGATCTCCCTATTTCTCTGTTTTAACAATTTTAGGAGGAAGACAAATCTTTAAGAAATCACTTTTTTTAAAATCAAGTTGTGCAACCTTGATAAAGTATGTCTTATACTATACACAGCACCACCTCCTCCTGACTTTGAAGAAAGAACAGGACAATGCTAAAGGATTAATCTCCTTCTGGCATAATTTCTCTGGTGTCACTCAGGCTATCACACATAGGAGAGCACATGCTCTAAATTGCTTGACAGGCTTTTGTTGGAAAAGTTTTACTGGGCACATCCTCTTTTTTCCATTTTTAAGGTGTGCTCATCCCCAAGAGCATTGTATTGAAAAAGTAGAAGTGGAATATAACTGAGCTAAATACATCACACAGATATTAAAACTCCTCCAATCCCTGCAGGCAAAAGCTGAAAAAGCAGTGCAAACTCTGGGCTGTTGCTGTGAGCGCTCTGCAGAGACTCGCGCTTCCACGGGGCGGTGACTAGTGCAGACCATGGCTTCTCAAGTGGTCCTTATGCGCCTTCAGGGCTGGTGTCCTGGGCAGTGCTGGCACATCTGCATGCGCAGCCAAACAGTGAACAAGGTGGGGGAATCACAATCTGCTTTTCCCACCAGATCAATTCCCTGAGCTGCTGTACTTCATGGCCACATAAACACCTGGTTAAGCAAAGCATTGAGGTGACGTGGAGGTGGAAATGAATAGCCGAGGGGCTGGAGGGTCAAGAGCTACCTAAGGCCATCTAAATAACACCAAATTTGTCACCAAATATGAAGCCACACAATCTGCTACACAATCTGCCACACCATACCACGCTAAACTTTCAAGAGCAGTTCTACAGCCTGAATTACAGACCAGAAGCAAACAGGAAGCGTAGACAAATGGTGGAGCTCTGGTATCCTATGCCAAACCAATTAAGCAGTCAGGCCCATCGGTAAAATTGTCTGGAAAGAAAACAGCTTTGTGCTCTTCCTGAGTACAGCACAAAGAGAACTGGGAATACTGTGGGGCTGGAAGGAGACCCAAGCCAACCAGCAAACTGCAGCGTGCTGGCTACACTGATTTCTGTCCCCTTGGTCCCCTCGGTTTTACAGCTGTAGAGGTCCCCAAATCACTTCCTAATAACTTTCTACTGAATGCTATGAAAACAAAACCCATGTAGTTTTTCTCTTGTTGATAGTGAAGCTTTTAAAACTTGGGCATCCAGAAATACAGTTCTATTTTGTGCTGTAATCTTTTCTGCTTGCAAGTGTGGTTTACGGTCATAGCAATGGCAGGAGAAGGATAGAATGTCCCTTATCTATTAACCATCAGGCTGCCATTATGAACATTAAATGGCTTCCCGACTGCTTCAAAATAAAAAGCGCCAGCAAATATTTAATGCTATACAATAATTAGAAAAGTCTGGAATTGTCTCTCATTCGTTAACCTTAATCATATCAACCTGTTCGCATACATTAGCGTACCAAATGCCAAAAGCCTGCTGGGAACCCATCCCTTTGCCAGCTGGTATGTACTGTATTCGAACAGGACTCCTTTTTGTATGGGAAGCAATGAAAGACCATCCACAGCGGTTTGACAAAAAAACATGGAAACCAGGAAACACATCTGGAAGTTTCTGAGAACAAGCACACACACTGTGCGTTCATTTATTTTCCCACAAACAGGGAGATAGACAAGAGGATGTAGCCTGTGAAAGCCATGCTTATCTAGGACAATATCATTGGGGCATCATATTATATTACTGCAGAGAATGCACGTGTACTTCCAGTTTTCACTAGAGAGCAGCTAATTGTTAGTCTGAATACAGGGAGTGAGCGACATAGATTGACAAGGCATTTTGTTACCAAATGTTCACCACCCCTTGAAGAAGTTACGTGCTTTGCTGCACAGTGGTATCATTTTTTTTTTTTTTTTTCCGCAGAAAGTGGAAAGAAATCCAGTATAGCGGAGGAGCAGACCAGCAAGCAGAGGACCTGGAGTTGTGCCCACAGATGGCCTCTGCAGCCTCCAAGGCGGGAGAGGGAAAGGGGGTATGTTATTGCTGCCTGGCTCCGTACACGTGCTCCCAGCCACATGGGTGCAGTCAGTCACCCTGTTGCGAGCCTCTCCTTCCCTCTGCTGAATCGTTTTGTGACTGAAAATGGAGTAAATCCTACATTAGAAACATTCTTATAAAACACAACATTGGCTAAAGACAAGTGGGATGCCACCTAATATTATTAGTGCATTTTAGTCTTAGGTTAAATTTAAACACATGTGCTTACATTTTCTTATTCTTACCCTTCTGGTCTTGCCTCTTTTAGCCTTGCCCGCTGGTTTTGCTCTCGATCAATACGCCAGCAGCTATTTCCCTTCTATTGCTGCTTTTTCCCTGGGTAGGTGAAGTGAGGTCTCTCTTAGCGCTGAATCCTGCACTAAATAAAACTCTATCTATTTAATAATGAATCCTTCACATTGTCTCAGGGGCCACACACACAATTAAGAACAATATGAAATTTAATTAACACAGGATAATAATAAGGGTATGAATGCCACAGTGAACTCTGAGTGAATACAGACCCCCCCCGTAAGTGGTTTGGGAACTGGAGTGAAAGCCAGCTGCTAACACTCAGGTCCCAGACACCCAAGTGCCATTTCAACACTTGACCTCAACTACCAAGGTACTGGAAGGAAAGAAAAGATGACTGCCAAGCAATTAGGACCCAAAGGCTGCAGCTCTTTGTAGGGTAATGCTAAAACATGGGAGTTATACCCATAGGTGGTGATGGAGGGAGTGGAGCTTGGGTGCCGAGCACCCGGAATGCCTGCAGCCTGCCTGCGGCATCACATGCTTAAACAAGGGTGCTCTTGTGTGGGGCACCACAGGTCAGGTCCCAGGGACGCTGCTCAAAGGTTGCTCCCATGATTGTCACTGCGATGCTCACAGGCACATCCTTTAAACTGTAGAATTCACTTCTGGTCGCATAAGCTGTTGTGAATCTTGCCGGTCTATCCTATGCACGCCTATGTTCAGAGTGTACTCTGCAGTCCCAAAGCACCCCCAGATATTGTTTGGAAATCCCAAAGAGTACACATTAAGTAGCATCACAAGTACAATTTGTATTATCAAAACAAAAGTGCTGCCACAAAATAAAATAGTGGAGCACAGAAAGGAAAGGAAAGACTGACTGCAGCCCGTGTTTCCATTAGGGGAAAACATTCACTTGCTAAGATTTAGATAAATCTTCGTTAGAAAATCCAAGTACAAAGGTAGACAGCTGAAGTGTGGTTAAAGTATTTCCATCCCCTTGCTTCTCCTGCCTTTTCCCCTCTCGCCAAGGAGCCAACACAGCTCTGGCAGTTCACACTGGCTGAGAAATGGGCTTCTATTCCTTAGACTGCAGTCATGTGCGCGCGTCTTCTCATTTAAGCTCTTCCATTCTGTTTCTCTCAGAGGCTGAGAAATCTGCTTTTGGGGAGAAAAAAAAAAGAAGTGGGGAAGCTCATTAGCAATTTGTTTAGAATTTGAATGTCAGCGTAGTCACTTATGTCTAAGTGACTGAAAAATGTATGCGAGTCCTCTGACTTTCAGCAAGAGATCCAGTGTTCTAACATCAGAATAAACAATATAATTACTGTGTGTATGAAGACATATTGGTCTCCATATAATGAGATATTCAAATCTGCTCTACTTGAATCAGATCACAGAGATATATTAAACACACATGGCGAAAGAATTCAGTGTAAGGGTAACCATGTGTTCTGCCAAGTCTTTCTATGCATGAATGGGCTGCCAGGGCACCATAGGCTACAGACAAAGTACAGGAGAGCTGTGTTCGGAGGTAGGGAAATGAGGTTGCGAAGGTATTTCCTCTTCATTCCCTCGAACATGCGAGTGTCTCCCATTTCTCTTCCTCTTTCACAGGCTGGTGCACCTCAAAAGCAATTCCACCAGAATTTACTGTAACATTACTGTATCATGGTTTCTTGGTAGGGTTTATTACTGTGTATTTATAGCACCCAAGAGTGAGCTGGCTGCCTGAGAGGGGTAGCGATTGCGAAGGCTATTCTCAGTTTCAGTTGCAGAATTGTTTTCACAAGTTCGCAACATTCTGGAAAACATGCCTCCTTTTCCAGCATCGCTGCAGCTATTTTCAAGCGGAGGTGCTTGAACTTGCTGGCTAGCAGCAGCCTGTGTGTGTGTGTGTGCGCCTGATAGGTGCTGAGGATTGATTGACGCGTCAGAAAGCCGAGGCTTGGGCCCCTTGCTGTGCCTGAGATCATGTATTACTGTGTACGATCAGGAGCAACCATTGTCAAAGCACGAGATGTCAATTTTTTGGCAGTGTTATTTCAACATCCAGATACTATGAAAAACATGGTAAGATGAAAACAGTAGCTGTTTTGCTTACTCGTAGAATTGTCTAAGCGTGGATACCGTAGCAGATTGAGTTACACCCAGCTGCCAAAACAGACACGGAGAATGTTTCTGTGGGTCATGGAAAAGCCTGAGCGCCAAAGCATGCCGTTCCTTGGGTGGCTGAGCCGCTGCAGAGACCTCGGTGTGACAGATCAGAAAAACACAAATGAATCAAGGCCGTGATTTCAGTCTTTACCACTCACAAAGCGAGCGTGTGGTTATATGGACAGGTTTCTCTGCTGAGAGTGCTGGCCAATTTTAAAGGAAATTTTGTCATGCTTTTTGTTCCCAGGGCACGTGTGACATATATGATGTATTAAACATGCTTTTCTCTGGGTAGAGCTGCTCATATGCCTGTTGGGTACATGGGCATTTTTAGAGGATGCTTCTCTTTCCCCCATGTTGATGGAGCCAGAATTTCAGGGTGGCAGGAGCAAGCTGGAAAGGCAGGAGGAGTCCAGTCCTTACTCTTCTCTTGGCAGGTGCTGTGGCTGTGTTCTGTGGAGCACTTACCAAGATGAGGGTGGCAATTCACACGGAAGGTTCTGGGGAGAAAACACCACTCTATGTGGCTGCCAGTGATACAAACCCGGGAAGAGATTTATCAGGAGAAGCCTGGCCATTTTTAGGAAGTGAGAACTCACTATTTCGAAGCAGAAAAGAGAGTGAGACCTATCTGTCTCTCCAGGGAACCACAGCTGCCAGAAGGAAAAGTGTTAGATAGATATGGTTACCAAACCCAATTTTTTAGAGGCTTCAGAGGTAACTAGGGAAGGGGAGAAGGGGCAGAAAAGATTTAATGGGAATTGCATACGTGCAGCATCTCTTAGAATAAAGCTCAGGCTTTTTATTTTATTTCACTTAGAGATGAACTGTAGAGTTTATTTTTGCAGAATCAGTGAGGTAAAGCTGCAGTTTTAGAAAAAACAAACCATGGATGGTTCCTATCCTCTTTTGTTTCATACAACTCTTTCAAGTCTATATGAGGTTTCAAATACTGCGCCAGGATTCAGATGCCAAGCTCAGTTTTTAATTCATGTTTAAAGTAATAGCTTAAACATGTAGAGCTAAACTACTGCAAGAACCTTTTTCACAGTAATATTCTAATATCGAGATCAGCTATAACCCTATACTGCAACTTCAGTGGAAGGAAAACCTGCACTGTGTTTTAGTCTGAAAAGAGACAGGTTCTGGCTTTTTAAAAGCGAATGTAATAACATTTAGTTAGCACATAGTAGATTTCTTCTTTCCAGGGCATGAGGTTGCCTTTTAGTTTCACCAAATCTATCTTTGAAGGGTGTGGAAAATCAAAAAGAGACGAATAAGCAGATAGTTAAGCTGGATAGATATATTGACTTCATCAGACAATGTTTGTCTGGCTAAAAACTCCCTTTCATCATTATGAGAGTCAGTTCATATCCTCACCCTGTGGAAGTGGTTAGCTTTTAATTCATTCAAGAGATGCTATCAAAAAAGAGGGAGGTATTTTTTACAATCCCAAACCCAAAATAATACTGCTAAACAATACATAATTCATATCTCTTCAGAATTCTGAATGTGGTCAGAAATAAATAGCAGCACAGGCATTTAAGAGCTATTCTCATTGAAAAATGTAATTAATTGGTGTTATCCACAAAATATTTCTTGGGGGGGGGGGGAGCAGCATTGCTTTAATTACAAGTAATTGTTCTCAAAATCATGCAGCTCATAAGTATTGCAGGCTAGACAGTGATTATGCATCAATACACTAATCTATCACCTTCATTATTTTAGTCATCTGGGTGTGATCATCAAACTTTGGAGTGTAACCCAGACAAGAAACCAGACATATCTCATGCTTCTATTCTTTCCAAATCGGTTTGTTTTAAAAGAAAAAATTTGCACTGGTGATGCAAATTTCAATGCTTTTGTTTCAAATGAAGACAGTAAATTAAATTAAATTCCCCTTTGTATGTTACTAGATGATGACAATGGAAAGGATGTTCTTGTGACTGCACAATGGCCTGGGGGGCCCAGGACCACCCAATATTTCTGCCTTCTGCCACAGACTGTCTTTGCGGACAGGAGTTTTCACTTTTTGCAGTTTGTTCAGCCTGCCTAGTGAGCATATCGGGGATCAGCTGCTGAAGACCAAGCAGGCTGACCAGGTCATTGCTCTCTTCATCTTAGACACCACAGTGGTGGGATGCTCACACTGGCTGCCTTTAGGTGCTCTGCCACCATAAAAGCATGACCAAACCTCCTCCCAATTTGGGAATGCAGAGACCCTTAAACCATTAATGTTTGTACTGTTTAATACTTGATCTATTGAAATGAAAGTAGCTACCTAACCACAAATTATTGTTATTATTATTATTGTTATTATTAGTAGTATATGAATGCAGAACTGAGTTTGTTATTAATTGAGGCACTGCTCATCCCAGTCTTTAGTCATCCCTGCCCGAGATACCACATAAGCACCCATGTAAATCAAAGTTAAGCAGAGGATTAAGTGCTGTCCTGCATAAAGATGGCTTAAGTACATGTTTCCCGAATCGGGGCATAAGCTGTTATTTTACTACTGTCTCTGCAGCAGTGCTTTTTCTACCTCATTAGAATGAGAGGATGCTTGCACAAATTCCTCATATTGACACACAAGACTATGCCTGTCTCCCTGAGAATTTGGAGATTTCTTTCCTTTTCCCCCAAATTAATAAGTGCTGTCACCTGCATCGCTAAACACCAATTTGCTGCTTACCGCTAACAAGACCTCCACGTAATGTAGCTAACAGTAGTATTTCAAAAATAGAGCTCTCCTGTTCCCAGCATGTCTGACAGGAATACATTAGAGGCACCTGTCCCTGGCACCAATATTTTGTTTTCTCTTCTTTTACATGGGAAGGAAGAAATCTAAAGCACTGAAATCTTCCTTGAAAGCAAAGCAAATGTGAACACAGGAATCTCTTTTCCCATCCTGCATCCCCTCTTTCAATCCTCTCCAGCCGCAGGGAAATTTTCAAAAGTAAGTAAACATTAGAAACATATCCATTTGGGTAAAAACCTAAAATTATCTCTTTCTTAATGATTTTCATTTAAAAACCATCAGGTAGCAGGAAATTTTTTAATTATGTTTGAAACTATGAGACTGGCTCTGTGCTCACCAAGTCAAAGACATAAATGCTGCAATGTACTGCAAATATACTGCAAATATCAGCAGTCTTAAAACAAGTCCGTCATACCTGTTATCTGTCTGGGTCAAGGCCAGTAACAAAGGTACAATAGAAGCTCAGGACTGGTAAAATCTAGTTGTTCCCCACCTCAAAGGACGTGAAGTGGCGCGATATGCTTCTGTACCCTTTGTTTGAATGGCAAGAGTAGTTCTGTAGACTGTGGGATGGGCTCCTTCAGTCCTTAGCTTCAGACATTTGTCCTGTATACCTTGACATCTTGATATACCTTTACACCTTCTATACCTTGTACACCTTGAGGTAGATTCCCTGGATCCTTTCAATGTCAATAGAGGGAAATAAATGTTTTGAAGACTCAACTCATCTGGTCAAATGTAGATGTCAGCCCTGGGAGATAACGAATAGGTACCTCCTAGAAATGCCTATATCTCTGTATTGACTTCAAAGGGAGCTGTAAGTGATATAAACATATTGGATGGAAACTTCTGTGTTTAGTTAGATGAGTCCCAGGATGCTCGGTGCTCAGATGCATCCTCAGACTTCACACGTCCACTCAGCTTCTTCTGCTAGGCTCCACCTTCATCCATTGGCATTAGATTCATTTGGATGTCTCCTATCAGAAAACAACTGATTTGTGCTTTTATCCCTGTGACAACGATAGTGTAAGCTGACAAAGTACTTTCATGCCACCTATGTCTCTCCTGTTTAGGGTGGTTTGTGAATTCTTTTCAGTTTTCCCTAGCACTCGAGCAACAGATCGGAACAATCTTAGACATGGATTTAATGCTAGATCAGACTCGGTGCAGTTCCCATTAAAAATGTCTAAAAAATGTCCATTGACCAACAAGGAAAAAGGGTTGAGTCTCTTAAGTGTGCTATCATGGAGCCAGCCAAAGCAGCGCTGTAAATCAGTAATACTAATTTCAATGAAATCCACTGACAGCAGTTGAGAATGCAGATGTAAAATTGTTTCCTTTCTTATTCACCTGAGAAATTAAACATGCTATAGGAAAGAAGGGAATACCCAAACAGCACATTTGTGGGTTTTTTCCCCTGTAATTTTTTGGTGTTGCTGTCATGTGAAGAAACAGATAATATGGCCTCATTTTCCTTACGATTTATATGGGATTTCAAGTAGGATCTCTTGTCTTGTTCAATGTTCGATCTCAGCCCAATCCTATGTTCAAATAATGATGGACCATTTATAAAAAGAGGCAGTAAAATATACTGAATAGTCAAACCTTCCAAAAAGATTATTTAACACTTGCTGCAATTGCTTACCCAGATTTGATTCTATTTCTTTATACGTGTCTCTGCTCAGCTTTTTAGTAGGATTTCCATATACCTGGCTTTCAAGCACCTGGCAGTCCTAAGTCACTGCACAAACCTTGCAGAAGTAGCTCAGATAAATCTTTATAAGGTGAATGTGTAACAGAGTGACCTCAGTCTGAAGTTTCCTTCTTGCCTGTTTTCTTGAGTGAGAATCTAAATGCTGTTTGAAAAAGCTGCCCCTTTTTAATGAGGAGTTCACTTTATAAATAATAAGGTTGTACCCATTTTCTTTTACCAAGTTAGTCATCTTTTGACTATTTCATCTGCTTCTAGATCATGTAGTAATAAGGAATAAAGGCACTTTATGGACCTGATTTTCCAAACACTTACCTCACTGTACACCAGAAGTAACTCCCCTGTAGTCATTAGGTCTGATTTTTCTCATGCTTCATTCTTGCCTGGCTTCCAAAAAACGGGGGCGTGGGGAGAGGGGGATCTGGGCTGGGCAGCTCTTCTCTCCCTCTCCTTCTCAGGCGGCTTTAAACTGTGGCTTACAACAGTGTTGCCATCCTCTGGGATCACAACGGTGAAAAAGGGCACCAAGTGCAAGGAGCGCCAAGCCTGGGAGAGCCCCTTTTTAAAGTTACGTCCGTGTTTTACAGTTACATTAAATTTCATTGTGAAGAAGAAAGCTCTGTACATTGAAATTGGCACTATTTCGGTCCATAATCTTTTGTGTTCACAGTTTTTAAAGAAAGCAGGTTGAGTCTTCACAAAAATGTTAGTTTGCTGGGAAAAAAAAGCCGCAGTGAAGTGACACTTTGATTATAATTAAAAACTTTTCAGTTGATTTAACAGTTCACTTTAGGCATTTTTTGAGCTGTGGAAATAGCAGTGCTTTTAAGATAATGAACATTGTATGATTGCTAATGAAATCCACATATGCATACATATATATATACACACAGGCATAGAGAGAGAGAGAGATATATATCTGCGGTAGTTATGCTATGCATTTATCCATCTACATACATGTATGCCCCTCTTAGGTTTACTTAAAAAGAAATCAAATGGGAGGGAAAGCACATTTTTCAAATGTGGCTCTAATTGTCTTTTGTGCATGTTCTATAGATCATTACTGACTGTTTACAAACCTTGTTTGGAATGGCTTTACGGCAATAGAGAGGGTAACATATCTTCATTGTTTATAAAATGACAGCTCCTAATGGACCATATTAGCTTTAACACAAACTATTAAATCCTTTTCATTAAATTATTCTGTGCTCTATTTTGGAATCTTGTTAGCTCTGGGAAGTAGGTGCAAACTCCTAAGGAAACATGAGCACACATTGAGACTATTATAGATAATGTTTATTAAATAAGCCTCTGAGGATGTTTTTCTTGGGTTGCTCTCAAGCATTTTGAAGGAGTCATGTTCCATGTTTGAGGTCCCATGTTTCTTCCTCTTAAACTATGAGCAGCTGTAGCACATGACCTACTTCTGTAGAACCCTGTAATGATTTCCTTCCTTCAGTGGCTTCAGGAGTCCCTCTTCTGCCCTGTGAAAAAAGGGACAAATATTTTAATCCAAGCAAAATGCGAAAGCAGGTTTTGTTGGTTTCAGGGAAGAAACTCAATACAGCTACATCACCGAGCGTAGGCCTCAAATTGGAACCATCTGGCCTGCAGAAGCACCATGAGATCTTTGGGGAAGGCATGGATATTTTTGCCTTGGGCTGTAACTCATACACCTGCAGAACGGGTAGACATGTTGGCAGACAAGCTGGACTCGTACAGCAATACAAGCCTTCTCTCACAGCACTGTGGCAGTGCCGGAGTTTGGAAATTACCCTGACATGTTTAATAAATGCAATCACTGTACTGCATGCTCTCCGGATAGCAAATATTCAGCTGCGCTCGCCGTTAAGTTAATTCGTCTGCACTCCAAGGCCCATGTCTTTTTGCCCTTCTCGCACAGACAGCCCCTTTGAAGGCAAAATAAGGACAAGGGAAGGAAGAGGGTAAGCACAAAAACATGCATTACATCTTAAGGCTGCCTCTTGCAGGAGGTAGCCTCATGTGATATTCATGTGAACTGGATTAGATTGAGAAGAGATTCTTGTTGGTAAATATTACAGCTCTTTGGGAACACAGAAAGGTAAAAGAATGCAGGTGTCAGTGTGATCTGAAATAATCCGTCCCCCTCGGTGGGAGGTTTGTAAAATCTTTAGGCTGGATGCAGAAAGAAAGAGAAGCCACATGCAGACTCTGAAGGTCGCGACTTGAGAAACTGTCAGAAAGAGGCAGTATCCGAGCCCAGCCAGAAAATGAAAATGCACATTAGAGAAGCAGGAGGACATATATCCTTTGACTAGAACGCTATTAAACAATTAGGTTCACAGGTTTTCCTGGGGCTGTGCGCACCACCCAGCTTTCTGCCTGCAGCCTGGTGGATGGCAGAGCAAAAGACCAGAACGTGACATTTGCACCTTTGTGATCTGTAGTTGCAAATGCTATTTTGCACCTGCAAATTTGTGCCCTGACCCTATGGGCACTCTTCAGACAAAACTCTCAGCGGTCCCTCGGGGCTAAAAGGTTAAGGCCCGCATAGTTGGACATCAATACTGTGTTATTCTCCTTTCAGCGATGTAAGGCACATGGCATCCCAGGCAGAATTTCTGATGCCGCGTTAGAAAGCGTCGCTGCTCACTTCATGCATACACTGGAGGGGAACAGGTTTTCCCCAGCCTTCCCCTTTCCCCTAGAAATCACACTGACTGGATCAGTCTTTCCATTGGGAAAGTTTACATCCTGTATCTCAATCTGTATTTTCCCATACTCCCGCAGAAATCCAAAGAGAACATTTTGGCCCAACTCTGCTTTCAATGTACTCTTTATTGCCAGCATCTGGAGTCATGTACATGGGCTATCCCCACCCTGAGCCAGCGAATAAAATAGACAGAATGTGCGCAAGATCGCAGTCTAGGCCTGTGAGATGCAGGATCCTGAGCACTGCTGGCTCCTGTTGTCTTCTCTTTAGGTGCTGCTGAAGTGTGTTCAGAGCCAGATTCTCAAGGCGACTTTCTAATTGTTTCACGGACAGCTAAACTGGGGAAGGGATACACTATACATAGCGTGTAAAAAATTAGATGCAAAGTCTCTAGCTGTCTTCTCCTGCACCCCTCTGTAAATGAGAAGCAGCTCTACAGAAGCTGACAGAACAGTGCCAGGGTAAAATGGATGATGGAGAGAGCAAAAGCAAAATATTTTTTTCTGAGATCTACAGAGACATTTTGGAGATTTTGTGGACAGTCAATTAAGTATAACAGGAATAAAGATGGACCTGTCTCAAAGGATAGCGCTCTGAAATGGCCTCCTTAGTTCCCAACTCAGTCCTGTCTGCTTTTGGAAAGGAAATCTCACGTTAGGTACTGACACACAAGAGTGATGGGATACAGTATGTGTTGCCGGAGACAAACTTCCTCCTGCAATAGTATTTGATTTTTTTTTGCTTTTCACCATACCTTGGTTCGCCTCGCCTCTCAGCGACTCCTCTCTGCTGTCCACGCAGCCAAGGTAGCTTTGCCTAATACACAGCTCCAACAGTTTCCAGCACTCACTGTTTTAGCAACAAGATGAGAGTTAATGAGGCTCAACACACTTCCTACCAAACTTTATGGGGAAAACCTCTTGAGTGAGAGCAGGAAATCCATCTTGTAAGAATTACAATGTGGCCTCAGTTCCTCAACTAGAAACTGAAGAGAATATTGATATTTTTCAAAATATCAAATACTAAATGTGGGGGTTCCCCAGCCAAATTTCCCTTTGGTTCAATGGGGCAATTTTTCATTTCGGTGTCGTTTAGATTTCTGAAATAATTTATTATATACTTCAAGAATATTGAAAATTTCCTGAAGCCAGATTCTGCTACCTCTATTTATGCAGGCTGTGCATAGGCAATCCCACTGCTGCTAGGAAAAAAGTGCTATTTGCACTTTATGAGGGAGGGTAGGAAGAATCAGACCCTTCCTAAAACCTTCTGAAAGACGGGGAAACTCAAAAGGGCCCAAGTTTCAACAAGTGTATTTTGACAAATAGCTAAACCGCCTCGTGATCCCAGCCAGCAAACCAGGGAGACTTACCACAGCCTTGCCGAATGCCTTTAACAAAAAGAAATTCCTCCATCGCATTCTGGGAATAACAACAACGAAAAAAAGGAAACCTTTATGAGGGGAAAGCCAGTGCAGCTGTGAACCTGGGAGGCCAGGTAAAAGGATATGCAAGCACATAAAGAGAAAAGTACTTTCCCTTAGCAAGTCTTTTCAGTCATCTGGCTCTTCCCGCTCTCCCCGCCCCAGTCCCGGGGGCGATGGTCCTCGCAGCACACTTTTCCAGACACACACCAAACCTGACACATGGGCTGCAGCCGCAAGCCAAATGTCTGCTTCCAGATGTGCCTGCTGGCCCCAGCGGAGCTGCTCCCCCATCCCACAGCCCATGACCCCAGGCTGGCAGCTAAACCTTCCTGGGGTACCCAGCAAATAAGCAACTGCCCAAATCCTGATCCTGCCTTAGCTCTGCCCCTGCTCTGGTTTCTAACAAACACCGGAGAGATGTTCCCTGCCTCCATCACATTTCACAGTGCCGACTGTCCCCTCCCTGTCCAGACACAGGCATTTTCTTCCTGTGGAAACCACGGTACGGGACAGGAGAAGGAGGATCCATTTTAGATACAGGTCCCATCCCTGCACGGAGCCAGGAGGTGGCCAAAACGTGCATCCAAATCCAGAAGCCATCGAGCACTCTGGGGCCCCATGATCTAGATGTTGTTCAATTGCTGCAGGAGGAGTCATTCATATGCAGTTTACAGAAACGGAGCTTTTTTATGAGATACTTTTCCCTTTCCATAAGTAAAGGCAATAGAGAGCTCTTTCTCCTCTGGAGCTTCAGGCCGTGGAGTTCATTTTGAAATGCTCACAGTCTTTCGAGATTGACAGAGTTCCAGCTATTGATTTTCTTGACTTGTTCATAAGTTAATATTTACCATAAACATCTCGATGAGAAAATTTAAAAAAAAAAAAGAAGACATTCTCAAAACAGCAGAAGCTGGGGAGATAATGAACCAGACACTACTTTAAACAAGATATTTTAAAAAGCATTAAACCTTCCTTCCCTTTTTTTAATTAGTGATAAAAAGAAAATATGAAAAAAGAAAACCCAAAAACCAGAAGGGTGATAAGCAGCTTTTATTGTTGAGTTCATTACTGGGATTATTTTGGGAGAGGAGATGTTTTTCTCTTAATTCATGAGCCAGAAATGAGCTCTTTGGAGGCTGTTGTAAAAAGATCTCCTTAAAAATGACTGTGAAAAGATGACTTTGCTAGAAAATTCCAGCTGGTTCAGCCATATCCAGATGCCTGAGAAGCTTGGTTATGGCTCGACTAACTCTCGGCTGCCCTCATCAAAGCACAGCCAAGACCGGGATCTCCCAGGAGCCAGGATCCCCCCAGCAGCAGCACAGCAAGCAGAGGATGCGATGGGCCGGGGCGCCATGAGCAAAGGCGGGGGGTTCAGCTGTGACGAAGGGCTGTGTTGCGGCAGCCCAACAGGTTGTTAATGCAAGGGGACCGGCTTGCTCCTGTCCAGCCTGCGGAAACCGGGGTGCCGCTTGCAGCCCCAACGCAGGCACCGCCGCTCTGTTGACCAGGGGTCCCACGTTTGTTTGTCACCACGCTGCCCTGGAAATGGCAGCGAACGTAACTCTCCCCCTTCCCCTCTCTCCAGCCCTGTGCTGGGGAGAGCTGCCGACAAGCTCACCGACAGCGAGGGCAACGCATGAAAGAAAACACACAGCCGACAGAAAAACGAAACGCACATGGCGGGGAATAATATTTCATTTGTGCGGTAGCTGCCCTGCGCGAGCAGTGTAAATAAAGCAGGTTACTGAGAAGTGAATATACCACTGTTTATAAATACTAGCCCTTCTGCCCGGAGACGTGCGTGAGGAGAGCTGGACACTCGTGAGGTCACCCCGCCACATTTTATGATTTACATAAATCATGTCAACACCACTAGCAGGAGCGGCGGGCGAACGGGGCCGCATGAAGCGAGCCATTCAGCCTCCCTGTCACAGGTCTTAAAACAGGTAGAAGCTGTTAACGGGCCCACCAAATCTCTTAAAATGCAGAGGGGATGAGGGATAATCCCGCCGGGGGAAGCAAGGCATGCACCCACCCTGCCTGCCTCAGCCGACAGAGGCCTTCCTGGGCTTGGAGGAGCAGAAAGCCAGCCAAAAAGCGGGCGCTGGCGAAGCCCAGGAGCTAAACTTGTTATTAAAGTTCACCTTCACACAGGGTAGTGTGTCCCAGTAAGCAACCGCTCTTATGAAGAAAATGCCTGAGCCGCCTGGTGAAGGTGAAGAAAACACCCCATGGTTGCTGCGTGCGGGATCCTTCCTCCCCTTATTTACCAAGCACACGGAAAATTTGATATTTTTGCCAGAGGAATCAATATTCTGGGATTAAACGGAAGCCCCTCGGTAGGTTTGCCTTGCATCCGAGTGCCTGTGGTTTGGGGGCCGAGGAGGAAGGCAGAGTGGGGACAGACGCAGGAGAGCTTCCCACGAATTTCCTTTTGNTAGGTTTGCCTTGCATCCGAGTGCCTGTGGTTTGGGGGCCGAGGAGGAAGGCAGAGTGGGGACAGACGCAGGAGTGCTTCCCACGAATTTCCTTTTGATTCCCTGGGAGCTCCATGTCTAACCAGGATCATGCGATACAATGCCAAAGCTGTGGCTGAGGATCAAATGACAGAGGCAAAGAGTTTTCCTTCTCCTTGCAGAAAAGGAAAGCTCCTTTCGCGGGTGTGTATCACTATGGGGTTGTCCTAATTTCAGAGGACAGTAGTCCCTTTTGGTCCAATTTGCCCAGCTCTGGAGACAGATGATGCCATCAGGGTGGGTGCCTGAAACACTGACGATCTGGCTCACAGTCTTTAACTCTGCCCAAATTTCAGCTCTAATAACATGTAATTATGTAAAATAATTGTTAAAATTACAATTACACATGAATCGTGTATAATTATGCAAAAGAAATGTAAAAAATATCAAAGCAGTACAAAATCCTTATGATACATTGCTGGTATATGGACATGTACTATTCACTACTCTTAAATGCAAGTTGATTTAGAAATATTACTTTGACCATAAATCAACCGTGTTCTGTGTGATTCCTGTTGATGTACAGCTGTGACATGTTCTCAGAGAAGAACAGATGTAAATATTAGAGAAAATTGGGAAGTGTTCTGGGAAATGTTTTTTCACTGGAAAATGCGGATTTGTCAAAATCAAAGCCTGAGGGAGGAGAGAGGATTTTTTTATGAATATGCCATATTCAAATACAATTGGAAAATATTTTAAAAAACGATCAAAATGCCCTCTTTCTATACTTTCCAAAGAAAAGATGTAATTTTTAGACTGAAAGTAAGCTTCTGTTTTGAAATCTAAGTAAATTACACCAAAAACATTGAAAAAAAAAAATACTGAAGTCAAAACACTTCAAAGCTTACCAAAGACCAGTATTTCAGAACGTCTTTTTGATGTGATCTAAATTTTTGTATTTTATTCTTTATATATCTTTATAATGAAAACCATTTGCCTTCACCTTTGCTAATCTGTAAGAATGTGTTTTTAGCAGACCACAGACAGATCACGCAACCTCTAGTATCTTTTCCAGAGAGGCTTCACCAAGCTGGAAGGGGGGCCTTCAGCTCCAGACCTCTCCACCCCTGGGGGCTTGCACTCAATCCCTGCTTTGCTTCCCCAGTCCTATTTTGGACCGCAGGGAAAGCTTTTTTTTCCCACAGGAGAAACGCGGAGGTGCCCTGCAGCTGCTTCCTTCCCTCTCTACATAGAGGTGGCACCATGGTGGGGTCCCTCCCTTGCACGGGGGTTGACCTCTGCGTCCTAGTCTGGTCAAGGTCACAGCCTGGAGAAGCAGGTACCTGCTACTTGAAAGGAAGCCCTGACTAAAACCCAAAAGATTTGTTTTTTGATACTATGCCTTCCTGACGGTGACTTCTTTTCAGGGGCAATTAAATGCTAAAGCATCGGTCTGTTAAATTTAGTGGCAATTTCAGTTGTAGGCGGCATCAAGTCAAGGACAATTTCAATTTCAGGGCAGCTTTTATTTCATGTTTTGAAACTGAGAGCGCTTTCTGTTCAAGAACAGCTTTTGTTTGAAATAATATAGCCTAGGCTGTTTCTCTGTGGCCCTGATCACGCATCTCAGAAAGGACCTCGCTCACAGCCAGAATCCTACTGAAAATGAGGTGTTTTCAGCAGGGAGACTGAAGCGCCCTAAGCACAGGCTGGGACTTTGTGTGCGTGTCTGTCTCAATGTGGGGAGGGTTATTAGGATCCAGAGGTTTTCTCCCTCAAAGCCCCCCAGCGCAGACCCATTGGTGAGACCCTTCGGGAGAAGAGTTATCTGCAGGATTCAGCTTTGGATACAGACCCTGATCAGAGCGCTGGTGGTCTGCAAAGGTATTTTGTTCAGGCATGTCATTTGGTTCCCTGTGGGAGTGGGTGTGTGTACCCACTCGTACATGCTTGCGTAGACGTACTTCATCTCTCTACAGGCAAGAGCTTCCCTGAGCTGCCTTCCTTAAGACTCAGGTTTTATATTACCAGGTAAATTTCCTTTCAGCTTTATTTGCATGGAGCAAGAGTGACATTCTGTGGCCAGTTAGATTTATGGCAGCGTTCTCTCACTCTCTTTTTTCCCCTCCCATAAATACCTCAGGGTATAAACCATCCTCTGATAGTCTTTTGTTTTGTTTGTGGCTTCTATCATGCTTTGCCAGAAATAAAAATAGAGGAATTCTCAAACACATTTCTGTGGCCTAAAATCCTTAGGGACAGCTTTACCACGGATTCCCGACAAATTCAGATTTCTGTGTACTGATTATTATTTTATGAGAGCAATGCCTGATCATAATGTAAGTAACCAGAAGCATGAAGAGACTACGACACATTCCTCAGGCTCCGCTCTCGCTGGCTCAGCTGTCTGTACTTGGAAGGGATGAGGAAGCCATGTTCCAAAACCCCATAAAAACTAAAGCAGAGCGCTGTTTAAAACAAAGCACTGGGCTTTTTAGGCACTTATGTGCTCCATGTAATACACCAATGACACTAAATTGAACTCATTTAGCTGTAAACATGATATCACACTTGACAGTTTCCAGTGGTAAAACACCAGACAGTCCATGCTGGGGAGAAAAGGAACAATATATAAGGAGCAAAGCTCATCACAAGAGGAGCCACAAAAGGGCCGACGGGAGAAAAAAACACCCAACAAAACCCCAGCGTTCTTCAGTGGTTTGGAGTCATAACTCAGTTCAGACACACATGGTACCAAAAGCAACCTGCCCGGTTTAAACAGCGGAGAGCAGGCGCTGGAGTTTATGTTGTTCCTCTGTTTATTAAAAACGGATGGGAGCACTTGACAGAAAAATCAAACTTCTGGTCATGGCTCATTAATCTCTGTTGTATCTGTCAGATATGTGTGTCTAGAGTTTCAACAAGGCTCTAGAATCGAGATTACTGCTGAGCTCTGTTGTTTTCTCTAATTTTGACTGAGGGGAAATGCTGCCAATCACCCAAGGCCAGAGGGGAGCAGAAGGCCACTGCCGCAGCCCTTTGCAGCGGGCATCTCCCTGCCCCGTGGTTTGGATCTGTTTTCAGAGGCAGCAGCACCTCTCTCCCCTCCTCACCACAACCTGAGTTTTGGCTGGCTGCCTCCCCTCTCTCTTCCCTGAAAACCAGACTCATCGCTCGCCATCGAAGTGTGCCCCTGTCAAGGTGATGATGAGGACGATCAGTGGTGGTGGTGGATGCTCCTTCATCCCTGGATTCTGCTCTCGCACACAAAAGTGTTAATCGCATTAATCCGCTGAAGACAGTGGAGCTCCTCCAGTGTAAAACCAGGGTAAGTGATGGGCTCAGCAGGCCCAGAGTAGGCTCAGCAGGACTGAGACGAATATGGTATGAAACAATTAGCTGCAGATGGTATAGGAATCTCGTTTTCTGGAAATACAGATTTTGCCTGGAGATCTTTCTATATATATTGGATTTGTCAAACTGATAATGACTTGAACATTTGGAGAGAGAGGATAACCCACCGCAGGGCCAGATGCAGCTGTGATGGGGAGGATGGAGGATGTGTATTAGCCCCGAAACGTGGCTGTCTCCCCATCATGTCTCCACACCAATCCACAGCGGTGGGAGGATGGCCGAGGCCCTGAGCAGAGCAGGGCAGGGGAGCTCCCCCGCTGCCTCCCCTTATGCCATTTCTGTATTTGCTTTGGACGTCGCTCATTTCATTCGCTCATTCTTTTCTTCCCCACTTCCTTCCTTTTTCAATTATCAGTGACACTGTTCTCAGAGCTAGCAAAACTGCCAGGCACTTTGAGGATGAGGCACGAGATTTAGCTGCTGCTTCATTTGAGTGCAAAACAGAGGCGGCAGTTGCGAATGGAGGTTTCCAGCTCCGTCAGCCAGAGGACAGGCTGGGGACTCCTCTCAATCCTGATGCCGCTAGCAAGGGTTCTTCTTCAGGCACAAACAGTGGATTCTCGCAGCACAAATATAGACACAGAAAAATGACAAAGAAGATCTGATGTTTTACAACTGCAGGTACACCACAGGCAGGCAGCCTGACCCTCACTGCTCACAAACTGTAAATGGCAATAGCGGGACCATGTAGAAGGCGCGTTTGCCAACTCCCTTCTCAATGAAACACATGGAGTTTCCCTCGAGGGGATGTCTCTCCTGCCTGCCAAAGTCTGTCCTCAAGATCAGCCTTGCCCGCTGCGCCAACTGCAGGCTTGCAGGCATGGCTGCTGCGTGGCGCTTCGGATCATATGGAAAGCCATATTCCAGGGGATGCCTGGGCGTGCTGGAGACCCTGCCTGCACGGCAGTCAGCTGGACCGTGGGCTGGCAGCAGGCAAATGGCAAAAAGCGGAGCTTACCCTTCTCCGCGCTGCAGCGCACTGTTTCCGATAAGCGCAGGCACAGCCCCGTGTTTCAACCGCAGCAGAGCTTGCCCATGCAGAACACTTCCCAAGACCATTTTCAAGACCAGATTTATAAAGTTTGACCTATTAAGAAACAGAATGCGCTATTAGATCTTAATGGACAGGGTGAATCCAGCCACCTGCTAATCTACCTGCAGTGTGGTGGATTCGTCTAATCCCAAGAGTAAATTCCCATTGTCATAATGTTAGCTCCTATGGCTTAGAATATTTTTCCAGTGGGGTTTTAGGAATCTGGATTATTGGGCCTCTTGATCTGCTCGCTCTTGCAGACATGTGAGCAGCTCTACTAGGTGGTATAACTTGCTGTTGCTCAGAGAAGCCTGTGCAGCTATATATATATTTGCAGAATTTCTGAAGCTTCTCTGTATTTAACACTTAATTTTTTTCAATAAAGCGTAAGTGACGTAGGAGCCATTTTCAACAGTCACATCAGCACTTAAACCCAGATCCTTTAAGCTATTCAAGTACTTAGATATATATACCTCAGTGGAAGTATTTCAGACACCTCGGTGGGTTAGACGAGTAGCTTCCACTGAAATCTGCCCCCAGTTCCAGCTTCCCCTCAGTTGCTTAAGTTGTTCCTGTGGGATTTAGATACTGATGTGACAGGTATGTAAGATACACAATAGCTGGATGACATGCATAAGGTAAAGATGGGTGTTTGAACACTGTGGGATGCAGGATCATCCTTAGCTGAGTGACAGCTCAGGAAAAGGGCATTTGGCCATCTCCTGGCCACCAATAGCCCTGGAGTGAAATTGTCAGGCAGTAAGTGCTGACAAGGGCTCTTGAGGGCATGACATTTCTTATGCTGATACAGAAAGCATGGCACAGGGAAAATCTCCACACTAGTCAGCTTTTTGGGAGCTGAGCCATAGCAGTGAGCCTCTCCACAGAGAGCACCGCAGGTCAGCTTGGACATAACTTGGAGCAGAAAAGGGACCCACACATCAACCTAACAGAAAAACCGGTTTGTTTCATTGAAATAGAGAGTGGGGGCATGTTTTACGGCAACCTGTGAGGGAGCTGGCCTCTATCCTCCAAAAAGCTGATGCAACTGCTGCCAGGCAGGCAATAGCTGAGCATCCTTGTTGGGCTGTATCACTTCCTAACTCTGTTCATCGGTCAAACAAAGCCACAAACTACGAACCCAGGATTTGTTAGCTTCTTCCATCCTTTTGGGCGCTAGCTTTTTTGCCAGGAGCTATAGAGAAACCTGAGGTCACATACTCACTCCAACTCTACTCCTATCTCCAGGACACAGAAGATACAGGAGACCTTGGTGTCCCTTACTGCATGGTGTGGCAGCAGCACTCCTTTTCTTCTCGAAAAGACTTTGTGTATCCCTGGAGAGAATGACAGAATCATAGAATGGTTTGGGTTGGAAAGGAACCTTTAAAGGTCATCTAGTCCAACCCCCCTGCAATGAGAAGCTAGGAAGTTCCCTTGGGTGATGTCATTTGGTGCTGCTGTGTACAACAAATACCATTTTTAAGCTGCCACCATGTCCTTTGCCTTCACGGTTTCCTTTCTGCTCTCTATTGTTGGTAATTTCTTTGCATGCATCTGCTACTTGAACTAAATAAAATGTCGTTTTCAAGTGTGTAAATACACAAAAATGTTACTGGTAGTTTGCTGGGCAGGTCAGTGGAAAGCAATTACAAATGTTTTTATGCTTAGCAAAATATGGCTGAAGATGTTATCTGCTTTGAACTGCAAAACCAGAAAGTACTGCAAACCCTTTTGTTATATGAGACAATGCGTCACTGAATAAAGAATCTTTTTATGAAGGGAAAACTACAAAACCCCAGTGATATTATATTCAGTTACACTGAAACTGCAACCTTTCCCTCTGCGTCTCTGCTTCTACCATCAGCCATACAAAGCCCTTCTTCTTACCACAGAATATATCAACTGCAGGTCTCCAGTTAACTCATGTGTGAAATGTGCTTGATACCAAATGAATGGATGATCATAAAAACAGCGTTCCTTTTTCCTGGAAACAAAAACCAGTGGTGATACATATTGCTTCTGTTTTCAGCCAAAGACTATAGTACCAGATGGCTAACACAACCGTAACAGCTAGCTGCATCTGGATTAAAAAGTTTGGATGGTGTGAGCTAATCTTTAAAAAATGCCAGATAACTTTTATCTCTTTAAATCATGTTACTGCTCAGTGTATTTCCTGCTCGCGCCACCCTAGCGCTGCTCAAACATGCCTCAGACATGTTCATTAAGCATCATTAAACTGAACGAAAGGCTAGTAACTGTCTTTGTCAAGTCAGAGGTCAGCTTTCGGGATATGATCCAAGATCCACTGAAGGCAAGGGAAGATGTCTCACTGATTTCTGTGGCCTTTGAACTAGGAGCCTAGTGGTTATTACCCCTTGTCCACATCTATTAGGGCTGCAGATGAAACTTTTACTGGTTAAGGAAAAGAACAGAGAAGACAACTTGTCTCTTTGGATAAAATGACTTGGCTTTTCACACTTAAATGTACTTTTTCCCATGAAAGCAAAGATGTTTGGGTAACAATGTTTGGCTAGCTATGTAACCTGAATACTGAACAGACGGAGAAGAAATATAACTTTTCTCTCTATATGATTAAGAGATACCTGAAACAATAATTTGTAGGGAGGCCCTGGGCTTAGCTACAGATGCTGCATTGCAACAGTCAGATATCGTTTCAAATGACTTTTAATTCAGTATCTTTCAGAAACAGCTAGAAATGAAATTCATACACTGTTGGATGGGAGAGTTGTTGGCAAGGGCTTTGAGGAAGAAAGAATTTTGATTTTGTGAAGAGCAAGACCAAAATCTGTGGCTGATGGACTAGGTACAGAGGACACTGTTATTTCTCTCCAGAGACTGTGCCAGACTACCAAACAAGATTCTGAGTGCTAGCTCTTGAGTTGGCTTTGCTTTTCTTTCCCCTCCCATTTTCTTTCCTGTAATGGTAGCAGCGTAGATTAAAAATTCCACAATTTCCCACCCTAATCTTTGCCACAGTGTCTCAGACGTTCAATAGGAAGAGTCTCACAATTACTCAGTGTTTCGTGATGTTAAAATGTCACAAGCATTTAAGTTTTTCTGATGCGGGAACAAAACTGCATGACTCACTCAACCAGGACAGAAAAGAGAACAGCCTTGCAATGCCTTATGCTGTTTCTTGAACGCTGGCTATCTTAATGGGGTCAGCGGTGACATTTGTCTTGAAAGCCATCCAGTAAGGAGGGAAGTTCTCACACAGTCTTCCTCACAGATGGTGAGACCTGCCAGCAGTTTTACGGCTCGGCAGTGAATGGCTCTGCAGCTGTACGGGCATACCTGCTGGAAGGCTGCCTGAGTGATACAACCAACACGTGCGTCAAAAAACCCCGGCGCCGCTGGTGGGTTCCTTTGTTTAATCTTCCTCCAGCAAACAAAAAGTGACTTGGCTTCAAAACAATGGGAGGGAGAGAGAAAAATAAGGGGCGAGGGTGCTACTGAAAGATTTAGTTAAAGTCTATTCTTCTCTGGTATTTCTCAGAGTAGGGGTCAATGGTTTAAGTACAACAGGCTTGATTCACTGCCTGGATGAAGCAGATGGGGCAGACCGCCAGGCAGCGGCTTCCAAATAAAAGATGCAGAGGGCAGCTTTAACTTTTCTCGCAAACCAAAGGGCCATTATAATAGTGAGAAAGTGGGACCTGACCCTACTCAGCCTGCACTTCCATCTGCTCCCGGGAATTCTTCGTGCAGCAGTTTGTGTCAGAAGGGCCAGCTGAACCAGCCCTCTGGTCCTCCGCCAGCGGCCTGGAGATCCAGTACAGGAACTGGCACACTGTCTTCCCGCACAGGTGAGTACAACGATTGTGTAATACCATCCAGCCCCCGCTTGTCTTATACTCTCACCTGGAG
>RSEF01000001.1:159442048-159494681 GCA_003993805.1 Himantopus leucocephalus
ATTAAAGATGCCAGTCAGGAGAGACACAGAGTGCGAGCGTGGGTTACGGTAGCATATTCTTTCGTTGTCTGCTACTCACACCCTTATTTTCACAGCAGAAAAGGAAGATCAACAGGCCTGAAGGAATTTGGATGCAAGTGTTCCTGGACTCAAAATAATAAGACTTATTTTGAGTATTAAGACACGTATGCATACACGGGGGTTGGTTGTGAGAAGAAAAATACTCAGCATGGGTGTTAAGGAGAGAAAAACAGTGTCTGCTTTGACGGTTAGTATTTGGTGCCCTCTTCTGCACCCATCCATATTTTTAAAGTTCTTTAGAATCAGGAGAAGAGCATCTGTCTGTCATCCATTTCTACATAGCGGTGCTTTGCTGCTAGGGGCAAGGGTCATCCGAGCAGATGTCAGCCATCATGGTGATGGGAAAAGTAGAATCTTTTTTTAGGTGAGAGGAATGAGTTTGTTAATAGAGAATAAAAGGCTGTGAATAGAAATTAAAAAATATTTAACTGAGATTTCATTTATGACATCTAAATTATTATATTAATAAAAGTAGATTGTATTTTGATTGTGACTGAATAAGAAACATACCATGTATATAAGGTATATAATCAGTTTAATCACATGCTGATCCCAGGACAATCTCATCCCAACATTTTATGAAATTACAAATAACATATAGTGCACACAATTCTTCATAGTAATTTAAATGTCACTTTGCTAAATGAACTTGAAGACAGATTTGCACTTCTTGAATACAGAATCATTCCAATATTAATTTCTATTTTTTCCATTACTGTAAGATAATTTTATGCTAGAATTTCAAATACTTAAATCCAAAAGGTTCACTAATTCTGCTCTCAGCTTTTGAGTTTCAGCAGTACCAAATTCAATTGGAAAGCTTGCTAACTACCTTTATCCTGCTACCTTGAACCTTACTTTATCTGCAGATGCACAAAACATTGCAAACGTCTTACAGCAGTTCTCTACCAGTCTGCCACAGCCGAGGCAGCTCTTGTTTCGTGCAGGATTATTCATTTATTTTGAAGAGGGATGATACAGAGGTTATCATTGTGCAAGCTCACAGCTCCTCTGCTGAGAACTGAAGAGAGCTGTATCTAAACCATAGATGTTGTTATGGACATGACAAGCCTCAGGTTCCTGTACAGCAGTCCACCCAAGCTCCTGACCCAGGGCAGGGTTGCTCAGAAACATCACCTGAGCAAGAAGTAGAAGACTGAGGTCTGGTTTTACCCTTCCAGGTATGTCTCTGTTCCCATTTATTGCTGGTTGACTTCATGAGAAGAAATCCATTTGACATTTTAAGACTTACTTTCTTGGATACATAGGTTCGAGCAGCTGCTGCTAACCTCCCCTACAGTTTTGAAGCCAGTTTGTTTTCAGTCAAGTTAAACCTTAGAGCCAAAACTGTCAAACTTGGGTGACTACATTCCACATAGAGACATGAAAGCAATTGGCCAGATTTTTGAGGATGGAAAACATTCAGAGTTTGCATCAACTCACCGCCTCCAAAACTCAGGCCATTCATTTAAGTGAGCAAATATGTATTTATATTCCCAAATATCAATTCCTATTTGGAAAGGCTGGCTAGTATTTTCGATTTCCTTCAACAATGAACTGCCATGCTTACTAACCTGTCCCACTAACTGTTACCTTCATTCCTGTCTTTTTTTTTTAACTTTGGGGGAGGGAAGATATGTCTTTACTGTAATTACTAAGTTTTATACATAGAGGATAGGTAGAATGGGGTGAATCATAGAACAAGGCTCAGGAAAATATGCAGACAGCCACTCTGAGCAGGCACCCGACCTCAAAAGCATGTGCAGACACGAGGCACCCAGGCGAGCTCATCCCGAATCTGACGTGTTATTGTCACCAAGCAGATCTGAGCAATACAAGGAGTCTTGCTATACTAGAAGATTGGCATCTTACTGTGCAGTACTGCAAATCCCCAACGCAGGAACATCTCTGCAAAGCTAACTTTAGCTTAAATGTTGCCCAAGTTTAACTCATACATAGGAGCCTAACTTCAGCACGGTGAAGCCTGTAGCGCTAACTGGCTGGCCCGCTAATGGATGCAGTCGAACAATTGATCTCCCTGTAGCAGGGACATATGTTTGCTCCATGGGAAAACTTCAAGGATATACAGTCCTTCAGTGCCTTCTGCTCATCTAAAGAGGTCAGCCTTTTCTTATAAGCAATTAACTGGGGATGCTTTGTTTTGTTTTGTTTTGCAGCTTGCTCCAGTAAAGAAATCCATAGGATGCCCATCCACAACTCTTAGCATTACATACAAGCATAGCGTGGACAAAACAAACTCAAGTGTTATTTCACAGTGTGGTTGCTTTCATGCAAACACAGCTAATACAAACAGAGTAATTCAAGCATGGATAATTCATGTTAACTCTTCACTGAAGACACATCCATCAGTGGTGCACAGGAAGTGATTTTACCCTGGCTTTGTTTTCACTTAGGTCGCTAATTAAGAGAAGTTAATCTAAACAAGTTTGAACTGGATTCAAAGTGTCAGCCTCAGGGACTTTCTTCTAGTTTACATAGATCAAATAAAATTAATTGATGTAAACTTTTGGAACTTTTCTAGTGAGGACAAGATCAAGTGCAAATATGAGCACTGACTGCAAAAAATAGATTCCAGAGCTCACAACACCTCTTTTTGTGATGTCTTATGCTTTTATATCATATGACCATCTGCAGCTAAGTGGAGCTGGCCATCCAACAAAGGGATCAGTCAGGTCACTGAAATATGGAGTTGCCCTTTGCTTGTATTTGGATAACTCTGATGGATAAAACGTTGTTCAACATTATTCAGGAATGACATCAAACATTTTGCCTCCATACACAAAAAATTGCAGTCTAGACTGAGAGGAAGCTTTCAGCATCCTTGTTTTCTTCTCAGTTTTGAAAAAAACATTCTCTTTGAATTCATTATTAAATGAAGACATTTAGAAATACTAAACCAAAGCCGCACTTTAAACTCAAACAAGGATGAAGTACCAGTGGAAAGAGGAAGGACATTTTCCTCCTTTTACTGCCGTACCTACAGTTTTTGAAGGTGATTAACTGTTGTATGCTCTAATATTAAAAGGATTTTTAAATAGCATTTTATTGGGAGGATTCCTGATTTAAAGAGGTGCTTCAGGAAGTAATCAGCTGTTTTACTATCCTGTTGAGATAGCTATCTCTCTGCCACTGTAAGCTCAAGTAATATTCATATCAGTATAAGCAATGTTATGGCATACAATCTCGGAATAAACTGTGTGGAAAGTGGCTTCTAACATTGCATCATCTACATAGTAAAAATATACGCCATTAATAGAATGTACTTACAAAGACAACAAACAAATATCATGGGTAGGCTGCCTAGGAGAAACAGGCTTTATCACTATGCCATCATCCTATTCCTCTAACCTAATATAATGAAAATAACTTTGGTGAGTCAGTTAAGAACACGATTTCAGAATAAAAACACTTGGGTCTTCTTTTTCTGTGTCAGTCTACGACCATCGGATCAGCTGCCTCAGCCTTTAAACTGCTTGCCTCGTGTCACACTGCATCAACCAAAATAAGCAGAGGGACTTGTGCTAGATAGAAATCTCTTTAAAAAGGAGGAGTCTGGCAGGGGGTGAATTTCAGAGGAGTTTCCCCAAGTTTGGAAAGAATTCCCTGTACTGATTGTTTTATCCAGACTTTTTTTTTTGTTTCAGTCTGTCCTTATGGATCTCAGAAGCTAGTTGTTCTACCAGACCTGACCACAAGGCTCTGAAAAAAAGCCCCTTTTGAACTCTAAACATCACCTAATACATGNAACTCTAAACATCACCTAATACATCCAGAACCTAAAAACTCTAGCAATGTCCTCAGTCCAAAGGTCATGAGGAAACCAATCTACCCTGCTACCTAAGGTGTCTCAGCACTGATGAAAACACCATCAGTTCCAGAGAAGAAACAGCTTAATTCATCTAATTCTAAATCTATAGTATTCCACTTAAATATACCCATGAAAGGATTGAGCCCCAGAGCCAAAGCGTCTAGTAGCTGTATCCTGAGAAAATAACTCCGATCTCATCTGAATAGGATGAGCTCTGGAAGTGTGTGCTGCCACCCACCTCCCCACAGATCAGGGCAAATGTCACCTCACCTAGCGTTAACCACCTCTGCATCTCAAGGGAGACAAGGCCTTCTAAGCCCAGGCCACCCAGCCTGCAGCATAAGAATGTCTTGCAGCAGAGGCAATACCTGTGCACAGCNAATGTCACCTCACCTAGCGTTAACCACCTCTGCATCTCAAGGGAAACAGTCATCCCCTTCTAAGCCCAGGACACCCAGCCTGCAGCATAAGAATGTCTCACAGCAGAGGCAATACCTGTGCACAGTGACCTCAGTGTCATCATGAGAGGGTAAAGTTGGTAGAGGTTTTCTCCTAAATATGCCTGAAGTCAGTCCACAGAAGATCACACTCCTTGGCCTATGTCTACTTCAGCAGAGGGCAGGAGAGAAGTAGGCAGAAGGCAAGGAAGGTCTGGAGTGGGATGGAGAAGAAAGGAAAGAAGAGTGCCTGAAGGAACTAGAGAAGGAAGGACCACTCTTTGCCATGCAGACCACAGGACTGCACTTGGTGGGTTCGGTTCTGCTAGTACTCACCATCTAGCAGAGCAGCAGGCCACTTAAACCTTGGCTACCACTTGAGGCTGAAGCAATGTCAGGTTATGCCATGATGCCTTGCTACACTGCATGCAGTCCTAAGGGAAGGGTTCACCTGAGACCTGCTACGCCGTTCTGGAAGCTGCTACTGGCTTCAGTGATGCCAGTGATTCTTGGGACTCTTGTTATTGAGCCAGTCTTCAGAGCTATATACTAACAAATTAAACAGTGTCAGGGAAAGTTCCTGGGCAGGGGAAGTCCATCAGCTGTACTGTACAATTACACTGTTAGAATAGTTCCAGACACAGCTTTGGTCTGCACCAAAGAGGACTTTGCCAAGCATAGTTCAAGAATTAGTACAGTGCTGGCACCACTTCCAGCAGGTGGTTTGGATGTGGCTGCCCTTTGCTGAAGGGTAAGAGCTTTATTAATATAGTTGCAAGCCACTTTGTGACAGCTGGCCTCAGTGCCAGAACAGGGTTCCAGGATGCTTTGCCTGTCACCAAATGTAGCCTAAGTGCCTGCCAACTGAAGACATACTCAGCCTCTGCAGAAATTCAGGACCAGATGTGAGATGTTGTTCCCCAAAGGTCTGGAGATACTGAGAGGGTGGATGATGAGCCAGACCACTTCACTCACCCTCAGAACTCCAGGGCACTCTCTGACATGCCTCTGGAGAGCAATACCTCGTCCGTGTGTGCTGCTGTTAGCCTGAGGTACATTTGTTGATGAAAGTGAGGTAAGTATTGCTTTTAGTGGTACCAGAAATGGAAATGGAAGCACCACAGAGCATGGTATTGCTGCTGTTACAGGCAACATGAAAATGAAAAGGATTATACATCTTCCCACTTAGGTGTTCATTTCCATAGCTGCAATTTTCAGAGGAGAGGGTATGTCCTGCTGCAGTCTTAACTTCCAGTAAAACCAGATATGGTTGTTAATAAATATATACTGGGGCCTATAGAAAGTACAAATCATGTGCCTTACTACTATGCAATAAACCTCCTGTATTACTTTTATCTAATTAATCAATGCATAGGGAGATTTTTATTTTAACATCAAGTCACTCCTTAACTATTAGAGCTCACTCCCTGGAGAGAAATATCCCCAATTATCATAATTATCATATAGTTCAGCTTCCGCAAATTTTATATTGTGCATTTAACTTTTGGCATCATAAAATGTGAGGTGCAAGGTACACATGATGTGCCTTCCTGCACAACTTAAAAGTAGCACTACCTACTTCCTAGCTTTCCTAGCACTTTTTGTGCTTCTGACATGGAATTACGCAAACACTAGCCCTTCTTCTCTGTTACCAAAGTAAAAGAAAGCATTTGTTTGCTTCAAAAACACTTGCTATAAACCATGCCTCCATTATGGTAACCATTCAAAAACTGTATACTCAATTTTTAGAAAAATTCCCAATTAAATTCCTGAAATCATCATAACAGGTTAGTTTGTGAACTTTTGTTTGAGGGCTGACATGTATAAAAACGTCACAAACAAAAGTCTTCTGCCTATAGATACATTCATTCAACCTGTCTGACTTTCTTCTCATTTATTTTTAATAGGTAGGAGCTGTCTGTGTTACAATGCACTGACACACCAGGGCTGCTCCCAGCAATGATGCTTTCCAAGAAAGAATGGTTCCTCTGCAGCTTCTAAATGGTTGCCTACTTGGCAAATGAGTTATTCAGGAAATTCACTTTCTGAATATACTTATTCTCCTGGGTGTTCTTCAGAAGTTTTTCTAGATGTTTATTTGAGGAAAGATCAGAACAGATAATTGTTGACAATTTAAAGATAATCTTGCCACTTGAAACATTGGATTGCATTTTTAAATTAAATATAATTAATCTGTATTTTGCACTTTTGATATTAGATGCTTTGAAGCTCTGGTTAAGCAACCTAAGGATATATTTAAGAAAATGTTTCTATGCATTTATGAACAAGAGCTTTTATCATCAGTTTTGTTTATTTAGATGTTTTGCACACGCACTATAGCTTCCTTTCTGCCATATGCTTCTGTCCCACCATCATCCGTTTGTTTTTATTCCTAAATGTATATTTGGAATTGTCACTTAAGAGAAAGCCTATTTCGTCAATGTCATTCTGTGTTCTACTTCATTCAGGTCTGTTTCTTTTATTTCTCCATCTTCACCTTCATTTATTTAAATATTGACTTAAAAATTCTTTAAATCTTAACTAAGAAAAAAGACAGACAACTTTATTGGTTTGTGTTAGAATTACTCATCATATACTATATATGCCATTGCAATAAAAGAAATCTAAAAAACAGATTTTGATCTAAATCAAGAAAATCTACCACAAATAGGACCGTAATAACAGCTTGTTAGCAGAGAGTGAGAACATTGCTGTGGCACAAAAGTTTCTAGATTTTTCCAAAGACAAGTAGAACAATGAGATAGTGGTATTAAAAGGAAGACTCTTCAGCCATGGAATATGCAGGAAGGTTCAAGAATGTGGATTCACTTGGAGCTACCCAAAATATTAACATATTCCAACAGTAATGTTTTTATAGATTAAAATCATAACAGGCAGTCTAAGGAGAAGTTATTTAGAGAAGACGAACCAGCTTCTTATAAAATTGGTTTCGATCTTTGAAAACATTTGGCTTCCATCTGCTAAAAATTATAAAACAAGCACAGAATAGGTACAAAAGAGAGAATATTAATTACCCTTTTTATTCTTGTCTTCAATTTATGGATTTGATCTTATTGGTGTTAGCATAAACAAATATATATGTCAGGGTAAACAGCATATTTTTAAGTAGAAAGAAGACACTTCGCTGCCCACTCCCTTTTATGGCTTCTCTTTTGGGTCAGCTTGTTCAGATATCTTTAGTAGGGTTCAAAGAGGCTGCAAGTCGCATATACATAACTTCAAAGTGTAAATCAACTATTTATTGGCCAGCAGCCACAAAAGGTAGACAGGACTTAACATTTAAGCATTAGTGTGCTCACCACCCTGGCAAGGCACCTGATGACTCTCTGCTGGCCAGGCAGGCATCAGTCACATGGGGAAAGGCTGACCTCCAGGGCTCCTGAGGATGGTCCCTCAGTGCGGCACAACTGCCATCCTCCATCGCAAGCTGAAAGTCCCTGGCATGAAAAAATTCCATTAATTGATCCTGGAAATGCTTCGGACTTGGTTTTGAAATCCCTTCTTGGGGTGAATGATGTTTAATAGTGTGCCATTAATGGTAACAGCTTTGTTCACCAGGTACGAAGTTCTCTAAACAAATATGGCAGCAGAATTTTGGCCTTGGCTCTGTTCTGAAAAGAATTTCAAGGGACAGAAACCCCCCATCTTTGCAAATATATTGTTACTCTCTGCCTTCACTGACAGCATCTGTTTTTTTCCCAGAGAAGATCACTTCTTCAGTTTCTGTTCGCAATTCAGGTTCAGACTCTTTAAGTTCAAAAAATGCATTGCTATTTATGTTCAATTTTGTTATAATCTTCCACTCTACTTTTCCATTAATTTGTTTCATTGACCTTAAACTTAACTTCAAAAGATTCCTAAATTTTACATTTTTCTGAATACCATATTTCCTACCACTAACTGCAGTGCAATTACTCAGTGATAACGACAAGCTGTTCTATGTATTCTAACAGCTAAAACATAGATTACCATCATCTAGAATTAAACCTTAACTGAGAGATTTACCGAATATTGCAAAGAACGTTTGAGAATCTGTGACAGTCACCTAATATTTGAAAAGAGAAGACTCACTCAGATACTTTGATTCATTTTGCCAGATTTGTTCTGCTACAGGAGTGAAGAGCAAAACATTTATCATCTGATTTCCAGCATGAAGATGAGAAGACAAAAATTTGTTTTCTCTGACAAATTTCAAACAATTCCAATTTTGTAAATCAAATATTTGCATTAATCTGAGAAAAAATCTGAAGACCAATGTGTGTTTGCAAACATTTGTCTGCAAGCATTTGCAGAAAATTTAAAATTGAAAAAGGCAAAACAAATTTTGTTTCCCCAAGCCTGGTGTTCATTGTTAGGCCAACAGTTTGCAAGCTCCAATAAGGTGTTTAAAAATTGACCCGAGCACTATCCTGAGTGTACTTTACCAAATAATTCCTCATTTAATTTCATGTTCTTCAGTGTATTGTTCATTGGATGAAATGGCACTGGGACAAACCCCGCACCAGAAAGCTTTCTTATTTATAACTAAACTACATATCTGTATTTCTTAAAACACTCTATCAGCTTGAGTAAGAGATATCATTATCAGGTCAAGATGAAGGAATAGCCTGACAAGATAGGAGGGAAAATGTCCATATCAAGGCAAGAATAATAGCCCTATCAAGAAAAGTGTTGGGAAAAGGATAGATCCAGGCATGTAAGCAATATCTCTGCCAGCTATATCTCTCAATCCTTTGCTTACTCAGATGTCAAGAGAAAGAACTTCTAATACAGGAAAAATAACCAAATGCCTAACCAAGAAAGACCTCTTTGAATATTATTCACAGGAGTAAAGTCACTCATTTATTTGAGCATTTTCTGAATCAGACCTTTTATGACAAATGGATCAAAAAGCAACATTTTTCTCCTGAAGAGCAACAACACTGGCAGTTTGTCAGGAAAGCACTTTTAAAAATCAAAGTAACCTTTCTTAATTATTCTACTGTTTAGTTCTCTCACATGGAATGACATTTGGCTGTGTTGGGATTGAAGTCCTGCACTTGATGGCTGCTGGTCCCAGAACTGCTAAACACATGGTCATCTTTTGTTCTCCTATTTTAGCAGAATGAAAATACAAGGAAAATGGGCATATAAAAGCCATCTAGACAGGATTTGATCCAGCAGCCACAAGTTCAGTGACACAGCTTCCATAGACTCAGGCAAATCAGATCAGTAAGGTCAAGCCTGTATAGGTAGGAACAGTAAGGTACGGAGCTGTCCCTGAAGTATACAAAAGACCAAAATACCAAATGATGTCATCTATTGTGGACAAGTAAGTTAGACTTGCCCTCACATTCTGGTTCAGTGCTAGATTTATTAGAATGTAGAGAGAAGAGTGCTGACAGGACAGTCACACAGAAATATAGAAGAGAGGCAAAGAGAAAAAATGTCTATCCTGTCGATCCGACAAAAGAGTTACATGTAGTTGACTCCTCTCCCCTTTTATTTTTATTGTTTGAAAGTGCATTTTTTTATTTTGAATAGTATCACATTTTCCCTGACAACTCCACTCTAAAAAAGATTTTTTTCTGAAGGCTCCTTGCATTAAAAAAATGTATATTTCTTTCCATATTTGCTCAGATTCCAACAGAAACTCTTAATGAAACTCCTGTTTGATTCTCTTTTTTTAATATATCCAGAAGAGTGGAAAACTAGAAATCACATCACAGGGGACAGTGAAGTCCTCTCCCAAGAGATATTTAACAAGCTTTTTCATTTTGCTTTACTTTTATTTAAGTAAACTGAAATAACTTAATGTGATCTGTTTTAATCATATTGTATATCTAAGTACAGATTGACCTTTCCATGTAACTTTATAAATGGCTGAGAAGGTTTGGCCAAAGAGACAAAATGTCTGGCATCCTTTGAAATAAGCTGGACCCTACTTACCTCCGCAAGGTTCAGCATAATTTGCTGCCAGTCAGCCATGTTCAGGTGGATTGTGGCAGCACATTATAAATGATACATGACTTGTGTCATCAATAAGTAAGTAAATCAGTCAGTTTGTGACTACACTTACAGGAGTTGGAGATTCCCTGTCCTTTTCCCCCCAAAATTTGCAAACTTTCCCCTGTTTCGCCTCCCATTTTGAAACAGAAGTATCATAATCTGTGAAATAAAGTTGCTTGCTGCAGATGTTCAGATTTAGGCTGACATGCAGTATTAAATTCTCACATGTAAGGAGGTGATGATTCAGGCAGTTTCTACTGATACTTACAATAATCTTAATTATGTGTGCTGTTTCATGAGTTAGCTCCAGACTGCATCATTTGCCCTCACAAGTGCTTTCTTTGATGGCTGAAGATGGCAGAGCAAGAGATGTCAAAACAGAGACTGCCTTTCTAACTGCAGGTCAGATGGTTGAGAAGAGAAAGCATTCAATAGCGCTTCCTACTCTTCTCCTCAGGATTATTTCCTTCAGTTGGAACTTGGCCCAAGGTGGTCAATGGCTGACAGGTTCTCCAGGCTAACATAAAATGCCTGGAGGCAAAACTATTTTCCAGGCGCCAGCCTAGCTCTCAGAGAGCAGAGTACTCCTTCTGAATTTGGGTTAGCTCTTGCAATGATGTTTGAACGCTAAAGAAGCTTCCCGTGCTTACCTCTCCCTCCAACCATACCCACACAGGATTATTGTGGACTAAGCTCTTCTACTTGTGCAGCGGAACAGGAAGGGATCTTTTCTAGGTGTTGCACTGACTGGGTCTTTAAGTACTGGCACCCGAAGGGTAGACCGTAGGTAGTGCCTCGTTGCTGCAATAAGAGAGAAGCCAAAAAGAACGACCAGTTCTTTTCTCAGAACATCTGGGGAAGACATCTGTGTTATGTTAGATACTTGATTTTGCTGGACACTTTATAGCTTTAACACAGATTCAATACAGGCACATGAACTGCTTGTTTCTGTAAAGAGTTCTACAGCAGAAAAATGCAGATTATTTTATCATTTGAAGATAATGGTCAGCAAGTAACAGGAGTACTTGGTGATTTTTTGTTTTCTTCATACAGATCCAATTTGTCATTCTCTTTCCTTGTTATTTCTGTGAAAGATGCATCGTATGTATTTCTTTAGACTTTCTATGGAAGCCCTGATGACTCAGAAGCTGCTGCTGCTACGGCTGTTTTAAAACCTGAAATCTTTTAAGTCATACTTTCTTGTGCTTCATTACTTCAGAGACTGGTCCAAAGCCTGTTAAAACAAAGTTAAAGCTTCTTTTTCAGCTCTGAATTGGCTGATATTTTGGTCATCATTTTCATTTTGAGGGGAGAAGAAATTTAATTCTGAATAACCAGTTTGTCCTCTTTAGAGCCAGATTAGATTTTGGCCAAGGTGACCACATCCTCAACAACCTGGTCCCCTTGGCAGGAGTAACTTAAGTGTCTGTGACCACTGCACTCTATGGGATGACACTTGGTCATTGACTGTCATGCGCCCTGTATGAATTTTAATCCAGCAGGAAAGATGTGAGGCCACAGGAAGACGCATCCCAGCCTTAAAACCAAAATGGAGCTTGCAGTCTGACAAAGATACAGATGGAGTTCACAACCTCCAGCAGCGTCCATAAACTGTACATTGGCAAATCCCTCGCGGTGTCCCAGGAGAGCACACTCTGAGATGTATTTTCTGGTTATCTGGTGAGGTAGACAGGACTTACAGTGTCTACTCCCTATCTATAAATGAATCTTGAGAAGCATACACAATTTGGAAAACTACTGTTTTCCTCTATTTATTCTGAATATATGTATGTCTCCAGCACTTAGAAAAATCAATAATGAAAAGTTTATAAATCTGAACAGGTTCAGTAATGGGAATAGCAATAAATTTCCTTCTGTGTGATGAAGAGATAAAACTACTACTACTCTGCGTCTACGGATAGGAGAGATTAGTTGTATTTCTGGTTCTATTTTGGGCTGTTCCAAGCAGCTCTGCTGTACAGGCAACGTGGCCCTAATCAGTGCTGATGTGACTTGATCAAGGTCACTTTGTCTCTAGGCCAGTCCTCAGGCCTCTTTTATTTAGCGGTATAGGCACAGCTTCTGGATATAATGTCAGCTCTGACTCAAAGTTGCTGTTAGGATCAGTAATGACATTAGTCTAATTATATAGAGACAAAAAAGTCTGATGCAAACCCTAAAGAACAGCTCCAAATGATTCTATTATTGAAATACTGAATCAGCAATAGCAACAGTGATAAACATATGGAGGCAAAGTATATGGTAGACAAATGACAAAGACACATTACATAGTCTAAAAGCACTTGCCAACTAAAAATAGGCCCAGACACTGCATTTGGATCTCTTTGGGCTGACTCTGGCATCCATGTGGAATAAAACGATCTTCAGATGCCTCCAAATTACATCCATACAAGTTCTCTTTCTTTCTGAGAACTATTTGTAAATTCAATGGGGGCTACTCAAGCACATAAATTATGGCAGAGCTGGAATACAATACTGCAGAAAAGAATGCTCCCCAAGATGTCTTGCAGTGCTCAACGATACCCATAGGCTGTGGAAAAAAACCCCAACCAACCAACAACCCTTGCACTGTGAAGAAAAGATGAAACAGATGCGGGGCTGTGATCCAAAGTGCAGTGAGGATCTGGGTAACACCTTCTTTCATGGAGAAGAAAAGCTGTAGGAAGGAACAAAACAGGGGGCACTGCTTTACAAGCAAAGATCTCTGGCTATTTTTGATTCACCTTTACTAATTCTATGCTCAACCCAAACCCCTTTCACTATAAAATGAAATATGATACCTCTGTATTTGGTGTTGTCATGTAAATTTGTTTTATCTTTATATTTGATAAATACTGTTGGAATAATGATTCTTGAAATCTCTCTCACAACAGACTTGACTGACAGCCCCCTAAGTGCTGTGCCTTTTATAGCGTAACATAATTGACAACCCTTAGGTAGCTCGCGTATGCAGCCTACAAAATGGAGTGCGCTTGCTCCGCATTTGAAGAAAAGTAGGTGCAATGAAATAGTTGTTCTTATTATTAGCTCTTTAAAATAAAATTTATGTGTTTGCATTTAAGAAAGCATGAATTCTGGATATATCAGCCTCAAGCCTTTCCATAGTGATGGAAAAGATCAATGCAAAACAATTTCTATGTCAAAAAGCACACATATGCCATAAAAAATCTAGAAATTACTTAACTGGAACAGACTTAAAATACTGCTGGATTCTCCGCATTTTTAACATGCTCTTTTTTTTCCAAACACATACTGATCAGCTTCTGCAACACAATGCTTTCTGTCAAGCCACCCTTCTCCAGTGCTCTCCCTAGCCAAAACCTCAAGTTTTTTGTTGAACACCAAACTTGGGTGTTCCTATACTTCCCTGGGTCTAAAAAGAATCCAGAAAGTGGCCCTGGTTAGGCTTGGAGGAATGTTCTCAGCATGCGGATGCTCTGTCTAGCATCCTCAGACTCTGACACCCAACCACTCAGTCCCTGGACAAGCACTGGTGATTGCTGTCCCTTTTGGCACAGGTGCCCCAGAACTTCAGCCAAAATACAGTCAGAGGAAGAAAGGCACAGGGGAAAGAGAACAGAAAATAGTTTGTGAGAAGAATAACTTTGGTTCAGAATTCAAAACCAAATCTACTCTTTTGTTTCTGTTTAGGGAAAACTCTAAAAAACTTAAGCATCTCTTCAGAAGTGGATGTAGATTATGGCATCCTGAGAAGCGTTAACTCTCCTACAACTATTTGCTTTGTCTTCTGATTCATGGAGTCCCACTTTCTCTCCTGCAGTTTAGCTTGTTCTGTTGCATGGCGGCAGATCCTGCTACATCCTTCATGAAGTCCTGCCTTCTTTTTCTGCATAAGTTTCTCGTATATCTCGTATATCTAAGCCTAAGACACTGCCTTCAGCTCATTGCAAGTCAGGAGAATTTATCAGGAAAGTATGTCTGTATATTTGCCTTGCCTTTCTGCTCTTCTGTAAGCATCTGTCATTGGCCACTGGTAGGGTGAAGCCATCAGGCTCAAGGGACCTTTGGTCTGACCCAGTACTGCCATCCTTGCCATCCTGTCATCTGCCTCTACGAGGCAGTGAGCTGGAGATCCATACATCTCCATCACTGCCACTGGGACACCTGTTCCTCAAGCAACTGTTTTCACCCTATCCATACCAATAACCTGAACTCATGCTATCTACAAATCCCATCTCTGATTACAAAAGGACACCCCAAATCTCACTGCAGGACTGCCTGCGTGTAGGCCGGCAATGTAAGCGATCAGCAAATTTGGACTGAAGCTCAGCCTTAGGTTTGTGCTCAGGAATTTGCATATACTACAGATGTGCCCCTCAGGCTGTCCCCTGACCCATGCACGTGGCACGCTCAGCCTGGTTTCCTTATTTTGCATTCAGTGATTTTTCATTTCAGAAACCTCGAGCCCCATACAGAAGCACCATTTTCTTAATGTCAGGCCACCCCTCAAAGACAGCACTACAAAGCTTTTATCATCCCAAATTACATGCTCATCCTCATTACCTAAGTCTCAAAACAAAAACAGGTAATGAGCTGCAGGCAACAGTCCCCAGTTCTGTGATTGCATAGAGCATGATTAGCAAGTTACACGAGTATATGGGTAATCAGGTTCATAGTTTGAACAGGTCCCCAGAGTTGAACATTGCCCAGCTGGGCTCAAAAACAACATTCCTACCACACAAGAGACTAAACATCTGCAGAGGGCTTAGCGAAGCATCAGGGTAGTTTGCATGGATTAGGTAAGCATCTACAGTCTGTCAAGTAAGTGCAGAAATAGAAATAGAAGCCTTTTGGACTTAATCTTGTGATAAGTAGATTAAACATGGTTTTCTTGCATTTCCCTCCACCTCTATCTTAATAACCTTTTGACAGAGGGATGGGGATGTGGAGGTTGAGCATGTAAATAACTTCTGCTCATTTTCCTCTTACCTTGGCTTGTGCTAAAAACTGATTTTGAACTGGAAAACCCAGAGCCCTGCCGTTCGAGCAGAAGTGGCAATCCTTCCACTGGAAGGAATCTTTCTGGGACACATTAGCCATGCCCGCCACGGAAGTACATTTTCTTCAAAGCATCCCAAGCAATGACGACATGCACTCACATTTAGCTATATGATCAGTGCAGAAACCGGTCACCCAGGCATCTCTGTAGAAGCATCTTCCAGTGACAAGCAAGCTCAGGTTGGCAGTAGCAGGATGGTTGGGAAATATACGTGAACTTTGTGCAAAAATCTTCCACCTCAAAGGGGCAGCCATTAATTTCTAAGGGCTGACCACTCTAAATATCCACAGCATGGCCCTTGTCATTAAATGCTGGACTCCACATATACCAAGGTTTCCATTCAGCAATTTGTGAGAACAATTTTGCAACCTTAGGCTGTATGAACTCTCATGTCATTGAAAACATGCTCCAGACTGCAAAAGCATTTAGGATTTTTTCACAGTGGGCATATGAGTTGAAAGATTTAGGGAGTCAAAGAAGCTGGATTTACATCAACCAGTTTCCAAGTATAAGTGGATGATATTTTATCAGCGGCCCTACTCCTTGAGTTTAATTGACAATTAATTATATGTGGGGAATGAAAACTGTTCACTCCAGCAGCGCTTTGTTTCTGTAGAGCCGACAGGGGTGTGGGTAACAATTGCTCAGCATGGTGAGGACCGAGGAGCTCCTCCACTGCTGAACAAAGCCAAACTGCAGGGCGACAGATGGCAGATGAGAGTCACCCCAGGCCTTGAAGAGGCCGTACCATCTCCAGCTTTCCCCACCCCTTCAGGTCTGCTGGCTGCTCCAGGAGGCGGGTCAGTGGGACTGTGACCCTAACCCAAGCTCCTTTTTCTCTTTTGGAAAAACAGCTGGTAAACAAATGCCATCCCTACGTACTCTGAATGAAAGTGCGTCTGCAGTTCCCAGTGCATGGCCAGGTGTGCACAGGAGAGACACTCCACTGCTCTCCTTCAGTGCAGCGTTCATTGCATTCACTTGCATGTATCCATGACAATAAAACTACTGACATTTTCATTTTCACAGTTGGTAACCGTAAGAATAAATGCACCTTTCCAGATGGCTTCTTGACCTCCCCACATGGGTGACTTCCCTTGCCCACAGCCAGCTTTCTTATACTGTCTCTTTTATATCCCAGGGAGGAAATCATACTCATGTCTGCATGGGGGGAAGCAATAGCCACCCGTGAAAAAGTGATAAGAAAAACAAGCCTGGAAAAGCAGAGATTCATTTCCAGAATTTCCTCTCAAATAATAACTGCTCCTACAGAGAAGGTCCCCACAAGTCTAAAGTAGGACTCTTTTTTTAATTAAATTTTTAATTTATTTCCACTTTCCTTGTGGTAGAAAACACTACTGCCAAAATCCAATCACCTTTAAGGGTATATACTATGTAACTTAGGAAAACAATGAAAAATCTCAAGGTCTCAAGGATCAGCGTCCAGATTAATGTCACCTTAGGAGGTGACAGCATTGATACCAAACCCCCCTCAGCAAGAGACAACTGCTGCATCTCTAAAAAAAAAGGCTATGTTTTCCATGGAAAAAAACTCCAGTGCTAGGGTGGAATATGCTTTTTGTTACAACTTTCCAGAGTAGCTGGGTTGCACCAGACATGCTGCAATTTCCAATGCTGCCTGCTTAAACGGGAGTCTTGATTTTAGCCTTTTCCTTCAGAGGTGGGGTTCCCTGTGTTGTCCCAAATCTGGGTTCTTCACCTGGTGTGCAAGAGCCAATCAACACAATGAGTCGAGATACTTGCTTTATTCCAGTTCTGTGCAGAAAAGGGTGCTAGGCGATAATTCGCAAAGCTACCACACCTGTTAGGAAACACCTAGGGTCTTTTATACAAAAAGGTAACGAAGGAAAATCACATCAAAATAGCTGACTGGTCACTTGCAATTATGTAACAACCACCTCATTTGCGCATGTCCCAACNCCTCATCTGCGCATGTCCCAACTTCTGTCTGGCTCATTATACTAAGGTGGTCTTACATTTACATATAAAATCTCTTCTTAGAGGTGTGATTTTTACTATTAAAATTATCTGATTATCAGCTACTCCTAGGTTACCGCTTAACTTTCTATTCCGTTGGGGCTCCACTTGACTAACTCCAAGATTGGATTATTTATGTTTATTGGTTTTTTGGCTTAGGAACTTTCTGTTCCCGTTGCTCTGGTTTCGGAGCAGGCCACCACAACACGACACCTCAATTTTGTGGATTTTTAACTCTTTTCCGCGTCACCCGGCGCAGCCCTCACCTCGAGTGACAGGCACCCGCCCGGGGCCTACCGCTGACCTCGCCCCCACTGCGACCACAAGCTACAAACCACCATTTGAAAGATCAGTCTGGATTTTAACAATGCTGACGCGTTTTACCTTTCAAATACATCCTGACAGCCCGCCCGCCGCCCGCTCACCCGCCCGAGACACGGACACGCAAACACCGCCACGGCCGCGACCGCAGAGTCCCACAGCGCGGAGGAGGCCGGAGGGGGGGGAGAGGCGGCAGTGCGCAGGCGCGGCCCCGCCCCTCCGCCCCCTCCCGCCAATCGGTGGCGCCGGGGAGCCGCCGCGCCGCCTCGCGCCGTGCCCTCCTCTCCCCCGGCGGTGCGGGGCGGGGTGCCGCGGGCATGGCGGCGGCCGTTGGGCGCGTGGTGCGGCTGGGCGGCCGTTGGAGCGGGGCGCGCGCCCAGGTGAGAGGCGGGCCGGGCCCTTTCCCCGCCTGCTTCGTCCTCTGGGGCCCCGGGCCCTGCTCGGGGGCGGGGGGGGNGGGGGGGGGGGGGGGGGGGGGGGGGGGGGGGGGGGGAAGCGGGAAGCGGATGGCGGGCCGGGGGTGTCCCTGCACCCGGGGTGACACCACGCTGGTGTCGGAGGCCCCGGTTGGGGCGGAGAGTGTGGGGCTTGCTTCCGCCCCCTGGGCGGCCCGGCCGGCGGGGCTGCGGCCTACCGGGCGCCGGTGGTGGGTGCGCGGGTCTGGCGCCGAGAGGAGGCGGCGCCGCGTCCCAGACAGCCCTTCCGTCAGCCGAGTTCGTTTTTCTTAATGTAAAGGAAAAGGGTAGTTAAGCCCTGATTTATCATGTATATCGCTAGAATGAACAGAGCCATGTATGGACCACGGCCAACACAGAAGTGAAGTACTTTAAGATGCCAGTTTTTTAGGTTGGTCATCCTGAATTGTGTTTGACACAAATAGATAATGAAGTCTCCCAATTCCTGCAATGGAGAGAGAAATGCGCTTTACAAGTGTGGTAACTTCTGATTAACCAGAATTGCCCGTTTGTTTTGAGAGATACCAGTGTTCAGCTGATTGCAGTTTAATTAAAAAGCTTAGCCTGTATGGGGGACAGCCACCCTGTTTGTGTAGGGGTATTTGATACACCTGTGTATATGTTTAATCAGTGACCAGCAAGTGGATGAAAAGGCATGCTGGTAACACTTCCAAGTAACAAAGTAATTTAAGATAATAAGGGCTGAAGAGCTGTTCCTTGACTGAGCTGAAGCAAATGGCACAAGATAGATGCAGTAAGGAAATGAAAGGGAATAGCGGAAGGAGCAATTCGAACTGTTTATATTGGTTACTTCTAGATTAACTTCACCCATTAGGGATAAAGACCTGGTGCCTGTGTGAGTAGTTCTTTACACAGCAGTCAGAAATACATGCACTGAAGCTGCACAAGGAATGAGAAAGAGAATAAAGCTGAAAATATCCTAACACTTGATTTTGTTCTTAGTAGGAATAGTTTGTGTTGCTTTGGTTATCCTATATCAAAGGTATGATTAGCTAAGTAGCTAAGTAGTAGCTAAGTTTTCCTGGCTAGGCACCTGCTTGAGTTTGAGTTGAAAAGTATTTGTATCGTAAATGAGGATATGATCTCAAAGGAGGAATCACTGTACCAGATAAAGCTGGAGGGGGCCTTGAGAGCTCATTTGACTGCTCCTCTCACCCCAGAGATGAGATCAGTACCTAAGCGTATAGCTGCGTACGAATCATCTGTCTGTGAACCAAAGGATGCGAAGGGAACTAATGGGAGGCGTGGCCCAGGAAACTTAGGGGACTCTTGTTTCCATTAGTTGTAGTTAACCTGTGGAACTGTTTGATAGGATGTTCAGGGTACTAATAATTTATGTGAATACAAAAAACAACTTAAGAAACTTGGAAGAAAATTCCACTGAGGACTGTTACAAGCAAGATATCGGCGTGTCTTTGAACTGCAGATTGCTGAAACTCGGGAAGTGTCCTGGGAAAATTATCCCTACTTGTTTGTCCTCTCCATGTGCCTCTGATACCTGCTGCTGTTGAGGACAGAGTAATAAGTTGATGTACCCTTGTTCTGACCTGCTACAACCATTTCTTCCATCAAGCACTTATCCATTCTTACTGTTAGGGAACTTTTTTATGATGCCTATCCTAGAAATCCCTTGCTGGAGTTTAGTTCATTACTTCTTGTCTGTCTTAGTGGGGGAAACTGTTTAATTCTTTGGGGTTTTTTTGTATTTGAAAGTGTCTCACATTGAGAGAGGAAATGGGAGATAAACTTTGTAATTCCATTTCCCTTAGCTTTGACTGAACAACAGGTTTAGTTTCCTGTTCTTCTAATAAACAAAACACAGAGATCTAGCACAATTTATAAAGAAAGAAAATGATCTAGCTTAGTTACTGTCAGTCACTTCTAATGTGATTGAACAGCTGTTCTCAACAGAGAAGTTCGGGTCGGGTACATTATCTGAATCACTGTAGATGGTACGTATACTGATATCAGAATGATCATAGCACTTCGATGACAGTCTTTCAGAACTACACGCTTGGAATGGAGTAGCTTTTTCTGCAGTTGTGAGCTAAGTTAGAATTGAAGAGCTTCTTGGTATTTGATAACTTGTGCCTCAAAACAACTGGATCTAAATTCTGTTCCCCGTTATGCACATCTGACACTTGCCATGTATCTATACATTTAGAGCTATCTTTTATTTCCATAGTATACAGTATAAGCAAAACTTAATACATAGATTTGGTCAAATATGCACAGAAATTAGTTTTTCTGTGTGGGGGAGACGCAGTTTTACAGTTACCTGTCAAGAGACTTCCTTTTGAGAAGTTTCTTCTGGTGAAATACTTTGTGAAATCAGGTATAAAAAGTAGTATAAAATCCCTTATGCATGTTTGCTGACACCTTGTGATGCTTTCTGATGTGCTTTAAAAGTGCTTCTTAAAACATAAACCTGATACTAGTTCACCTAATTAGTTGGTGGCCCCACTGAAATATGAGATTACATAAATATTGTTCCAGTAAATCAATTAAAACATATTTTTGTAAAACAGCACACTAGAAAGCCAAAACTTGCCTATCGAACAAAAACTAATTCTTTAGAAACTCGGGATGGATCCAAGTGTTTACATTCTGTATGATTGCTACATAATATATGTTTTTTCTTGTGCAACAAGTGACCAGAGGACTGCTGTTGGTATCCTCTATGTTTGCTGGATTCAGTAGCACTAGCTGTGCCAGTCTTTGGAGCAATGGACACAGGGCACTTCTAGTCCTGCAGGCTGATGTGGTTATACAGCTCCAGCTCTGCATCTCCTAGTGAAGGTCTATCCCAAAGATAACTTTTTAGTACAAATTTGTTTGTGCACTGCATGCTTTTGGAAAAGAAGATGGTTGAAATCTGTCAGCTTAGAGCATGGAAGCAGCATGAAAACAGCATGAAAACAGCACAGCTGTATGTGTGCCACATCATTTGGTGTCGTTTTCTGTCTCTGTAATTATGTCATGTTCTAAAATGGGCAACATTTTCTCTTGAATTCAAGCCTCCTGTCCCTGATTCCCCATTCCTTCCGTTACAAAAGTCCAGGAAGCTTAATTCCTCTGTTAGTGATACATGTTGATTTTATACCCATGTAACTCCAGTGAAGCAAAATGAACAGGAGGAGTAAACAGGTACTAGTTATTTCTCTTCCTGGAAAAAATAGGCCAGAGGAGTTGAAGTTGTCTGAAAATGCTTATTTTTTTTCCTAAGGCAAATTTTACATAAGCTGATTTTCTACAAGTTTGTGGTCTTCCTGGAAAAACTGGATTTGCCAAACTGCTTTAATGCTGGGTTGCTCAGGAAGGAGTCAGGAGGGGAAGATTAATACCAAGGAGTTGTGTCAAGAAGTAAAGGCTTTCCCTTCTTTCCTGTCCTGGTGGAAGAGTCTGTTATTTCAGGAGTACTGTTAATAACCATTATTTTTTAAAAAACGTTGAGGCTGCTGTCTGCAGTAATGCTTTATGAAATGTGTAAGAAGTGAATGCAAACCTCTGTGGTTTCCTCTAGAAAGTAGAGGAGCATGCTTTCTTGTTTGACTGAAATGCCAGAAGCATTTAGCTGTGCTTTGCAGTTCTTGCCTGTACCACCCATGAAATAGTACTCTTATCCCAGAAGAGGTACCCAATACAATAGATATTAATTTGCATAAGAGGCTGTTTTCTAATTATGAACAGTTTGTGTGTCCAGGGACTTTTGATTAGTGACGAATTGAAACTAGGGGAGAATATGAATAGCTTGAGGGAAGGAGGACAAAAATGAGAAAATTACAATAGAAATTGACAGGAATAAGATGAAAGTAATCTTTTTTAAAGTATTCTGTTTAAAGCATAGCAGAGAGAAAGTAATTTTGGGCCAAGTAATAAGGAATCATATGTTCATTAACAAGAATTACAAATAATTAGTTACTATTAAGACAAGTAAGACAGAAGATGAATTGAATTCTTTCCCGAGGAGTGACTAGGAGAGAAGAATAGGGAATGTGCAGAGATACTTTGCTTTCCTTACCGTTTTCTAAGGGAATCACCAGAGTCTTGCCTGTGGAAAATGTGTACATTTAAAATTTTGATTATTTTTCTTTTAATTCTGTGTATGTCAACGTAACCTCATAGAAAACATGAGTGGGGAAAAAAAAAAGGAATGGGCAAACCAGGACTAGCATTGAATGTGATACATATAAACTGTGGTGAAAACAATGCAACAACAGGCTCTTCAGCACCAAATTCTGCCTTGGAGCTATTTTTAAATCTTTTCTGGCAGAGGTATTGGTTGCTTTTCTGAGGTACATACCTTGGGGGGTATATCTTTATCTATGTCAGGTTGTAAAAACATAGAGGGTCACTTCTTTCCATCTTGTGTGACCTGGTTATGTATTCAAAGATTACGTTACCTTCTTTATCAAACCTAAATGAATTCATAGGACCTATCCTGCAGCATAGGCATGTGCTATACATTGGTTTAAGGCAGGACATTATAGTCTTTATTCCAAATTGAAATTTTAAGTGGGGTTATTAGATTTTGTATATTGAAGCCCGAGACAGTCATGGACAGGTAAATTGATCATGAATAGCTTTACATATGTGCAGCAAATGGGATGCGTTGGACCAATCTGTCCTGGGCTGCCAGTGTTCAGAATACCAACCTGTGGGCTGTGTGACAGTAAAAGAAAAGCTGCATTTCATTTCCTGTTCATGTAGGACTTGACCATGTAATACAGAACACCCAAAGCTTCTGGTCACAGGAGGAGTTTGTGTAAGCTAACTCGTGTTACTAACAGAAGGCAGAAGTTCAATCTGCTTTTGTGTTTGTCTTGCAAATATTTCCATGTAATCTTGTTTTGATGAGACGTGTGTGTTTGTATCATTGTGATTGTAACTGGGTTTGAAGATTACTGTTGTATTTGTATTAGTTACAGGAAGATAGCATTTTATGTATTTTATGTTATTCATATTAGCTTAAATCAGAATGGTAAAATCCATCAAAATGGTTAGCATGTCTAAATTGTCATCTGGAGGATACAATTCCTGTGACTCGGAGAATGTTTAATTATTTCAAAGTAGCTTTATTCTGTTGCTCATAGTAAGAATCCTGACTAGTTCACTTTGTTGTGCATGTTTGGGTTTTAATGTTTGGCTAAAGGTAGACTTGAGGCTGCAGCTCCAGGAGCAGCAGAGGCAATTTAATAATTTGCTCAAAGAAATGAAGGTAAAGAGAGGAGGACTCCTCTACTTCCTTGCTCCCAGTTGTGTGGTTCAGCCACCTTCTTGTGTCAGTTTTGGCTCTTCTCAGAGCCTTCTCTGAATCGCTTGGACTTAATATCTTAGCAGAGAACTGGCTACTCATTGGGACAAAGCAGAAGTTAGTGTTCTGCCGCATTTAGAGAGCTGAGCTGGCTTGCAGAAGAGTCTTGTGTGCCAGAGCTGGCACAGGGTGAGTGAAGGGAGTGGAGGAAAGAATGCTAGCAGGAGTGAACTGTGAGGTGGGCTCCCTCTGCCTTGTCTGCTCACAAAGCTGAGCCATGGCATGTTGAAGGGGCTGCAGAGAAGTGGCCAGAACTGGGCATTTTTCTGATTCAAAGTGATTCCTTTTCTGTGCCACGCACACTTTTTTTCTTGTGATTCCTTCCCTCCCCCGCCCACAGAAGACCACACAAATAATCAGTTCTCATTCAGTGTGTGGAATAATTAAGCTGCAGAGGACTTTAATACTAATGTTGGAGAGACAAAATAGTGCACAATATTGGCACTAGGCCAGAATTGGGACATTACAGCTCTGTCAGTGAAGTTCCTGTTTGTCTGGCAGAGAACTTGATTGAAATTAGTCATCTTAACTACTGATTGTCTTGGTAGAAGAAAAACCAAACCTGTATCCCACAAAGATTGAAAAATAACTGTCCCCTGAGTTATGACTTCTGAGCTGGAACAATGCTTAGTAGTATTTGCTGGTGAGAACTACCCTACTAGTTTTCTAATTGTTCTGCCTGAAACAGTGAAATAGCTTAAGAACCATTCTGGCACTGTGAACAAGGAAGGAGCACTCCATAGCCTCTCCAGAGCCTATAGCAGTATTTGTGCAGCCACACGCTTCTGAAAGCCACTAGAGAGCTGCCCTGCAGATTCTTTTCATACTCCGTTATGGGATGCCTTTAGGTGAAGGCAAAACCACTTATTTGCTGATAGATTTTTATTTTCTTTCAAGATTGCGTCTGTTGATCAGCGCTGTGTTTTGCTTTTGCCAGAAAAATCTTCTGAATTAATTGTAATATGTGAAAATGTTCAACTTTTAGAATGTGTTTATCTGTTTATGGACATTAAACAATTGGAAGAAAATGGTTTCATGAGTAATACTGCCTTTTCTAATTTAATACAATAATGTGTTGAATCTTGTTATAGGTATGAATGGCTTGTTACACTGTTCATTTTATTTAGAGCACACTGCCAAAAATAAAAAATAAATCTCTCACTTCTCTTTTTTCTTTTCTGTTTTTGTTAGACGTTAAGGCTAATCTATACCACTACAGCAGTGCAGAGGAAAAATGTAGGAGCCTCAGGACCTGAAAAGTACACGGAGGCATTTATTAAAAAACAGATTGAAGAGTTCAACCTAGGAAAGAGACATTTAGCCAACATGATGGGAGAAGATCCAGAAACTTTTACCCAAGAGGATATTGATGTAAGTACAGTTGCTCTGTTGGAGAAGTAATTTACTGTAGAGTTTCAGATATTGAAAGCACTTTACTTCAGCATGAGCCCCTCAGCTCTCTGTGAATTTTAATCAAACTGTCAGAATAAGAAAGAATGCTACTATACATTGCAAACATTGCAACTGTGACTGTGAATAGAGATTCTACCCCTGCTACCGTGTGAGGTCAGACATCACAGTATAGAGCTGTATACCATATCTTGCTAAAGCACAGTAGGTTCTTTTTAAAAGTACTAATGGATAATCCCCTTGATCTGAGGTTATAAGAGGCACTGTAAAGGTTTATGCAGCACTTCAAAATGTTTACCCACAATTTGACCTGCTGTGTATATTTAGGTCAGGTTTTCTTGTATGATACTGTGGTTGCTGGTAATGCAAATTACATTTTATAGGATGTTTTACAACTAACACTCTAGTTTAGCTTAGGGATTTTAATATAGACGTGAATTTAAGCTCATATCAGTAGCTCGAAACATACTATTTTATTACCATTCCCTCTGACAACTGACAGATGGGTGGCCTCTTTCTCTGTGTCATTTAGGCTCATGTATAGATATGCTCCCTTTCACTCAGAAAAATGTTTTGTTGCATGGATTTTTTTTTTAATGTCCCACCTGGTCTTCACTTCTGTCATTTCTGTCTTATCACACATCAGAGGTAGGGAGGAGAAATGTCATTTGGTGACATTCACTCTTAGGTGAAGCTGCGTGAAGTCTCATGGCTGAAGCTTTCCCTGTGCAGCAGCAACACTATTACCATAGCCGTGGCAGCACAGTATATCAGCAGGGCCCTTAGGGTAGATTTAGTAATGTGGTATGTGCCAAAAGAGAGGTGCGTGTGGCTTAGTTTTTTCGGGGCGAGGAGATTGTTTGTTGCCTCTCTCAGTGGCAAAATTCTGTCAGCGTGTCTGTGTCCACATAAGAGGTCTTAACAGTATGCTTATGCCAAGAAAGAACTACATCTGTAGGTGGTGATACAGGCTGATTTCAAACACGTTTGACAGGCTTCAAAACTAAGTTCTGAAAACTTCTCTGAAAATAGACAGCAAAGTAGAGAAGAGACACACAGTTAATGGCCTGCTGAGAAAAAGGCTGAAATTACACTTGAGTTTTATCAGGTACCAGAAAATCCATAAGGGAAGCTTGACTTCAAGTCACAAATCCATAGGAAATTGAGCTTTGTGAGTACAAAGCTATGCAGTGATACTGCGACTGCTTTCATTCTGAATCGTAAATATCGCTTTGCTCTTCTACAGCAAGTGCCAATGCAGAGACCCTTCCAGTCTCAGTGTAGAGTGGACAAGGTTCTGTCAACAGTAAAAGCATTCATCAAGGCCAGATGTAGGTCAGTAGTAATAGCAGCCTGTTGCTTTACATTGGCTTTCTTATTTCTGTACAGACTATAGAATCTCATTTTCATGTATTTTTCAGATTTTTTTCTTACCTTTAATGACCATTATCTTTTTGGGTTACTTTCCTGTAAAGTATTCGTTCACAGGCCTGCCACCAGAATACCTCTCGTGTTAGTAAAGTATGATGTTGATGCTAATAGTTCAGTTTGTTTGCCTGAAAGGTTAATGGTTGGAGAATGCGTTCATCTGCAGTCTGGATTCCTTCTTTTGATAGGACCTAGAGGGAAGGCTTACAGACAGTAAGACTGCAAGAAATGGAAAATGAGCATATCTAAGTAGTGGTTTCTTCTTCATGAATCTACAGCACTATCATAGTTTGCACAAAATTAGTTGAGGTCCATCATTAGCAAAAGCAGATTCATTCTGGAAATTAGGTTTTACAAATGCAGCACAGGTGACAAGTACGGGACTGCTTTGCAGATTCTGTTTCTGAAAAGATGGGGAAGTGGAGCCAAGAGTAGTGTTTTGTTTCGTGATACCAAGTATCTGTGGTATGTTTGATTTCTTCTTATTCCATCAGGTGTTGGAAAATACTTAGAGTGTGTAATAGTGTCTGTTATGCATAAATAAATTTCTGTTATAGAAATATAAAAGCTGCTTAAGCAGTGGCAGAAGAATTATCAAGCTTTACATTTCGAACAGTAATAATTCTTTCTGAGTGCTTATATACCTCCATGTCTTCTACTGTTAATCAGTGTGTGCAGTGTATTTCAAAAGTAGACATCATAGGATTCTGTCCTTCACGAGAGTTTTAGGTACGGTTTAATAAAAGCTAAACCTTGTGAAGTTTTAAACAGGAAAGTAAGTTGACTTGCTTGCTAATCCTTCTGAATGTTGTGGAAGCAGAATTGCCTTTTACTGATGCCTTTATTTAGGAATGAAAAGTTAAGCTGTGCATTACAACTGTATTTCTGGAGGAGAAAAAAAAAATCCAGCAAATTGATATATAACTCTGCAGAAGTCTACCAATTGCTTTTTAATTGGTATTATAGACCTCACTCTGAAGCTAGGATGTTTTATTCTCCTATGTGTGAATATGTGCTATGAAGTTTCTCTAATTGATTTGCTTTGCCCATTCCATTTGATGTATCATTTTTCACAATATTTCATAATTTGTGCTCATTTCTAATGAACAGAGTCGTTAGGACAGGCATGTCTAAGTACAACTGACAGCTAACATTAGGTGCCAGATGCAGTTTATAAAGCTATGTAGAACTGCAGAGAACAGTTTAAATAAATTAGCACCTGTACATTAGTCTCACTTGCTGGTAATTTATAAGCGAATCAGTAGAGATGACATTTAGGTAAGTCATTGATCAAGTTAACAGCTGCATACCCGCTGCCCAGCTGGGATACCTAATTAATAGAGATTGCAGTCCTGACCTAGTGCTTTTCCCTGGTTGAGTCTGTAATCCTTTTATTTTGTGATTTAACTTTAACTTATGGTTGTAGTAAACAGCCCACCATCATTTTCCAATGTCAGTTCTGTGATATTCTACTTTAAAGCTCAGAAATCTAAGTAAGATTAATACAAGAAAAGCATCTTAATCTTCATGACCTATTTATATGCCAGTATTTTTATTATTCATTTTTATGCAGTCACTAAATGCTTTCCCATATATGAGCTCGTCATAAAGCAGTACTCTTTCCCCATAAGAGTTAGTAAAACTCAAAAGCTAGAGATCTATGTTAATTTTCTATTGTTGTCTGCCTTATGACCTAATAGATTGTTGTCAAGCAGATGGAATAATTTGAAGCTAAAATGTACATTTATCTTCACTAGTGTAGATATCGTTGCAAAGTACCAGTACCAGTAAGGTTGTTAACAACGAAAATGTTAAATGTGGAAAAACTTTGTTCCTCATAAGGTATAGTTTCTTTCAATGAATTAAGACTTCTTTAATGAAAAATAGGTTGTATTCAGTTGCTTTTAAAAGTGGCTCAGCACATCTGATTCCTAAATAACATTCAAATTTTAGCAATGCAGAGTGTTAGAAATGAGTGAATATTGGCATATGTTAAATGTCAGAAAGATTATTCAAAACAAAATGCAGTTCTGAACTTTGTTGTCTGCAAGAAGAGTGTGTTGTCCAGCATTGTCCTTACAATAAATATTGGATTTTGTATTGTTTTTTAAATAGTTGAAGCTAGGATGCTTTTTTCAACTGTTTTTTTTTTTTCCAGTGGAGCCAAACTCTGCATCAGTATTTTCTTTCTTTGGCATCAAAGTCCATCGGAACTGATGATTACTTTTTTTTTACTCTTTTTTAATACTGTGCAATATTTTGAAAAGTTGAAATAAAGATAGAAATAATGACTGTTTATTTCAACAGGGTTTTGGGGTGTTTTTTTCTCTGAAAGCTCTGGACAAGACATTGATTTTTGTTTTGAAAATGATTAGTATAAAAATAATGTAATATTAAAATAAGGGTTTTTTTTCATATAATGCTAGTGGTTTGGGTTTTTTTTTGTTTTCAAGTGATAGGGTTAAAATGATCTATCACTGTGAACTTGAAATTTCTTTTTGTCCAAGCTAGAATTCAATTTTAGATGAACAGTGACAAATGATTGGGGTGATTTCAATGAATTTTAGTAGCTAGTTGTTAGAGGAGGATTTTGTTCTATGAGGTAAGCGTAGGTATGTCACTGAGGTTTTTCTTTTTTTTTTGTATTAACTTTTTGTGTCTTGTTAACCAAAAAAGCTACTTCAGAGTTAACATTTCACGTCCCATTTTTGTTTCATTCATTCCTGTTTCTACCCCAAATATTCTGGATTTTGGATGCTGTGAAAACTTTTAAAGAATACTACTAGTGTGGCTAGAAGGAAAAACAGCTGTTGCAGCAAATATCTCATTCTGAGAAATGCTGAAGTACAGTGGCTAAATAATGCGATTCAAGAGGCAAGGTTTAAGAAGGGAAGTGGCTCTTGTGTGATCAAGTTGAGGAGTAGAAGCTGAAACAGCTATCACTTAGGCATTTCGTTAAAACATCACGGCACGAAGTGTCACTTCTCACCTCAGTGTTTTGACGATTGAAGTTTCGTGTATATTTAAAAAGGAACGAGCTGGATTCTTGAACCCTCTGCCAAAAGGGATGCTGCTGCAAGGGAACCCCAAGGTGGATTTTTTTTATTTTTATTTTCTTTTTTTTCCTCTTCTTCTTTCCTTATTTTCTACAAAATACCTTTTCTCACTGGATGTTACTTAGATAGCTATCTTTGCACATGATTTGAGCAATGAAAATTAGTGGAGTGTTTTGTGTTTGAGCTGTAGATTCAACAAAAGCGTGGGAAGACACTTGGGCATGATCAGTTTGCCCTGCCAAACCTCTCCTACTTGTGGCGGGCTATTTAAGGATTAAACTGTCTCAATCTCCTTCCCCTATCCCACCATGACTCAGTCAACTCTATTTGAATTAAAGTATTGAATTCTTAATTTCTCAAGACATTAAAAAAAAAAGTAACCCTTGCTGACCAAGCTGGATTTGTTTGATTCAGAGGTAGTCTCTGATGTTTGAGAAAGTGAGTGAACAAAAATTCTTGGCGCGGACATAGATAGGAAGAGAAGAAGGATCAGAAGTCAGCATGTGCAGTATGTACAATGAAAAGGGAAAATAAGGGTGTGGCAGGTATACTGAATTTGCATGACATGCCACATGCAGTGCTGGGCAGATTATTTAATGAATTGGTTTGCATGTTTGAAGGACTGCCAGGTACGATTTTTTTTTGTATAGGGGTGGAAGCTTGTTCTCATTATTCCAACTGGCTTGAATTCAAACTTACAGCTGCAAGTGAAAGACATTGAGGTCCTATGGGCAGTATACTGAATCATCCAGTGCCTCAACAAGTGATGGTATAACAGGATTCCTTTTAGTTTATTACAGGAATGTTAAGTTCACCCGTGCAGTTTAAGAACTGTCTGATGTAAACCATGTTGTTACTAACATGTATTCATGATGATCTGCTACTTTTAAAAGTGTGACTACTGGGTAATTTTTTTTTCCTGTGTGGATCAACAGTAGAGTTTAAAAACAAACACTTTAAAATCCCCAAAGGTAATGGCTAAATTTTTTTTTAGTAACTCATAGCAGAAGCAGGGTGAACACATTGGAAACACCATTCTGTTACTAGGTACCAGGATTTTTAATTGTGTTTCTGCTGGAAATACTTATGGATGTTTCTTTTTTAGAAAGCTGTGTTTTATTTCCAAAGACAATGGCAACAGTGTGATTTAACAAATAGAATTGTGAAATAGCAGCCCAGAACCTGTGGAGGCTAGAGTGGGGTGAACGAATCTTGTGTAGCTGAAATGATGGCCTGAAGAAAGTAGTTCTTGGTCATATCCAGCACAGCATTTCCTTTCACATCTACTGTTCAAGTCAAATTGAGCACTAGAAGAAGGATGTGGGCCATGACCCTTAAGCTGAAAAGCATTCCTGGAATGGAAAGCTGCAGTTAAACATAAAAGATTTCTTGGGAACTTTGCTGCTACCATTTAAAGTTTTAAGAGGGATGTTCACCTGCTTTTTGTATGTTCAGGAAAATGCAGAATGTGCAGTTAATTCTCTACAGAATTTTGACTTGAGACATGGAGATTCCTGAAAGGAAGCTCACGTTCCAAAACTGAAGACGTTGTCAAAAGATTTCAGGAAAATGTTTCATGGTTATTTATGTCCTCCAGCTACAGTTTAAAGACACTGATTCTGAAGTCGTTCCTATGGTTGATCCAACATCTTATTTTATTGCTAGTACCCATCGAATCATAGAAATTGTCTACGTTAGAAGGGACCTTTAAGATCATCAACTCCAACCATTAACCTAACACTGCTAAAACCACCACTAAACCATGTCCCTAAGTACCACGTCTACCTGTCTTTTAAATACCTCCCGGGATGATGATTCCACCACTTCCCTGGGCAGCCTGTTCCAATGTTTGACAGCCCTTTCAGTGAAGAAACTTTTTCTCATATCCAGTCTAAACCTCCCCTGGTGCAACTTGAGGCCATTTCCTCTTGTCCTATCACTTGTTACCTGGGAGAAGAGACTGACCCCCACCTTGTTCCACCCTCCTTTCAGGTACTTGTAGAAAGTTATAAGGTCTCCCCAGAGCCTCCATTGCTCCAGGCTAAACAACCCCCAGTTTCCTCAGCTGCTCCTCATGAGACTTGTGCTCCAGACCCCTCACCAACTTTGTTGCCCTTCTCTGGACACGCTCCAGCACCTCAATGTCTGTCTTGTAGTGAGGCGCCCCAAAACTGAACATAGGATTCAAGGTGCAGCCTCACCAGTGCCGAGTGCAGTGGGATGATCACTTCCCTAGTCCTGCTCACCACACTATTCCTGGTACAAGCCAGGATGCTATTGGCCTTCTTGGCCACCTGGACACACTGCTGGCTCGTACTCAGCCGGCTATTGACCAACACCCCTAAGTCCTTTTCTGCCAAGCATCTTTCCAGCCACTCTTCCCCAAGCCTGTAGCGCTGCATGGGGTTGTTGTGACCCAAGTGCAGGACCCGGCACTTGGCCTTGTTGAACCTCATACCATTGGCCTCAGCCCATCCATCCAGCCTGTCCAGATGCCTCTTTAGACCCATCCTCCCCGCAAGCAACCTTCCCGCCCAACTTGGTGTCATCTGCAAACTTACTGAGGGTGCGCTTGATCCCCTTGTCCAGGTCATTGATAAAGATATTAAACAGAACTGGCTCCAGTACTGAGCCCTGGGGAACACCACTTGTGACCAGCTGCCAACTGGATTTAACTCCATTCACTACAACTCTTTGGGCCCTGTGATTCAGCCAGTTTTTTACCCAGTGAAGAGTATGCCCATCCAAGCCATGAGCCTGGTTTCTCCAGGAGAATGCTGTGAGAAACTGTGTCAAAGGCTTTAGTAAAGTCCAGGTAAACAACATCCACAGCCTTTCCCTCATCCACTAAGCAAATCACCTTGTCATAGAAGGAGATAATCTCAACGCATGTGTTGAGAACTACAGTTTTTCCAACATACTCCTTTTCTAAAAAACTGAAACATTTGCATAGACAAAATCAGCTTCTATAAATAAAGTTTCTGAGAGGCCGACTGGCTTGCTATGTAGTTGCTGCTGAAGTACAGTCTGAGGACACAGCTATTTAAAATTAAGAAGAAACTATTGAATAAAGTTGAACTGGAGTCTGTTGCATCCCAGGATAATTCCTAACAGGATGTAAAGACAAATACCCCATCCCTGATTACATTCTATTAAAAGGGAGAAGGCGGGAAGACTATTTCTTTCCATTTTGGAGCAACAAATAAGTGAACTTATAAAATGAACTATTATTGTTTGGCTAGTTACTGTGTGGAGAGCCGAAAGTAGATGTTAGGATTTCTTAATGCAGGGTTTGTTTATGCTTTAGTGTGAAAGACATGATTATACACTCAAGTAATATAAAATAAATTTTGTAGAAGTAGAAGGTCTCAGATGGCAGCCCCTCTCTTCATTATAAACGTTAAGTTGTTATATTTGGCATTTATTAAGGTGTCATAGTTACAGTAACTGTTTTGACTGAGATTCTGGAAATGCTTGTATGAAGACTATGTCTTAAGTACACACGCAGTCAGTCTCAGTATCCTGTAATAAATTCTTTTAATATATTCTATAAGGTGTTTGTTTAACATCATTTGGCTCACAGCAGATTTCTCTATTGTCATCATAATTAATCCCCATTTGTTCATAAATAGGTGTTCACCTACTGTGTGTATGCATAAAATGCCCATTGACTAACAAATGGGAATACAGTAGTCACTAAGAGAAACAAAATTACCATTTCATAAAATCAAGTTAAGCCTTTTGTTTGCTTCAGAATTCTCAAAATTTCTGTTCAGAATGCCAGTAGGGGATTAATGAAAGTAATAGGTTAGGTCTTTTTACACTCCATGCATATTAAATCGGTTGAAGCACTGACAAACCACTCCGTGTCCCTGGAAAAAATTATCAGCAAGTAATAGCCCTAAGGTAGCCTAACCAACAAAGATCCATTCTTTTTAAGAGAAGACTTAAAACTCTGATTATACTGTAATTCTACTTTTCTGTACTGTCTAATGGAGACACGAACAAGACCAATGCTAGAGGGGTTTATTTGGTTAGTCCATGTTACTGTACAAGCACAAGATTTCTGTCTTAAGTTCTGCTACCTGCTCTCTGAAGTTGGCTACTCTTGCCAGACCCCTGCATCTGGGGGGTTTTGATGGCTAGCTTTTTCTGGTTTGTTTTTAAAAACAAATGGAAATAAACAACTCTTATAAATGCATATTTTTGCTTTATTAGATTATGTTTTAGTTACATTGAAGAGGGGGAGCAAGATGATGTTGAACATAAATAAATGCATGTCATTGAGCTTAACCTTGTAAAGTGCTTTGCCTTATATTTTGCCAGAATGATTTGGAATATTGGTGTACCTGCTTTATTTGTTGGAGGCAAGTAATATTAACTTTATACATCACACGAATAGTGGTAGATATTGGTTAAGTAAAAGCAAATGATGTACCTTGTACTTAGTGAAAACAGTGGTAAAAAATGAGTGTGTAATTGATGTCATGTTTTTCTAAATTTTTTAAGAAAAAAAATCTAAGGTATCTAAGAAGATCTTAGAAATGTTAAATATCTAAGGAGAGGAAAGATGGTATTTCAGAGTTTTTCTTCTCTGAGCAATTAGTTCAAGTTCAGCAAAGATAGTAGTGATTCACAGTTGTTTCCAAATGCAGCGATCAATGAAATGCTTATTTAGGCTATGTAAAATATTTTCCACTGCCACAACAAACATCGCTCTTAGACTTGAGGAAACTACATCGGTAGAAACCAGGATTCTAAATGTATAAAATTTCACTTGGTCCTGTTGCTTTAAGTAAAATTTTTGTGCTTGGTTTGTCAGGAGGCACTGTTAACAAGCACTGATATTTTCAGAAAGATAAATTAAATGTTGTGATTTCCTCTAGAAGTCACAGCACTTTAAATTTTAGGCGAAAATCACTGTGTATAAAGGTGGTCTTTGCGCTTGGGTAGTTCTGATAAGTTATGATAAATGCATACCATAAAAACTAAACTTTGCAGAAGAGAGTTCACTCATCCTGATATAGTAGAGAGATTTTACTTTTCCTGAGGAAATGGATCTGCTTTTCTTCTCACAGCATAGCATATATGCGGCCCTCTTTCTTACTGATTTGGTTGCCTACTGTACAAACATTATGCTGTTTTTCTGTACAAGAAGGTACCTAAGAAATATTTTGATCGTGCTTTTGTGGAAAAAAATTACATATATGATCTCGCTTTTTGTTTTCAGAAAGCTATTGCCTATCTGTTTCCTTCTGGATTATTTGACAAACGAGCCAGGCCCATGATGAAGGTAGGACTTTTTTGTGGCATTTCTCAATAACTGTAGCACAATATTTTAACTAACTTTTTCCTTTTGCTGATATTTGTTTGTTTGTTTATTTACAGCATCCTACTGAAATTTTTCCAGAGCAGAGGAGTAAGTGTTTGTAGTTTATTTATTATTATTTCTAGGTATTAGAATTTTTGCATATGTAGAATTCCTTATTTTCACAGACTTTTTTCCCCTGTGTTCCTAGTAACTACTAAGACATGAGCAGTAAAAGCCTGATCTGATATTCTAGTTGTTAGGATAAAAAATACTGCTGGATTCTAGAATACCAGTGGTCTTTTCAGACATCTTACTAACTGACTATAGATAAATGTTTTTCATTGTTTAAAAATAAACAATAGGTAGGATGACGTGCAGAATCTGTTGAAGTCACAGGAAAACCTTTTGTTGAATTCAGTAGCTTTTTGTCAGAGCTGTCTATCACAGCCCTAAAATATTCATTAATACTATTTTAAACCAAAAGTTTTCCTGGTAACTTAATTGCTCTAAAAGCGTAGAAATTTTAAGTTTGAAATTGCCAGTTGGGAGAATAGGGAGAGTGGAAACTCTCCCAAATTATGTCTCAGTTTTGACCTGAAAGTCTTAACTATGCAATTAAGTCCATACTGTCTTTGGTCTTGCTCCTTAGACACCATATGAAGTCCCAGTTGTTAGTGATGTGCCAGTATGTTTGTCAGTGAGGACTTCAGTGAAACCACCAAATTAATTTTATGTAGAATATTTAAAAGATATGTCAAAAGCTGTTGCCCACACTTGACTCATGTTTAGTATGAACTAGTAGCATGGGTATGAAATTCTACGTTCACTGAGCGATCAAGTCCCAGATGGACACTTCTGATTATCAGTGAAATCTTATCATTTTCTGTCCTTCCTTTTCCTGCTCGTGGAATTAATTGATACTTGATGGTTTTGGGCCTTTGTGTGTCTTTTAGAAAGCTGTTTAAATTATGTGAAATTTTGGGATTTCAGCTTTCAGATGGTATGATGCATTATTTCCTAACTTCACAATTTTGTGAAGTAAAAAGTAGAAAGCAAAAGGTAGGAGAGAGTTAATCATTACGAAGTTTTAAAGTACAAGGGCTGTTTTATGGTAGAACTCAGCTACTATTCTATATGCTTTCAGGACTAAAGAATTCTTTGAAATGTGAGGAGTGTAAGAAATAATTAGTATAAATGTTTATCTTTGTATTTACATCTAAAAATAACACTTTCAATAAGTATCTCTTTTGAGGCAGCTTTGTCTTTTCTATGTGTTATGTCTTTGAAGTATAAAAACGTAAATTTATACTTCAGAATGTTCCCTGAACAGTAATTTCAACAAAATATGCTTTCACAGCTGCATACATGGAAATTTACACATTCCACTAGTAGTATGTGTGGGTAAAAGCCCCCTGTTATTCCTTCTGTTCTAGTAAGTTTTGCATCTTTACATTCAACTTCTGCCGTATTATGTCTTGAAGTTCCAATGCAATATTGATCATGCTTATCAGACAGGATCGTGGAGTCTTATTTTTGTCTATAGCTTATAGATAGCTTCATTTGAACTTCACTGGATGAAGTGGCTGCAAGTTTCTCTACAGTTCAATTTGTAAAAAGCTCTCAGGTTTTTATTTTTGTCACTTTATTTGGAAAAGATCTTTGTCATGTTATATTTAAGTTTGATTTTTTTTTCCCAAAGTTAAAATTTATTTGTCCTTAAATAACAATTTTTAATGAAAAAAATAAACCGGATGTGCTGAATTATATGGAATGCATGTAAATTATGTAAACTATAGCATAGGTTTTTGTATTTAAATATCTCAAATATATCATTGTGAACAAGTCCTAAAATCACCCAAGTTCTGAATACAATTATGTTACCCACAAAAGACAATTCTATGAATACTTACTTTAGTTTAGACATACTAATAAAAACATTGCTCTGGGTTTAAAGTACTGTTTTTCAGAGCTGTTAATCTTTCATCTTTCACAATTGTTATGTAGGTTTCAGTTGTCTCTTAATTTGTACTTCTTCCTATTCTAAAATGGGTACTTTTATCTGCAATACCAACTATACAGTCTTTGAAGGTTTATTTAAGATGTACATGAGGGATTCCCTTTGTTAAACAGTATTTAGAAATATTATATTAAATATTTGGTTATAATTGCAGATGGAGATTGCTTTCTTGTCTAATCTTGCTTTTCATTAGAAATCCAGTGGGGAGAAGATGGCCGACCATTTCACTTTCTCTTTTATACTGGCAAGCAGTCATATTATTCATTAATGCATGTAAGTATGGTATAATCTGTAATAAATGATGGTATAATCTGTAATAAATAGCTCTCAGTCAAGTACATGTTATCTAGAGTTGAGTAACAGGAGCTCCTGAGTTTACTCATGTTTTCACAGTAGGCCATAATATCGCCACTGAAGCTAAATGCAATGTATATTTTTATGTCATGATATCTATTATTAGGGGCATTTTAATGTCACATTTAAAAGAACAGACTACATAATAGTTCTTGCTTTAATTTTTGGTTTATTTTACAATTTTGGCTGTGGACTGGGTTTGAATAGTCTGAATGTTTTCTTGTAGGCTGTATCTGGTTAGTAACAGAAGGTTAGTAGTGGCGAATGCATATACAAAAAAAAAGGCTAGTTCTAGGAAAATTCATTGTAGAATAAAATATAAGGTTTTTTTCCCCTTGAAGGGCAAAGCTATAGGAAATGTTATTTGTGCTGACATTTAGTGTGAAGAAAATTTGCATTTAAACTGCTTAATTGATTTTTCTAAGACTGTTCCATTCATGCAAACTTAAGGCTTTTTCTGATTAGTACGGTTCCACGAGTAAAGGATCTGCATCTGTTTACCTTTATGAAAAAAGCTGTATCTAATAAAACATCACTAGACCCTGAGTCTTAACATGGATTACGAACAGACGTTTCATATGTATGACCATCAATGGCACAAGCATTATCTACCTCTTTAGAAGAATTTATAGAAAGATATGCGTGTTTCTTACGTGTACTTAAAGACAAAAGCATTAATAATGTATGCAGATGTATTTAATTGGACAATCATGTCAGATTTTGTTTCCTTATTAGATAGGTGTAAAAAGTTAGTTCTATGGTTAGTCTGTTGTTAAAAAAAAATAATTTATGTTACCAAATTTTGCACAGCTTTACTGAATGCAGTGTTATTATTAGAATTATCTGATATTTATTTGTGTTCTGCGTACCCAAAGGACAAAATTCCCACTTGTCAGGTACATTTATTTCTTTGGGAGAATAAAAAACACCCCCCTCCCCCCTTTTTTTTGTTGTTGACCTTGGGCAAATGAGCTTCTTGCCCTGGCAGAAATGAAATGAATGATAAATGTAGAGTGTGTCTTTGCTGAGTAATGGAGCTGCAGCATAGGCTTTCCACAGAGGTTTTCTCCTGCACAGCCTGAGGCAGCCCGAGGACCCCTGCTGTTCATTTAAATAGGTATGTCAAATCTGCCTCGAAACGCCGCTGGTTTGATCTGTGGTAATATTTGTGAAGGTTCCATATGGACTTGAGCCCCCTGCAGTGCTAAGAAATAATGTACAACGCTTCATGGTGCAGACGCAAATTTTCTCTGAAAAGGGATGCAATGCTGCGTTTTAGCTGTCGGAGAGGATGATGGAGCTGACGCGCTAGGCCTGTCAACTTGTTACACGGATGGGTTGCACGCAGCGAGGCTGTGGAAAATCTGTGCCTTTTAACTTTTCTACTTAATCACGGTTGTAGCATTGCCTTTAGACTGTATGCTACATTAATTCTCTTCCTGCCTTCTGCCTTTCATCCCAAGTTTCACGGAAAAAAGTAAAGCATGCAGGTCTTGTAGAGGAGCCTTATCAAACAGCTGTCATCTGACAAGCCATTTGCATTTGTTTTGGCTGAAACAGAGCAACCCAAGGGCAAGATGTTTTGTTGCATTCCATCATAATGAAGAAATTACAAATTTTACAAGGAGCACAAGTTTATTTTTAGCTCTTCCTAGCAGTTAGAAAGACTATGCAAGCTTGCCTTGGAAATCTCTAAAAGAATAGTGTGCATCTTGTTTCTAACAGTGTGGCATGCACCTTCAAACAAAGCGGTTTGACAAATGCATTTTCATTTGAGTATTCTTCGACTGTTTCTGAATATTTTCATTAAATAGGCTTCTATAAACCTAAATCCGTTAAGTGAGGTTTAACAGGTTTTTTTTTTTAAGTCAGCCAAATGAAAGACGAAATCTGCATGAAATTCCCAACATTGTTTTAACCTCTTATTAGACTAATGTGTATTTAAGCAAATGTATTTTTAAGTCTCAAAGCTAATTAATTTGGCTACGAAAAAAAAGAGTTGTATGTTAATACAGTCTAGTGTAGGTAATCAATCCCATTTGAGGATGTCCTTTAAATTGCTACATTAAGTCTAAGAAATCGGATAAGCATAATATTTAGCTTAAACTTGTATGCCATTAATTACTACATAGACTCATGTGGAACTTGAATTTTATTAATTGCTACTAATATAACTGGTCACAGCATTATTTGTTTAGTTAATGCTAATAAATATTATCCAGTTACTAAAAATAAACTATATATTTGCATGTATTATAACCGCCAATATATATGTTGTTATGACTTGAATATGAAATGAACTTTCATAAAGGATATTTGCTTTATACTCCATTGTTGTCTTTGTTCTGCCTGTTGAATAAAGTTTAGCAGTAGGGAAAAGGACAATTTATCTTTCTTCTGATATGCAAAAGAATGTTTATTGCGTGAAAGCCCATTTCACAAATGTTTGATAGTACATTTGATCATTGTTTAAAAGTTTTTCAGAGTAATATCATATTTTTGGAATGTGCAGCACAAGACAAAATGGTCTCTTCATACCAGTCTGTCTAGCAAAACAGTAATTTTATGTAATTGTGCTTCTACTTTTTTAGAAATATCAGAGGTCGTAGATCAGAGATAAATGCTCTCGCAATACAACATTTTAACTCTTAAACCAACAAAACCTAAAAACCCCCGAAGTATATGCTGAAGTCAAAACGACATAAGAAGCAAAAAAAAGTGCAAAGAGTGATGTAAAATGTGGACTCTGAGGCATATTTTAACTAAAATGTTAAAATTAATATTTTTTTTCCATAAAAACCTCTCCTTCTAGGGTTCCATTTGCTTATTTCTTCCCTAAATTTTCTATGCAGGGTATAATATTATTTTTTTTACTTTAAAAGAGAGCATCCTTTTAGAGATCTGAAATTTGATCTCTCTATTAGAAATGGAAGCGTTTCAGTACGTAGCCAATCTTGTAAAATCAGCTATTTTGATTGTGTAATAGCTGAGTTTACAAGACACACAGATGTGTACATTCATGAATTAGACTATTGAATCCTGAAGTGATTAGTAAAATCTTCACCTGCCAGCTTTGAAAAAGCAAGTGTGTCTTCAGAAGCTTTCTTTAGCTGTTGGGAAGTGAAGATTTGTCAGATAAATCATTGGGCATTACATGTGACTCCTGATTTTGCAAAGGCTCATCCACATACTTTATTTGACATGAGTGGTTCTTTTAGTCTGTTGACTTCATCTCTATACAGAGATTAAATACAGGCATTAATTTTTTTTTTAATACTTCAGACCAAGATTTTATTTCATAGGAGATGCAAGTCCACTTTCATTGCCAGAATTATGCAGGAAATTATATTTAGAATTTCTGTTACACTCGGCAGTATTTTAACATACTACTTTTTAATGTCATTTGACTTCATCTCCAGTGTAAGGGTTCTTTGTGTGAATGGATGTGATTACTGTAATTTAACCAGAACAGTTTAAAGAGATTGTTTTAGTTCTTAGAAGTGCACATTCTTAGAACTTAAACAGGCTGTGGAGTGTTGGTGTTCTTTGGGAATACCTAGGGAGGGTCTTCAGGAAAATGTTACTGTTCCAGCTGTTGTAAAGCTTTCTTTGTAGTTCTTACAATGAATTTCTGAGGCTAAAAACTGGTGGGTGGCAACCCATGTTTCATTTTACTTACCTGTGTACATCAGTAGTTTCCGATCTTAAGTCTGCCTTTAACTTGTGTACCCCTGCCCTTTTTTAAAAAACTGTGATACAGTTGTGTTTTTGTTGAGCTCCTGGTTCATGTATTTTTTTGCTGAGCATTCCAGTATATAAACGTAAATGCCAGAGTGTAGTGAAGATGATGGTATTGGCGAGGAGGCAGACTGGAGACTGCTTTTGCCAGGTAGAAGGGTGACATTCTATGCCTTATGAAGGCAAGAGGTAAGCCGAAAGGCTAGCAGTAAAATGAAAAATTTCCACATACATTTGTAAGACCTAGTAACCCAGTACCTCTTCTGGTCATCTAACACCAAAATATCTTCTTCGTGCCTGCTTTGCCTTCTTCCAAATGCAGAAACTTACGGAGCTCCCAGGAATCTCTAAGCCTGTTCCAACTGAGCTCTCTCCAGGTAGCTCAGGGACAGCGACAGCTCTCCTTCCTCTTCTCTTCCCTCCCTTGACAGTCCAGAGCAGAAGCTTCCATAACAATTGTTTTTCATGTCTTAGTACAGATGCCTAAAAATTACTTGGTGTCAGGCACATCTTGTGCCCTCCCACCCAAACCATGTCTCTGCTTTTCCTGTGTAGTCAGTGATTTTTGCAGCCTAATAGTCAGCTCTGAATGGAGCTGCTATGTTTATTAGAGTGATGTGATGTGAATCTTGCCCAAAGTAGTGCTACCATGTCTTGTTACCTTACAGATCTGCAGATATATTTGTGAGGCTTGGAAATATTTGAAAATGTGATTTGTTGTGCTCTTTTATGTGCTGTTTCCTGTGTTTGAAGATAAAGACTTTTTTTAAGTTGAAAAATTTTCCTAGTTCCTATCTGATATAATTATCTCTGTCAAAAATAAATGATTTCTGAAAGGCATACTGCTATAATACACGAGTTCTTATGTTGTCTGAAAGAAAAGTGGACAATTTTGTACTTCAGGATTTGAAACTGCGAAGTTATTCCAAAAATACTTTTGTTCCACTGTGCTGTTAAAAATGTCACCAGTGACCTGCATCAAAGACTTCGGTGAATTGTCCCTATTTAAATGCTTTGAGTGCAGCTCAGATAACAGTCTGTTCTTAGTTCATACACTTTAAGTACAAATATTTTTAGTATATGTGCGGGTGTATTTTTATATTAGTGGATAAATCAGCTTGAACTGTAGGTGTTTATAACTAAGCAAGGGGTTTTTGTTTTGGTTTTTTTTCCAATGTAAACTGTAGCAGAAATTTCATTGCATCCTGTTGCAAATCCCAGTATTATGTTAAGAATTAATATTTCATTGGTTAATTTCTGACAATACAGAGCTGTCTTAAATTTCTTATTTTACTGTGTTTTTGTAAAAGTACTACAAAGGAAAAAAACCCCCCAACCATTGTTCCTTGTCCCCACTAATTCTTCCACTGCCGTTTCTCTCTAGTATTTGCTAAAACTCATTATATTAAGGTATATGAAAGTGATTATAAGATTTCTATTTTCACTTGTNGTAGTACAACAATCATGTTTTGTTTCAATATCATTTATAATAGTTTTTTCAAATACTCCTATTTAACTTGTGATTTGAATCACTGTTGTAATTCAGAATATTACATGTTATATTTTATAACCAGATTGTCTCCAAAAGTTTCTGAACTGAAAAAAAAACCCTAATAATACTTCATTAAAAGCATGTTTCTTCTGTAATATTTTCATTGTGACTTTTTGGAATATTTTTCCTTTTGTTTTTCTGAAGTGGTAAATCACTGTCACAGCATTGTTTGAAAATAATAGCATAGCTAAGAATTTTAAGAAAACTGTTTAAAAAAAGGTACTGAAAATTCAGAGTGAATATATCTGTAACATTTGAAAGAACAGAAATTCTGATTATGGTAACTGTCAACTGTGTGTCCCCATAGACATGCCTGGGTAAGTGGGAGTTCTGACTGATACAGACCACCAATAAAACTGACAACTCTAAATGTACAAAAATCTAACTAAATGAAATTATTTACAATCTTAAACCTTGTCAGTATTTTGAGGAAGTCAAACTAAAATGTGTATGCAATGATGAAATTATTGTGCAGTGTTGTGGAGTTACAACCATTATACAAATGTAGTTGCCATTCTGTATACAGTTGAGATTTTTTTTTTCAAGCACATGTAAGAAGGCAAAAAACACTGTTGATGAAAAATAGCAGAATTCAAAATTAATGACTTTGAACTGCATATGAAAATATTATATATACTGTTTAAATGTTTGTTGGTTTAGATTTAAGTTGCTATATTTTTATTAATAGTCAGAGTTCTGCGTGTTTTCTGACCTCTGCCTTTTAAGTGTTTGGAGAGTAAAACCACATAAACATTTTTTTTACACAACAAAATTTAAAAATTAAATGGAAAAATGCATTTAAATACTTTTTCCATATGCATTTTAGGAAACATATGAAAAATTGCTAAATGCTCAGAAATATCAAGACCAGGTGACAGCTCAAGACCTTCCTCCTCAGAAGGAAAAAAAGTAAGCTTGCAGTTGGAATGAATATTGATAACTAGTTTTCTTAAAATGCTTCAGTATGTTGTTTTGGCACTTCTTGTAGTTCCCCACCGTACTACCTTTTATTCCACAAACACTTTTTCAGAATTTTTCCCTATTCTGTGTCTAATATTTGTATGGTAATTTCAGGTTGAAAAGTCTTACCTGCAGTACGTATGTGTAGAGTGTTCTCTTCTCACTGCTGAAATAGGGAAACCCCACCTATTTGTCTTGCTCTTTAATCTCTTGCTGTTCTTTTCAATATTCTCTCCTATATAAAAATTCTGAAATGTGATTGGAAAATAAGTAGAGAGTATTCAGGATTCTATGTGTCTGTGTATGACGTTTTCTAATTATTTCTTTATTAAAGGTTTTTTAAAAAGGAGGAAAACTCTTTATAAGAAAACAAGGCCTTTTAAAATGCCAAATAAGTTGCTTATCTGTTGGAAAAATCCTAAGGCCTAAAGTTGAGCTTGTTAATAGTCATTCATTAATTACAGCTTGTGAATCATTTTACTTACCAAAATATAACTTGAAGAGTATCAAAATACTTAATGTCACTTTTTTTTCTTCTAATGGCTTTGAACAGGTAAAACATCAAAAACTATAGTAATTTTAGGCAAGTTTATTTGGTTGGTTTTGTTTAAATATCACCATTATTAGTAAATGAATTTAGTTTCTGTTCTTTTTCCTCTGACTTCTCTGGTATGCACAGCAAGCTTGTCAGGTAGTTAGCTACTGGACAGAAAAGCTACATGTCAACCAGAAGCAGCCATGGAAGATGCTACAGTTGTTATTTTTTGTGTGCATACAGTCAGGATTGTCTTTGAAATGTGTATATGCTTTAAGAATTGTTTGCTTCTCTTGGGCTGTATTCTTGATTTTCTATTTTGAGATTTTTTGCAATGACTTTATGACACATTAGAATATTAAATTAAGCATGTCTTTTAAAGAAATGGATACAGCTAGGAAGTTTTGATTTTGGCATTTACTGCTTTTCTGTTACTTTTTCACTCTCCAAGTTGTTTTTATCTTTGTTCTTGCTGTGTATTTTCTAGCCAGATTTATGTGCTGTTCCAGTTGCACATCATGTTGGTTTGTCATTTCTTAATTACAGCCATTTGTTACTTATGTTAGGAAGAGAAAGGATTAATTTGCTGAGATTATTTCAATTTCTTAAATAACTGAAGTTCATGTTTCTTCCTGATATAAATAGTGTCCTATGACCCACAGAATGTTTTATCATAGATTCATGTTAGCTTCTGAGCAGACAAGAGAACAAATGAATTCAGTCTCTTGGTGTATGCTGCTGAAAAATAACCTGACTCCTTACAGAGCTCAGCCAGTGGATTTACTGATGTGAAAAATGACCTGAAGCTAGTCAGAGTTGAAAGGTTTTTTCCCTGTTAGGTTTGTAAAAGCTCAGAGAATTTAAAGGATTTTTGAGACTTATTTTCCACACTGGATATGGTACTTCCTCTGAGATTAGCCTGGATAATTTATCTCTGAAGTGTAGGTAGAGGGTGGGTGGGAAGGGCTGTTTGGTTTGTGGTTTGTTCCCGCCCCCCCCCCAAAAATAAACTATTGTGGACTCATTCTGTAATATTAACTGTAGGGTTAGGACCTGATCTTGAACTACTTAATGTTTGTAGCTTTTCACATGTAAAAAACTTCGTTGATTTCACTGGAAGTAGCAATATGTAAATGTAAGTGTATACTTGAGTCTGTCAGGATTGGAAACTTTTTAAAATTACTGTTAAAACCAGCATTGTTTCTAAATAAACGTTTCTCGTGCCCTGACTCAGAAAAGCATTAAAATACATACTTAAGAAGAAGTACTACTTAAAATCACCTTCAGGAGTGCTTTTCTGAGTCACAGCTTCCTTAATGCTGCTGAAAACATTCATTAAGATTGTTTCTAAAAAAACTAGAGAGGTAAGAAACTAGTTACAGCTTTGCCTTATTTACCTGATAATGTTGGCATGTATATTTATGGTGGTGTTCTGTTTTGTTGGTCACTTCATATCATACATATTTCACAAAGATTTACTTCAAGCATTGGTTTATCTTTGTGTTAACGTCTCCATATGACTCTGTTTTCTTTGAAATTTCTGATTTTGCTATCATCAGTGCAGTTTCTGTGCTAAGCAGGTCAAGATTACAGAGTAGATAGAATACAGCGTGTCATTGCTGCATTAGTACTTTGACCATGCTCACTGCTACTGGAGTTTTTTGTATTGATCAGAAAAGTAAAGACCAGAGACAAAATTCTGTTACTTTATAATTTGATTTTAACGTTCTGCCTTTGATTTTGTTCTTTGCTGCTTGTAAACCAAACTTTTCCTAGCAGCAGGCTTTTAAAACTAAGTCTTAAGTTGCGGGGAAGATCGCTTACTGTTACAATATTATTCTAGCTCAATCTTGGACTATAATATGAATAATGCATAACTAATACTCATAATTTTCATGTGGTTAATTCAATATGTGAAGTTACCATCCCTTTCAACAGATCTTTTAAAATTAATGTAGGCTTTCTCGTGTTTACTATAGGAATGTGATCTGTATTCATTTATAATGGAAAATGTATTTCTGAACGAAAACTGACTGTATGTGTGGTCCTTTGTGATGTAACTCTAATTGCATGGTTAATTAAAGGGAGAATATGTGTGATATTTTAAACAGAAACCTGGCTGGCAGCAGATGGCTGACTAAGATTGAATTGGAAGAAATGTTGTTAGAAAAACTGTCAGATAATGATGTAAGTAATTAATCTTTCTAATCTTAAGGAGGCTCATGTCTTAAAAATATGGACTCTGGGTGCATTTTTGGATACTGAAAAGTACTCCGTAGAAGCAGGTGCTCTTCAAAAGAATTTTCTTCCTTCTCATAAAGTCTGTGTATGCTCACAGTACTATCACATTCATGTTGTTTTGAAAAGTACCCTGTGTTGCTTTTTTTATCTAGCACAGTACAGAACTATTAAGGGTTTTCTGTTGTTACTAGCATAGTTTAGTTTTTCTCCTGGTAACATTGTGAGGCCTTAGAGCACTTGTTTCTTGTCATCTAATTATGTTGTCAGGAATGGATTATAGTAACACTTTATAATAGAAATAAATAGTAATTTATTCTAGTTACTGATGAAAACCAGACAGGGCTAGAACCTCTGTTGCTTATTGTAGAGAAGGGGTAAATATTCAAGGTAGGAAACATGATGGATTTGTGTAATGGTAAACCTGCAGAGTTTCTGATTTATTAATCTTAAGAAACACATGATAATGATAGAAAAATCACAGAGAAGGCTGATCAGAAATAAGGAGTCCTTTTTCTGAGTGATTGGCTACAGAATCGAATATCAGAAACAAAATACAAAGCTACGTAGATCTGTGGTCTGATACAGATATCTCTTGTTATATTCTCCTTGATATGAATATGGTGGGAGAGACGAGGGTTTTGCCATTTCCCCAGTATCTGCAAACTGTATCACTGTCTACATTTGGAGTCCTTTACATGTATCTCTGGGAATAAGACTATTCATCCTGGTAGTCGTATGCTTTTTTCTCACTCAGAGCTTTTTCCTATGGTCCCCTAAATAGCATTAGATTTTGTAACAGCGGGTTCAGTCTATGTGGCCAGCTTCAGTTTTCTTTTGGAAGTTTAAGCTTGAATATACCACAGAACACTATTTTCTGAGCACTCCCAAGTATTTTCTTACGTAGAAACAGTGCTCTTCAATTTCTTCTGTCCTGTGGACAGCATCATTGCAAAAATAGCATAGCAGCAGCAAACATGCCCTATGCTCACTTGTCATCCAGAACAGTAACATGTAGTGGCTTCCTTGGCTATGGGTGATGTGAAAAGGTCTCGAGCAGATTGTGGTCTGTAAGCATAAGAGAGAAATCACTGTTGTAATTTCTCCATCCTGGTATACCAAGGAGGCTTCCTCTATCTTGCTCGCAGTAGAAGCAGTTATCACTTCAGTGTTTTCAGTAGCTCCTGCATTTGGGAAAGCTGTTTTTCCTCTCAGAGTGCCAGGTACTGGACTAGTTGTACAACCAAACATTTTGGTGTTCTTCACTGCTTGTTTTTGGTACACTACATCTGTAAAAGTAGACTGCAATAAACTAAAAACACCACAACCAAACCCCCAAACCTTTTACATACTGGCTTCTTGCGTGTAAAACAACAAAGCCTCAGCCCATAGGAACAAACATTGTTTAAATGTATTTGAAATGTCCCAGTATAAGCTACCAGTCTTACCTGCTCAAATTCTTCTATTTTGCCATTGCAACAAAATTTTCTGTGCTGTTTGCATTATTAAACAAAATCGGAGCTATTGATTTTTTTTTTCCTTTGCACTCTGCAAGTGAAAACTGTTGGAAGCTTTCTTCATCTATAACCTCTATAATTTTAAAATTTTTGTATTTTTATATTTCTGCTCTTCAAAGGATTTATCACATGTCTGTGTCATGTCATTAGAGAGAAGTAGCTTTCTAAGTGATGTCAGAGTTCCAGGGGCTATTGCTAGGTTACGAGAAAAGTATTAATTTTGTGCAGAAGCCTCTGCTGACAGAGAGAAGAAAAAGTACTTTTAATAGCGGCTTGTAAGTAAAGAAAACTTCAAAAATAAGTTCATGATAGCTATATGAAAAACACATTTTAGATGATAGCATACCTTTATATCCAGTGACCAGCTGTCTAGGGCTCCTGCCAGTAACACTTCATAACAGGACATCCCAGCTTTTAGCACAAATGGGTTAACACAGTGGTGTTTACTCTTTAATCACATGTTGAAGAACTTTGGAGGGGGGTGTAAGGGGGAAGGAGAACCACACAGTAGCAAAGGATAATTTATTTCGAGAGGTTGCCCTTTAAGTCAAGTATCTCTTGAATTTTTAAATAGCTTGATTGTTCGGTTTTAAAGGAAATCATAAACATTAAAGTAACTCAGCTTGAACAGCCAAAGATAGATAGATAGGTATTTCCTGTATATATTATGAAATATAATCATTTAAGAGGTTCAGTTTAGTGAAATAAAATTATTTCCAAGTCAATGAACATGCTGACTTACTGAAAAGGAGGTGAAAATCTTTTCCTTTTTTTCATTTTCATAAAACAATAATGAGAGTGAAGACCCCCCTCAATGTTTTCTTTTTAAAAGTGAGATGAACTTCATTCTAATACAATAATCCTTTATTACAAAGGGGTTGGTTATGCTTTGAGTTAAAGTTTCATTGTTGCCTGAAGAAAGAACGAGGTATCTTTAGTCACACAGAAAATGATGCATCTGCATGCTGTTCTTAAATCAGCATGTAGGTGCAAAAGTGTCATCTTGTCAGAAATCATCAATAAAAGTGAAGTAGGAAAGATCAATTATATAAAAATAGAAAGTTTTAGCAAATGCAATTACACTTGCATCCTTTAATGAAGTCTTGTTGTCTACAGTATTTAAGATTTATTCTACTCTTACAAAAACTGATGACGTTGCCATGTGGTGACATCGAGGAGAAGTATATACAAAAGTTTTCCAAAGAAGTTCCTGCACAGTTACAAAAGGTAGTTATTGAGCCCTTGAAGTATGATGAGCGAGGAGTGGCCTTCAGCACTGGTGAAGGTAATAATTTCAAGTTGGTTGGTAACAATGCAGAATGTTTTCCTCTTCATGCTACTTTCTTTATAGTATGTATAAGACTGCTAAGTGTGTCACTACTTCATTTCATATGCTTATGTCTATATTGCATATATAATTGTTAATTATGTTATGGCATACTAAGTTATAACATGGCCTGGTAATGAAGTGGAAGGTTTTTGGCATAGAGTCTATCAGCTGTTAGTTTTTATCTGTATTTCTATACAGTAGTACCTCTGTAGAGAGGACTCTATTGTGCTACATGTTGTAGAATACAAAAGGACTTTTCCTTGCTGGCAAGAGTTGACTGTTGAACATAAAGGGTGGGGGACTGAGGGAGCACAAACACATATGGAGAATTCCATGGATGTAACAGTGTTGTTGCTTAGTGGCATGCTTAGACCACTAACTAACCTTTACCATGACTTTTGTAGACAGTCCAGCGAAGGAGAATGTCAAAGAATAAATAACAAGGCATTTGGATATTTGCAAATGACCTAGGAAAATGCAAAGAGGGAATTCCTAAATTTTTTAAACAAGTGAATGAACTGCAGCTAGTATTATGAGACAGAGGTGGGAATCAGTCATTGGTACCGAGACAGAGGGGATGTTAGAGAAAAGCCATGAAGGTCTCTGTGTCTTCTAAACATAGGCTGCTTACATTTTCAGTGGAGGGACACATAGTGGAAGAATTATATGATATGGCTGATTGCCTAGAAAAAATAATGTAGCAACAACATATGTAGGATAGTCCGATAACTTTCTGGACAAATGCGCGTGTACACACTTTATATCTATGCTGTACATTTAAGAGGAATCTTAAGTTAGAGATTACATGTATTCTTAAGCAGCAGGCAGCAGACGATAGTAAGAATAAAGGTCGCAGAGAATTTGAGGGGCAAAATGGGTAGAGAGCTCTGTTCTAGCTTGGTTGGCTTCAAGATGACATGACAACAAGGAGATGTGAGAGTGTCAAACTGGGATTTAATCCACGCTGTTTTTCAGTAGTGTCTTGAGAACAGTAGTTTTTGTGATAAACATGCAACCCATGTTATTTAAGAAAAGGCATCAGATTTTCTAGTTTCGAGAGCAGTCTTGTTTGTCTCCCATCACCCCCCTAAATTAAGAAAAATGTCTAATTTGTTTCATAATTCCTTTATCAGAATGATTGCTTCCTTTATGCTACAGAAGATTGGTCTTAGGCTTTAGCACAGAGTTTGTCGTGGTTTAACTTGAAGCTAACGCACTTAGAGAGAACTAACTCTTAAGTAGTAATTTCTGAGGAAACTATGCCAAATGATGCATAGGCATTGCTTATACAAGTATAATGAAAGTGTTAACCTTTTCCATGTGAGTATTCTTAAACTTCTGTACCTTTGTATGATTTTATAAAGTATTTTAATATTACTAGAAGTTGTACTTCTGGTAAACGTAGGTGTTCAACAAACTGTTTAGTTTCATATACTGTGACATCACCAGATCAAGAAAGTGTTCTGATCTACTGAAGTTATGGGAGGTAGAGTGTTAAATCTACCTCCTCCCAACACACGCTTCCCCTCCTCTTAGTAGACACCGATTAAAATATACTGAAAGCTAGTTGTTCGTTGTTTGTATTTATTTCCTTCTGTTAATTTTTTTGTTTTGTTACCTCAGCCTCCAAAAAGAAACAGCTGGTACTGTATGAAAGTACAGATTTACTTAACTTCTTGGGCACTTGAAGTGCTGTAGAATATTGAAGCCCGATAACAGATTGGTTTTAATTCCTTTAAGGTACAAGAAAAACTGCAAGAGCTACTGCAGTAGTTTATGACAATGGCACTGGAAAAGTTACAGTGAATGGAATAGACATTTTACATTACTTCCCAGTGCTGCAGGACAGGTGAGAGCACTATGAAATGCTGTATTCTTACTGTACTTAAATTATTCCGGCAAAAGTCATGCTATGCAATTATATTTTGGTGCTGTGTTCCACAGAGTTGATGCTATGTTCTTGTTTCTATGTAACTGTTTTATGAAAATTGGTCTTGCTTTTCCTCCTTGTTTTTGGGAGTCACTAGTATAAGAACTGATAGGTAAGCCTTGCTCTGTATTGTCTCTCCCTTTCTGAAGGGATGCAAAAACCAAGACCACAGACTATTTCGATAGTTCAAATTTTTGTCCCCTTAGAAAGGGCTTGCAGTTTATTTTAAAAATAAATAAATAATAAATACTGTCTTCAAATGTTCCCTGAGAGATCTACAAATTGTATGCATGTGTAATTACTCTGGCATACAGTAACACAGTGGAAGCAAACAAGGTGAGACACTTCATGTAAAGCTTCAGATTTTGGAGGATGTGCACAGTCTGATACAGATAAGAGTTCTCATAAGGCTGACAAAGTTTCTGTCCCTTATGTGGTTTTTTTCTTTTTTATATTGTGGTTTCTGACCTCAAGAATGAAGTGAGAGATTGCTCAGTTTGAATATCCAGAGCTGACATCTTGGCATCTATAGATAATTAGTGAAACAAAAGTAATTGTAAAACTGAACTTAAAATACTTAGCATTGGTAGTTTGAATATGCTCCTAGCTGCTAATTTCCTGTTGATATCGGTAGGAAATTAGAGATATGAATGCCTTTCTGGATCTCTGCCTGCAAGTTAACTATGTTTTTGTATATACTATGATAAGAAATGTACATAGCATGTAACTTTATATACATGTATATATTTCATTTTTGTTATTATGATTATTATTTTTTATTTTTAGAGAACAGTTGTTGTTCCCTTTCCAGTTTCTTGACAGAATTGGAAAACATGATATGGTTTGCACAGTCTCTGGTGGAGGAAGATCCGCACAGGCTGGAGCAATACGTTTAGCCTCTGCAAAAGCCTTAAAGAGTTTTGTGACAGAAAAGGAGGTGGAATTCATGAGGCAAGGTAGTAATTGAAATTATTTCAATGTTTCTTATTGTATTTCTGGTAACTAATGGAATGAACACAAGGTTCGTTAAGGATCAGGTAGTGCAAATTTGAGTAAATAATCCCAGTGAAACCTTGTGTATTGTATGAAATGTATCTGCATTTATTTATAAATTGTTTTCACTTGTTTCCTAGCATCCTTTGTGTATGCTTTGGATGACTTCTTGAGCATTTTTCCATCTGTTCATGACCTCTCTTAGGTCTATTAACCAGCTTATATTGTCTCAACATAGAATCACAAAACGTGAATGTGTATTCACTAACAAATAAATCTGGATCAGGCATTAGTGAGCTTGTAAGGTACTGAGATTGTATTTTGTTTTACTTGGTTAGTCGGATCTTGTTCATGTTTCAAAAAAGTTTTATTCTTGAACGTAAACACTAGAGGGTTAGCTTTGAAGGGATAGTAATGGGCATAAACATATTATATGCAACTAGCCAGACTGAAGGAGCTTCTTTCCTCTGTTCCTTTATTTAGAGTTTACAAGGTACCTTGGATAAGATAGAACATATTTGGATAACTGCAGTGATGCTTCTCAGTGATTAGATGCCACATTGTTTCAGCAAATACAGAATTATGAATAGTGAGCTTTTAACTATGCTCTTTCTGGACTAGTAGGGAGAATACCTGCATATATTACAGGCAGAATAGCTATGATTTTTTCACTTATTGCCATCCATGGAAGTAAAGCTCTCTTCATGCTAGTATTTTTGCAACAAATTTCTTTGATTATAGCTTTTCAGTACTGACAA
>RSEF01000001.1:159494781-159504906 GCA_003993805.1 Himantopus leucocephalus
CCTAACCAGGTATTTGGACAACTTTGACTTGCCTCCCTTTCTGCCTCACAGGTATCTGAGGATAAGTGACAACATCCCACCTAAGCTACGGTGGAGTTGAGAAACTGGTGAGAATGGTACTGACAATTGAGGGGCTGTTGAGAGAGGAATAGTCACAGAGGATAACCTTTGCCTGTGGAATCAGCTGTCTCCAGGATGCCTCCCTAGGTTAAGTAGGGAGTGATTCAGAGCAAGTACCTAAATTTAGGTGCTCTGAATCACCCTCTGGAGGAGTCAGTTTTTCTCTTCTTCCCCCAAATGCAGAAAGAGCTGGAGGGATTAGGCTGCAGTTAATCTTTTAGAATATTCTTCTCCACCCCTTAAATCTCAAGGGGCCTGATCAAGGAGGCGTGTTTCAAATATGGCTAATGCGCAAAGATAGCATTGGACTCTTTGCCAAATACAGTCATAACTTTTCTTTTTTAAAATCAGAACCAGGAGGTGATGACAGTGCTGCCCACCTCCTGTCTATAATTGTAGCCTTCCAAAATAGATTAGTGGTTATAGCACTCACCCAAAAACGCAAGGTTTTCATTTATTGCCAACTTCCTTCCTGGGACACAGGTCAAACACATAGAGCTTCCAAGGAAGAGCATATCCTTCAGCTTTCCCATGGGAACTGGACTAGCGCAAAAAAAGAGCATAAGGTTCATCTCACCAGTAGAAAGCAGAAAAAAAAACCCCAACTCAGTTTTAACAACAGGACACCTTCCAACTTTCTTTTAATTTAGAAGACTTCAGTGCTTGGAATTCTTCCTCCCCAGCCAGTTTTTCTAAGTGGTAGAGTACCTGCCCAGCTTCTTATTTGCTGTAGATTATACCAAAAATATTACACCTCAGAGGTAACAAAAGGTGCTAGCAGGTCACTGCAGGTGATAAACAACTATGGGTGATCTGTATGGGTCATTACTTTCCCAATCACCATTCAAGATGGGGCAGCAAGTAAATAGACCTCTTGAACTGAGTAAAACAGGTCAGAAACTGAGTACGCATCCTTGACTGATGTGTTTCCGATTCCTTACTCCCCAAAGCCACTCTGTGCTTCTTTAACTCTTGTTTCATGAGAATACTAAGTAAACTTGGGCAGGATTCCTCATTGCTAAGGTAATTTGTCTCAGTCAAAATATGTGACTCTGCAACTACCTGAAAGGAGGTTGTAGCGAGGTGGAGGTCAGTCTCTTCTCCCAGGTAACAAGTGATAGGACAAGAGGAAACGGCCTCAAGTTGCACCAGGGGAGGTTTAGGTTGGATATAGGAAAAATTTCTTCACCGAAAGGGTTATCAAACATTGGAACAGGCTGCTCAGGGAAGTGGTTGAGTCACCATTCCTGGAGGTATTTAAAAGACCTGTAGATGTGGTGCTTAGGATCATGGTTTAATGGCAGACTTGGCGGTGTTAGGTTAATGGTTGGACTCGATCTTATGGGTCTTTTCCAACCTAAATGATTCTATGATTCTATGACTTGTTGAATTCAACAGCCGAGGCAATTCACTTAACTCTTAGAAAAACAAATGAGGGTTACATGAGACATGTTTTACACTAAGGCAAATACAAAATGGCTTAATTAGCATTTCTGCTAATTTAACTCTGCATTGTTTGTGTGTAGCGAAATTACTCTGTATCACATTTCAGTAAAAGCTGTGACTTGTAATAAAAGCATTTGGTAAATATCCATGCTGGGACAAGTACCTAAGGATTCTTTTGACACACTTACATGACAAACATACATAAGCATGTGGACTTGGGTGTTAGCTGAAGAAGATATAGGAGGAGATTAAATAGTAGAATTTTTATCTTAAGACAAATGAAAATTGATCCGTTTGACCATATTAATTTTCTTACCTCATTATTAGGCCGTAAAGCTCTAAGAGTGCAACAGCATATCAGTACTTAGAACATACAAAGTCTTTTATCATGTTTTAAAGGATTTCTTAACATTTTACCTTCCAAAAAAGTATAGGCCCTTGGTGTTTAGACCCATCAAAATATTTGATGGGGTAAAGTTTTAGAATTTATCACAACTTTTTAGGGAAGTCCCTAGAAATACAAGTTAATGCTGTGCAACCAGGTCACTTGCTTCATAGCTACTTGCTCAGGCTTGAACTAATTCTGAAATTGAACCAAAGGAGAGAAGCATTTTGAAAAGAAAAAAAACCATAATTGTACATTTTTTTTTGCATTTTTTCACTTGTATGAAGGTAGTCTCAATTGTCTGCAAATACATGTCAACATTTAGTTGTTAGGTGATGAAATAATTCTATTAGGAAGGACTATTTCTGTAGTGTTAAAGCTGATGAAAAGGTGAGACTACCATTTTTTCCACTGATTTTTATGGATTCATCAGAACTGAAGTATCTTATGGGAGAAAGAAATAAGGACATTTCATTGGGGTGGTTAATTTTGATTCGTGACAGCAGCACAGTAGTCGAATCAGTTTATCAGTTTGAACAATCTGGTTTAACTTCCCATTCCTCTCATTCCCTTGCATTTCCAAGGTTATTGCAAGAAGCAGTCCTGGACACCTACCTACTTCTCAGGCTTCTCAGGTCTCAGTTTTGAACCACTTGCAATGTGGACCAACTCATCTTGCCAACAAGATTTCAGAAGAGTGTCCTGAATGTGACAGGTGCTAATACTTTAAACATTAAAATATTTTCTGAATGTGGGCAAAACGAAATAAGCCTTCTGTGCTTTCTGGTCAATGTATGTTGTGATTCATCCAGGCTCTTTTTTTTTTTTTTTTACTCCACCACATTGATGTTTTGCTTTGAGTTAAGATACCAAAATTATCTCTAAGGCAAACTGAATATATCTATGCCATTGATCCATCGATTTCTGGCAATTGTCACATTTCTTTAATGTGGAAACCTGTCAGTCAGTCAGAAGGTAAAGCTGTAAGGATGTTTCTGCTTTGTATTAATGCTGCTGTGTTACCACAAGATGGAGCAGTTTGCAATCGAATGAAACGGGCGATTTTCAGGAGTGGTATGTCGATACTTGGGAAAGAAATGATGAATCTTACTTAGAAATAGTGATTTTTACAACAACAGATTATCATGAAAATAAATTTATTTGGTTTCCAAAGGGTAGATTCAGATTGTCTTTCCAGTTTTTTTTTCTCTGACAAGAGAAACAAATTTTAGTGAGAAATAATAAACGTCAGTTAATGCTAGTTTTCAGCAATCTAATTTCAATCTATAAGTAATACCTTCACATTGATATTAGTGTTATGCTAAGAAATGTGAAGCTTGGAAATGGTACAGTAATGTTGTGCCAGTCATCACAAAGTTAATATCACAGAATCACAGCATGGTTTGTGTTGGAAGGGGCCTTCAAACATTATGTAGTCCAACCCCTCTGCCCCCCATCTTCCACTAGACCAGGTTGGTCAAATGCCCATCTAACCTGACCTTGAACACTTCCAGGGATGGGGCGTCCACAACTTCTCTGGGCAACTTGTTCCAGTGTCTCACCACCCTCATCGTAAAGAATTTCTGCTTTTTTTCCAACCTAAACCTGCCCTTAGTAATCTCATACTAACTAATAAACATAATTATTTAGATTAAATGCCAGAAATTGGTTTTGGCTGAGGGGAGCGGGATGTGTTATTGAAACTGCATTTTATGTATACAGTTTCATAAAATCCTTCTGCATATAGAAATTAATTTTCACAGTATTCTGTGATATTTTACATAGATAGGAATTCATGGGCTGGAATTGGAAGCAAATGTATTATTTATGCTCTGCTAGCACCCAGTGGGCATCAGTTGTAGTAGCTTGCTAAATGTCCTGCAAACGCCTGTGAACACGAATCACTGCCCGTGTACCTGCCCACATGAACGGAACAGTGTGGGAGAAGAACAAAATACAGAAACAAATGGGCAATAATGGTTTTTAGACCTCCTATTGCTTAGCATCCACCCTCAACCAGTACGTCAGCAATCACCTTCAGTGTTAGTTTTCAGCGTTGAATAACTAAATATTGAAGTCTTTCTGGTGGGAAATTCTAATCCCACCTGCCATTTCTCTCCTAGTTACCAGCCACGTCAGCAGTAATGGGTGCTCCTCTANCGGCTGCTCCTCTGCTCGGCTGGGAACTTGCTCATTTTGAAGGGTGCTCCACAGAGGAGGTCTGTATTTCAACACACCAAATCTTTATGGCATTCAAGATGTGTGCTGACCATTTCTTAATCATTTCAATAAATATTCATATTCAAATTATGATAATACTGACATAATAAATAACATAATCTGCGTGGTGTGTGCTTGCCAAACGTCCTGAGCAGACCAGTACATGGAAGCACTTTCAGACTNTGGGTGCTCCTCTACTCGGCTGGGAACTTGCTCATTTTGAAGGGCAAAAGCCTTGGGTGCTCCACAGAGGAGGTCTGTATTTCAACACGCCAAATCTTTATGGCATTCAAGATGTGTGCTGACCATTTCTTCATCATTTCAATAAATATTCATATTCAGATGATGATAATACTGACATAATAAATAACATAATCTGCGTGGTGTGTGCTTGCCACACGTCCTGAGCAGACCAGTACATGGAAGCACTTTCAGACTAACAGATGATTAGCAGGAGATAGAAGATGATGCACCGACGCTTTCTTCTGAAAGTGCTGATTTGCCTCTGAGATCAACAAAAGCAAATTCTCCTCTGTTCCAGGACTGGTCCCAGATACCTTCCTGCTTGCCTGGTTACACTTTCCCTTAGTAACTGCTGTTTCTCATAAGACATGGTGATGCAAGATAAAGCTGATTGTACCAGGGCAGATATGGTTCAGAAAACCCCAGCATGTCTCAGTACAGTCCTGATTTCAAGTCCCAGAGTAGCCCTGCAGGATTTGGGTTGGTGGCGCCTCTAAAACTTTGACCTTATATACCTTATACCTTGAGTGCTGGATGGCATATAGGCAGCGGCAGCTGTAATGCTTTTCAGCTGGTGCAGATATCAACAGGATTTTTCTTTTATGTAAACTTGTGTTCGTATAATGTAACAGAGGTTTTAGAGGAAAACACCGTGCAAAGCAAGAGTGCTATAGATATTCATTGTCAGCAATAAAATGCTAAGAATATTGTTATACATTGCATAACGGGAAGAAGACATTGTTGCTTTGTAAAGGACCTCATGACTTTTATCTTATATACCGCTTTTCTCATTTGGGCTGAGCACCACATACCTGTCTGCAAGCATGTGGGGTTAGCCAGCAAAACCCCCTGCTGCAGGCTCTTATGCAGGAACACCAGTGAATGCCTGAGAAGGCTATGACGCGCGTGCTGAACGTACCGTGTGAGACAAAACATCTGCTTCATTCAGCTTCGTTGCCAAAAGGAGAGCGCAAGCACACAGTTGCACAATATCCTCGCATACAAAAATCAGCTCACACACAAAATCCTAGGGCAGCTGGCTTGTCGGCGTCTTCCAGCTTTCTGCGGCATGCCACCTTCCGCGCTCAACCCGAGTTGGACCTCTCCATCTCGGTGAGGAACTTTGGGGATAGCTAAGGAAACCCCACCAGCAACTGCTGCGGTGGTGTGTCGCAGTGCCAGGCTCGCTGCTGGCGCGTTTGCTGGCTGCGTCTGCTGCAAGAGGGAAGTGAGTCTCAGAAAGATCTCAGTGAGGCTGTCAAGTTCTGGTGGGGATGGACCCCAGCATTGCTAAAGCAAGGGCCAACCCTGCTCATATAGATGTAATGGACATCTAGGATCTGTTATTTAGTAGAACTTCAGCCATGGATTGTATCCCCTGCGAGGTAGAGAGGAATTTGTTTTTCTCCTCACTCAGCTGCAGCTAAATTCCTAGGAATTAAAAACTTGTTCTTTCGTGAGACCTTGACACGAGTGCTGACATCTCTTGGATGTTTTTGAGCCAAGGCCACAGGGGTCCCTCCTGTATCTCTCACCCGAGACAGCTCTCCGGTAGCTATTGCTTCTGCTCAGAGAACTGATGAGACATTCAGGTTTAACAGTCAGCTTCCCTCAGAGTTTCTTTCCCTGTGAAAAAGTCACTTTGAGACCTATTCTAAATCCCCCCCAACATTACCTCTGAACTCCATTTAATTTCAGAGGTTAAGCAAACAGGCAGATTATCTTCTCTAAATGCATGCTTCCAAGGCTGAAGGACTCATTTGTACTCAAGTTGCGAAGAACACTTAATGATTTTATTTGACTAAGGCAAAATGAGAAAGGAAAATGATATTTAGAAAATTTCATTAGAAAAACATTTGCTGCTTTGTTTCTATAACAGCAAGATTACTGGGTAATCTCTGCCTTAACTCATCGGGGATAGCTGATTGCATCAGGTACGCTGATGGAGCCGATATTGATGGGCTGAGCGTGCAAAGCATACACATTACCCTCTGGAAGGCTCATAAGATGCCTCAGACCAGGAACGTGTGAAACAGCTGCCCCGTAAGGATATCCCAAGGTACAACCTAAAAACTAGGCAGGAGGCAGAACAGCTCAGAGCAGCGGCAGAGAGTCAAGGGCAACTGGACTTGCTGGAGCACCAAGCCAACCCTGCCGGCTGCTGAAGGCTGGGGACGTGCTAGGAGAGGAGCCAGCTCAGGCAGTTAATTGCTGCTCAGTGTGGAAGCTGCGGCACCCACTGACGCAGCGATGGTGTCTAGCACGTCGAACATTTAGGATGTCACCCTTCGTTCACGAGGGATAGGGGTCCTGCATCTCCCCCACCGACACCCCTGCCAGCAGGTGAGTAGGAGGCGGGCAGATGGGCTGCCCTCAGGTAGGCAGGACAGAGGTGGGGAAGGTTTTTGCCAGGGGGAGGAGGAACCGCTGGCTGGAGCTCTCACACTTTGTACAGGCAGAGGATGTGCCCCTTCCCTACAGCAATGCGGCCGGTTCAAATTCTGTCATTTGCCAGTAAAAAGGGGACGCTGGCTGTGTTTCATAATCCACTGCGAATTTTTTTTTTACCTTAAGGAGCTTATAATTTACAAATATGCTGCTTTACTTTAGCATGAAGTTTATCAAACGTTCAGCATCAAAAGTCAAGACTCCATCCACTGCCTGAATTTGGCATAAATCTGATTGGTTTCTTTTGTAGAGAGCCAATTTAGGAATCAATTATATATATTAATGGGCGTGAAACCGGCTCCTCTTTGGTCATTGTAGTAGATTACAGCTTGTAGTCTGACATCACTTAACTGTGTAGCAAATTGTCTGAAAATGAAAACTCCTATTAGGACACTTAAAAATTTCTGTTTCAAAATGACTACTTAACAGCCATTAAAGCATCTTTATAGAAATGTCACTAGCCTCGTTACATCTGTACCTTTGGTTAGTTTCTTTCCCCCTTTCCAATTTTCTCCCAGCATCTTGCAGCTTGCCTATTATTTGGATGTATAATTAGAAATCCATTATTATGTTTTATGGAGATGTAAAGAGTAGGAAGAAAGCTGCGTAACTACTTTTTACATGCAGCATGCAAATTATCCACCTTGTGTATTTTGGCTCTGAATGTTCCGCAGATGTAGTTTCATTTCCCTTGGATCTCTGTTTACCCATTTTTATTGCTAGTCATCAAGTATAGCAGCAGAAAAATCAAAATAGGAGGGGGGAGGGACCTTCCCATAGAAGCAGCTTAGCGTGCCCCCGTCGCAGAGCGGTATCGACATTAATGTGCTTCACCTACACAGCGCTGTGCACGGCCATTATTTATAATAGATGGTCACGGAAATGGTAGGGGTAATCAACATCGCCTGAGCAAATGGTCACAGCCAAAGCTGAATCGGTGGGAAAGTGCTCTGAAGGATACGATTTAAAATGTTCTAGCCAGATACCGTGCGTTCCGAGAAAGGATGCAGGATGGGGCTTCGACTGTACCTCATAGCTCAGAACGAGGAAACGCCTCTTTCCTCAGCCTGAGTCTTCCAGCTGACATTTGTTCTGGTCTTGCCTAAGGATAATATCCTGCTGTGTGATACACTCAGGAGCTGATCCGAAGTCAGTGGAAATCTTACGGACTTCGTGGCCCTTTACCTCAGGCCCTTATGTTTTTAAGGACTTAAGATCTGACCTTTATCCTCTGTGAAATCCCATCAATGCATACAGCACAGCGCGGTTGACGGGTTGCGCTCCCTGCCATGGATTCTTCAGATTTGCCAGTCCACCCGAGAGTGAACGGGCTGATGTTCACCCCTTCTCCCTCTCCCTCCCACCAGATAGAAACGTCCCGAGTCAAGAGGCTCCTCCACTGTCTGCAGTTTGTGACCAGAAAGGTCTGGTGGGGCTCCTAAATAAAGCTGGCAAAGCCTCTGGAGCTGCGAGTACCCCTTTCAGCGCAGCATTAAGTGCTGAACGCCTTGAGAGAGCTGCAAGCTTTGCCATGCCTTTCGGGGGTCCCTTGTTGGATCCCTACCGGTGTTCCCCAGGTGACAGGACACCTCTAAGAGGGGAGAGGTCTCAGTGCAATGGCCTTAAAGCAAAGATTACTTTAAAGTGGCATTGGATGTTGGGTCTGATAAGTGTATGGAATTGGTTCTCGGAGAGAGTACAAAAGCACATAATGTTTCTTTTTTTGGGGGGTAGGAGGAGGGTGCCAGTGTCTGAGGANAATGGCCTTAAAGCAAAGATTACTTTAAAGTGGCATTGGACGTTGGGTCTGATAAGAAGTGTATGGAATTGGTTCTTGGAGAGAGTACAAAAGCACATAATCTTTCTTTTTTTGGGGGGTAGGAGGAGGGTGCCAGTGTCTGAGGAGGAGCTGGCTTCACAGGAAAGAAGGAGCCTCCTTAACTGGGGTCCAGCAGAGCTGTGTTATGGGAATTATGATTGCACATAGCGCGTGGTGTTGTGCTGTGCTTCAGTGGCTCAGTGTAACTTTCTGAATATTACATTTTAAAAAGAAAAAAGGGCAAAGCAGGTATGTGTTTAAAAAAATGCATTTTTTTCCCTGAAACTATTTTATCTCATTCCTTTAGCCACTGACTGGACAAAACCAGAAATAACATCTCTACAATATACAGATTTCCCTCTTCTGAATTGCTGCTGTTTTTACTTAGCTTTCAATTCCACATAACTGGCAAAATAATACTTCGTCTGAGAGTATCAGTCTCTTTTAGTCATGGTAAAAGTAGGAAGCAGATTCTGGTCAATCACACATTAATAATAAAGCAGTATTTGATCAGTGCACATGTTGCACATATATATATACACACATCCAGGTATTATACACATATATGTATTAGAATACACATCCAGGTATTATACACATATACGTATTAGAACTAGGGAAGATAGTTTATTCTTTCTGATTAAAAAAATACAATATTTCTTGAGCTAATTTGATAACTATGCTATAGTTAGGGCTGAGGGAAGTCATACAGCTGTAAAGACTGGAACAATTCAGAACAATATTGCAATTAAGGAGAAGTTTTTACGGTGCTGGGCTAAGACATGGGAAATAGTTCAGCTCCTGCTCCTTTCCAGAGCTGGTATGTGACTACAGAGAAATTGCTTACCTCCTGACCACAAGCTGCAGGAATTTGGTAACACTCAAACAGTGGGAATGGAACTGGATGTCTATTTAGCTCTTGGTTTTTCTGACAGTGCCCAAGCTTTCAGTAGAGAATCCACATCAGAAAGTGCCATAATGCCTGGCACCCTGACCTCGTCTGTCCATCCTTACGCGCTGCTGCCCTTGTGCTGTGTCCTGAGCCAAGTCCTTGTGGCCAATAGCACCAGAGATGCTGCTCTCAGAGAAGAACAGCGCTGCCTCGTTATCTGCTCCAAGTTGACCACCAGCCCTCCAGGGGCTCAGTTCTACAGGATTTTGGGACTTTTTGAACCTAATCTGGCTACACAGCTTTTAGCTGGGGGTCAAAACTGGCCTATGGCTTTTTAGAATTGTAGATGAAACAGAATTATGCTTCTAGGAGGAGAAGCTGGGGTGGGCCACGGAAAGGAGAAAAGGTGGGGCAGGAGAGCAGGTCAGGCCTTTTGTTTCTGCTGCTGTTAGCAATGCTGGAGAGGTATGATGAATGACCGCTGCTTTGGGGTGGCAGCAGCCCTTCCTCAAAAACCAGTGATATTCTTTCTTTGTGTCTTCACCTCCTCCT
>RSEF01000001.1:159510466-159521773 GCA_003993805.1 Himantopus leucocephalus
TCCCCTCGTCCAGGTCATTGATAAAGATGTTAAAGAGAACCAGATGTACCAAATGAATGTACCAAATTGAAAAGAACATCAGAAACAACACACACTTTGCATCAAAAGATGAATGCTGCTATGGATATATTCTTATTCAAACACTGTCTGAACTTATTGAAGCGAATCAATTTCCAAAGAAAGTCTGAAGTCTTCTTGACTTCAAAATTCAATTTGCACAACAATGCAGCAACATCAAAACCAAAGAACTAAGTTCTCCAGTTACCTGAGAGAAATCAGAAAATGGGATAACTTAGAGCACTGCAAGGAAAGAAAAAAAAAAACCAACAAAACTAGAGCACAGAAACTATGGAAAGTATTCAGACTTTTCTTGGGAAACTGCCTCTGTTTGAGTCCACAGCTCTGATAATCATTGAAATACAGTCTTTTAACCTTGTCTTTGGTACAAGGTTATTTCGCAATTGTTAACAGCACATGGTATGCAGAAATAGTAGAGATACTAGAGTATTACCAAAACCACTGTGTCTGAATATGGGCCGGAAGACCTGACAGTTTTTTCCTGCTTCATTTTCATACAATTTGGAAAAAGTGTTGCTCCACTGACAGAATAAAGCCTCCTATTATATCCATGCTATGTTTGTATCAGGAAGTTCTGACAAGTCAGATAAAACAATACAATTTAGAAACAGGAACTTAAATAATGAAACTCCCCACTTATAGAGAGGCTCCTATTACTAATGTCCCAGTGAAACAACAGGTTGCACTTTTATAATACTGCCTCAGTTACTGCAGTGTTCTCCTCCCCTTTTCATCCCACCTCCTCCAGCTGAACATTAGCAACAGACAGCTTTGGAAAACTACATGCCACTTCTGCATTTGTACAGAACCAAACACAATGTTTTGGTTCACGTGCAGAGCTCCTACACAGCAAAAAACAATAAAATATTAAAGGCAGCTCTAATAACTCCGAATCCAATCCAATAGCACAGCAAACACACACCAGCAGGTTTTAGAAAATGGCAGGACCATCAGGACTGTACGAGGCTAACTGGAACAAGCCAGTTTGAAAAGCTTAGCATTATTTAATCTCTAAATTATTACAGTTTGCAGGACTTAAAAATCCTTCCCCACAGTTCAATAGAGTTATCTGTGGTTTATCTTTTATAAAGTACAAAAGCCTGTTTGTGAACCATGCGGTTACAATGGTTGAAAGCAGCACTGTTTCCTCTTTTGAAGTGGAGCCAGTTAATTAAGACTATAAAAGCGACTAACAACAAACAGTACTTGAAATTTTCAATTGAACTGCCACATTTATTGAGAATATTAATGTAACTGTGAGTGTGTGACCTCTCAGACTTTGCAGAGGAAAGGAACTGCAGACAATTTTTTTCTTTTCTTTCTGAATTTCACTGACTTGGTATATAGTAACTCAGATAGGACACCAGTTGCGGTGTTGTCACCTGCACTTCAAGGGTGTCAACACCCTCTCAGTCAGCAGCGAGAAGGGCTGCAGCATCTCAACTCTACTTTATAGGCAGTGCCCAAGGTGCCTGATTACCTGTAGCATCTTTCAGACTCCCCTCTCCACCTTTCACCTCACTAATATTCCTGGATGTAAAACTGCTCTGCATGGCTTCTAAAAAGCTAAAGGGATCCATGACAACTCTTATCACTACAGTTTACCTCTGGCCTGGTATACATCCAACAGTAACCACCATCTGTGTCATTAAAGGACTGTTGTCTGGGCATTTTACTACTGCCCTGAGGAGATGCAGTTCTTCCTTTTCTCCCCCTGTGCTCAGAACCACAATCAATTCAATTCCATTCTTCCACAAAAAGCATCAACCTTGCATCTTTTCTTAAGCAAACTGATAGCAAACTTCATGTGACAACACCAAAAAAGAATGCTGCATACTTAAACATAATCTATATGAATATCAAAGAAAGAAAACAATGAGCAATAATCAGACAAGACAGGATAAACTCCCAAAAGAATTAAAGCAAACTGCTTTAATTCTACGTAGCTGGTTTTTTTCTACCTAATTACTCAATAACTACCTGGTTATTCGCTATTCAACACCTTCTCAGTTGCAATTCAATCAACTGTTTTCATTACCCCTACATTTTACATCAAGGCTTTTTTATGATTGCTGAAGTCAACTCAATTTCTGAATTAAAGATCAGGGGAAAGTACAACTCAATATAAACCAGAAAACCATTCTTGTGTTGCAATTGCAATGCAATTCTATATTTAACTGATTTCAGCACCAGCTTGCACATGTCATTCTCTCACATTAATTTAATAAAATACACCTCTAATATGTCTTTCCTTTCTTCTGTTACCTATTAAGATTTTTTGGCACCTTGAGTCTTCACAGTCCTGGTTATAAAATATTCTATAACGCAGAGCATAACACTTGTCCACTTAAAGAAAGTTATACTTAATATTTTATTACAATAACTCAATTCACTCCTATATGCTTAAAAAGGCATCCAATGGAATTCTTAATTGGAACATCTAAGCTATTCTAAGGCAATTTGAAAACCATCATGTCACATCATTTACAACTAAGCCCATTTGCTACCACTAAAGCTTGTTGGTGTGAAAAAAAGGATGAGGAAAGTGGAAGGAGATGAAAAATTTCCCTGCAACATTCCATGGTGACCTGAAGTGTCGCTTCAGCTCTGTAGAATTTCTTTACAAATCAATGGTATAAGAGGAGAAATTAAATCTAGTTCACAAAACACCCTTAATATGCTAAGCATTTAAAATGCTGTGCATTTATATTTACAACATGCCTATGCAAACGTACCAGATTCTTGCCATGAAGGCAGTGTCAGATTCTGACTAGTATTTAAATTAAGCCAGAGTTGGAGTGTACATGAATATTTGGATTTCCAGGTAGCTACATAATTCCAACTGCAAATTTTTAAAAAGTTAAATGCCTACACTCCTGAACAAAGCAAAAAATTCACATTATAGTACCACGTGCTGAAACTCCCCTCCTACCTCTTTATATTCCCTGCAGATGTATGTTTCCTCTGCCTATGTATGTCAAGGAAGACCTTTCTTACATTTTGAAAATGCTGTTCATTTTGGAAAACAGTGGTATTACCTTATCTAGTAAAACAAAGTCCTGTGGAGAGAAAACTTAATAGCTGTACAATCGTATCACATCTATAGCAAGTCACTTGTATATGAAGTTTATGCAAAAAAGCACTTTGGGAGGACAGGAAGGATAGGCAGAATAGTATCAAAGATCAGAGTACACAATGGAGAAAGCAAACAGATCAACATGCTGTTATTATAAGACAGTTTCAAAACTACGCCTTGCATCTTGTTGAGGCAATTGAGTGAACTGAAAAAGGCTTTCCAGGAGGGAGTGCTAGCAAGCACGGAAAAAGAGCTGAAGAGAAGGGAATTCTGAAGAAGTCTGAATCAGAGGATGCAACTTAGTTCCCAGATGAACAGGGCAAGGAACTAAAGCTTCCTGAGGCTTGAGAAAAGTTCCAGAAGCAGGTACTTCCACTCACACTAAGGAGCATGGTTGACCTATGCTCCCACATGAAGTTATGGAGGGAGAGATGCTCCCAGAAGCCTATAGCAAATACCCTCTCAAACCACATGTGCCTCACATGGGATGAGATCAACTTGGGCATGTGCTTTGAATTTGCAAGCCCTGCATTTCTCCAGCAAATATTTCACTCCCTACCTCTCCTTTCAAGCAGATATTACTTATATACATATAAGCTGAACGTTGCTACTGCCTTTGGACTCTTTGACAAGGAATTACTGCTGGGCTTGTTTAAAGACAGCAGTTGTAAAGAGGAGATAAAGTCAATAAATGCTTAATTCATAGGGTCAAAATAAGGGAACAAAACAACACTGCCAGCAGAAAAGACTGCACCAAAAAGGTCTTGGTCAGAACAGGCTGCTGAGGAACTCCAACAACTGTGAATAAAGAGTCATCTTTGACTAGATTCGAGAACTGTTCCGATTCAAACAGCCTGTCTGGGAGTATAATGTAAAAGTTAATTTTTATTTTATATATTTCGGAAACATGATAAGGTAATTAAGGTACCTAATAGTGTGCATGATTATGGAAATGACAAAAAAGATGCAGAAATAAGTTCGCTTTTTTCTTCTTTTTATTGAAACTGAGAAGATTCTGGAAATACTGTAGCCTGAAATCCTGTCAATCTGATTGTTTTAGGCTAGGTCACTCCTGTCTGAAAACCCTCTTAAAAGCACAATACTTACTTTCATAGCAGAAGTCAGACCTTTCCACTTATAAAAGATAATGTTTCCTCCACTAATAACAGCCTATCATGTAAACTCTGAAAAAAAACCCAGCTCAAGAGTGTTTCAGAATATACCTGAATGTGGGACAAGCTTGGGCAGACTTCACTAGCCCATAATAAAGTACAATAAATATCTCACAGAGCAGCCCCTAGGACAGAGAGCTCATTTGCATCATGAGTTTTCATGTAACATATGTGTGCACCACAGTTCCACCTTACAAACCTTTACTATACTTTGTAAATCCTGCCTAAAATTTGTGGGAATAGTATCATGACTCATCCTGTAGCTTTAAGATACAGCCCATGATTTTCAAAATTACCTACATGCTTGTCCCTCTAAAAGAATGCTGCAGTGTGTACCACAAACTTGCAAAAAAATCAATACCCTACAGCACAAGAATTTCTCATCAAAACTACAATATTCAACTGCAAATGGATTTCCAGACCCACAAGGAATATTTTGCTACAGTGAAGTATAGAAGACATCATCCTGAACAAGAGCAGTAGCAGCATATTGGACCTTAAATGATTTAAAAGAGAACAAAGGAGACACAAACCTCTGCCTTCTCTGTCTGGCAAAAGAGATAAGAGAAAATTACTACGATCTCTGTACTAAAATACCATCCTGAAAGTCTTACCATTTAAGTCTAATTCTGTTTTCAAGGTTTTTAAAAGCACTTAGTAAGTTATCATCTAAAGGTTTAAAATTCTATAGAATATATATTTGATTTACACCTTTGTATATTAAGGCTGCAAACACCAAGAAATAGTGATATGATTTTCTTTAGTGTGCCACATTTTTTAACTGAATAGTCTCCTAGAGACTAGCTGAACAGCAATTAAATAAGATAAGATTCACACCGGTGAAGTGTCGATGCCGGGTTAGTTAAGAATGAGTTTCTACTTGTTGATTATAAAACCCACAGAAACTGGCATGTATCATTTCACAAACATATTTTAAATTGCTTTTTTATCCTCATGTTACTGCATTTGTCTGGAAAAGTGCATTAGATAGCTGAGTATTCATATCTTTCGTTAAGGGCTGCATTTATACCTACATAATTTTAAGACATTTCTGAAGTGATTTAAAATACATTGCTCCTATATGGGTACTCATTAAAGACCTTCCTCATTTTTACCTCTATATTCTGATTTCAATAATGCTCATTAATCATTTTACATTTATAAGTAATGGCTCTATTCAGCAAAGCACTTCTCAGCACAGGGCCAACTTAAAACAACACTTATCTGGCTCCCAAATTAGTAAGGTCATCTCAGTTCAATCTGTCTAAACTATTTACGATACTGAAAGACATAGTATGTCTATCAAGAAGACAAAAATCACATTTTCTTGAAGAACATTGCTCATCTGAAAAATCACAACAGATGGGAGCAATAAAACTTCTGAATTAAAGAAAACAAATTTTGCAGCAACAGTATGAATGCTCCTGCTCAAAACATTCTCTTTTACCCTCCTACCCCTAAATATACATATTCCAGTTCTGCCATACGTTTTGCTTTCATAATTACAGAAAATCCATTGAATGTGATACAAGTTTAATACCTGCTTCATGTACGCATAGCACATGGTCTCTGCAACCCGCTTTCCTTCATCATAGCAGGCTCTTGGACCTATTGGATTCACATGGCCCCAGTAATCCTCATTTTGAGGGTGAACTTCAGGATCTACGGGGGAAAAAAAAAATCTTAAATGATCTTCTATCAAAGGTGACTATATATAATGAATTTTTCAGTAACTCACTGGTGTTATATAGTTTAACAGCTTCTTTCTGAACTATGCATTTAAAAAAAATACTAAGTTTCAACATCATTCCTTGTAAGTGTATTCAATAGAACCAGGAAAATTACAGTTACGGAAGATGTGAGACTCTAGTAAGATAATTAAGTACAAGCAAACAACAGCCATCATCTGCTTTCCCCTAAAAGAGTGTGTGAACTGAGGGTTAAATTCAGCTCTTCTCTGCAAAGGTAGACTACCTCAAGAGCACTAATAAGACTCTTATCTAAAGTAATTCAGAGGAAATATTATAGATTATGTAGGCAGCACTTTTCACTGTACTTGGAAAAAAAGAAAGCAAAGCATCTTCAAGTTTTCTAAAATAAGAAACAAGGAAAGAAAAATGGACAAAATGGAGAAGTACTGCGTTTCTTAAAGAAGGAGTAGAGCGATGTACCAAAATGTACTTGCTATGTTTCTTCTGTTTTATCCTAAGCATTTTTACTAGCTATCACTAGGCACAGACAATCAGGTTAGACAATCCTTTGGTTTGATACTGTAGAGAAGTTCTTGGTTACAGAAACAACAACCAACAAAAAATCTCTTAGGAAGCTGTGTGTGTATGTGCTTTATATGCTTGAAACAATACTTTGTTAAACAATCACTTTGTTACATTTCCCCACTTTGCTATCTGTGCTGCCCTACTGAGTCTGAAGTTTGCATAAGTTACTACTAAACTTTCAAGTGTTACAGGCTAATTTTTGAAACGACCTTGACAGTCAGTTCTGATTAATCCTTCCAGTTTTTATGCTGCTCACAGACATGATTACAGATGAATTCCTGCCATATAAGAGCCACAGAGCAATGGTAAATGCAGAGAGGTGTTACATTATTATAAAAGCCTGTAGCATTCTTAAAAGCGCCCCAGAAGATGCTGTGATCTGGAAGGTAACTCAGTCTGCCTCCTTTCTGGCAGAGGAAGCCCTACAAAGCACTAGGAAACTCTCTATATAACACTGCTTTTAGAACTCCCGTGGAAACAGGTAACATATTTTCTGACTTTATTTTCTGTCCTTTATTTTTCAGTAAAATGACTTCATCTGTTTAGTCAGAGCATGATGTGAACAGACTCCCTCCACTGGCTTTACTGACACAACAAAGCCTGATAATGGGAGTTTCAAGTTTTCCACTTCAGCAGGCAGATTGCAGCAGGGCAATGAGGCTCCAAAACTTGGGGATTTTTGCCTGTTGGTCCCCCGTTCCACAAAGGAGTTTTTTCGATTACAGAAGAGTCGTTGGGGCTACCATTTTTCTCTGCGGAGCCTGTTCATGGATAATCAAAGGCAAGGGACACTCGAGCTGCTTATTTGGTTGCCTGGTCATCTTAGTGAATCTCTTGCTTGGGTATTTGCTTTGAGTCTTCTTGACTGAAGTTATTCCACCAAAAGTGTACTCCTTCAGGTATGGTCTTTGTCCTTCCTCACTTTTTCCTCACAAAGCTTTGCATCTTGTTATAGAGATGAGTATTTTTTGTTTGTTTGTTTTTTAAAGCCTAGACTTTCACAACTACTAATGCTGAGCAGGTGACCGTGCCTGCATATCTCCATGAACCTTGCAATATTGCTATTATCAATTAGGCAAGAGTTCACAACTGCAGGAAGTTTCTCTAGTAGGCACACTGTCTGTCACACAACCCAAGGAAGTACTAAAGATTCTCGTTTCATCCAGCCAGCAGTCCTATCAGTCATTCTCTTGTTACTTCACTTTTAGTAACAGCAAAAGGAAGAAGAAGAGATATGGCACCATTGCTCAATAATACATTTTAAGAGACACTGCAATGGCATGCATGCACAATCACTGTTTTCTTAGCTTGGAGGTTACGTCCTTGTCTCTTGCACTATGCTGCAGACACTAGGGCGATTGCTAAATCATAACAATACAATTCATAAACATACTGGGAAGAGAGAAGCAGATTTGCTACCGAAATTATCTTTCTTCCCAGGTTTTCATTATGGCATCTGGATTTTAATCAGAGTTCAACAGTCAAAATTGCCACACAAGCCTTTTTGAAATAAAGCCATAAACTGAGACACAGGACAGTTACAGACAAAGTCTGAGCCTCCTTCCACCACTCTGACTAGAGATTTAAAGCAACTATAACATTGACATTTTAAGCTATGAGAAGTACATCTGATGAAGAAGTCAAGCTAAGACAGCGGTGAAAATCTATCAATCATCTGACAAAAGGTTTGTAAATACCCTTTTTGATGAGTCACATCTCAATAGCACTGTTTTATCCTTCTTACCTCCATATACCTCTGATGTAGAAGCCAGCAGCAGCCGTGCTCCAACACGTTTGGCTAAACCTAAATTTTGGGCAGGGAAAGAAGAACATAATTAGATCAAGTTCAAGAATCTTTCAGTCACATTAGCTGCTTTAGAGTGATCCCATTTTACATGTTTCTAAAGGGAATTAGATTTCTCTCAGTAGATAAATCTAGCTGTAAATCACATCCACAGCTCCCACTCCCAAGCTGGAAGACTTGAGAAATGGCAGTGCAGTACCCACATGTCTGATGTGTTTGCTTCTGGGACTAGAAGTTACACTGAACCAAGACCCAAGAACTTAAATATATTACAACCTAAATAAAGGCCAAGTAAGCATAAACCATTCCAGTTATGAAATCAGGATCCTGAAACAACACACCTTATTATGATTACCAAAAGTTAAAGATAAGCTACATAAATAAACCAATACAGATTAACATGTTATAGGCCAAAATGAATCATTTTCCCTTTATTATGCCCCTTTAAACAGCCTGGATGATCCTACCCATCACTCGAGATTATTCCGCGCTCCATTTCAATGACTTTCTGGCCTTCAGGTTGGCATGGCCAATCAAAGAAATCTCTCATCTATGCTGTACAACTGTCTGGTACCTCAGCAACTTCTAAATCACTTAACTCTCTGAATTGTACTCACTAGACTATCATTCAAAGGAGAAACTCAGCTGAACTAATGCCCAGCAGGTTTTTTGTTTCTTAATAACATTTAGGATCGCTGATACCCAATTCAAGCTGCAACATATGGATCAAAGATGGGAGGAAAAAGTAGTGAAGGCTTGAGGCCTTCTTTTCATAGGCCCATTCTCAGCATCAAAACCAATAGACAAAGCAGCAAATGTTGCCTTGTAATTATCTAGCATAAAGCTAGACATTAAACATTGTTGCAGAATTTGCTAGCCAAGGCATGCACAAGAGAGTGCAGTGCTCTTGATGTTCGGGGTTTACAGAGCCAATCCAGTTCCACCTAGTTCAACATTTGCTGTGGCAGAAAGGAACAGCCACCCATGGCAAATGTGGGAATGTTCCACAGTCACCAAGGTGAGAAGTGCAGTCATGGGCACAACTTTGCTATAAAAATACAATGCTCTTAATTGTTCATATGACTTCTACAATTACCACATAGTTATTACTCCATAGCCAAGTTACAGGCATGAAATTCTCGTGCTTTGATAGCTGAGCTTGCATGTTGTCAGAGTTCATCTGCAGATATATTTGAAGTACAAAAATCTTCAAAGAGGGGGGAAAAAAAGCACCCTTATTTTTCTTAAAGAATCAGCTTTTTAAAATGTTCAGCTCATCTGCTCCATCCTCCTCTCCCTCCAGTAACTCTGTCCAGGTTATATGATGTCTAAGAAAGTAAAGTAAGAAAAAAATTTCCACTTACCCAGCATGTTTAACGTCCCAATAGTGTTGGTCTTTAATGTTTTTATAGGATTATACATGTAATTTGGAGGAGAAGCAGGAGATGCTAGATGATAGATCTGGTCCACTACAGAAAACCAGGGTGGGGAGTGGTGGAGGGGAGAAGAAAGCATTATTATTCTCCTATGTAACATATTAAATGAGAAAACATTAGGGTCAAGAAACAAGTACTTCTTTCTGCATTTCCTATATTGCTATAGGAACGCAGCACTTCCTATATTTCTACCTACAGACAATATATATGTATGCAAACCTGTTGCACCCCAAAGCAAGACTTACTTTTTAGTAAAGCAAAAACTAAAGCATAGTATATATAACATTATTGACACAGATACAGCAGTCTGTCTGGGTATTGACATTTTTCACTTGTAAAAAATTTGAGTACTCCAGAGATGTTTAGAAACTGCAAAAGTATATGCAACACTCTATTACCTTCAAGTTTTTAAGGNGTATATATAACATTATTGACACAGATACAGCAGTCTGTCTGGGTGTTGACATTTTTCACTTGTAAAAAATTTGAGTACTTCAGAGATGTTTAGAAACTGCAAAAGTATATGCAACACTCTAAGTGACTACCAGCTTCAGGATATTTTTCTCAAATGAAATCCCAAGCAAAGATGTCAGAAACATTTTTTAATACCAGAAGGAACCTTTTGGGAAAAATAAATATTGTCTTTTTATTTGTAAGCCACCTGCCAATGAGATATTAATGGGATTAGTACTATATTTATATTTGAAATACATATGCCAAGATATGGGCATGCAACTTCTGTCCTTTTTCCCCTATCTACTGCATTGCTCCACTGGTGTTCTATGCTGCACTTTGGATAATACAGCGTTTTAGCTTTATTAAAAAAAAAAAACAACCCACAAACAAGACCTCCCCAATACAGAGATTCCAGCCTCCCCAGTTATGAAATATTGATTAGCCAACACACTAGACCATACCTTGCAATCAGTGAAGATATACTGATGCCTAACCTAGTTTAAAACAAGGTAGTTTGGATACTGGCAACAGATTGCCTAGGCAGTGCAAGTCCCAGTCCTAACTAATTAAATTTGCTGTGTTTCTGTGATTGCAGTGTAAACAAACCTAAAGATTCAAATCACCCATAGGAAATACATATTCCACACAACAGCAAAATAGAGCCTTGTACAAAAAAACCTAAACAGTTACACCACTGTCATGAGTATAGACTAGGGCCTGTGCGAACCTCATAGTCCAACAAGGCCAAGTGCAAGGTCCTAAACCTGGGTTGGGGACATCCCAAACACGGATCCAGGCTGTGCGATGACTGCATTGAGAGCAGCCCTGCAGGGTACTGCTGGAGGAAAAATTGGACATGAGCAAGCAATATGTGCTTGCAGCCCAGAAAGCCAACTGCATCCGGGCTGTTATCAAAAGAAGCACAGCCACAACGCCGAGGCAGGTGATTTTGGCCCTCTACCCCACTCTCATGAGACCCCACCTGGAGTACTGGCTCCAGCTCTGGGGT
>RSEF01000001.1:159521873-159546208 GCA_003993805.1 Himantopus leucocephalus
GGTCCCTTCCAACCTTAACAATTCTATGATTCTATGATCTCTTAATTTTGGCTATAAGATGCGTCCTCCTCATACAGCCACTGTTGCTCTAAAAGCACTGGTAAGGCATTTTCTTTCCCCTGTAACTGTCATTGTTACACCAATTCATGAGTATAAGTCTGCAGAACTCTCCATTATGCAGATAACCAAAATTAAATTGTTTGGAGTATATATTGTTGTTTCTTTGTTTGCATGTATTCCTGACCCTTATTGGAAACTTACTGGAATCTGTGATCCAGCTCTCATTCGCTGGGTATTATTGCAGTGGTTATGTTATCTGCCACCTCATCTTCAGAAGCCATGTTGTGCAGTAAATCACTGAAGTGAAAATCCCTGTCTGAAGGGGAAATCCTAGTAATTCAAGCATAGATGCACTGAAGTGGGCACACATGACTTCCCAATGTCAATGTCTCCTGTCAAAGTGTTGGTGGAACAAGCTTGTGGCTTCTTGCGTTGACCATGTACAGTACGTACAAGAGGTATGCAAGCTGAGGCAAGTGCTAGAAACAGGGCATACTTTTAGCAGGGAGGTATAAATAATGTTATGGAGAGACCTCAAAGTGAAGTTGTAGCTACTCTAGTCTGGAAAGTGTTGAGCTATAAGCATGGTAATATTTCAACCATAAGATAAGAGTGCTGGAGGTGTGCCTTGGTTGTGTTCAGGGACCTGCGCTGTGCCAAAAGTATAGTCAGGTGATTGTGATTGTCCTTCCTAGCTTTTCTGGGAGCTTTACTGTTTATGAAATTCAGATCTCAGCATCAATATTTCTGAAAAACAGTTTTAAAAAGCTGTTAATAATAAGGAATTAATCTCATTTTGTTTCTACAATAGGCAGTATGTATGTATAAAATACCTTGGACCAAGCCTCAGTGTTGACTATTACAGCTTAAACATGTCACAGATGAATCCTGGTGAACACTGCGCTAGTAATTCGGCTGTGATTACAATTCAGGGTTTTGGGAAGAATTTTAAAAGTTAATGATCTCTGAAACACATGAGAAAAAATGTGGATCAGTAAGAAAGTGACTAATAAAGCAAGGGATGCAGGCAATAATCTTACTAATTTTAGCTGAAACATTAATAAAGACTTGTATCAGGTCACAGTGATATCCATGCAACTGTCTGGGCTTTCCCTGGCAGATTTTTTTAATCCAGTTGTCTGCTGGAGAGCAGACAATTGCAGCTTTCCCTTTCCTCATTTTGTATGCAGGGAGGTCTAATTCATGCTCGCTGTTCAGATAGATACACAGACTTTAAAAAGAAGGAAGCACTGTTAATAAGTAAGAGTGCCTGATACCCTTACGAATTGCAACCACAGCATATGTTCAAGCTGTTTCAGTTAAAAGAACCTCTTGACATTTGAGTTGTATTCTGTATTGACCTATTTTCTGAGACAGTCAGCACAAAAAGGTATCTTTTCTTAAAAGGCTTATAAAATTAAAATATGTCTTTTTGAATTAAGATGGTATCAGCATCCTTGATACTTTCTGGAGCAGGGATCTCTAGAACTAAGTGGTAAAGACTCATGGTGAAGACTATGGATGAGTTTGTTTTGCAGGAGAGACTGGATAACTGATGCTACTTTTTGACTGACAGCTATAGAATAGTCTGTTTATTCAGAGGAGGTATCTCTGTAAGCGGTAACAATCTTTCTTGCATCTATTCTGTCTTCCCTCTCCTTCTGTACAGGCTCAGTGTCTGTGAACATGTCCATACTGGTAAATAATAGAGTGAGCTGAAGTGTTTTGATAGCCCACAGTGCTGCATTTTATTAGCTTGCTCCCGGGCTCTTTTTTGGATTGCTCAAGGAACTTTCTCTCTGATTAATCTGCTATAGGAAGGCACAGTCTTAAACTGCGAGACAGAAGCCAGTTGATCACGTTTGATCTCAGCGTCAGGGATTAGTCTCAAGCTGTCTTTTGTTTAGCAGGATAAGAGTGGGCCAAAAAAGTTTTTCTCCTTTCTCTAGGTTATAATAAAATATTGTACATGACTTACTGGTGCAAATCTGGGGAAGTAATTGGCTTTGCTAGAGGGAATACGGTGGAGGTAGTTGTTGTAATTAAGGTGGTGGTGATAGTCAGAGTAACAGGACATACGTAAGAGTGTACCATAAGTATTCATAGGCAGTTAATACAAAAGGGAATAGTTACTCAACATGCAAAGAGGATCACTTTAAAAGAGGTGTTCATGAAATGACAAAAAGAAACTTAGGACAATTTTTAAGTTACTGGCTCCAAAATCTCTTTGTCTGTGGCAGCTTCTTTTGAGAATATAGATCCCAGTTATACAGGCACAAATGAAAATTCAGCTGCACAGAAAATAGATTTTTCAAAGCCGTAGGCTGCAGAGAGAAGCTTTGCTAGATGAAACTATAAATAAGAAGTTACTCATTTTAAAAGACAGCATTACAGTGGGGGGAGGGGGAAAAATAGAAAGGAGAATAAATACTGGATTCACTATGGCTGTGAGTAAGTGCCTACAGAGAATATGTTGTTTTTCTTTTCTAGATCTCGTGCTAGTTTCTAGCCAATACTGGAAAACAAGGCTGCTGCTGTAGCTTGTGCAGTACAAGAGAGGCTTTTTGGTCACCATTGTTTAATGAGTTATTTTTACCTTGAGTACTAGCATCCAAGTGCCTCATTTTCTGTACTTGTTATTAATGGCAGTGCCTGGAAAGCCCACATGAAATCCCTCCCTGAAGGAGTCAGTGTCCTTTTTAAGATAGACTGCTGGGCAAAACGAAAGAACGAGAAACTGTATGAGAGTATATCTTTCCAGATACAGGGAAGGCTTTGTGAATGGCTCTGTGATATGCTGCTAGAAGTATATGTTTGACATGTTACACTGTCGTGCTCTTTTAGCTAACAGGAAATAAAGAATATGTCCCAACTGATGCATTTTGTGTGGGAAGGGACTTCTGCTCTTTCCAGGGTCTCTCAGCAGGGCCAGATAGATGTTGTGAGGTTATTGTTTTGGCTCTGTTGTGGATGCAAGCTTGTTTTGTGACGAAGACCCAAGGCTGTAGCTTTTCCTATGGCACAATAGTTACCTCCCTGGTTACTGTTAGCTTACAATTTAGTTGCCAATATAGACATTTGATCACTGCGACTGAAACCTTACCTGCAGTTAAACAGAACTGGATTTGTTTGGCCTTCTCCATACTAGGAAGTGTTGGTCTTTACATGTGCCACTTCGTGTTTCCCATTTCTCAACACTAAGTAAGAGCTAAAGTGTTAAATGTGCCTTTTGCCTCTCTCACTCTCTCATCTGTAAAAAGCTAATGCTGTTGCTGTCACAAAACTTCTTTGAGGATTCATTTGTTTATGAATCAGTTGGATACCCAAGAGAGATCAGATTTTCCTGCAAGTTTCTTTTGTACATGAAGTTAAATTTATTTCCAAGAAAAATGTGTTTCCAGGTCTCTCCTGAGTGAAGTGTGTGCGAGCTACAGCCTTCCGCCACAGATGTACCAACAATACACTTCTTCCACACACAATCTTGTCTTCCAAGAAAATGGCAAGCATTGGTGTAAGCCTTAGTAAAAGGCATTGAAAATACAAGATATTCTGTGCATCCTCTGAAGGAATAACTGAATGTTTGCAACTCCAGAACATTGTGCTTGTGACTTCAGTTGCTTCAGTTGGATCAGGAGCACAAAGTTTGCTTTAGACGAAAAGGGGAGGACCAGGGAGTATGAGGGTGCATAGGCCTGGGCTGAAGTTGACACCTTCCTCCCTGCCTAGTGGCTGTCGCTCTCACGTGGTAGCATCTATCTGTTTATAGCATACCACGCTGCTCTGAACTCATCAGGAGCCAAGTGCGTGCTTCAGCTCACAAAGGCCAAACATCCTTTTTGTAGGCTTTATAATGAACTGTGGCTTGTCCAAATGCGTAAGTGCCAATAAACAGAAAATACCTAGAGAGAGATTACTTCAGTCTGCAGTCTCCCAGTCTTAAAATGTTTTGTCCAGACAGTTTCCAATTTCATATATCTGTTGCATTTTGCTTTGAAGATTTGCAAAATGTCCTGCAGAAAGGACTTCTGGGAATGATAGAAAGATTTCTTGGAAAAAAACTAAGCCACTGAAGAGACTTGAATTGTAATGCATGCATTTACACAGCCTAATAAGTAGCAGGGAGCTTAGAAACTTTGTGTCTAAGCCACTTACTTTATAACATTGGTAAAGATACTTACTTGAAGGGTTCAACTTTTCTAATCTTTGGAAATGCTACCTTCGTACTATATCTGGAGATTGTGAGACATCACTTATGTGCAAAAAATGTAGATAAGTCCCAGGTGAAATAAGTTGTTGTTAGAAGGGTACAGTTGAAAAATCTTCAAAGTTCATGTTTGAAGAAAATGTGTGTGCTGAAATCGTCAGTTGTTCTAGCACTGATTTAGAATTTGCATTACAAATACTGAGAACTAGTATAAATTACTTTGCTGTTGTGCTCTGCAGTTTCCAGTAGCATTGATGAGAGGTTAGAAGTGTTTCACTGTGAGAAAACAATGCTTGTTAATGCTGTAAGAGGGATTCTTAAGAAAGTTTTTGGACAGGGGAGAGTTAATTTGCATTTTTAGGAAGAAAGACACTCTTAATAAGGTAGTAACAATTCTTTTTTTCTTTGCCTACAGGAAGGAGTTGAAGTGAGAGTTGCCAGAATATTCAATACCTTTGGTCCTCGAATGCATATGAATGATGGTAGAGTTGTCAGTAATTTTATCCTACAAGCTCTCCAGGGAGAACCACTAACAGTAAGTAATGACTGCTCAGTGACATGAAAAGTTGTTCATCTTTATATCCTATCCTTATGTGCTAAGAAAGAGGCTAGATTTTAGAAAACNAAAAAACTTTTCCCCCCCCCCCCCCCCGAAATATCAAATCTTTCAGTATATCAAGCTCAAGTGGATAGAATTATATATGCAAATATGTGCTCTGTTGATGGTATTGATGTTCCTCTAACAGAGAGAAAACAAGGCTACCAGTTGCAATCTGAGAAAGTGTTTTAGTCATCCTGAACTTGAATCTCTGTCTGTCGCAACTCTTCTGTGGGAACATGGCATGACAAGGTTTACAGTATCCTATTTTGGTACTTCTTCCTGTTGAGGAATTTTCTCTGAACCCGTTCTGGAAGTTAGGCATCTTGGGGTTTTTTTTTTTTTTTTTGCAAGGTTGGAGATCAGCCTAATTTTCCTGTATAGCATAATGTTAAAGGCCTTCAGGCCTTTATTTACTAACACACCACTTGTTAGTAAATAAAGTAGGTGAGGAGTGGAATTTTTTACTATTGACAAACTGATGTGGTGTGGCCCACATCTATACATCTAAATATTCCAGCTGAAACAAGTTGCCATATCCAGACTGTTTGCTTTGAATGGTCATTGACTTTTGGTAATGCTTAAGCAATGTGACAGCATTGTCTGGGAGAGCAAGAGCTGGCACAGGCCAGTACTCTGCTCAAGATGCTGCCGGTAATTTAGCAATACAGACAGTGCCTGACTTATGCCCTGATCCTGGAGGAGACATCCTGAAACAGGGAGAACTAGTTTGAACTCTGAGATCAGTTGTGAGCTCATGGAATCATTTACAGTTTTTGTGACATACAACAAATTTCATACAAATATTTGATAAAATTGCCTGGATTAGAAGACTGAAGTGCCAGGAAATCACTCAAAGGCATCTGCTAAATAGCTGAAAATATTGCTAAGTACCTCCACGGGGTAGCTATCTTGAGATTGAGACAGCATTCCTTCTATTGGAGACTGTGAAATCCAGAGTTCAGGCAGGAATTCCTCTAGGAAGGAGCATATAATCCAAGGAGGAAAATGATGAAAGTTTTCTGGCAACTTCTACTACTATGATTCTTGTAGAGCAAAATCTGAAACTGGACAGAGCATTGAAGAGTCTGGACCAAGGAATAAGTCATGCCTAGGCAAGATGAAGCTTGGTGTCCTGTGATAGATCTCCACTACCTTTAATCTTTTCACAATAATATGCCAAAATATGGCTATCCCCTGCAAAATGTGGGTAGTAGACACTAACATACTGACTGGGTGAAATTTCAAACTCTTTATAAGAAATTTTTTTAAAGTTCAAATTATGTATAATCTGCAAAGCAGTGCACATCACCTGACTTAATTATACTGATAATTTTTGAAAGATTGATCTTCTCTAGAGGTCAGCATTTGCTTACTCACTGTTTATCAGTGATTGTTAACTTAGGCAATCTATTATTATTTTTTAGTGTCATCAGTGATGCATCTTGGCTACTCTGTTGTTCCTAACCCTTGCTAAATGTCTGGTTTAGACCTGTGGTTATTCCAGAGTAACAATCCTGTGGTAATTTGAATGCTGTGTTCACCGCATCTCCTTAAGATTCGCTTTTTTCCCCAGAGATTTACTTTTTTCTACAAAGCACTGTCAGCACTCGGAGTATGGTAACAATTGTGTGATGCTGACTGTGACTTAAATGGCCAGTGTTTACTAGGACGTATCATATTTAACGTGTCATATAAGTCAGCATTAAGACTGCAGATGTCAGGTCTTAGTCTTGGGTAGCTGACACCACCAGTGAGCCCAGCTTGCCGAGTCTCTTCAGCACTGAACAGGCTAATTGCATAACCACATGGGTTCAGTACTTTTTTTCCTTTCAAAACAGGAAAAAAAAAAAAGGCACTCAAATTCCTGCCAAAAGAGTTTCATTTTCTTACCTAGGCATCTCCCCAAAGCTGCAGGTTAAGGCTGGTTCTGTTTGTTGCAAGACAGTAAGCAAACAGAAGGAGTCAAGAAGATGGAGCTTCTTGCTTTGAAACTTTTGACCCTTGTAGGACTTTCTTGTATCACAATATGAAAGTAACCATATATTGGTTTGTCAGTATGGTATGTTTCCAGGATGGCATCTTGGGGCAGTAAGCTCTGAGCCTCCAAGTGCTCTCTAGAAAGCTTATATAGCCTTTAGAGGGTCAGAAGGTACTTCCATTTTTCAATTTTATTGTCCTAGTGCATGTAATGAGCTGTTGCCATATTTGGCCTTTCAAACATTTCTTTTTTCAGTCATGCTTAATTTCTCAAGTTTATTGAAAGTAATCCTGTAACTTTTCTAACAAGAACAGTGTGAGAACACTAACTAAGTTTTGCAAAGCCTTACTAAATACAAAGCAGTTACCTTGTTTTAAAACATGCAATCCATGGGATATTTCAGAGCATCGGTAAGAGAAATCTTGAGTCAGTGCTGTTATGTGGGAGGGAATATTGAAAGCTTTGTTTCTCTTTTGTAAGTGTCATGCTCCCCTAGACTTTTATCAAGAATGTAATAGAGGATAAAATAGAACATTTTGCCCAACATCACTGTTCTGTAGGGAGTAACTGTCTGCCATTGAAAATTACTGTATATGAGAGAAGAACTAAAGGGAGAGTTGTTTAGCTGACCAGGTGAAATAAAATGAATAGTCCGCAAGAAGCAGTAGTTGAAACCAAGAAAAATTTCAGCCTTGTATTATCACAGAATTTGGCTGACAAGAATATACCTAGTGTTGACCTTTTCAGAAACTGAATGTATTCGATCTCTTTGTTCAAAATAGTTGTTCAAATGGAGTAAATAATCTCTAGAGAAAACAATCTCTTTAATTTGAAGAAAGTATAGGCTATGCAAAAATGACCATTGTTGCTTTCTATTGTTGTAAAGGAAGTGTTTGTTAAGAGAAATTGGGAAGTATTAAGAGAAATTGGGAGGAGGAAACTACATTGTATTTCCCAGCCATTGCCTGCATGTATGAAAGGTAGCCACAGGGATGACTTTGGAGAAACCATGCACAAATTACTTAGTTCTGTAAAACTTATCCCACAAGCTAAAAGACGACAAGCAGGAAGCTCTATACATACATAAAATCATCTTCCTGTTTGCTTTCAGAAGCCATCAGGCTGTCAGTGTGCTCTTCTGGTGCATTCCTCTCAGAATCAGTTATTGGGTAGACTCTTAAACCCCTGACCTTACCCAGTGCTTACTGAAACGTGAACTCTTTTGGTTCTGAATCTGCCTCAGAGAGCAACAGGTATACCAAGTGACAGATGATGGCATGTAGGGCCTGTTGCGATAGGACAAGGGATAATGGTTTTAAACTAAAGAGGATAGATGCAGACTAGATTTAAGGAAGAATTTTTTTTTTTTATGGTGAGAGTGGTGAAACACTGGAACAGGTTGCCCAGAGAGGTGGTGGGTGCCTCATCCCTGGAAATATTCAAGGTCAGGTTGGACAGGGCTCTGAGCAACCTGATCTAGTTGAAGATGTCCCTGCTCATTGCAGGGCGGCTGCACTAGATGACCTTTAAAGGTCTCTTCCAACCCAATCTTTTCTGTGTATACTAATTGTATTGTTTTTCCTGTCCTCTGGGAAAAAAAAAAATCATGCTTTCTATTCTGTCCTTCCAAAAAGCTTTTCTGTTGTACAGACTGGTGATAAGGTGTGTGTGTCCACTTCAGTGTTTTCCCCACTTCAGTATGCCTACTGATAACTTTCAGAATTTAAGTATTCGTGTTGTAGGGATTTTAAGTGCTGCATGCACTTAAACTGTGAAAAAAAAAAATGAATGTTATCTAATACCATTATGTACACTTTACGTATGTTTTAATATCTATTTTGAACTTAAACAATTTGTTTGCTCTGAAGTTCTAGCCACTAGAAATTATTCTACTTCCCATTTCCCGAGGTAGTAATATTTAGACAATCGTGATAATTTCTTTTTGGTTCTCATTCCTTCAAACGCTTATGGTGCTATTTTTCTTGACAATTTTTGTAGAGACCAGTAACATTTGGTGGTCTTTTTGAAGTAACCAATTGTTAATGAGCAAATAAAAATTGCTCATCATAACCACATCTTAGTACTCTGAGGTTTGCTTTAAATATTTGGCGCTCTTTTCTGCCTGAGTGCATGCTGCGGCCTTTTTCAGTATTCCAGGAGAGGACAAAGCATCACTCTGTCCTACATCCCTGAGAATGTTTCCTACATCCAGAGCTGCGGTTAACAAAATGCTTAAGAATATGTTTAATGGAGACATGTCCAAGAGGAAGAAGACCTTCAAAGAAGTGATTCTTTGCCAAAGGCTCTGCAAGCACATCTTTTTCCATTCCTGCGACATTGAGCTTGTGTCTCAGGTGTTTCTCCTTGGGATGTTTTTCTAGACTGGTGAGGAAAAGTTAGTTGGACTAGAGAGGACTTTCATATTTATGTTACTTTTCTAATTTTCATCTGATTTCAGGTATATGGACCTGGAACTCAGACGAGAGCTTTCCAGTATGTCAGGTAAGCCTTGTTTGTGCTGTCTGATATTTACTTCACTTGGTGGTTCTTTGAGCTTGGCCAGCTTCGTATGCATGTGCATTTTAGTCAAAGATATTATGTTCATTCTTAGGCCAGCTTTACTTTCAGAAGGAAGACAGTGAAGTTTTTAAAAATACGAAGAAACAAAACGTTAGTTGATTTAGAACTTTGAATAAAAATATTAATGTGTTCTTCCATTCAAGGGACAGCAATTAACCACTAGGAAAGTTTTTAATGCTGCTTTAAGTCTGAGCAGTTTGTCAGTCCTTGCATTGTAATGCAATAGTGCCACCTTGTGTTTTCGGGGGTGCTGTGGTCAGTGATTGTACTGTACATGCATGTGTCCCCTTCTGGGGGAAGGAACCAGTTGAGGGGGTATTGCTGTAGCTAATATTTGCAGTGTAAGCAAGGCCAGAATGTATACTTTCACTATGAAAAAGTGAATCTATTCCTCAGAATTCTTTGTTGTATCATGCCAGCTGCACTTCCGTGCCAGGCTTCTGGGTTGTTTTAATCATTCTTCACTTGGAAATGTCCTTTTCCGCTGCTGAAATTAAGAACAGTGGCAATAGGCACTACGGAAACCCCATCAGTTCAAAGTAGCCACTCCTTTCCTGATTATAAGTCATAACAAAAGGGATCTGGACTTGTATGTCCAGGGATGAGCGGATAAGTTTGTTGCTGATAACCCAAAATAACTTTGGGTTATTTTGCTGGGGGAAGGTAACACCAAAATACTGGGTTTTAGCAAGCTTGGTTAAAGAATTTCTGAAAGCGAGAAGACAATTCAAACAACAAACTGCAAAGCAAGTGGTGGTGTCACGTGCCTCTGTCTTACAACTTGCTCTGTTCTGTTTGAAATGTGTTGGAAATGGGGCTCTAAATATGCTTAAGTACTGGAGGGAAGAGGAAGTATTTAATTGTTTTTTAGTAATGTGATACTTTTAATATTCTTTCATATGTTCAGATGAACTGTAGCCAGTGTATTCCAAAGATAATCACCCTTTCAAACTAACCTCTAGTTCAGTATATCTTACAAGAGGAACTGTGAAACAAACAGCCAAGAAAACATGCACCTATCAAAATATACACTGTAAATCTGATTTCAGTATTCCTCACTCAGCTGCCTGATCTGCTGAGAGCTCAGAGGAGGCAGCTCTCTTTTTAGACAATAATATTATTTATAGGGAAGTGGAAATTGCCTCAATCTGTTCTTCCCTTTTCATAGTGATCTTGTGAATGGATTGGTGGCGTTGATGAACAGCAATGTCAGCAGTCCTGTCAACTTGGTGAGTATGAGGGCTCTGCTCTACTGTGTTTACTGTCCAGTGGCCAACATCACCTCCATTTTCCTCCTTGTCACTGATGCTGATTTCTAGAAGAAATAAATGGAGCCAAAAAAATCTCTTTCCATTATGAATAATGTATTCCTCCATGTATTCGCTTTATAAATAAGAAGATTAAGCCCCTAGACGTTGAGATCTTATAGTTCCGAGAACAGGATAAATTTGCTGGAGTTTTTCATTTGTTTTAGCAGAAAGATTTATGTATTTTAATTAGAATATAAAAAAAAACCCCAACAAAATATGAGCGGGGGGAGGCGGGGGGCGCAAAATACACCAAGGAAATGATTGCAGTCTGGTTTTAATGAAAAAAGCACTGAAGGAATACTTAGCTCTAAATAATTAGAAATCACTTCATACTACTAGCCTTGATTAGAGGGAAATGGAATAGTATTTGATGGTATAATTTTCTGAAATTGATTAAAGCTGCTTAGAATTTAACTTTTCTAATAAGATTTCTGTTGTGTGCCGTTTGCTGTCACCTTATTCTCAGCACTGGATGTAATAATAGAAAAAGGATGCATATGCCAGGTCATTTCTGTGTATGCCAACTTTTGCCAAATCAGATATTCAACTCTGCAGGGCAGTTCACTAGATTTTCCTTTTTTACTGTGGCCATGAATTCATGTCTATGTTTCTATCCAAATCCTGATATTTTTAAGCCCCATCACAGGTTTTGTCTCCAGAAAACTCAGTGTTTAAATCTATATGTACCTAAATGTTCAGCTTTAGGTCAAACAAGATGTAGTAAAGAAGAGTTTTGCAACAAGGAAAGCTAGGGGTGGAGGGAATTGAGGCTGATGAAGGTGAGCTAATGCTAACAGGAAGCTTTCAGCATTTTGTTCTGAAATGTTGATCAGGAGTCCATGTGCAAGTTGGTTTAAAAAAAAAAAAAGAGTTAAGAAAAGGAATATTGTATAGGAAAGCAAGTAGCCCTTAAACATAATGATCCTTAAGCTGTAGAAAATGCGGAGCAATTGTTTGCAGCTAAATTAGTTTGGTTTCCTAACTTTGGATGAACTGAGAATTTAGCATACTTCTTTATTATATTGTCTGTCCTCAACTCAACAAAGTCCTTGAATCCAGATTGCAAACTGATGATGTGGTTGTGTGGGCTGCTGAGTGTCATATGCCTTTACTGTGATTGAGGTGCCTTTGCCCATTCTTTACAGACTGATTTTTTGAACACCCCCTACATACATTGAATTACCAAAGCAAGTGTAATGGAGGGCAACTTTTCTAATCAGTGTGGAGCTTGTCAAAGCTAGATATTTTTTTTTTTTCATCAAAGTAGGAATAAGGCATTACATTTAGCTTTTTCAGAGTTTAACATGACCCTGTTAGAATTCTCATGTCAGAAAGCTAGTATGGTGTAAGGTGTTTAATTGTTATTGTAATGAATATGCCTTCTATTTCTAGGGAAACCCAGAAGAGCACACTATCCTAGAATTTGCCCAGTTAATTAAGAAACTTGTTGGTGAGTATGATAAGTAATTCTTAGAAAAGCTAATGAAGTACTTATTGTCGTTAGATGATTATTAGTTGATTAGTGTGTATAATGTACGGATAATTTAATAGGCCTTTGGATTTCTTAATAACTTTATCAAAGGCATTTAATTGTATCCTGATCATATAATTAAATATTAATAAGATAATCCAAATCCTCTCAATTGTATGTAAAATATTGCATGAATGGTAGAATGAATGCCTGCTTTCTGTGTATCTGTGCAATCTATACCAATTATTTTGTATAATGTTTATGCATTTTTTTAGCTTTGTTTTGGCACAAGGGCAATTCATAAATGAAATGGAAAACACATGAATGAAAATGTCTCCATAACATCTTAGCTGAAATACGGATACTTCAACAAGGTGATTCTTCACAGTTCAGCAGCAGGCTGTTCTCCTTCAACTACCGTTAAAAACCTCATGCTGCGGTGACAGTCTTTCTCTACTTTTCACTGATCTACCAGTGACTCTTGCAAGGGCTGCCAACACCTCCCTTGTACGTGGCTGGGAAGAAAGCACTGAGGCTTTCTCTTCATTCTTGCTCTGATACCTGTAGCAAATCAGAGCTCTCAAGAATGGAAGTGAAGGGCTGTGCTTAGTCTTCTAGTGCAGCTTCCTAATGAGACTGAAACATACTGATGCCATTAGCCAAGGGGTTTTAGTCTGTAGATTCCAGCAGTGCTTCTGAGGGATCTGAAAAAGACAAGTTCAAACATACAGTACTAATACAGCTGGTGCATGTGATGTTTCTAATAGAGAACTATCCCCTCTGGAAAACATATGAATCCACAGATAAGGGAAGGAAATTGAAAATCAGAGCACCAAACCCATCAGGCACATAGAATAATTGTTACCTCCATTTGTCTGTCTGTTCACGAACAACTTGATCTCCTTCAGTCTGACCAGGGAGGCGGTCTAGTTCTACATCCACTAAATCCCACAGTAACATGGCATGTAGACTACTTGCTAGATTTGGTTTGAGAAATTGTCCTGTTTCTGTCTACTGTCGTGAGGAAAGGCAAGTACTATGTTGGCTATTTAAATCAGATTGGAGAGTATGGGCAAAGAGGAAGTGAAGTCCTTTTACGATGCCAAAGTGCTGACAGAATCACAGAATGGTTGAGGTTGGCAGGCACCCCTGGAGGTCATTTGGTCCAGTCCTTCTGCTCAAGCAGAGCCACCTACAGCTGATGGTGGCCCAGGAGAATGTCCAGACAGCTTTTGCGTATCTCCAAGGATGGAGTCTCCACAGCCTCATTGGGCAACCTGTGCCAGTACTGGGTCACCCTCACAGTAAAACAGCGTTTCCTGATGTTCAGAGGGAACCTCTTGTGTTACAGTTTGTATGCATTGCCCTTGGTCCTGTCACTGGGCACCACTGAAAAGAGTCTGCTCCATCTTCTTTGCACTCTCCCTTCTAAATATTTATATGCATTGAGAAGATTCCCCCTGAGCCTTCTCCACGCTGAACAGTCCCAGCTCTCTCAGCCTGTCCTCATAGGAGAGATGCTCCAGTCCCTTCATCATCTTAGTAGCCATTTGTTGTACTCTCTCCAGTATGTCCATGTCTTTCTTGTACTAGGGAGCCCAGAACTGGACCCAGCCCTCCAGACGTACCTCACGAGTGCTGAGTAGAGGAGGAAGATCATCTCCTTTGACCTGCTGGCAGCACTCCTGCTGCAGCCCAGGATACCATTTGCCTTCTTTGTGGCAAGGGCACATTATTGGCTCATATTCAACTTGGTGTCCACCAGGACCCTCAGGTCCTTTCCTGCCAAGCTGCTTTCCAGCTGGTTGGCTCCCAGCCTGTACTGGTGCCTTGGGGTTGTTCCTCCCCAGGTGCAGGACTTTGCACTTCTCCTTGTTGAACTTCATGAGGTTCCTGTCAGCCCTTTTCTCTGGCCTCCTTTCCTGAGGTCCCTCTGGATGGCAGCACGGCCCTCTGGTGTGTCAGCAACTCAGTATTGACCCAGTATTGACCCCTGGGATGCACCACTAGTTACCAGCCTCCAACTAGACTTCATCTACAGATCACCACCCTCTGGGCCCGGCCGTGCAGCCAGTTTTCAATCCACCTCACTACTCATCCAGCCCTTAATAAGGATGTTATGGAAGACAGTGTCAAAAGCCTCACTGAAGTCAAGGTAGATGATATCCACTGCTCTGCCCTTGGCTACTGAAGCGGTCATTTCATTGTCGAAAGTTATTAGACTGGTCAAGCATAATTTCTTTTTTGTGAATCCATGCTGAAAGCTTTGTGAAATGCTTTGTGAATCCGTGTTGCTGTGGGACAGGTGGTTCACCCAGCTGTTGCATGCAGTGCAGCTGTGTCTGTGGAAGGCATTTCAATGGTAGAATTATGAAGCAGAAAGACCTGATGCTTCAATAGGTAGGAAAGATAAATGCAAAGCATAGTGAATTGCAGATGATAATGCACAGTCTCTTGTTTAATAGGCAGTGGGAGTGAAATCCAGTTTCTCTCAGAAGCACAGGATGATCCTCAGAAACGAAAACCTGACATCAGAAAAGCCAAGTTATTGCTCGGCTGGGAACCTGTGGTATGTACAGCTTTATTACAGTGCTTGTGTGCAAAAACACAGGGAGGCACAGGGAGGTGGGGGAGGACCACATGATAACAATACATTGTGTTAAGCAGGTATTCTGATAAATGCAATCTTCAGGACAGTTGTTTAAAAGGCTGTCTTGTATGTTGCCCTAGCTCATGATTCAAGAACTGCTGGGTAAGACTGTATGACCTGTGCCATGCAGAAGAGCATCTTATCATTAGCATTTGTAATAGACTTAAGTCAAAACAAAAAGTTTTAGGATGGGCATTTTAACTTTTTTTTTTAACTGCATATTATGAAGTGTCTACCTACCTTTCTGTAAGCCCAATGAATCTGTTGAAATATGTGGTACATAGTTGTGGGAGCTCATGAGTTTGCTATTGCTGCAATCCTCATTCCATTGCTGTGGTAACTTGCATTATGGAAGGAAAAAATTGCTTTTATTTAATTAAAATATTTTTAGAAAATCTTTGGAGTAAGACTATTTTTAAGATTATCTGTAACATCATTGTAACCAAAAAGTTTGTTTGGATTAATAGGGAGAAAATATGAGCACCAGAAAAATGTTCTGGTTTTTAGAGTTTGTTTAAAGGGAAATATGTGAAACTTGGGCAAAACAGAATCTAGCCACAGAGAGGTGAATTTTATTTTATTTTATTTTTTTCTGGTGGACTGAAGTAAGCCAGAATAAGAAGCCCTTATTTTAGACTATGGATATCATACATAGAGATGTTCACGGCTTGTTCTGAGTGTTGATAAGTTTGAAACATGCTCAGGGTTAGTCTTAACATCTCACCACCCACCGTCATGTCTGTCCACCTCAAAGCTTATTTACCAGCCATCTGAGGTGATGTCAAGAGTGTGGTTGTTCTGCACAGCTAATATGCAATAAATGCAAAATGCCCATGGTTGCTGTTTTTGACGTTCTTGACCTTGTTGAAGTTAACTGTGCAAGTGTATAACCAGGCATAGCTGATGATAAGAGCTGGTGTGTTTGGGGAGGTAGGTCTGCTTGGTCCCCAGAAAGGGTGTGACTTTCTTAGCCAGCTCCCCATTCTAGCTAGCACAGTGGTTTGTAGGTTTTTTTAGATTTGCAGACAAAAATCTCCAAACCTTATGAAAGGATTCACAGAGGCACTGGATATTAATAGGCTATGCCTGAAAGCATATGGACGATGGCAAGTGTTACAATCACAAAAGGTCTAAACCAGTTAACTTTTATACTTCTAACCGTCTGTGTTTGGCACAGTCAGTATCAAAACTTACTCTGAAGTAGCAGTACAGTGGTGGTACATCAAGGGAAGTAGTTTTTGTGCTGCAATTTTATCCTCCATTATTGGCGATGGTATCAGCAAGCATGTCAGAGCATATGGCTCCTGAGAAAAGTAGGTAGTATTTCTGTTGCTCCTGTCTACAAATCATGGTGTTTAAATACAGGCCTAGAATACAAAGAATTACAATTATTTTTGTAGGATTTAAGGTTATCAAATGAGATACTGGATGATAAATTGTATCCCTTTTCTGTATATCAGTGGAGCACTGAAGAAATAAAAAAATTAAAAAAAAAACCCACCACCTTTATACCTTTCTGTGGCATATACCATTCTGTGAGATTCTGCGAAAGAGGATCTTTAATCACTAAAAACAGAAGGGGCTTAAATTTCTGTGTGCTTATCTCTTTCAATGTATTATGAATTGAAAGTAGAATTATGTAAGTCTGTTTTGACACTAAACAGACCAATCATAACCATCTGATGAGATTTAAATTTGTTGGGTGTTTTGACTTAGTACCTCAGAAGATATATCTGATGTTTAAAAGCTAACAAGCATTAGCAGTGCAGAGATGCAACCAGCATGTGGTGCTGTTAATACTTATATTGGCTAAGAATGAAACTTCCTAGCAGTCTTTTGATAGCTGTATTAAAAAAAGATACCGTTGTGAAAAGAACTGATGTGAACTTAGAGTGATACAATTCTCTTCTCACTTTTGGGAACAGGTCCCGTTGGAAGAAGGTTTGAATAAAGCGATTCATTACTTCCGTAAAGAACTTGAGTATCAGGCGAACAATCAGTATATTCCCAAGCCAAAACCTGCAAGGATGAAGAAAGGAAGAACAAGACATAACTGAAGACTGTTAGTTGGACAGGAAATTCCCTGCTTGACGTTTGACGGATGTAATTTTTTTTCTTCTTTTTTTTTTTTTTGAGAGAGACTTTGAAACAGGTGTCATGAAGAACAAACTGGAATTTCATTCTGAAGCTTGCTTTAAAGAAGTGGATGTGCCTAAAAATAACAAACAAATATTCCCCTTCCCCTGCAAATCTTGCCTTGCACTTTTTAAATCTGTCTTTTTATGTAAAATAGAGTAGAAGCATCTTTTAGTATCTTCAAGTTTTATATCTTGCTGTGAGATCATTTTGTTGTGACTGTCCTTGACAGTTTTATTTACTGGTTTCTTTGTGAAGCTGAAGATAAACACAAACGGGATGGAAAATGCCAATTTATTTATAAAATGGGTACTATAAAATATGAGATGTTCTACTATGCATAAGAAAAAAGCTAGTGGTATTGTCAGGTGAGAGACACTGACATCTAAGTCTAGAGGAGTTTAAAAGAATTCTGTATGAGAGCTTTATGTATTCTTTAAAGGAGAGATTTTTTCAAAGGTTTAGTTTTAGTTGTACACTTGAATTTGAGATATTTTCATTGATTACCATGGATAAGAATATTTTGAATCACTACTGTGTTGTGCGTACTCTGGGAATAAAGTTAATGTATTATTGGTTACAGTGGTTGAATATACTATTTTAATAAAATATTGAAACTTCTGTTTACTAGTTTCAGGGTTTCACTGAGGGCACTTCTCTGGCATTAGACATCTGTACATTTATTGTATATTAATTAGAAAGTAATAGTCTGTAAATAATTGGCTCAAAGTTAATAACATTGGTCTTTCATTGGTTGTCTCTTAACAGATATATAGGAAGGGCTATGGGATGTCTGTTGAAATAGATCAGACAAAAACATTATGATTTATTCCAGTTTGGGTAGTTGATAGTGATGCAGGAGTATAAGATTTTCTTTAAACTGTAGAGTCTAACTTTAGCCTCCCTAACTGAGGAAATGTTTCTATTTTAAGCAGTTATTGAATTGCCAGTAAATGCTTTCAACTTTGATAACTATGCCTGTCATCTTAACAAATAAAAACCAACAAGCAAACAAAAAAAACCCAATTCCCCTTATTTTTAATAGCTCCCCTTTATTTTTAATACCTAAGACTGGACACCTGGGAAGGGGAGATTGGCAGAGTTTTTAGAAGGTATTTTGGCTTAGTGACACTCAAAATTGAAAATCCTAAGTCTCATCAAGCGAAGTGATTTGAGTTTATCTCATTAAAGCTTGATATTTCATTAGCTTTCGAGTATCTTTAGGTTGATGGTCGAAGTGGGAGTTATCTGTAGCAATGACTTGATGCCCAGACCCAGGGAGGACTCTGGGAGCAGTGTGGTATTTACGCGCCCTTGTCTGAGCANTTTGAGTTTATCTCATTAAAGCTTGATATTTCATTAGCTTTCGAGTATCTTTAGGTTGATGGTCGAAGTGGGAGTTACCTGTAGCAATGACTTGATGCCCAGTCCCAGGGAGGACTCTGGGAGCAGGGTGGTATTTAGGCGCCCTTGTCTGAGCATGCCATCTGCCAGAGCCTCCTGGTGCCTGCAAGGCTTGGAGTCCCGTCCTGTCTGTCTGGTAAAGTTCCCTAGGACTCCAGCAGTGATGGGGCTGCCGTGTTCATTTGGGTGCCCTGTCTGGGCTGGGGTCTGCAGTCATCCTTTTAAGAAAAAACGGTCTCTTCCCTGCTCACGTGCGCAGGTTTTCTTCCAGTGGAAATCTGCCTTGCAACCAAGATGGGGAGCCAGGGAGCATTTCCTCTCTGGTCTCAGGCAGAATTTAGGTATTACATGTTGCCTCCATTGTTTTACAGCTGAGAGCTTGAGGTCTGCTTTTTGTTTGAAGCCTTTTTCGAGGTACTCGATCTGGACATTTATTCCATATTAAGTTGCCTGAAAAGTACACCGTGGTGGGCACGCTCCAAATGTGCCTGTAACCTGTCATTACTGACGGACTCACAAAGCACAGCCTCTCCCTATACTCAAAACCACAACTGGATGTATGTGAAAGTAGCGCCCACTTCTGTAATAGTTTTGTGGCAAGAGCTGCTAATCAGCTCCCAGCATGGTGGTTTTAACCCTTAAGCTCGAGATCAGATTTGGGGGAAGGTGTTCTTTCTCCTTGTATTTACTCCTCATTCAAATGGTGCTATTGGATGCCAAAGCATGTATGAAGAGGTGGTGCACGAGGGCGCAACCCTAGCCCAGCATTTAGAGCGGCCATTGAGAATAAATGGGAGCTGTGGGTACCAGCTGTTAATTTCCAGGGCTGTTTTTCATTTACTCCAATTACTTCGGTNAAGTGCTTTTTAAAAAAAAAAAAAAAAAAAAATCCCTCAGGAAGTCTGAACATTTGGATACTACAGATGTGAATTTAAAAGCTTTTTAGGTGACTTCACAGCCTGACCTCCTTCATAAAAGGAGCAAATCGGAGAGAGGGCAAATGGCTGGTACCAATACAACCCACCTGTGAGTATGTGGGATGCCTCCCGCTGGGCCTGAGTGACAGACTGTATTGATTTGCTGCTTTCCTTGTCCTGTTTCTGGCTTTTGTTTCAGAGATTCCTGGTTCAGTCCCCATATTCTTTCTAAAATAGTGTCTTCCAGAAACAGCAGCTGAGGCAGCTATTGTGCCCTGTGTGTTTGAAGCCGGTCACTGGCCGCCTGGCTGATTCGAAAGGCGTGAATCATGGGTGTTAGAACAGTCTGCTGGTGCTCAAGACTGAAAGTCTGAGGTAATTTCAAGTTTGGTCCAGTCTGAACTGAGTCTTCGAGAAGGCAGATGAGGGTTTGCATGTTGGTGCTCTCTGCTCCCGTCTGGGGTTACACATCTCGGAAGGTGAAAGAAGGCATCAAGTTTGCAGGGAACCACAGGGGAGGAACAGCTACTGCCTCTCCAGAAGAGCCACTTTTGATGGAAGTTGGTGGAATACAACACTGAAAGCTTGGAAACATAGGACTCAGGAGTAAATGAAGCCAAACCATGTTCTCATGTCCATGCCTGAACAAAAGATACTGTTCTGGGGTTTTTTTTCCAGAAAATTTGAGAACTGGGATTTCCTGCTGTCACCTGGTCAGGCAGACAAGGTAAAACTGACGTGACCAGGCTTGAGGTGCCTGTTTAGTCACAGTGATCTGCACGAACGGGCAGCTCAACCGGCGTTAGATGCAAGTCCTCCTCTCTCAGTAGGGAACGTGCAATGTAGCAGAGGCCTGTGGTGAACTGGCCAGCTTGGTGCTGGCAAGCGAGATCAGCCTTCTAGAAGGAGAGGTGTGCAAGGCATCCACTGCTGTGGGTTCCTTGAGCCTCACAAGGAGGACCACTGTTGCTGCTGGAAGTGTGAGGTCCACGGTTGGATTTATTATTTATTTTTTTTTAAATAATTACGGACTTTTGCCTTATTTCTATATGTAGGCTGTTTGGAAGCTTTGTAAACCACATTGCTGATGTGCAGACAAGCTACAGTGAGGCTTGCAGACCTAATTTATTTTAAGTAGTTCCATGAATGTATAGTCTAGAGAAGCCTCACGTCTATCTTTAGGTTAGATTTTTTGCTATGTGGGGAAATCATGATCTGACAGTCTTCCTGCGTCTAGAGCGTTTGCAGCTTTTCTTAACCTGTATAGACTCCGGCAGATTTAGTAGCCAGTGAGCTCACTGCCCTCTGGGCATTTATGAATGTTTCTATCACCTGTTTTTTCAAGAAACTTACAGAAATGTAATATATTTGAAAAAACTTTCACTTCTGTCAGGTAGGGTTGGAATTGAGTTTCAAAGTTGAGAGAAAGGGGCAAGGAAGGAGGGGGAAGGCACAAACACAGCTGCATAAATTCGTTAGCCTTGGAGAACAGGCTACAGAGGGCAAACCAGGACTTCGATTAGTGTGATGGATTGAGCCTAGTCCCCAGGCTTTTAATTAGTATTGAGTTTAATGCCACTTGAGGCCAAGAAGTCCTTGAAGGTTGCTAGAAGCTGATCAGAGAAAACCTGTTCACGGGAAGAAGATGCTTTGTTAATAGCAAGGGAAGTGTGTGTGCTCAACATTGCTAGCCCTGACATCCGTACATCCTCCCCCTGAAATCAGCGGGAATGCAGCCACCACAAATCTGTAGTTGCTCTGTTGTGAACACTTCCCTGCGCTTGGATCACAAGTGGTGGGAGAAGGGAATGCCTTATTTGCGGCGCTGACTCCCGAGAGCTACTAGGAACAGCAGCGGTAGCTCTGGAGAAAAGCAGGGCTGCTTTTGTATGGCAGGAGGTTCCTGTGCGCGCTTCCGTATCAGCAGAGAGGCTTTTCTGAAATAACAATTCATATTTCTTGCAAAAAACAGACTCTGGTTGTCTATTCCTTTTCCCAGTCCCTTTCCTTCACTCAGTTGCTTATTCCATAATAGCAAATGTGGCAAGAACTTTTTGTCCACCTTGTTTTGTTGCCATTTACAGCCCAGAACAAGCAACAGCTGGTTCATTCTTGCAATGTTTTGCCTACTGTCTGGCATGCTCTTCAGCAAGGAGGGAGATCCTCTGAATGGCTCGGTCCATGCCGCGGCTGAAGCAGCTGAAAGGTCTAAACATGAAGCCACAGGGAACTGCGAGGTGGCCTTAAGTACCTCAATCTGGGCTCCATCCACCCCACTGCAGAGAAAGCTGTTTTGAGCAAGGAAGCCTACATCTTCCATCTGGGAAACAGTCCTGGGGTGAAAGCGCCCGGTCCCTCATCCCCAAAGCGTTTGTGTTACAAGTAGGAACTTAAAAGGAATTAAGTCCCCCAAAATAAAAAAAGAAAATAAATATATATTTGAATGCTGATGAAGACACTTGATCTGGGGAGAGAGGTCTCTGTCCAGAGCTTGGGGGAGCATATGAGAGTGGGTGTGGAGGCACAGCAGTAGCACTTCCATGCTTTGACAGGGGAGGGTTACCTTGGAGGGATTACCAGCAAAAGAGGCAGGGCTGCCCCGTCAGCCTGACCGACGGACGTGCCTGGCTGACACCCGCAAACTGGGGGGGGGCTGTGGCAGCATCAGGTCTTGAAGCATGAAGTGCTGGACCGTGGCCAAGCTGGTCCTGTTCTGCAGGGAGCCACAATGGACAATGGCTGCTCTTCTGTCTTGGTGGAGAGGTTACATGATGTCAGCGCCGGGCTGGCTGGGGGGGGGATGATGATGATGTGAAGCGCTCTGTGCTGTCTGCACAGCAGAATGGGAAGGCTGGGAGGGGGTGCACAGTTTTGTCCCTGTTTTGGGACAGAAATAGTCAAAGGAAATGAACTTTGGTAACGTAGTTAACTTTGAAGCACTCTGTGCATACGTGACCAACTATTTTTTCTAATAGTTTTCTTCCTTTTGCCCAAGCCCGTGATGGCTCATACCTGCTTGCTTTGTTTGAAGCTTCCTGCGTGTGCTTTTGCACCATTGCAACTGCTGCTCTTCAAGTCAGGTGGACCTGTCCTGCAAAGGAGGAGGGTGCCCGCCCCTCAGAGCTATTGCCTTGTGGTGGCTTGACCCCAGCCGGCAGCTAGGTACCCCCACAGCCATTCACTCCCCCTGCCCCAACAGGACAGGGGGAGAATAAAAAAAGCAAAAGTGAGTAAACTTGAGACCTGAGATTAGAACGGTTTAATAAAAAGTAAAAAAACCCCCAAGTGATGCAAAGGCCACTCACCATCTCCCCTAAGCAAGGCCGATGATGCCCAGCCAGTCGCTGAGCGATAGCGACCCTGGAAGACAAAACCCCCACCACCTTGTTCCTCTTCCCGGCTTTTATTGCTGAGCAAGATGTTATGTGGTATGGAATGTTGGTCAGCTGGGGTCAGCTGTCCCACCTGCGTCCCCTCCCAACTTCTTGCCCGCCCCTAGCCTACCTGCTGAGGGGGGTAACGTGGGCAACAGAGAAGACCTTGAGGGTGTGCAAGCGCTGTTCAGCAACAGTGAAAACATCGGGGTGTTATCAACGCTGTTCTAGTCACAAGTCTAAAACACAGCACCATACCTCCTGTCATGAAGAAAGTTAACTCTGTCCCAGCCAGACCCCAGTCCATGGTGGGAAACTTCAGCACGCAGCACGATGTAGTGCAAAAGATTTTTTTATTTTTTTTTTCTCTTAGAGAATCCACAAGAGAGAGATCATAGACTTTGTTGTGAGCCTGCGGGGCACAGAAAGCTGCCGGATTGAGTCAGCCTGCAGGAATGGACACAGCGTACAAAGGCTGAGGGAGGCATGGTATTTATTTACAGCACTTTTTTTATTCTTCCTTATTCAGCAGGTCTGAATCCCCAGTTGTTGTAAATTCTGGGAAATGACGGAAATTATCAGCGTGGTTCAACTGTTGCCAAGTTCTGTGCACGTTTTTGATAGGCCACAAAATGGAAGTATTCTTCTAGGAATAGGTGTTTTCCAACTGTGCAAAGAGTGCGTGCTTGACTCAGAATATGATTATTCCGTATGGGGAATAAAGGGTCTTCTGACGAGGAAACACACCACTTTAAACCAATTAAACTGGCAAGGATTCTGCTGAGAGCAAGCGCTCCAAAACCTGGGGGAAAGCTGAGTTTTTGGAGCATATTAGGCTAGCGCGTATCTGTGCGTGCAGAGAAGCGACTAGCCTGTTCGTTCAGTTTGGCTCCCTCGGCAAAAAGCTGTCTCCCTGGAAGCGTTCCTGCAGGGAGCAGGAGAGTGCTCGGCTGCCTCCCCTGGACACCAGTTCATCACGCAACGGGGGCTTTAAGTGAGATTAGGAAATACACGCAGGGTTAAGAAAGAAGTAAGTGAAGTGTAAAGAATGGTGTTACCGTGATCCATGCTTTGGAAATTTCTTGTAAGCTTCAGATGATGGCCAGCCAAAGCATCCCTACCGTCTTCTCTGACTGCTGTAGTTCGCAGTACATGTTTCATCTCTCTTTATCCTGATTCTTCAGCTCCTGAAGGCATGGAGTCAGCCAGACTTCCTCACCTGCCCCTTCCCAACCCTCTAGGTTTGTCAAGCTCCAGCAGCTCTTTCCCTCAGCCGGCTCCTCCTGAAGGCCCTGACAGCTGCAATCTCCCTCCTACGCTTCCGTCTGCGTCAGGACTTTCTCTACGGTAACAAGAGAGAAGCAGCAACTTAGCTGATGTTGCTGTGGTAGAAACATTGGTTGTGTTTCTGGGTTCTTAACACACAGAACCCCACCAGGCAACCCCCCGTTAATTCCCTGTGCTTCATTAACAAATGTCCAGTCTCTGGTATATTTTGATGCTCAGCCAAAAGTGTATAGGTGCCAGTTTGAATTGCGGATAGAGGCAACTTCATGGTAGAAAATTGTCTGGGGACTGCATTGGATGCTATCTGATACTAACTTCCTTTCACGGAATCACAGAATGGTCAGGGTTGGAAGGGACCTCTGG
>RSEF01000001.1:159546308-159651668 GCA_003993805.1 Himantopus leucocephalus
TCCCTGTCCTTCTTGAACCGGGGAGCCCAGAACTGGGCACAGTTGGGTTTTTTTAAATAGCTTATTTTGTTGTTTTATTCCCTGTTTCCAGCTAGACTGAAAGCTTGCAGCTAAGTGGAAAGGACGCAAAAGGGAGTATCCGTCAAAGATAACCTTTGGGTTATCGTGCCTGGGAGGGGTTGGGGCCACTCGAGTGAGACGCTCTGCGGCTCAGCAATCACTTGTGAAGTCAGGTTCCCGCTTTGAGCCCTTCCCCTGGAGAATGCTTTCCTTCCACAGGCTTCACAGGCAGGCAAGCTCCTCTGCACTGAATTTAGCCTTTGTGAACATCCATGTCCTTGCCCCAACAGGAATGGTTGAAGCCGAGGCACGCAAGTTTGGAGGGCTGTGCACAGTAGGTACGGAAGCAGAGGAGGCAACAAGGCAGCGCTTCGCTTGGGAGGAATGGGTTTTTTCTTTTCCCCCAAGAACAACTGGATTTATTTGTTGATACAAATCTAAATGAGCAGGCCCACCTGAAATGGATTGCCCTATATTATGTATATGCCAAACTGGATGATATAATGTAATTTTGCAATCGATTGTAGGAAAGCAAATGAAAAAGCCCTTTTAAAAAAGGAATCTGTAATAATACAATCGGAATGCAACTTGCTGTTGCAAACTCTGCTAAATAATGGCAACCTGTTTATTTTATCAAAAAAGCTTTATTTCTATAACACTTTATATATAATGTACTACTAAGAAACGGTAATTAAAAAATAGTCATGTTGCTTTCTTTGAAGTCTGGCAGTTCCTTTACTCTTGCTGTTTTGCATGGATAGGAGGAAAGCGGGGTCATTCTGACTGAGGGAGGACTCAGCCTCGCCCAGCGCAGCCCTATAGGCATCAGCTTTCGTAGGATAAATGGCATTAGTAATCATCATAATTGACACCTGCTCCGTGCCTGAAGGTGTGTGGATTTCGTGGGCCAATTGGGGAATCTTCATCGTAGTGGTGTTGGTAGTATCCACCATAGTATTCGTTACGAGCACGCCCTAAGCTTGTCCAGTAGGACATGTCATCTTCAAATTTCTGAAAAAAAAAGAAAAAAGAAAATACTTGCTTTCCAAGCCTGAAACTTACCACAAAGAGAGTGACACAGAAGTGGTGCAAGAGGTTCTTTTTGCCTCTTTCAGAAATTCAGATCCTTCGCGCATTTGTCAAAATGAAATCTTTAGATCTAAGAGGGTTTGCGACTTGCGCCTGCCTTCTCTATGGGATTATCGGGGTCCCGAGTGCAGGAATTGTCCCGCCCAGCCCCACCTGGTACCCACCCCCCCCTCTGCCCACTGTACGGTGCTTAACCTGAGAGCACCTTCAACTGCAACGTGCACTGTGCACCTTTAATATTCACATTATCCTTTTCGGTGGCGGACTGTAAAAACATGTTTTGTACTTAAAAATCTAAAGGTTTGGTTCTGCATTACCCCACGCCTTTAGTCACAATGTCCCCAACTGCAAAGTGGGCACAACAGGCTTTCGCTTTATGCCGGTGATCTTTCACTCCCCATTTCGCATGGGTAAAAACGAACGTACAGTGCAGCCTTCTGGCTATGGAAATGCAATAAGTAGTTCAATTCTGCTCACAGCAGCAGGGGAAAAACAGTGTGCGAGGATATCAAATACTTGCCAAGCCAAAGCTTTTCCATCTGAATGAATCTTTGGAAATATTTTTGGCTGAGATTTGAAAAAAAAAAAAAAAAAAATTTGAAAAAAAAACNAGTATGGTCCGAGTCCTTTGCTGGAACAAACAGTTATTTCATTGTTAAAACTGTGTCTTAATGCTCAAGAAAACCTACTTAGTGGATTCATTGTATCCCACAACAGGCCTCATTTTAGATGTTGAAACGCACACAGGAACTCAGAAGAGAATTCATCTTATCTGCATGGTTTGTCCTTATTACTTACTTCTTGGGATTTGCCCCCAGTCTTCAGTTTTGGATGCATAAAACCATTTTTCCTGTTTTTCCTGTTCCTATTGGGATAGGGGGATATAGCCAGGCTGTTAAAAAGTCGCTTTTATCTACGTAATGTCCAGGAGGATACGAAAAAAAATAAATCTATCCTTCATTATTTCAGTCCAAGCAAAGGATTATTTTTCTAATTGTTCCAGCTTTGAAAATGAGTGCATTCATCTTCTAAGCGATCCACATAGCATGAAGGTCCAAAATGTACTCCAGCTTGCCTGTGCCAGTGCAGTCTCATTAAGCCTATTCATGCAGCTGACAGAAGCCAAGGATCCAACGTCTATAACTATTTTTACCTCTTATTAACGTAGAAGTTATTCTACATGTGGGACTGCAACTAAACGCACGCTTTTCGCCCTCTTTCAGCATCTGTAGATATAGAGCTCTGTGCAGAGCCGGGAACTCTTGATGCCACTCCAGTGTTTTTACAAATTAGCCGCTTTTAAAAAAACGTATCTTTCTCATTTGAAGGGAGGTTGGCTGCACATTATCGGATGGTTTTCCTTTCACATGTGGAGTCGAGGCACAGCTGCCGGTGCTCGCGATGGTCAGGAGCTGCCCGCACCACGGGGGCACGTGCATGCATTAGGTACGTAATGCTGGTGCGGTTTCACTGGGAAATGCCAGTCACGACCCGCTTGGTGTGGATTTCTCAGAGTGTTAAGAAGCGAGTCGATTAGGCTGAGGCTGCCAAATCAATTTCCTGAAATACGAGTGATTGCCGTGGGTCTGGCCACCTATTTCTCAGAGCAAACTTTGCCTGGGTACAATTTGTTAAGCTTAAGTTCAGTAGCAGGCAAGAACTCCACACAAGATTTTAATGCCATTTTTCTCTATTAACAAAATAATGCAGAAACACCTAACAAATACGGAGCTTATGTTTCTATGTGATGTTTGCTACTTTCAAAAAAGAAGTCACGGTGTCTGTGCACGGTAACAGGGCAGCGTCTCCCTGGGTGCCCCCGTGGCTGTGCATCCACGCTCGCAGCCGCTCACTCGGAAGCCCTGCCGACCCTCGAGAGCCCGACACTCACCGCCTCGTCGAATCCCAGGTACAGGAACTGCTGGTACCACTGCTGCACGTCGGGCTGGCTTCGGTCCCACAGCTGGCGCCTCTGGCGTCTCAGGCTGCTCAGGAACTCCTTGGCCGCCGTTTCTTTCACTGACACCTCAGGCTTCGCGGCAACAGGAGCTGAAATTAATTCACACGCACACACGCACGCACGCACCCCGCCAAAAGGCATGCCAGGAAATTTTTAGTCAGCCTGAAGCGTACTGCTTGCAGCAAGTAAGAAAATGCTTCTCGCATCGTGCCATCACCTCTGTGCTCGGCGGCGCGATGCGTGTCGCAGCAGTAACAGTCATAAACCCAGCAATGGTCGATGTAATAGGATTTCTCAGCTACCCTCATTCGCTCAGCTTTGATAAAAGCTGTTCTGAGCTCAAAGGCATAAGCTAAGTAAGGAGTTTAAATAAATAAACCCAAACTGAAAGAGCATACGCTGTGTTGCGCTTCGAGGAGAGAACTGGAGACTGGCCTCTGCGTGCTGCTGGTACAGTAATGGGAAAGGGGAGGAGAGGTGAAGTTAAAAAGCCTGAAGAAGCTGGAGAAACACTGCTGACTTATTAGGGTGAAGGGGGGCACACATAAAAAGATAGATTTTTTTTTTTTAATCTGTTGTGCAAAAATGTAACTTTTAAATAACGAGTGCTACTAAGTGCCCTGTGTGCCTGAAAATAAAAGCCCGTCGGGCTTTCATAGCACGCTGCTTGGTGGATGCATGGGAATGCCCTCAACGTGCCAGACCCAGCCGTGCCATCTGGCTTGCCCCATGCCCATGAGGCAGGCAGTTCGCTGCGGCCGCTAGAGGAATTGATGTACCCCCGAGAGGTATGGATGTGAGGACTGGCTAGCCCCCGGCCGCCCACGGAAACGACAAAACGTGGCATGATGTTTGGGCTACACAAGAAGCATGTGTAGGAGTAGGAGGAACGTCTTGGCTTCAGAGGGTTCAGGGCAAGGAGAGAGAGACCAGGGACATGGGTGTGGATGCAGATTTTCAGAGGATGCGCGGGAAGAGGCTGGGGCAGAAGGGGAAGTCGGGTGGAGATGTGAACCATTGAAGCAGAAGCTGGGCAGACTCGCAGCAGGAGGCAAAGGACTGCAGCGGGAAGGAGATTCAGGAGGTAAAAACAACAGCCGAGCTGTCGCAGGAAGGGTGGGAAACAGCGGGCTGCCCTGCGGTGATGAGCTGGAAAATGATAACTCACCGTGGGCTCGAGCTGGGTGTTATTACTGGGAAGTGGGACAGCTGAACAAGTGTCACGTGCGTGAGCCTCGCACAAGGGACACTGCCAGCGAGGGAACCAGTGCTGTGTTCTTAGCCTGCTCGCTTTAGCGCACAACTGGAAAAGGGGAGTGAGGCCGAAATTAAGGGGCTGCCTATTCCCTGCATCAGCAGTTCAAGGCTTTGCTGTTCTTCCTGGGCCAGCCCGTGTTGTCTGCACGCTCAAGAAGCCCCCCCTTGGGTGGTCCCTCTCACCAGGGGACCTGCACAAACCAGCCGACCACTGCAGGGAGGGCGGCTGTTGCAAGTGGTCAGTCCTGTCTGTGTGTCAGCACTGCAGCAGGGTGAGGAAGGGAACCCGCACGCGAGGCAAACAGCCGTGGATGGGGCACACATTTTAGGGCAGGCAAGAGAAGGTGGGCGATGGCAGGAAAAACCCAGCGAGAAGTCAGTCAGGCTTGTAGAAAGAGGGAATTCTCTCTGGGGGGGAGTGTAAAATTCTAGCAGGCTGAGAGGAGGCAACCCAAATTTCTAGGGTGTTGCAGCCTGCCCCCCATCTGCTGCAGTGCAGCTTGTCCCCGGCCAGCTCCATTTCCAACCCCTATCTCAACCAGCGAGCCGTTCAGTGCATCTGCCCGCTGGGCCCTCAGCCATCATCTCTCCTGGAGAAAGAGCAGTCTTCCAAGAAGGAAGCATATGTGGGGCCAAGAGGACAAAGGGAACAAGTCAAGGCATCGTGAGCAAGCCCGGTTCGCGCATTTTTTCCTCTGCACCTGAGACAGAAATATTTCCGCATGTTATAATTCCTTGGAAAAGCTTGTGACCTCCCAGAATAAATCAGATAAATGCCACGTCTGCCATGCATACACTGGAAAAGGTGGGGGCTATACGCTGCTCGGAGCAAAACGCAGGCATACTGCCTGACGGTGGGACCCCCGGTTTTCCCAGGGGGTTGTGATAAGCAGAGCCTCCAGCCTCGCCAGTACCAGGTCCCAAACGGACACACAGGCGCAGGCTCCATATGCACAGGAGGTTTTGGTACGGTACGGAGCGAGAGCAGCTGTGCGCTACCAGCTTTGAACTGGGTGCTCCCCTGGCCGCCCTCTTCGGACTGGAGATACAGTGACAACACGTTGGCAGCTTTGACTGACGGCTACTGACTCAAAGGAAAGTAAGAGAAAGCACTTCGCTGTCTCTCTACTTACCTTCTCGTTTCTGAAGCATCAGTTTAAGCTTATTTCCCCTTGAGATATCTAGACAAGTAAAAATAAAATGCATACATTTACTAAGAAGGAAACAGAAACAACAAAAAAGATTGTATCTTGAAAAATACTGGAAGTATTTTTGTTATAGCTCCAGACCACCAGGCAAAACTCTGCAGCAAAGTTTCTACCAGTGCCTCCCTTTGCTCCCGTTTCCACGCTCGAGTGCAACGTATGCTGCAGGGAAGCTTTTGACACACCGGCATCCTCTCCCCAGCTTTCCTTGGCAAGGGAACGCCGAAACTGGCCGCCTTTGCCAATTAAATTATAATATTTTGCAGCAGAAGACCGCAGCCGGTGCCAGTACTGTGGCACAGCATCCAGGGCAGCACGGTAACCCTGGAAAACCCTGAGCGAGGGGCACATTCACAACCGGACTCCTTCAAAACTTTTCCTCCCACCCTGTCCCAAAGCACGTCGAGGCTGTGCCCTTTCCCAGAGGGGATCCAAGGATTCAGCCCACGGCCAGGCAGCGCAACAGGAGACCTGCAAGCCCTCGGCCGCTCCGAAATGCTTTATTCGCTCGGAAACAATCCCTTTAAAAAAAAGATGCTCAATTTGCGCAAGTGACCAAAAACGTGCGGCCACGCCAAGGGAAGGCTTTTGCCCGCGGCCACGCGTGGTGCCAGGGGAAGGCTTTTTCCCACTCAACGGGACGTGCCGGGTTAGGTTTTCCCCACCCCGTACCCGGTCCCGGCCCCGGGCGCGGGCTCTCACTCACCGGGGGCCGCGCAGAGCAGCGGGAGGAGGAGGAGGAGGAGGAGGAAGGCGGTCCCGGGCAGGTCCCCGCGGGGGCACGGCGGCGGCATGGCGGCGGGCGGCGCGGAGACCCACCTGGGCGGGAGGAGACGGAGAGGATGGAGATGGAGCCGGAGCGGAGAGAAGACGGGGGAGAACGCCCGCCCCCCGCCGCGCCCCGGCCCGGCCCGATGCCGCGGTGAGGGGCGGGGAGGCGCGGTGCCCCGCGGGTCTGGGGGCGGCCGGCAGCCCCCCGCTCCGCGTCCGCCTCCACGGCCTCGGTAGCCGTGGGCTTCCGTGGGCTTGTGCCCTTTGCGCTGGGACGTTGAGGGAAGACGCGTTTCGGTAGGACCAAGGCTCGCCTTTGGCACGGCACAGTTTGGCGGTCCCCAGCAGCGCTTTTTGGGGTGGGTTGTTGTTTTTTTTTTTTTGTTTTTTTTTTTTGTGGTTACACATAATCCAGTGCAACAGGCAAAGACTTTTCAGCAACTCAGGCAGGCTTTTCTTACAGGGCAATTAAAAAAAAAAAGTACCTCTAGCACGTCATTTAACATTTCGCTATGTATAACGCCAGTTTGTCAGTTGCCTGTAACAGCAGATGGAAATTGCGAGTTTGTCTTGGTGGAAAAAGAAATCAGAATCAACCAAAGCTGACTTAGTTCAGGGGTTTTTCTTTCTCCCTTCCTCCCACCCGCCCCCCAAGCCCACAGAAAACCGCAATGCATTTTAACTGATCGGCTTTAAAAAATAATTTGGATTTCTTTTCCTACATTTAGACAGGTTTAGCTTATAATAAGAACTCAGGGACCAAAAGCCAAACTCACAAACTGAAAGTCCTTGCTCAGCAGGATCGTAACTGTAACAGTGCCTAAACTTATGCTGCCTTTTCCTAATTCAGGTTTAAGCTCCCCTCAGTGAATTCAGCTTCTCTCAGCTCCTTCCCCTGCAAATGCCAGAAACACCCCAGACGAAGCCCAGTGACGTCCTTGCCCATCCTCGGACACAAACCTCTCTCCTCCCTCGCAGCGGCGACCCACAACACTCAGGAGACAGCTATGGGCCTCTCGCCTCCTGCCGAAGCCGTGTACAGCGAGGAGCGCGGGAGGGATTTCGGGGGAGGCGAGGGTGAGCGAGGGAGAGCCGGGATCGCTCTGTAACCTACTTGTGAGAAACCTGGCAAGCGCCGGGACCTCGGCTCCCTCATCCAGGGATTGTTTCCAGATTGGTTACAGCTGAAACATGAATATATACGCGCATGCGCACACACTGTATACACTGTATATATTGTGATTGTATATAAATATGTATATTGAATGCATAGGTGTATCTATACATACACGCATGTGTATGGCGAGGAAGCCGTGCAGTGGTGTGGCAGCTCCCGGTGATGAGATGTGGAGCTTGTCAGTGCTATTTCAGGCACAGCTAATTGTGGGGGTGGGACAAGACCCTATGGCTGGCTTTACCAGTTGCTGTAAAATGCAGAAGCAGCACCAGCACGGGCTGGTCCCGCAGCGGTTCCCCATCCCCAGCCTGAACTGTCACTTCAGGTCACCAACCCTGACTGCCCCACACATCTCTCCCCTTGTGAAAAATGTACTTGGAGCTGCACCCAAGGCCTTCTCTCCATCTCCCTCCATCCCCCAGCACCCTCAAGCGAACACTCAGGCCTCTCTGCTCATCCCGGTTGAAGCGGCAGCGGCAACAGCATAAATGCAGTCGCTCCAGCCGAAGCGCCTTTTGGTCTCTACAGGAACCACGGCTTCGGAGGGGCAGAGCGGGAGGGAGCAGCACCTTCCAGACCCCTGTAGTGGAAGCAATCCNAGCAGCGGCAACAGCATAAAAAAGCGTTGCAGTCGCTCCAGCTGAAGCGCCCTTTGGTCTCTACAGGAACCACGGCTTCAGAGGGGCAGAGTGGGAGGGAGCAGCACCTTCCAGACCCCTGTAGTGGAAGCAATCCCATAGGAGGCTGGTACCCCAGGTCATCTCCCATGAAACTGGGCACCAAAATTAGTCTGTCCTTTCTGGCACTGCTTTTGAGNCCATAGGAGGCCGGTATCCCAGGTCATCTCCCATGAAACTGGGCACCAAAATTAGTCTGTCCTTTCTGGCACTGCTTTTGAGTGGTTTTTCTCCATGTAGCTCCATGTTTCAAGTGTCAGCCTGCTTAAACGCCATGTGCTGGAGCAAACGCCCGTTCTTCAGAATCAGTGTGCCCTTTCATGCACATAACATTGACAGCCTCTTGACTAAAACCACCTGAGGTTTTTGGATAGCTAGTTGCAGAATACAGGTAGCAGGGACAGAAGTGAGGAGTACGTCTGTAAGGCTACATGAGACAGCCATGATGTAGATAATTTAGCAAACCAGGGCAATAACTCGTGAATATTTACAGTCCACTGCTATATTGGTAATGGCAAAGGGTGTTTTGTTCAGCTGGTGGGTTTGTAACAAGCCTTGCGTGGGAGTTGGGGCTCTGCAGAACTTCAGGTACTTGGTGCCTCTGGGCCAAGGGAATACAAAGCACAAAACCTCCTCTGGGTACCAAACATATCACGATGACTCAAGAAACCGCCGAGATAAAATGCTATGTGGCGAAACCCAGAGAATGGATTGACTCAAGTGCAAGGTTATTGTAGAAAATAATTGCTCTAGTGGTGGAAGAAGTGATTGACAGAAGAACATAATGCTCAGGGTTAAACTGAGTGCAGTATCTTCCCAGAAGAGGTCACTTTCTCAGTTCAGGGGACAGAAGTTTTTGACATAAAGTAAAAAAGTTGTGTAAAAAGATAACACCACTTCTTTTCAAAGGCAGTGGGGAAAGGTGACTGGTGTTTTCCCAGCAGCAATCTTTATTTCTGTTCCAGGTTGTTTTAAGGACTGAGGCAGTGTTGCCCTGCTGTTGTAGTATGACACGTTTTTTTTCTGCTAAGCTTGCGACTACTGCATCATTATTAGAAGTATTCACTTTCAAATGAGTATCCATGTTTATTGACATGCCTGCGGTACCGTCTGCTATTTGCCGTGTAAAAACACAGCCGCTGTGTGTGCAACTGATACTGCCATGTTTTCCTGGGTTCTCTCCATCAGCAGTGACGTTGCCCTCTTTAATAAATCCCTTTCTTCAGCACGGAGGAGTTTAAGGCTTGTCTTAGGGTTTGGTTTGCCTCCGCTGGCACACCAGTGCTGGGAGCTCTCTGCCGGCACAGCTGCGCACATCCCCAAGGGCTTTAGCTAAGTGAGTCTGGGCTAATGACGTCATTCGGTTAAAAGTCCTTCACCACCACTGGTGAAAATGGTAGACTCTTGGTGTCAAAACTGTGTTGAAAGACGCTAATTAATGTCGTCAGCAGGCCTATTCCCCAGACAGCTCCGGGATGAGGAGTGGTGAGCAGGGCCCCTTTCACGCACCATGTAAAACTCCATCAAGCCCCTTAGCGTAATGGGGATCACTAATTGGAGGGGTGCCTGCGGCAGGATAGCAGGATGGAGCTGGCAGGTTTTGCCACTTCCCCAACATAGGGCTGGGCTATGGTCTTGCAGGCCTGCGTGTTGAGGAGGAAATTTGGGAGCAATCCAACAGAAAGCCACTCTGAGCCTGACCTTGAGAAACAACGGGCAGGAGCCAGGCGAGGAGCTCGCCGGAACCAGAGGAATCCCCATCACTGAGCCTACTGCCGGCCAGCATTGTACGTGGGACTTCATATGTGGGTTTTTTTGGGTAAGCAGGTAAGATTCTAGCTGATTTTATAAACACCTCTGCAACTCACTGCATGTTTGGCGACTGCTTGGGAGACCTCGTTTCCCCTGTGTGATCCCCGAGTTTACGTGTGGTGGTTTTAAGCCCAGTGGCTTCTAAAATGACCTAAAGTGGTGTGGGCGTGTGTGGCTGCTTAACTGATCTGAAGTAAACTGGGGTAAAAATCTTGGCACCGAGGCATCACTGAATTTTTAAGTGTCTAAATTCCTTTATTATTACTGCACATTTTCCCTAAAATTAAGTACAGCGAGATTCCTGAATAGCACAGAGACACCTCTGCTTTTGCATCTCATCACAGTAGCTGTTTAGAGAACTGTGTTGTATTCATTAAAATGTAAGAGATAGCGTCAGTAATGACCATCCAAAGATATTCAGAAATTCAAAGCACAAAAAACTGTGTTAAAAAGATTGATCTTGGTTTCTTTCCATCTTCCTTTATTAAGCTTTACGTTTTCAAGCATTTCAGCACAATAATGTTTTTAAATTAAATGCTTATATAGCCACAGGACTCCCAAAGCTGGATTTTCAAGGCAAAACCACACCAAATATAACAAGACTTATGATAAAATACTGAGACCTGCAATCAGCTTGCTAACTTAGTAGGCAAATAGGTAAGTTGGAAATCGGCCAGGGATTGCAGGACATGACACTTTGTCTTTTGCAAAAAAGCACCATGAAGATTTTAATGATCCACTGAAACGACCCATTTGGTCAAGAACATGGCAGCATTGAACAGTGTTCCCAGCACCCAGAAAATGGTTATTTTCCTTTAATGAGGTTTTTACGAAATCTCCCAGCCATATTACCCTGGTCGCTAGCCTTAGGACAGAGGCACTTGGCACTCCAGATTGTTTTCTGCAGCCTGTTCCAAGAAAACTGCAGGAGTTGTGTTTTCCTTCCAAACAGAAGGAAGAACTTTTAAGTCATCAGTCAGTTCTTTCCAAAACATTTTGAGTTTCACACTATTTCTTCCATCGCTCCAGAGTCCTCCCGATGAGTGACAGGACCAGCCCCAAGTCCCAGGACAAACACCTTTGCTTTAGGGAAAGTTTATTTGTTGCTGGCTGTGAGTCTCGTTGGTCTCGGCACGTGGTTTGTGACACATTTTATCCATTGTTTCTCAACTGGTCGCACTATTACTTCGGTCCATGTTATTAATAATTATTAGTGCTTATATTTTCCATACAAAACAGCTTAAAATACAGTCTGTCTTCCCCCTCCTCCCCGTGCTTGGCTACTGCTGATATTTTTTGCAGCTCCTGGCTGACACTGTCAGATAAGAAATGGTGTCTGTTGGTCTGTCCGTCCTCCTCCCTTCACCAACTGACGGTACTTTGCTGCCCTCACTGCAGAATTAACCTTATTGCTCTCGTGATAAGCACAGTGAGAAGCAGATTAGTTCAGCAATGTTATCTCATCATGGCTGCTTCCTTTCTGCAGAGGGATACAAAAAATTCTCTCTCTAAGAAATCCTTCTCCTTTTTCTCTTCCACTGCCTCCAGTATATTTTTTTAGGATAAACCTGGCAAGTCTGAGTCAGATCTAGCAGGAAGGGGGATGGAGAGGGACTGTAGTACATTACAACGTGTCTTTTTACTACAGCCTGATTTCACTCAAATCATTCTTTCTTTTACTGCTGTCTCTTGGGACTCTTCTTTTTATGCTTCAAATTTTTTTTTCCTGAACTCTTATTTCTGAGCTATTTTTGACTTGTTTTCATTCCCTTATTATTCACATCCAGAATGCATGCACACTCTTTAAAAAAAACATCAAAAACCAATAAAAAACCCTACCCAACAAACAGGCTGCAACTACTCAAACAATAAGTAAATGTAAAGTCTTAAAAATCTTAAATTTAGCAATTTGGTTTTAGCATCCCTCTTCCCACACATTACTGCTGTTGTAATGGTTTGGACACATTTCTGTTCTTTCCCCAAAACTCTGGGCTTACTCTTGGGGTGGCTCTTATTCATATAATAAAAAAAGCTATCTGACCTTGTGCTACATCGTGTCATCAGTGACCAGGTACTATTCATGGTGATCAAGCCCTTCCCTGAAGAGTGTCCCATGGCACCGCCAGCTGCCCTGTCCCCGCTGCCACGGTTTCCCCATGTTCCCAGGACCCCAACCAAATCCTCATCACAAGAGCATTATTTCCTCCCTTGTGCTTCACCAGAAAGCTGGTTTGGGGACACAGCACCAGCAAGGTGCACCACAAGGCTGGGGGAAGCTGCAAGAAGAGGAGTTTCTTGCAATCCCAGCCACCTTTAGACACTTGGGCACCTTCATCAAGGCTGAAGGACTATGTCTCCCGTCGCCTCCTGCAGCCCTAAACCCCTTTGCAGAACAGTGCACTGAGTGTCTTCCTTTGTAAAGCGCATCACCAGAGGAGCCGGTCTTTCCAATGCAGAGTTCATGATGAGTCCAGCACAAACTGGAGGACAGCTGGAATCCAGGGTTGTGCACCCTGAGGCAGCTGCCTTATCTTTAAGAACTTAAGTCAATGTGGTGGCTTGCCACCACCAAGATGGGGAAGTCTCTCTGCCCCCTGCTACCTCATCCTCCTTTCTTTTACCAGCACTGGCTCTAGGAATTTTTGGAGCCAATTCAGTTTGCTAAAACAGCAAACCCAGGTTACTTTTGCTGGGCCAGTTACCTTCAGGACCAGTGAGCTGTGATGGCTCAGGCAGGTGGTTTGCAAGAGCTGGGCCCAAGTGAGAAGGTGGTGGGAGAGCATGACGAGACGTGGGAATGGGGTGAAACTGGTGAAACAGAACTTCTCCATTTTTCTGGAGGATGGTAGTACGTCTAACCCACCCCAAGGAATAGCTGGGGGTCAGGCTCACGCAATGCTCAGTAAGCACTGCCCCAGGAGCAGGTCACTGAGGAGAGAGGAGCAATCTGAGTCCACACTGATCCCATCCCACCTGAGTGCCCCGGTCAGATTGCTTCCCCATCCTGTGTTGTGTTTGAGGCTTTAGCAATGCCTAAAAATGGTCCCTGCAGGCCAAATAGGTGTCTTCATGACTCCTTGGTGAAGACTCATGTGCCTGTTAAATTTGGGCATTTTCCAGGGTGTATTTCTGCCTGCAGAGGGACGTTTACTAGCAGAACAAGTTTGCTTGCTGAGGAGCAAAGGGTTTGAGAGAGTGACAGGTTAGCTGTACCTAAGGTTTCCTTCCCTGCACTTTCCTTTCCTTCCCTCAGTCCTCTCTACCCCAGCAGCCCTGGGAGGCACGGCAAGCCCTGCGCAGCTCCACTGCAACCTCACCAGCGTGTACATAAGCCTCAGAGACCTGCAGGGACACAGCACACACCTACTGAGTTTTTTTTTTTCTTTTGAAATAGGGCAAAGTGGGTGCATTTTCATGGGGAAGGAAAAGGGGCGCATCCCAGACAGCTGCTGCCACCCTTCGCTCTGTTTGGAGCCCCTGTTTCAAAGCGCGGGAGCTGGAACATCGCCTGAAGCCTGCCGGGTGTTTTTAGCATAAACCAACCGACTTGCTTTCCCCCACCTGCCTTCTCAGGCAGGTAGGGATCACAGGAGCTGAAATTTTCAGCAGCACCACCAGCCTGCCTGAGGCAGGCCCCCGGCGCGCAAAATGTCTGCTTGAAAAGTCGAAACACGGCAAAGTCATCGGCAGCGGAGGGCAGGTGATTTCTCTCTCCTCGCATCGAACACCGGCCTTTGGGAGCCTTAATAACAGGCGGAGCGTCCCAGCTCGGAGCGGGACTCTCAGGTTATCGGAGCAGAAACCTCACTTGTCTTCCTGACGTTATCACGTGTGACCTTACACCTCTCTTGATCTGCTTTGTGGCCGCTCTCGCCGGCTCTGCTTTATATCTGTGCTTTCCAGTGTCACCAATGCCCTGCCTGAGCCCTGCCTGCGAACAAGCCCGTGCCTCTGCTCGTCTGATGTTGGATTACCTTTCTGATTCACTGTTTGGTTTGTTTCCAGGAGAACGCACTTTCTGTAGTCTCTCCGTGCTGCTGCCGAGTAAGAGATCGTGACACCTTTAATCTTCCTGTGCGAAGCCCCTCTGCACCCGGCTGTGCCTGGATGCCAGCGACTTCAAAGGATGCGTGTGCCAGCCTGGCAGTACAACGGCTGCAGGGTATGGAAATTTGAGGGGAGAATTTTTTTTTGCCTGTTGTGATCATTCAGGCGTCCATCCTGCAAGTCTTCATGCACACATGTATTTTTAATCATAAGAGCCCTACGGAATCCTGTTTATCTCAGAAAGTTTGAATCCCAGTCTGCTGCTGCTATGCCTGGGTCTTGCAAAATGCCATCATACAGAAACATGGCTCCCCTGGAAGGGCAGGCGTTTCATCCCCAGCTCTTTGCTCTCCTGAGCTTGTGTTCAGTGGGCGGCAGAGGGGAACGCCGCAGGGCTCTGATCCCGAAGCCCAGCATGGGTGGCCTCATCCAGCTCACAGCAGGGTCCATTAGCTCTGTCTGTGCTAATAGGGTTGTACGACTTCTCAACCCAAGTTGGGTCTCCTTCACCCAAGGAGAAGAACCTGCCCACGTTTGTTGAAGTAGACAGGCCTCTGAAGTCCCTGCTGGCTCCTCTGGACATTGGAATAATTGCTTTTACACCTTGGAGCTGCTGCCATTGGGGGATGGCTGAAGCACAGAGGAGCTAATACAGTCACAGAATCACACGACGGTAGGGGCTGGAAGGGACATTCGGAGATCATCTAGTCCAACCCCCTACAAAAGCGGGTTCACCTAGAGCAGGTTGGACAGGAACGCACCCAGACGGGTTTTGAATATCTCCAGAGAAGGAGACTCCACAACCTCTCTGGGCAGCCTGTTCCAGTGCTCTGTCACCCTCACCCTCAAAGTAAAGAATTTTTTCCTTATGTTCAGACAGAATTTCCTGTGTTGCAGGTTGTGTCCGTCACCCCTCGTCCTGTTGTTGGGCACCACTGAAAAGAGTCTGGCCCCATCCTCTTGACACCCTCCCTTTAGATATTTATAAGCACTGATGAGATCCCTTCTCAGACTTCTCCAGGCTAAACAGCTCCAGGTCTCTCAGCCTTTCCTCATAAAAGAGGTGCTCCAGTCCCCTTGATGATCTTTGTAGCCATCTGCTGGATTGTCTCCAGCAGTTCCTTGTCTTTCTTGAACGGGGGAACCCAGAACTGGACACATAATATGCTGCCATCCATTTCCAGCGTGTTGTTTCCTCACCATCAAAAATGTCCTGGTGGGCAAGACAGCCTCATTTTGGGCCAGATCATTCAGTTTTGGGCCAGACCAGATATACTGCTTAACCGAAAAGCTAATCTGCTTCTGAGGCTGCAATTCTTCAAGGTAGGGTGAGCAATTTAATCACTTACTGCTACCAAAACCACAACAAAAGTATTTTGCCTCCTCCTTTCTCAAGATCTGCTACTATAAACCTTTGTGCCCAACTCCTTTTTTTTTTTTTTTTTAAAATGAAAATGGCCTCTTCCATGAAACTGCAGTTGATTTTAGCTTTCAAAACCATCTTCCTGGTTTAACATCTCTTCACACCCTGCATGGCAGAGCTGTAGTACTCTTCCTAAGCAAAGGATGGTGACTGCCATTCTATTAGGTAATGTTACCACCTAATGGCCACAATGGAAAGATGCTTTCACCTAGTACTTATTAGTAACGATGCAGTGGCTGTAAGTCTAACGCGTATTAGCTGAATATCATTTGGAGCTGGAGAGGACATGAGCAGGGTAATTGCACTGTGGTGCTCTGGAGACACTGAGCTCTTTTTCTCCCATGCGGGTCCAGGTTAGTGTTTAGCCATACAGGAGAGAGTAAACACGCAGGCAAACCTTTGAGGACTTCTTGTACACCACAGAAACAGCACGAGCACAGTAATGACTATATGATGGAGCAGGAGAGGCTGTGCAGTAGCATAAGACTATTTATTTTCACTCAGGTAATAATTGGGTTAGGAACATCTTAAAGACGGTCATTTAAACTTTTATTTTTCATGCTGATTAATACAGATGCAAGGGACAGCATGTGACATGCAATATAACTTTGTTGTTGATAATCTCTTATTAATCAGAGACAGTAAGATAGGAGGCTTGCAGCCTTTTCTCAGTGAAGAGAACATGGGGGAGCAGAGATCAGTCATACTTTGAAGCACGCAGTACCCGATGTGGGAGCGCATTTTTCAGAGGCCTAACCTGGCCCACTGCTGAACAAATTTTAGGCACCTGGACAAGAATAATCCTGGTCTTGTTGATTCACATGCCACACTTGTCCTTGGGTTTAGCAAAGTCAAACCTTTACCATTGATCATTTCACATGAAATTTTTGTTATGGGGCTTGGGTTGGCCACTTCATGAGAAATAGCGCTACACTAAAGAAAAAATCCCCCAAAACCCCACCCCAATACTAATACAACGAAATCCCTGAATCATTATGAAGCCACTAAATATGCCTATGGAAAAGCTTTTCCATAGTAGTAATCTTGCATGCCTTATTAATTTATTCTGTGCTTAAAACAAGCCATACTAAATGTTTGCAGAGGAAGGAGAGAACTGCGCAGCAGAGAGAGGAGAGAGAGATACACAGCAGAGAGAGCACCTTTTCTTTGTATCTGAAAAAGGAGCATATGTTGTAAGGTATATAGTTTAGCAAAGAAGCCAAAACCCTCAAATCCCCACTACTGTCACCATTCCTATGCAGTTCTCATCAAACCTACGGTCTCACTATGTGAAACAATCAATCAATCAGTCTCGCCTAGCCAGGGAGAGATCCTGCTGCCCGAGGCACAGATTGATTTCCCTGCAAGCGCACAGACAACTCCAGGCTAGGCTAAAAAAGAAACAAAGTGAAACAAAGGCTGACAGAATACCTTCATTTTGGTTTCTTTACAGAAAAATTCCACCTCCTCTTATTTCATCAGAGGTTTCTATCCCATATTCATCTCTGGTTTCCACTTAAACATCACTTATTTTCAATTAAAATAAGCTCTCACATACAGAAAACTAAACTTTTATATGTAAATAAACAATGCAAACCAGGAATATTCAAAGATCTAAGCACACTCTCTGCATAGCAGTATATTGGAAAATGTATCTGCCTTTTTCCTTCCCAGACTATATGAGGAGCTTCAGGAATAAATNCACAGAAAACTAAACTTTTATATGTAAATAAACAATACAAACCAGGAATATTATTCAAAGATGTAAGCACACTCTCTGCATAGCAGTATATTGGAAAATGTATCCGCCTTTTTCCTTCCCAGACTATATGAGGAGCTTCAGGAATAAATTATCCCAAATGATCTGAGGCTGAGTTTGTGACAAGAGCAATTACAGTTATGAAACATGTATATTTTGTTTACTAATATTTGAATTCTGTGCACGGGCTATGCATGTGCAGATAGGGAAGCAGCCTCCCTTCTGGAGAGCTTATAACCTAACTGGATGTGTAATGGGCTCACAGTCTAACTCCAGAGGAAAAATATCAGATGGGTGTTAAGTAGCCTGTGGAAGGTATAAGACATCTTTCTTGGACAACACTGGAACAACTTAAGAAGGATTGTCTTGGACTATGGATCTTTCTTAATCAAGGGCAGGTTTTTTTTTTTTTAATTGCTAAAAGACAGTCTCCGTCACAAGTACTCTTCTTGATCCTGAAACATGAGTGTGAATAGGGATGTCAGAGGTTCTGAATTATGCAGGTGGTCAGTGCAGAGTGATGTCTTCTCACCTTAAAACCAATACATCTCTCTCTGATGCGAAAGAAAGGAAAAGACAGGTGGTAGCACAGAGTTTGTACATTTGTAAATCCCCAGTGAAATTGATTGCTCCGAATTTATACAAAAATGTCAGCTGCAGCCGACTTTCCTTCAACCTGAGCATTACCATTTTCCCATCAACTGCATAGCAGTGGCTTAAGGCAATACCTGAAAAAGGACGATGTCTGATGACAGAGCTACAAGGAGCAGAGGGGCTGCAGGTAAACAGCAGAGCAGGCAAAGGGTGGTAGTGTAACCGATCAGAAAGACCGAGGGGCAAGAGCGGAACCCAATTCTGTAAGGCCCTGACAAATTACATTTACTCCCAGAAGTCAAAGAAGACTTGCGCTTGTGTGTCCTGCTGAGGATGAAAGCTGTGTGCCCTGTGGTAAGAACATTCTCTACAAGCACAGCCTTCACAAAGCAGGGTAACAAAGATGTGCCTTTTCCCATCGCCACATTGAGACCTAACCATCAGACTGGCTGGCTGCCACAGGGATGGACTGACACAAGGGCTTATCCCTCCTATAACTGAAAACCCAGGTTTGATCCACGCTCTGTTAGCTGTTCGGTTCCAAAGGCTCCAGCATCTTTTCTCAGTAACCACACTTGGCGATCGGTATTTTCAGAGGCCGATGACACAGCCTTAACAGGCATCCCGTCTGTGTCTATCATCGGAGAGCTGCTCGTCTCCATATATCCGCATTAGCATTCACAGGGAATGAAGCCATATTAGAAAAAGACATTGAGCATGAGACCTCTAAGTAATACCCGAATGGATTTATTACAGAGTGTCAGTGTGTTGCAACATCCAAATGAACATTCAGGAGAGAGGCCCCAGAAAATATCAGACCCCGCACAGTTTCTTTCAGACAACGCTTCTGTACATCATTAAGTCTTGCCTATAGTAAGTCAAGCCAAACACAGCATGCAAACATTTCTGTATTTCAGCCTGTGCTAAATAAATGGGGTTTTCCTATTGTTTTTTAATGACAGATGTTTCCCTTTGAATTTTCATGCACTGGCATAGGTCATTCTACCGTCAGCTGAAAGTTCTGCATGTCTGTGTGAGCATAGATGATAAAACCTGCATACAAGTGAATAGACCCCTACACACCACATTTTTTAGAACAGTGTCTGTCCCTCCGCTTGTTAAGGGACAATGTTCTTCCACCCTACCCTTACATTAAGAACTTCCCTAAACCAGCTAGATTCCTAAAAATGCCCAGAGTCAGACTTACTCAGGAGAGCTCTGCTCTCTATCAGGCATTTGTCTGAGGCCAAGGTTAGAGCTTGGCCTAAAAAAAGACCTTGGCAGGTCTTGCAAAGAGTTCGGTTCAAAGAGTTCAGAAGAAATCCGTGCCTGATTTAACCGCGTGCCTCCAAACAGCAAACTGCAAAAGCAGGCTGCCTTGCCTGAGTCCTCCTGCCCAGCCTGCCAGCACAGCATTTTCCTGCCGGGCTGCGTTAGTCAGGGATGTGACAAACTGTCACTTCTGACCATTTTTATCAGCCCAACAGGAGGGATGCGGCGGCTGGGCCGGGACACGCGTGCCCTGGGGGCACTGTGGCTACAACTGCATCCCTACCCCTGCAAAGTACCTTCTGCAGACCTGGCTTAAGTCCTCAGGCTATCTGGACTATGACCTGGTAAAAAAAAGTCTTGGGCCAGGGGGACAAACTAGCCTTTACAAACATATTAACTGATGAACAGATTTGAGGATTAAAAGTATACTGCGGCCACAGCTTGCTTTCAGGAATCACAGTGAAGCTGAGCTACTGAAACGTCAAGCTTGCTTTTGTTAAAAGTACTTTCTTTTTATTCCCCAAATACGGCATTCTTAATTGCAACTATAAACTACTCTTTTTTTGGGTCCTGTTGTGTAGCAGCATGAAAGGCATGTTTGGAAATGGAATCTGACAAATCTACAAAAGTACGTACACCGTAACGCATTTGTGCTACAAACTGCAGCTTTCATTAGTGATCCTTAGTTGTTTCCTCATTGGTCAGCTGCAATAAAGAAAATATTAAGAAACAAACAATAGCGTTACCAGAGACTCTGCTAATATTCCTCTGTGTCCACTCACTGTCCTTTACTCTATATTTTCAGCCGTTTCCTCAGCTACAGAGCGTGCATTCACTCACACCCCTGTGCGTGCACACACACACACACACACGCGCGCGCGCGCACAGACGGACAAAGAGCAGCCTTCCAGCACACCCCGCATGAGGCTACAGACCGCTGAAGGCTAAAACATTTCTTTACAACACCCCGCAGTTGTTGTCAGGGCAGGAGTAAGACGCCACAATATTTTTTTCTAAAGAACGCTGGCATGTTTTTTGACATTCCTCCCCTTCCTCCAGCAAACAAATATTTTATCAGTTTACCTTTAAAATAATATGCTTCCTGTCTCCTTCCCAAATGCCTGGCCAGAAGAAATGACCTTTCCTGCCACAGAACAAGTTTCTCTTTATTGCAGCATGTCTTGCCTCCTGCAGGCAGGGCAAGAAGCGACCAAGGCTGCGAGCGCGGGAGCCACGGGACTGCTGGGGATGCCGGGCGTGAAAGGCGCGTTTATTCTGCCTCTCCCGAATCCCAGCCCCTCGGCTGCTCGCGTCCGCCGAGCGCTTCCCAGACCAAGTGTGGAGAATCACATTTCTGCTTAATCAGGCCAGCTGCCTGCAGAAAGATGATTGCAAGCAGATGTACCCATGTTCTCATGTGAAAGGAATTTGGGCTTTTGTGTTGGCTGTATGATGAGCGACCGGCACCCAGGAGTATTTCAGTGCTCTTTAATTTCTTGCAGGTGTTGGGAGCCATTATCCGACAGTGCAGCAGGGCTGAGACCCAGTACCCAGGAGGCGCAAGGAGGGATGGCAGGAGGGACAGAGGGAGAAGGCGGGACCGGCAGGCTCACCTTACTGCAGGAACCAAAGCTCCATCTTGCAAAGACCCATGCTCCTGGTAAATGCCAGCTATGCTCAAAACCTGGCAAGGCTGCAGCAGCAAAACTATGTTTTACTGCAGGCACAGGGTTTTTTTTTTGCCTCTTGTTATGGATAATACAGGAGGAAAAAGCAGAATGGACATCAGTAATATCAAAATAATATTTCTCTGAATCTGCAAACTGTCAGGGACAGACGACAAGCACGGCATCTGCGTACTGAAAAGGTCTGGTTGTCAGTGGGACTCTGCAGTAACAATGCAGATGGCCCAAGGAAATCACAATCAGTTTAAAGAAACTTTTGATGCAGTTACAGCTGTATTTTGGAGACGTTATGTATTTTTAGTGCCAGAACAGCTAAGACAAGATACATATCCAGGGATTCAGTGGAAATGGATGTCCCCTTTGGTTCATACCTCAGGATGTCTGGCCACATGGGGATGAATATTTGTGGCCATGGCACGTATCTGGACATACAGTGGTGAAGCAGCTGCATGCAGTCCATAAGGGCTCGGACACTCCACACGGGGCTCACCTAAGGCCAACCAGCCACACATCCATATTCATGTAGGAGTACTGAGAAGCAAGGCTGTATTTACTGCCACCACTTGGAAGAAACATGATCATGCACACCTCAAAAATACCACTACAGTGGCTTTCTGTTTACTGTGCAGAACTCAATCCACCTAGTGTAGGCATCTAAACCTAAAGGAACAGGACCTGCAATCCTCCAAAAGCTTTTTTTTCTTCTTCATTGACTCCACAGGAAACATCAGCGCTTACTTGTAGAGTTCTACCCACTTAGAAGACTAAAATTTAGTCTGGTCCCTGAGGCTCCGATGCAGTGGACAGTTTTTAACAGCAGAGATGGGTTAAGGGATCCCTGCCCTGCCTCTTCCTGCACTGCTGTGTCTGCCCACACAGCTCTTCATGCAGCCATGCAGCCATCCAGATCAAGAAAGTGGCTTTGGCTGCAAGTACCCCAAGGGAAAAAAGAAAAACAACCTTCCCATCACTTCACCTGATCTCCTGATCCACTCCATCACTGACTGAATGCTCTGCAGCACAGTGGACGGTGGGGCACCAGGCACGGATGGAGACCGAGTTAGATAAGACTGAACCACCCTGATGGCTCCCCACCATGAACATCCTCTCTTCTCCTTTCATCCCTTCCAGGACCTGCTCTCCCTGCTTACGCCACCCTGGCTCCAACAGCACGTCTCTTCACCCAGCCGGTTTAGCTCACTAAACTGGTAGAAGAATAATCCAGCAGAAGACTAACAGCTAATGGAGGTGAGCTGCTCTCCTAGATGGCTTCATGAGCCCAGTGCAGTGATGCACCCAACAAGTGTATGACATGTGACCAGGGAGGACATGGAAATGGCCAGCTGAACTTGAGCGACAGGGCTCCCCTTTGAACAGCAGCGAGGGGTGAGATCGTTCCAGCCACCTCGAGAAAGTTATCCCAAGCAAAAGAGGCGACTTGGGAAGCTTTGTCACTCAAAGTAGCAGTTTAGCCATGGTGGCAGCTAATGATGGTGACATCAGGAAGACTGGATTTCATCCCTGATTTAATTGTGGGGTGGCAGCAGCCAAAAGCTTCATGATAATGGCTGTACAAACACACATGGAGGCACGATGCCACTTGCTCGTAGGTATTCCTTAAGAAGCTCTCATGACTCTCCTGCCTGGTTTGCTGGAAAATGAAGAAGCTTCATCAGAGACACATGCTACTAAAGCCACTTGATGCCAGCACCTCCAGTATCTTGTCCTGCAAGGGCTTTAAAATCCCTGGCCCTCTGTTCTGCCCAAAGGTCTTGTCCCTTGTAAGTGAGTCATTTCACTGCAGCAGGCGCAGAGCTGCCAACCAGAGCAGTTTCAGGACAGAAATCCAGTCCTCTTGCGGCTTTTGGGCTGGGAGAAGGAGAGACAAATATGCCACTGGTATCAGTCTTACAGCAATGGGAACAAAAAGGGACTCCAGTGACTTGGTTGGTTTTTACCATCTTGCTAGCTCAGACCTTTGCAACAAGAAGATAATTCGCATCCCCAAGCGCTAATAATCTTCATGTGGGTTTGTGCCTGGTCTGCACTGCATGCACCTTGCAGGGTCTTTAGAGACTGAAGCCTGTGCCAAGAGGTCACCCTCAGGGTACCTCACGGCAGCATGCACAGAGACGCTCCCATGTGGCCCCACAGCTGGGGCTTCATGCGACTCTCGTCTGCTGTATGCACCCAACTTGTAGCCCCCTGACCCGTCCTGTCCAGGCCCCATGGAGCAGGGCATGCTGAGGACACCCTGCCCTTCGCCGTAGGCCCTCACGGATAACTGGTTATGCTGATGTGCCTGAAGGCCACTCATGGCGGAGCTTCACTGCTCTCTCCTCACAGCCACCACATCCCACGGGATTGTCCCCCAGCCAGAAGAGCCTGGTGGCATCTCGGCGTGTCATGGCCAGGGGGGCGGTGGGATGGCTTGTGGGCAGCAGCTACATCAGAGGCACCGCAGCGAAGCTCACGAGTGAGAACAATCCTGGCATATGGGCTGACTCAGGCTCCTTCCCTGGGCTGCATTTCTCTGCCTGAACATTCGGGATGTGGATCATTATCACAAGTTGCATATCAGATGGAAACCTAAATCCTTGCCTGCCTGGATAAAACACAGATGGGCAGCAACTCCGGGAGAAACCTTCCACAATACAGAAACGGAAATTTCAGTCAAGCAAAAACTTTGCATAAAAGTATTTCTGATCTTGTACACAGCCGCCTTTCTTATAGTCCGTGATCAGGTTCTGCATTTTTCGTCATCAAAACTTTCCTGCGTAGGTCCAGTGTCCAGGAGGAGAACAGCTCTTAAGCAATACCCCAATTCAGAGGCACAAATCTTTGAGCGGTACAACCAGTTGCCCAGATATTCTTTTTTGGTAATAACTAACAAAATAAGGATTATGAAAACAGTCATGAGACAAATCAAGTAAGACTGGGTGAGAATTTTGCCTTGTGCTATTAAACCGGTAACTGGAGCAGAAAGCTACTTCTAGACAGATGCAAAGGGAAGGGAAATAAAACAAGGGGGGCTGACGAGTCATTAGTCTGAATTACTGGAAAATGGGCAGCAAACTGACAGGTAGCTTCCAGCAAATTTGTACTTAAAGGTTTAGCAGAACCTTCCCAGCTAAAGCTTTGAGAGGAATTTCATTCCCAATCACTAAGAAAGGCTTAGACGTTAGCCTGAGGAAGCTTCAATATTTAGAAATCTGGTGATGCAACTGCGATGGGGAAATGTCAGCAGAAGGTGGCTGCTTTTAGCACCAGGGGAGACAGACAAGAAGGTAAAGAACACGAATCCTGTTCATGAGGATATTGTATTTCAGATTTCTTGACCCATATTATTTAAATAGCGTGTCAGCCCAAATCAGAAAGAGAGACAGTTTCTTTTTTGACAGTTGCGATTTTGCTCCATGTTGCCTATAATAGCGGTAAACAAATCCTGCAGTTACTGAGCTATACAGTAACTAAACCAGCTATTTTGGGGAAATTCTTCCTGTTCTCCTGCGGACTCTGCCTCTTTTGGCTGCTGCCCCTGCCTCCTCACATTCCAGCCACGGCTCTGTTTATACGGCTGTATTTCACACTACCGGTAACTGAGACTGGAACGCGTTTGTACCTCTCTCCCCTACGCTAATGGACCATGCTATGAATGGCCCCTTCTGTGAGGACATGGGCGAGCTCTCAGAGCTGAGCGGCATTTTGTTGAAGGCATCGGCACACAGGTACTCTGCTGCCAGCTTTATTCCATGAATAACAACAGTGGCATTTTTTTTGGGGGGGGGGGGGGGGGGAGAAACCCACAGCACCCCCCGTCCCAGTTAAATGAGTGAATTCCATCAAAATCCCCCTCCCCTTCAGACTTCAATACTTGTCTCAAGCAGATGGCCCCATAAATAATACATCCTAGGAAACCCAATCAGCCACCTCTGGGATACGCTTGAGCTCCTGTCTCTCATCATATCATCACTAGATTAGCTCTGGGAATTCTTTTAATTTAATCCTTTTAACAGGTCATGTGCGCAAGAAGCGGTGACTGAGAAATTAGACGCATTTGGTTGGGCTAAACAGTCAGTAGTCTGAAGCCAGCAGGTCCCCGCTCGCTGCTTTCGGGGGCCTTTTTCTGCCGCGCTCAGCTGCTGACCCCTCGCTGCCCGAGCCCGAGGCAAGGGAGCCCAGGACTGATGTGGCTGAACATGGGGAGGCCAAGAAAGAGGAGCCAGGGAACAGAGTATCCGAGCAGTGCCTTCACACACGGCCGGGGGATCAGCAGCGAAAACCATCCTTCAAGCAGGGAGGCACTTGCTGTCTTGTCCGGGAGTCAAAAATGTCATATTTATTTTAGGATGTAACATAGAAATCTATAAATTCCATTTTCTTTGTCTTTAGTAGCCCCACTTTTTCAAATTACTGGATTTTAGCAGCTGCTCAGAGAGGTCCCACAGGATTTATTCTCAGCCTCACCCAACCTCACTCCAGGCACCTGGGTAGAAATACCAAATACCAGTGATGAGGTGGGTCCTTCTTACAGTTACCCCCGTGGTGATGCCAGCCTCAGGGCTTCCCGTCCTCCTCCCCTCCCTCCCCTGCTACAGCCTAAGCTCCACACACATTGGTGACACTGGCACCAGGGCAGTCCCAGCTTGGCCAGTCAGGTCCTTTGCAAGCTGAATTTCATCTCTCCAACCTCCACTGTGCTGGGAAACGTGTTTAGAGCACTGCTTTGTGAACAGCTTCATCAAAATGACCCCAGCTGAAAAAACACCACAACCCTTCCCCAAAACAAAGCAAGCAAAGAAAAGCCTCCATTTGCTATTGTTGAGTTGGAGCTTCTCAAGGTGGACAGACCTGCTGCCCAGTTTTATCCGCACAATTCAGTCAGCAGCAAACTGTGATGCAGAGGATGGAGAAATGGGACTCTTCCAAATTATTTCCCTGCCAAGAAAATTGCACTGCAGATCTACACCCCGACACTGCACTCCAGGCACACAGCTTGTGCTTCTAGCATGGGAAGCCCAAAACAGCCCTCTCCCCTCGACTTTCCCTACCACTCACTTCCCTCTCTCCCTGTTCCTCCCAGGCACCAGGGAATGGACACAGCTGAAGCCCTGGCTGGGTTTGCGCCACCTTCATTGCATTCATCCACAAGGATGGATGTGCGGGATGAAGCCGGGGGAGGAAGCGTGTCCGTGGGTACGGGGGGAGAGAGGAGAGCACAGGGACTACTTTTTATGCTTTTCATAGTCTGTGGAGCCACAGTCTGGTCCCTGTGGTCACTCAGGCTGCAGTGGGCAAGCTCAAAGACCTGTTTCCATTTCCAAAGGGTTTGGAAACCACTCTGCTTCTTTAAAAAATGGGACCGGAAAAGAAAGTTGGGCTTGAGTCCTTATCTGGAAATGCCTGCAGGGTGCAAATATTTGAAAGTAGCACTGCTAAACCAGAATGACTTTTAAATCATAACAAATCATATCTTGCATTTCTGCAATGCCTTTCATCCTATGTTCTCTTCACAAACATAAACACATGAAGTTCAACAACACATCTGGCGAACTATTGTGCTGTGTGGGAGCTTTCACATCCCAGTTTGGTGGATGAGCAGACATATGGGGTCAGCAGTGACCCCCTTGCCCTGCATCAGACAGGATATCTGTGACAGCAGTTGGAACGCAACCAAGATCTCCTGACCACCAGCCTTATGCTCGAGTTGGGAGATATCTTTCCCTGGTAGCCCTGCGGATTTATTTGTCAAGAGACTGGGTCACTGATCCAGAAAATAAAATCTTGATGGGGGGAGACTGCAGGGAACCAAGCAAACTCAACTTCTCAAGCTATCTTTTTTGAGCTCTTCAGCGTCTATCCAATGCATCGGCAATGTGGAGATGTCACCCCATTTAGGTTTTTGTCTCCTGCATGCCTGGTTGGTATCCTACTGGAAACCGATTATCAAGAGACACATTTACTGTGTGGCGAATCAGAATTTGTTATTATCACCACCCCATTAATTTCCACACACATCTGCTGGAGTACTTGTTTCTGCCTGTGTCTCACATTTATCTTCATCTAATCCACTTTTTACTGCCCTTGTCTTAGTGCCAGCAACTATCATGAGGCGCTGTAAACACTTGTTAGTTAACCATTTGCGATCGCCAGCTCTTCAAACTCCACATCACCCTAGTTGTTGGAGTTTAGTGAGTTTAAGTGCTGTCATACTGCCATTATTTAACTACATTATTAAATAAGTGACAAGCAAGCACCCCGAGCCGGTCCCAGCCCCCAGGGGGCAGGAGGGAAGAAGAAGTTTGGGATTTTTAAAGAGGTCTGGGAACTAAGGAGCCCGGTTCCTCCTGGATGTCAGCGGGGCTGGGCTGTGCTCTCAGCCCGTGCCAGCTTCTTCGAGAAAGCTCAGCCTAAATCCTTTGATAAGCAAATAAGTCAAAAGGTTTTGCATGTCCTAAGCCCCGATGCAGCAGGAAGGTAGAGTGCTGCTGGCTGGTATGAAACCTCAGCCTCAGCAGCCTTTCATCTCCTGTCTTTCGGCCACTGTCCAAATAGGACACGTCCCCAGCGAAGGGGAAATGTTGCTGAAAAGACAACGCATCCCACTCTCAGACACACCAGCTTCCTATCTGCGTCTACTGCCTACAGAACACCTCAGGTTAAAACATTTTCTGCTGAATCCAAAAGAATTCCTCCCATGCTACTTGACAGACTCTTTTCCTCTGTCAAATGTAATTAGCTTCCCCTAATTAAAGGGCTGCAGCCGGCCTCAGCAGGAAGCCGGAGGAGCTCAGTCCTCAACCAACAGCTTGGCATTTCTGCTCAGCATTCAGGCAGCCGAAGGCCAGGAAGGCCACGCTGAACCCCTCCGGGGCACCACATCGCCTTGGCCGTCTCCTCTTTGGGGACAGGAGCAAAGCGTGGGCTCCAGCAGCCGAGGAGGCTGCGCTGCGGCCAGCCAGGGGTGGGCAGCAGGAGGCAGCGTGTGCCGGGTCCTGCGGGACAGACACCACACTAGCAGGTGGTCTGTGCTCGGCGTGGTGGACACCAGCAGACGTTACGCAAAAGTTTCTTCTGGTCTAATTCCATCTCTGGTCATGGGCTGAATAAAACTTAAAAGAGGTCTTGATACCATCTCCCAGCACCAAATTATTGTCTTGGTGTGCTGTGATCTGTCCTGTTCAGATTTGTTGTCCCCAGTTGGAGTTAAATTTCTTCTTTCTGCCTTTGTCTGAGATACATACCTAGTAGTCATACATTGACAGGACAAAAATATCCCCCCAGAGCTCCTCAGGCAACTGCACGAAGCCTGGATGCAGGGAGGTTCGTTGCACTAATGGCCTCAGCAGCACATGCCAGCACCACCCAGCCACCCAGCGCTCCCCGGCCTATCCGTGGAGCAAGGAGACAACAGATGGGGCCATCATCATATTTTCATCTGCAGAGCCATCCCCAGCAGTGCGAGTAATATGCATGTGTCCATGCCAGAATCTCCTCTGCCCCAGTTTCCTCTCTGCACCTGGTCCACTGTAGCTTGCTCCCGCTTGCCTACTCACCCCTCCGTGGCTTTGTACAGATGATGTGCAGCTGATTTTAAGAGAGCAGCATTTTGCAAAGGGCATGTGACAGGGGTGCCTAGAGTAGTCATGGATGGAGCCCACCTCCTTTCCTGTTCAGGCACTCCGACATCTCATTAACTTTAGCAGTAGGAAATTACATCTCGTGTCAAGGTTGAATTCATTCTGTCTTCAATTTCTACCCGCCGGATCTTGTTATCCCCTTGTCTGCAACTTTATACCTACCCACCCTTACCAGACAGATTTTTTTGTGTGTATGAACAAAAGTCACTGCTCAGCTTCCTCCTTGGTAAGAAAGCCAGCCTGTCTACCTGAAGTCACACCTGGGAAGGCCTGGTCTCCAGGCTGAGGGTCACCCTGACTGTCCTTGTGTGGACTCTTTCCTGTATTTCCTCATCCTCCATGCAGCGTGGACCCCATAACTGGGCATCTCTCTCCACGAGAGGTCTCACCCATGCTGCATAGAGGCACGGCAATGTGCCTGCTTCTGTTTGATGCCCCTCTTCTTGTGCAGCATTGCCCTGGGAAGTCGTGTTGAGGAGATTATTCATAATCACTCTCACAGCCTTCCTGAGACAGACTGTCCTGCCTTACAGGTACTCCTTATATTTTCCAAGCTGCAATTTGTCTCTATTTTAGAAATATTTAAACATGTTTTGGATAGTGATTATTCACCAGACATCATCCTTTCTCAGTAACCTGTCATTATCACCATAGTTTTTTCCCTTAATTTTCTCACAGTGCATTTTATTTTACAGCACAGGTTGATCGTAACACTTAATGATTTAAATATTAGATGAAATTTTGCTGGTTAAAATTCTTGATTTTTTTTTTCCACAGGTCTTCTTGACTATAGTTAAATATGGGTCTCTTCCTCTTCAAATCTGTTTCTGATGGTGGCTTGGACTATAATGCTGCTGTCACAATGGTGCTCCAGGCTCTTGTAGTGTAGAAGACAAGAAGACTGTTGATCTTCATGCCAAAGGTAAATCCCAGCAGCTTATTTGGAAGCAATTCAGCTTCTAAAGTTAAAGTTTAATTACTAAAGTACCTGAACCAGGTACCAGGTTAATTAGACAGGATCAGCAAAATCTCATTCAGATGTAGTGGTTTCCTTATTTCCATTTAGATATGGATCTGTTTCAGCTTCAATGGAGTCTGCTGTGAACCTTCATATCCAAGTCAGCAAAATTGCCTGCAGCCTTTTTCTCTTCTCACTTGCTTTTTTTTTTTTTTCCTCTTTCCAATTTTTGTCAGTGTTGATTACACAGTGGTACTCTGCTTCACTCCAAATGCATAGTTCTATCTGAAACTCACCGAAGCTGATGAAAGTACTTCCACTGGTCTCAGAAGGCCCTACCTGAGGCTCATAATCTATGCATTACCTTGGCTGTACTCATCTGAGGTACGTAAAGAATATAATCTCTTCCTATCATGTCTTCTTTTTGTTCCTTTTTTTCAAACAAGCCATACAAGCTGTTAATGGAGCAAATGACATGGAAACATAATCTGTATTCCTGCAGGTTTTGTGGCTGTGCTTGCTGCTTATTCCTTATCACCCGAAGCGATAAAGCCGTGTTGGTGATACCATAATTGAGTTTAGTGGAAGTGATTTATCAGGTTGCTAACAGAGAATGAAAACTTCGGGGGTGGGGAACAAGCAGCAGGGGAATATGAACTTTTCAGAAACAAGAATCTTGTTTTTTATGCAAATGGTTGTGTCAATGAAAACCAAGGGAAAAAAAACCATAGTCACAACAATTTTGCTTACAGAGCAGATGATAGCTTATCTAAGGAAAATGGATTTCAAAGTTCTTCCTGAAATGTCATCTGGGTTTCATTATCTCTCCGATAACGCCCAGTGTGTAGGATCCGTTCTTCGCTCCTTGCTGTTGACTGATGAGGAATAAGTGAAAGAGTCCCATACTCGAACACAGGAACAACAAACATACTTTTGGTGTTTCTTTCATGGGAAAGAGTAATTTTTCTCAAGAGCCAAATCAAAGTCCTAATGCACCCAAAAGAAAGGCCTCGCTGATTTCAACAGAGTTTGAACCAAGGTTTTGCTTAGTTTATTTTCCTGTTCTTACCTTTATGAATTATTATCTAATATTTGCATTGTAGGAGCACTCAAAAGCCCCAAACTCAGGGGCCCATCATGCTGAGCTCCAGATAAACATCCATGAAGACATCAGGTTTTGTAAGTGAACATGCACCTGGTGGTTCACAAGCTGCTGGAGCTTGTGAAATGGCACAGCCCTGCAGCCATCCTCGGTGGCCTCAGGCCTGGTGGCTTCCACTCTGACGGAGCTGAGGAAAAAAGTCACGTCTCCCGGCAGGGACTGCTGGAGGGACCATGACCACCAGCACTTCCTGAGGCTGACACCAACCTGCAGAGGGGGCAGCTGGTCAGATGTCCAATACCTGCAGCCACGTGTTTGGTGAAACTGCACCTCAGCAGTTAATCAGTGAGACAACAAGTTTAAAATTAAGCCAGTGCTTCAAAGTGTTGCTGAATGGCTTAGGAGGACGTGCTGAGAGCTGGCACTGATAATTTAGCAATGCTCTAGATAGATTGAGAGTTCATACAGTTTCTGAGCACTGGTGTCTTTGTATGGTGGTTACCTTCTGAGCTCACCAACTTCCTCACCAAGGACAAAATAAATCCATTATCATGATAGGTTCAATCTTATTTGGCTGGGGAGTCATCTTTTTGGAGAAATTCTCCTTTTTGTTTAATTCATTGTTTTGTTTTCCTCTCTAACAGCAGAGAAACTGTGAAACAGCCCTATCAAGAATTCCTAATTTTGATAAATTAATCGCCTCCCTGTAGAGTCATCAATTACAGGAGATGCTGGGAAATGCACTTGCACGTTTCAGAATGTCTCAAATTCATTAGCTATTCCACTTGAGTTACGAGTTAGTGAGCAAGACAAAGAAAATGCCTTTGGAATAACTCTTTGCAGCTTCTGTGTTTTTAAATAGGCAGCTAACAATTTACCATTGCCTCCTTTTCAGTTGTTTGTTTTATTTTTCATATGAAAGAGAATGTAATCAGCTTTTCTATTAAATAAAAAGATGAGGATAAAGTTCCCATTGTTAAATCATGTCTACTGGGATCTCCTTATCTCCACATAACAATAGTTATTTTCTAAATCTTCTATTTCCCATTATCCTGTGTGTATTTAGTTGCTGCTTTTTCTATCAAGATTTCTCTAAGGCAGGATTCAAAGATTGCTGCGGCTACATTTTGCCTCATATTTTCTTCTCTTTTTTCGGTAGGCAGGGGGTGGCTTCCTTGCTTATAACTCATTCCAGAAGCCAAGCAGGGCTGATCACCATGGAACCAGCGTGGATCTTTCCATCTCCTCTAGACCCTCCATGAAGCTACCTTGAGAAGCCTGCACCACAGTTCCCTGTGCTCTCGGTTTCAGAAAAGCCACCAGGATGCTCAGAGGTGCTGGGGATGCGGTGCGGGAGGTACCTCTGGTCTGCCATGGTTAATGCTGCATTCAGACCCTTTGGCCATGTGAAGTCACGATGAAACCTTGAAAAGCTGCTTGGGTACCTCTGCCTCAGCCCCTGCGTGTACCCTGATCATTTGCTTTCCAGTTCCCGTGCCAGGGTAATGCCTCCTGGCCAGGACAGTAATGCAGCCCTGCAGATTTGTTAAATGTCTGTGGCGTGAGGATGCTACTCCCATAGTATCATGTCCACTGTTTGAGAGACTGAGTGTTCCCACCTGATGAAACAGACACGACAAACAGATGAGCAGGTGTGAGGTGGTGGAGATAAGAAAGAACTGTACAGAGGCCTCCAAAACCCTCGAAGAAAAATGGGTGTGAAGGAGTTGTCCCACAACAAGTTCAGCCAAATTCTGCAGCAAACCAGTACACTGAATAAGGAGGGGACTTGGTCTGCAGGATTGCTGTGGTTGCGAAAAGTCTTTCCTGTTGGTTCTTGAACTATTGTTTCGTGACTAAAGCATCCAAAGGCCTCAGGCAAGTTTAGGACTGTGATATGCAAAGGGATGCCATTGCTGCACGGGGAATGAGAATGAGAATGAGAATGAGAATGAGAATGAGAATGAGAATGCCTTTCTGTAAGAAGCAAATTCAGAAGAAGAGTAGGCGATTTGAAGCCAAAAGGCTTCAAATCAATGAAGGCTGTGGACTTCAGGCAGTAAGCTGCTCCCCTGGGCTCCTGCCTCTGGGCAACTCACAACATTCAGAGCTCATTACAAGAGTCCGATTCTCAATCCAGGCCTGAATGCAAGTAAAGCACTGTCAGGGCAGCAGTCCAGACTCTACTACGAGCTCAGCCTGAACAACTAGTAGCAGTAATGCAACTGGAAGAAGCCTGCTGAGTCATTATATCCAGTCTATTGCAGTCATGGGCAACCATGTAATGGAAGGATCCACACCCCTTCTTTGCTTTGCCACAAAACACTTCATTAAGCCATGACAAACTTAAGATCTTTGGTGCAGAAATAAAGCACACAGCAGCCACCTCAAAGAACCCCAGAAAGGTAGCAAAAAGGGTCCTAACGTCCTAGGACTATGCTAGAGTAAGAAGTCCATCAGGGAAAAACGCCCAGATGATCTTCCAGGATAGACTGCACCCTGGCTTACCTTGGGAGGCAAAATCCCCAGTGGTTCTTGATTTGATTCTTGTTTCTAACCTGCTGATCATCTCAGTTCTGAGTCTGAGGACCAGAGATGACCCAGCCACTCACGAGGTTGCTCAGTCCTACACAGAGACGCTTTGTCTCCTGTGCACCTTCTTCCCTCCTGCTTTAACCAGTCTCTGATCTCCAGAAGGAGGAGAAACACCAAGCATGGTGTCTTGTCCAAACCTTCCCTATTTCCCACAGCTAAACTGAGCATTAGGGGAAGACATGATGTGCCCTGGGTCCTACAAAGGACCATCAGGAGCATGGAGTTATCCCAACTTGGCAGGAGTCACAATCAATGGAGCATTTTACCAGGGAATCTGTGGGTGGGGAACTAGCTGCATTTTCATGATTAACCCCGATTTGGAAGTTTAAGTCTTAAGCCATTTCTGATCATCTCATATTGAAACATGAAACTTCCGGGAAGTCATACGTGCTAGCAAGGGACGTGGTAGGTAGAAGGCCTATTGCCTGCCAGATTAATTTATTCCGGGTAACACAGTTCAAATCAGAGTTTAAGAAAACAAAAAATAAAAATCAGGGCACCTTTAAAAGTTCCTCAGCTCCTGCTGTTATTTTCCTGCATGATGTCATGTTCTTCTATTTTTGAGATGATAAACACTTCCACAGCAACAATTTTGATGTCACAAAGAGAAAATAATGATTCCAGGAGAGAGAAAGATGAAGCGGGAACAGATAACCTCTTTAAAATTAAGAATAATAATCCTCTTTCCCTGCAAACACCTTCAGTGACAAAAAGCTAGAAGAAGAGAAATACAAAAATGAAGTGATATACAAGTCCCAGAACTGTCACTGAAGACTATGGTTTGTTTTAAAGCCTCCAAACAAGACATAAGTGGGTCTTTTACCCTGTAGCTATTGCTGCCCCCAAAAAAGTCAAAACAAAATAAAAAAGCTCCTCATTCTGCTGTGGAATGCTGACCAGAACATGGTCTTAAGCACCACATCAGTGCAGTTCCCACAGAAGATGAGGTCAGAGTTTGACCCTTCACTTTATTTTTAAACAGACTTTTTTTGCATTTGAGCATGTAAGTAGTAGTAGTTTAAGAAAAAAAAAAAGGGTCCAGACGCTTGATGAAATGTTGGCAAGGAATCAGTTGATTCTGCTTCCAGTTGATGCATTTAATGTCCTTACTGCAGTGGCAGACACCCCCCAGTTTACTTTCAGAGGAATGAGCATACCTCAATGCATACATTATTTTATTAGGGCAAAATAAATGTCTCAGAAAATGGCAGAACTGAAAGAAAAGGAAAAAGAAAAACACCGGCTGTGAAATTAGGGCAAATTTATGATCTGCCTCTAGTCAAGAGAACACATAAGATAAATCAGGGAGAATGGAAGGATGTGCAGTTCTGAAGGTGGGCAAGAGAAGACTTTCATTGAAGTGCCTTGAAAGAAAAGAAGACTTTAGAAAGAAAAGCTTCTTAAACATCAAAAGATAAAGGACACCAATCAGGCTTAGCGAGTTAGTCTTTGAAATGCGGTACCAACTTCCAAGTCAGCAAAACATGTATAGATTTAAGTATAACAGCACAATGTTCTCTCGTACTTCCGAAAAGGAAAGTTACTTTCACAAATGAGACTGCATGCCTCTATCAACAAAATTCCTTTTTTCTGCAGTTTGCGTTTCCAAAAATAAACCAGTAAAGCTGAAAATCCTCATGTTGAGACAAATGGAGAGGACTGCCTCAGCTGCCTATTTAAACTCTTTCCCAAAGTTGGATGCACCCACTTGCTTACATATGCAAGCGCACATCTAATCGCTGCAGATAACAACCCGATCGCGGTACGTAATTCAGACACGTTTGCAGCCCAGATTGAGTACATCAGGTTGAACGCAAAGCACCTTCCCACCGTTGCTTTCAGTCCCCCGTTGGGAGGATTTTTTAGCGCAAGGTTGGCAGAGCCCAGTTAGAGGAGCGGAGAGAGGAAGCTGCAGTGCTGGTTTTCTTGCTCAGCTGCTGAGTGTACGGCAACCAAACAGGCGACAACTTGAACACAACCACACCCATCCAGGCACACACACGTCTGTATTATTGGCTTCCATGAGATAAAAGGAGAGATAGAGAGTACGGTTTCATTTCCAGCTTGCAGAGATGATTGCAGACAATTTGGTGAGCAACAGGACCGCCGAAGCGCGTTTTCCAAAGGTGCTGCAATGCAGCCAGCAGAAAGAAAACCACACTGAACTTTGCAAGAGGAGCTGGACACACATATTGTAACATAAATATATTATTGGATGAATGCAATTTCTGCGGGACTTGCCAGCAGCCCTGTGCTGCATATGAGGCGGTGAACGGCGGCACTTCCTCAAGCCATCCCATGGGATGGGACAAGCACGGCCACCTTCCCCTTCTGGGGAGACTTCTCAAGGAAAAACTTCCACAAATCCAAGGGAGTGAGACAGGAAGGCCTGTTCTCTATTTAAAAAAAAAAAAATAATTAAAAAAATTATCATTTTGTTCTGGTCCCGCTAGGGAAGCCTGAATAAGGGAGAGACAGAAGGAAGATATTTACCTATTAAAAATAAATGATTCAGAGATGAATTTTTGAGACTTGCACCATATGGCTGGAAAACTTCTCAGGGAAAAAAAAAAAAATCCTCCTGAGACTGAATTTCTTTTTGATAAGAACTTGAGGAAGGGTGTGCTCACTGGGGGCCTCTAAACACTCCTTGTTAAAGCAGATGCCTGGCTGCTTACCTGTGGCAACGACACATGGCTCTTCCTTTCATCAGCGATTTGGTTTACTTTTGAGTGGTCGGGTTTATAGCTCTTCAAGGACTTCAAAAAAAAGGTGACTTGTTGGTTCTCTTCCTATACACTGCTCTTTGAAATAAAGACTGGACAGCATGCAAACCACATGCTAAATAATATTTAAACGCGTGTCATCTTTAGCACCCCTGTCGTTGGGAGGCAGCTGTGTGCCAGGGTGACCTCCCCGAGGTGCTTTGGAAGGAAAAAGGCAAAGAAAGGCTGCAGGTCACCGGCCCCGCTCGGGCACGGAGCAGGGGGACAGGCGGGTGCAGCCACACACACACCTGCACTGCCCAAACCTAAATCCTGTGCCAGCCCCGAGCCCGAGTTTCCTGACTGGGAGAGCCATTGCACTTCGGACTCCAGTCCGAGAGCGAACCAAAGGCACTGGGTGGACTGGGAAGGGTCCACCAGATGCTTGGATCTGTAATGGAAGTGGGAGGTTTTGGCGCAACTAACAGGTATTTCAGGGCCAAGCTGTTTAGACAGGTTGGAGTGTTGATGTGCGTATTGCTGTATGTCATTCCTGCCATGTATCAGGAAGCTGCATTGTATATGAAAAGACGAAAGGCCTCCTCAGAAATTTCAATGGGGTTCAGATCAGATTTTCTATGTTTAAGTGGTTTGTGTTGTGTTCTGGTATGACAAGGTTCAGCAGGCGGGTGTGATCTGGTGCCTGCAGCCATGACGGTTGTGTGCCTCATAGCTCTTAATTTAGAGCTGTTTGCAGAGGTTAATTTCCAGTTGCCTGTGATTCTGGACACCTTGAGCTCAGTACAAATGTTGTCTGTTGTGCTTAGAGCAGTTTACTGTGCTATTTCAGGTTTGCGATGCTGGAACCTCCACCAGGAAGCACAGAGAAAATCCCTGACGGAGGAAGACAGTGAAGAGGTACTAGCGGAGATGAGATGTATTTGTGCATGAGTAACATGAGTCTGTCTTCAGCTTCAGATGCCTCTGGATGTTCAGTGATAGCACTGCTCCGTACTGGAGTAAAACACAGGCAGGCCAGGCAGGCTGCGTCCCAGGATTCAGGGTTAGACAAGGGAGAGCCTCGACCTTCTCTCCCACCTGCACATTGAGGATCAGGCAGTCCATTGGCTGCAGAGGGTCCCTTTTACTCCATCCTGTGGCTTGCATCATGGACGTGGAGGGCTGCAGCAGGACGCACCAAGGGAGCTGGGAGGAACAAAAACTCGGACCTGTATGGAGTTTTGTCTCAGACATCACACTGATGGTTTATCAGCTCTGCGAGTGGAGAAGGCAGGCTCCTGGGAGACAAGGGATGAGACCTGCTGAGGGGACATGGGTCCTGCCACTCGCTCCTTGCAAAGAATGAGCTAACAGCACGAGATAGACAAGGTCACCTATGCTTTTTAATTACATGTCGTTTATTTCTTGAATCCTGAAGTGTCAGGGTCCTGCTTGGGCAAAGGGACTGCAGAATAACAGAGGGAAAAACATCGTTGTGAGAAGGCTGTAGAACTTCGCTGGGAACAGTGCCGGGGAAGAGGCTATGGCCCCTGGATGTCAGTGGTACACAGTCGGGGGGGGGTTGTGTGGGAGCACCCCAGCAGCTGTAACGCAGCTGATGCAGGTCTGGCAGTTGATGGAGAGAGCAGCTCCCGTGCAGTAGCTGCTTCGACCTCTGGAGGGGTCATACACATCCCCTGCAGAGCTCTTTGGCCTTGTGGCTGTCACGCTGAGAGAGGCTCATGGAGCTGAGAGCAAGCTAATGGTTTTTCAAAGGCAGCGAAGCCTGGGGTGAAGGAGGCAGCATGAAGCCCTCTGGCCACACGATGCGGTTATGCCCCAATTCTTTAAAAACCAAAGATAGATGAGGGGTCTTAGCCCAGGTCAAACTATCGTAATGCGGTCTCTCGGGAATGGCGATTAATCAGTAATTGGCGCGCACACACACACACACACACAAAGGCCAGAGGAGGAGGGGGATGGGAGAGCATCCCTGCAGGCTCAGATCTCATCCTGTTTTACATTCCCCCTCCGTGGATGCAGGACTTGCAGCCGTGCCAGATCTCCTGCCGCTGCCCCGAACCCGGGACAGGCTGGGGGCTGCGCTCCCCGACGCCGGCTGCACTCGCCAGCCTTTGTTTCTCAGGAGCAGCTTCCCCCTGCTCGCTGCAGGAGCCCGGAGGATTTCGGCGCAGCAGTTACATCTTTTGGCTGCTTTCCCTGCCCCCAGCCCGCTGCTGCTTTTTAAGGCAGTTTCCGAAAGGGGGGTCCATCCCCCAGGATGGCCGGAGCGTTCCCAGGAGCCCAGGAGAACTGATGTGACTGCTTGGCTGGCGAGCTGCCGTGTCCTGCGGGTACGGGCACAACCCCACGGTGTGAGGACATGCGGCGACTTGTAGGAGAGGAAAGGGGGCCTGGATTATTTTTTTTTCTTTTGTTTAGCATTTTTCTGTATCTTACGAGAAGCTGTAGGCACAGCGCTACGGCCCGCGCAAGGGCAGACGTGTCCCGTCATGCAATGCTTAGCTCTCTTCTGCTGCCCCAAAAGCCTGATCTTGCCACTATTTCCAGCAATGGGACAACAGCACCTTTTGTCTGGGTTTGCTTTGGGCAGCTGGGACTCTGAAATATGAACGCGTGTGTTTTCCCCCCCTTCCTTCTCCTTCTCCCCTTCTCAACAGGCTCAGCTGAAGTGCTCGCATAACAGATTGCGCCTCTGGAAGTCGGGCATTTGTGCACTTTTTTTCGCTTTTCTCCTGAGATAACTTCATTCCTCCCCTCGTACTGAGGCGCCTCTGCTTTGTTGTCACAGAGCTGCAGGCAGAACTGGACTCTCCGAGACAACGACTGCAGGTTATGAAGTAATATCTGCATCGTGTCATTGTTTTGTTCGACACGTGGTGATTGGGTACCTGTCGCCCTCTCTCCCGCTCTCCCAGCGGCAGGTGACAGACGTATCTGTCTCCCCGGCACTGCCAGGACTTGCCGGTGCCTCTGACTGCCACAGAGAGTCCCTCAGGTGACACTTTCCATTTTCTTCTGCTTCTGCCAGCAAAAACATTAATGTTGCTTTGGCTGCTCCTTCCCTTCACTCTGCTCTGCCAACGTGTACGTGCCGCACAGGGCTCCCCCCGCTCCCCCAAATGGCAAACTACGTGTCAGCACAGATCCAGCTGCGAGCAAACCCCAGCGCTGCAGGACCCGTCATGGGGCCTTTTGCACTTACCCGGATTATTACAAGCTATTAGTCGAGTACCTGAATGTATTGGGCTATGCAGAAAGATCATCGCTTGGTTTTCTATTTGCTTCTTCCCTTCCGCAAGCAGTCAGATGCCAAACTCCTACCCGTGCACTTCATTTTCGGTATGGATGCCCAGCCGGCGAGAAGCTAGATTGGAAATCCTTCTTCACCGCTGCATCTGGTAAACATTATCAGCTAGGGGTCCGAGAGCTTTGATTCAGGTCAGCTGGCATCAAAGGAGGCTCAGGAGTGTTTGCTTTCAATTCCAAGGGTGAACAAAATAATCTCTTCTAAAGCTCAGGCCTCCGCCTGCCCTTCATCAGGGGTCACTTCGCGCGGGGGGGAAACAGGAGAGAGAAGAAATGGTGTGCTGAGTAAAGTCTCCGCTTTGTTATTCTGTGTTAGGGACGGCGTCAGCAGCCCTCCGAAAGAGGGAGGTAACCGCGCTACCACTTGTTCAAATATTTTGAATAATAAAGGCGTTAGTTTAATAAAGAGTTGCCCTAGATCAGCATTTTTCCCCTTTGAGCCTGGAGTAGCTTTGACCAATGGTTAGTGATCTGAGAGCCGGGGCGAAGAGGAGATGGGGAGCAAGATTTAACTTTTGTAAGAGGTTTCTTTGGGTTTTGCTTTTGGACATGACAGTCACTACTGCCAGATCTTCCCTGGCTGCTGCCTCCTTAAATCCAGAGGGGTGATGTGCAAAGCTGGAAAAACATTCACTTTCCCAGCTCAGCCTCTGCCTTGCCCCAGCCATTTACCTTCCTGATTAGGCAAATTCTGCATCTGCAAATACTAATCATTTTCAGCACCTTTGCATACTCTTTCCGTCTGGTCATTTCCCTACATTTTAAATTTATTTTGTGCAAAAGGAATTATTCACTCTGATTTCTGAGCATCAGCTGCGTTCTCTCCCAGGCAGAACCGAACAGGCCGTAACCCTTCATTCCTGGTTCCGACAGTGAGGAAGAAGAAGGGTCTTGCAGGGACCGCGGGCTGCGACTCCGCTGGTCCAGCTTTGCTTCCTCAGTGTCCTTCTGCCTCACCTGGGCAGAGCAGGGCCAGCAAATCTCCTGCCCTCTCAGAGGCGCAAGAGGAAAAACCGATCAGAAAAGTGGTCAGATCCCAATGTGATCCATGCAGCTGTCAACAGTAAATCATCATCGTCATCATTATCATTATTGTTATTGTTATTGCAGTTGCCTCATGTTTGCTCTTTTTTTTTTTTTTAAGCGAAGTGACTACTGAAGCGAATTGGAGCAGCTTCAAAAGGAAGGTGTGAGAGACGCGCCCAGGGAGCCCGAGGGAGAGAGGAGGAAGCTAACCCGTATCTACCACATCCTGCATTAATGCTGGTGCTTTCTGAAGGGAGGGGAGGGCCTCTTCTTCCTCCAGCTGTACTTCTTGAGGAAGGCTCAGTAAATGCATTTAATCCAGTGCATCCCCCTCAGGCATGGCAAAGGGACACTGAGCACCCATCGCCCGGTCCAGCTGGGGAACAGGGCGCACAACAAGGTGCTGCCCATGCACTGAGCGTAAATCCCACTCAGAGAAACAACGGGAAGCAACGGTCACTTATTCCTAGAAGAATAAAATCTAATTCTGTGGAGCCAGCCATTTCCCACGCTTATGAGTTTTCTCTGGGCTTTCTGAATGTCACCCCAAACGCTGTGACCAGAGCAGACCACCATTTAAAAGCATGTTTTCAGCTTGTTGCGTGAGCGGTTGTCATACAAATCCTTCAGGCCTCCTGCTGAAAGTGCACTTCAGAAACTTCCTAACAGTTAAATGTAACGCAGCAGGACAACAGGACCTCTGGATACACACCTGATTTCTGTACTGAGAATGGGCATGCTGCTTGTTGTGGATACATAATCCAATAAACTCAGCCTATTTTCTATTCTAGAAAATATGTTCCTCAGCTTAATTTGATCCTGTGAGCAGGTTGTGATCTTTTGTAAACTTTTGCGAACGCTGTTAATCAAAATACGTCACAACAACTACTGGCAAACTGTTATTTCTGCCGCTTCCTCATCTATTTCTCTCTGCTCTGCGTGACCGCTGACTCAGATTTAATGACATCGTGGCAAGACCAGCTGAAGCCCTCACCCCAGCCTGCCCATTCGCACCACCTCGACACCCATTCAAAAAATGCTCTTTTTAGCCCTTTTTATTTTTTGTTTACCTCCCTAGCTGCTTCTTTCAAGCTCTGATCTGGTGGCACAGCCCCATCCCCAGGGACAGGGGAACTCCGTCCTGTAGCATTGCTGAAGAATTCACTGCTTCATCAGATCACAGCCTACTTGTTAAGTCACTTAAATCACATGAAAAAGTGTTCTGGCTGTGGTGAAAGGATCGGGAATAAATAATATATCTTGCTCCAAAGTGTTATTTCTACTAAAATACAGCACATTTCAGAATACAACAGTTTGATGCATGAGCCTTCCGTCATTGCCCTAGCAAGCAAACGAAATGGTCAGATATGTGCCAGGGCTGAAGGTTTACGTCTTTCCAATACCCTGCCAACTGCTTTTACCTGTGTGCCCGCTCCACCATTCATTCCTCCCCTCGGCACCTTCCCCATCACCGTCTCCTACAGCTGGAGAGCCCTTTGGCGACTCCAGCCTTGTCAAACCCCGCCTTAGACCCTGCTCCTTTTGCGCTGCCTGTTAAACTGCAAGCCGACAGCCCGGTGGTGGGCATGGCACGGCTTCGGTGTGCTGTGCCAAGGGCAGCTCTCCTGCCCTTAGCTCCCTCTGCCTTCCCCCTCTTCTGCTACCTGCAGATCCATGTATCCCTCTGGCTCTTGGCTTCAAGGAGCTGGAAAGATTAACACGCAGCGAAACAAAGCTTGTCTTTTCTTTTTTAAATTACGACACATGGATTGGCTTTAGGTTTTTTTTTTTAGCGATTTACTCTACCTTTGGGTAGAGAAGTGTGATTTACCGCCAGTGTCATCACAATGGTACATCATTTTGTGAGGGTTGTGGCTGTATCAGCTTGGAGTTGTTCACATCCGTGTAGCCTTCTCTGCTAGATGTGGGGGAATCGGGTCCTGTCAGCGTAACTGCATCCATGCCAGAGGGCTGTCCTAATTTAATTGTTACAGACGGAGTTGAAGCACTACCAAAACCATTTAGACAATCCCTTGTGCATCACGTGAAAGTACAGAAGGGCTCTCCCTGCTGAATGAGGATGCTCAACGTAGTCTATTACTTTCCACGCCGCAATAACCCATGAGTGAGGTTTGGGCAGTTACCATTCATCAGCACTTGTCCTGGTATTCGCCTACAGAAACCCTTAATACAGCAATTTTCTTTCATATCAGTGACTCTTTCCATTTTCCCTCCAACTTTGAGAGTCATCCTCCCTTCCCGGCCTTACACCCTCAAGCTTTCTGAAAAAGTAAATGCACGTGCTGCAGGTTTACCATGATTTCCATTGCACTAATCTAAATTTGATCCTAAAGCTTTGAGTTGTGGTTGAGTATAAGGACTCACTGCCTTAGATGTAGCTGGGCTGATCTCAAGAAGCACGTTTCCTTGTTTTGCTAAGGATCTGAGAAGCTACAGGAGATAACCCTCATTCGGGGCCATCTGAAATACTAATCACCAGAAGGTACGCTACAGGGCGAGGATCCGTTAACATTCACTGTTCCATTTTCCAGACACATGGCTCATTCCTTTTCCTGATGGAAAATATTTCTTTTACTGCTTGCTTTCTCCTTCTGGCTGCTCAACACCACCTCCCTGGGTCTCTTTATTCAGGATGATAGGTACCCCTCATGGGCCCAAAGTTTGAGCCTGGGAATATATGACGTTGCCTGCAGAGGTGCCTAAGATTTTGTAATTTTCTTGCACAGGAGAGGAGCGCTCTGTTTTCAGGGGACAGTGTGGAGGAACGCAGCAGTCTCACGAGCTGGCAGGGATGACAACTCATAAGCAGACCTGCTGGGGTTGACAGCTCCTGCCTACCAGCGTGCTCCACCACAAAAAGGCCCAAACTCCCCCACAGCCCAGTTACCTACAGGCACGGGGGTGATTTTGGTGTGTGTTTAAGAATGACCCACTAGTGTCATGTGCTATGAGCCCTCCCACGTGGACATGGTGGCTATAGTTCTGGGGCAGATGGGTGCTGAGGTTTCTGTACATGGCCTGGGGGTGGACACCCCAGCCTTCCCAGCATTAAACCATAATAGAGAAGAACCAGATGTCCCGAGCTGGACTCCTGTGACTTGAGCACATCAGAACATGTTGTACCAGGAGCTACAGAAAATAATCTCTCCTGACATGGGAAGCCTTTTATTTTATTATTACTATTATTAAGTTACTTTCCAGCATGGGCGCACACAGTTGAAGAAGGGGGAAGGGAAACTGCTTGCAGGATTCAGATGGCAGGGATCCATGGCTTGCTCCAGCTGATGGGTGGGAGACACTATGTGAAAACAAATATGCGCTCTTCCTCTCAGCTCCGTTGGCAGGAACAGCAAGAGCCGGATGCAAAAGAACAGGGAGCTGGTTTGATCCTTCTGTTCTGCCCAGCTGGATGCCAAGGAGGAGTCTTTGAGGCGGGGGGAATGGTGCTTGGCCTGCACCAGACCAGGCAGGAAAATACTTGGTGCCTGGAGTCCATGTTATCACCACTTCATCACACAGCTGTACCAGTCCGCATCCGTTAATGGACAAATGCACCCATTTCACAAGGACGTTGTCTGGTCTTCCATCCCCCCCTGTAATTAATCACAGACACAACAATGCCACCTGGCAGAGGATTTTAATTTTTTTCATTAGAGAGGAAGAACCTTAAATAGTGTTCAGAAACACAGTAGCGACACACGGCTGTGTGAATAATTTTTAATTGTGCTCTTGTCGTGGTTTAACCCCAGCCAGCAACTAAGCACCACACCGCCGCTCACTCCCCTCCCCTCCCACCCCCAGCAGGATGGGGGAGAGAGCTGGAAGGGTAAAAGTGAGAAAACACGTGGGATGAGATAAAGACAGTTTAATAGGTAAAGCAAAAGCCACGCACCCAAGCAAAGCAAAACAAGGAATTCATTCACTTGTTCCCATGGGCAGGCAGGTGTTCAGCCATCTCCAGGAAAGCAGGGCTCCATCACACGTAACTGCTACTTGGGAAGACAAATGCCATCACTCCCAACATCTCCCCCTTCCTTCTTCTTCCCCCCACTTTATGTACTGAGCATGACATCATATGGTATGGAACATGCCTCTGGTCAGTTGGGGTCAGCTGTCGCAGCTGTGTCCCCTCCCAACTCCTTGTGCACCCCCAGCCTGCTCGCTGGTGGGGTGGGGTGAGGAGCAGAAAAGGCCTTGAAGCTGTGTAAGCTCAGCAGTAAGAAAATCATCCCTGCTTTATCAACTCTGTTTTCAGCACAAATCCAAAACATAGCCTCATACTTGCTACTATGAAGAAAATTAACTCTATCCCAGCCAAAACCAGCACAGCTGTGCCTAACTGCGGCACTAAAGAAGAGTCAAAAGCAACACAGGTCTTAAAGAGTAAAAGGGACTCACTATACCTAGAAGAAAGGTTAGAGATTGTCAACATCTCAGCACTGGAATAACCCAGCTATCCCTTGAATAGTCCCCTTCAGAGATAGGGTTAAAGTTAAAATTCAGGTTAGAGTAACGTTAATGGTTGGGAAAGGGACAAAACCTAAAGCATTGGACTGCCAGGGCAACGTATCCCCCGACAACCTTCTTCCTCTGGGCCATGGATGCAGGCCTTGGGCTGTAGATGAGCTGAGGTAAGAATCTGGGGTAGTGTTAGGGTTAGGGTTGGGACAGGAACAGGGGGACAACTGGAAGAGGAGCTCTGGTTAGCATGGGGCTGCCAAGGGGCTTCCAAAGTAAGGAGGAGGCAGCAAAAATGTTTATACCCAATAACTTTTTCATTTATGTAATGGCTGGGGGTCTTGTCCCAGGGCTCATTCCACACCTAGTGTTAGGGTTAAGGTATGTCTTACCTGAAACATTGTTCCTCTGACATCTTCATCGGGACAATGGCTGGCCATCCCTAGCTATAGTTAACTGAAGGTAAGGATTTTGCTTTAGGAGGGAGAGAAGCCCTGAAGCTTCAGTTGATGTTGTGTTTCCCACAGGCTGCCAAAAGAAGCAGAAATCTCCTAAAAGATCATTCCTTTGACAACTGCTAGATTTGGGCTTTGAGTTCTCAGCAAAGAGTTCATCACATGCGCAGTGTTAGAGTTGGGTTCAGTGTTGGGAAAGGGACAAAGCCTAAAGCTCCAGTTAGCATGGCACTGGTGAGGGGCTTCTGAATGAAAGTGTGGGCCACAGAAAGATTTCTCCTCTGATCGCTTTTTTTATCTGGACCATTCATTGCTCTGGATACCCGGTTGGGAGATCAGACTTTAGGCCTAGGGATGGAAGAGGGACAAAGCCTAGATTTCCAGTTGGCATGAGTCTGCAAAGGGTTTGGAAAAGGTTGGAATGAACAGCAAAAAACTTACCCCTCTGCTAATTTTTTCGTCTCAGCCATGGCTGAGTTTTCTTATCTACAGAGCAGCCTGCACCTCGGCTTAGGGTTACAGTGAGGATACTTACAGGTCTTATAGCTCCATCTGGCACGGGGTTGTTAATGCACTGCCAAAGGCAAGGAGAGGCTGCAAAGAGTTTTCTCCCCTCACAACTTCTTTATCTTGGCCATGGCTTGGTCTCTGTGGCAAATGCTCAGCTCACACACAGGGTTTAGGGTTAGGCTCGGGAGAATGTCAAAGCCTGGAGCTCCATGTGATGTGGAGCTGCCAAGGAGCTCCCTCAGAGGGAGGGACTGGCTTCATTAGGATTTTGCCTCTGAAAATTTCATCATTGGTGTGGCTTGTGCTACTTGGTGACAGTCCAGCCAAGGCAAGTGGTTAGGGTTAGGGTTAGGAGAGGGAAAATCCTCAAACTCCAGTGAGGTTGTGGCCGAAAAGGGAGGGTGCAAAAATATTTCTTCCCTGAAAGCTTCTTGATTTCTGCTATATTCTGCTAATTTTGTGGTCCTTGGAAAAGGGCTTAGCCTATGCCCAGTGCTAGGGTTTGGGTTGGGAGAGGAACAAAGCTTAAAACTTCCATCAGCTTGGGGCTGTCAAAGGAAAGGACAGGCTGCAAAAAGACTTCTCTAGGAACTTTTTCATCTGACCCGTGGCTTAGCATCCTTGATTAAGGCTCAGTCAAGACCATTTGTTAAGGGATGTCAGTAGATGTTTTTCTCTCTGCGTCAGCAGGAGTTGGATCAGACTACATTTGTTTATTCTCCTCCTCAGGGTTCAAGTCAAACCTTACTTAGATGTTATGTAGAAGCCCTTTGAAATAAAACTCCCACCCAAATCTCACAAACTTGGCTGTACCCAGTGATTGCTCACAGTGCTCCAAAGGAAGAATATATCATTGATGTGAGGTAGACACCATAAAAAACTCAATGGGACTGATGCTTCTTGGATGTGCAAACCAGAGGATATGAACTTTGGACAAATCTATCATTTTCTTAAGGTGGATAGAAGTCTACCAGAACTTGGTCATGAACAGATTCTGGTCATAACTTCATACTTGCAAGTCTGTTGACATTTCCACTTAAGTAGCACCAAGTAAGTCCCTCCTGGGACATGGGCAATTCAACACTGTATTGCCACAACAATTGAGCTCTTCAGTGGGCAGTCATACATGCAAGAGGTTCAGCCAAACGGGTCACAGTATGCATGCTTGGGCAGGACAAGAAAATTTCTAGCCTTCAGTTTTTCTTTCTTGCTCAACAGAATCAGTGGGACAGTTCACTAGTCCCAAAACCTGAACAATACCTACTAAATGTGTGCTTCAACCAGGGAGTGGAAGGAAGGAAAGTAATGCTATCCTCTTACAGCCTGGCCCTGCTAAGAAGGTGATGGGGAAGGGCAGGGCTCGCTTTGAGGTGCTGCAATGTGAGTACAGCGAGAAATCAAAAAAGCATTTGAAGCTAAATAAATTCTTCTTGGCAGAAAAAATTGAATTAAGGAGAAATGGAAGAATAGTAGGAAGGGTGAAATTATGAGAAAAGGAATCAGTGGGGAAAGAGAAGGCCAAGGACTCCCGTTAAGGGGAAAGGGTAGCGATTAGAGTGGGTGTGAGATACAGGAGAACCTTCAGAACGCTTTGTCTCCTACATCTGCAGCACTAAAGGGGCCAAGGAGCTAATGGCCAGTGGGTCAGGAGTGTGAACGGCCCAGTGGGATGAGGAAGGACGCTCATGTACTGGCATTCATGCCTGGCACTTATCTGAGGCAGAAATAGACTTGACAACTCACATAGGTTTGCACGTATCGAAGCCATCAGCTAATAGCCATGCCTAGGTAACAGGAAAAAGCGTGATTCATAGGAAAACTTGTGGAAAAATGTTCACCCTCCCCTAGCGTTTCACGGATGGCAATCTCCAGGACACCACCACCTGCACCTGCCACTGACAACTCGAACAACAGGGATCGCTGATGGTGCAAGTGTTGTGGGTGACCTCACATGACCAGCCAACCTGTGCTCAGACAACTGCATTCATGGAGCAACGAGACCCAGGAGCAGCCTGCTGTGCTGCCCAGCTGCCACATCAAGCACCCAGCAAAACTGCTCTCACGGGTTAATCCAAAGTGCTGCAGGTAACCCCTAGCAGCAACAACCCATCTTTGGATGTCAGAGAGGGCAATACAGGGACTTGTACCTTAATTTGGTATTTCCTGGTTTGCCACCCTGAGCTTGGTGCTCTGGAAAGATGTTCGTACTCAGCACCAACAAAGGCTGGGGCTGGCAGGGGCAGGTGGGTGCAGAGGTTGTCTTGTAGTTCGTTTTTCATTGAAAATACAGTTTAGCACACAGTGAGACGTGCTAGTATGTCCCATCACGTGCTTGCACCTGCACGCAGTTAAACGGCTTGTTGGATCAAGGCCACAAGGAAAACATTTGCTGGGATGGAAGAAGAGAAGGACAAAAAATACAAGATCAAAACAAAGCACATGGCACTCGTANATACAAGATCAAAATAATGCACTTGGCACTCGTATCAAGGACCTGTTTTGGTGCCACACGGATCCCAGCTCTTCCCAAAAGCGTACAGGGCTCAGGGCACAACCCGTTTCAGGTCATGCTGCAATCTCAGCCACGTTACAGGTCTGCAAGCGCCAGACCAAGCATCAGTTTTCAGAAGCATGGATGCAAAGCTAACATGAACTGAAAGCAAGTTGTTTATGCCCCCGCTCAAAAACATGGCATTCAAATCCTATTCAGAATTAGCCCTGCAAAAATCATGCAAACTTAATAGCTCATATCAAAGTTGGCCTTACTTCAGGAAAATTTCTGTTGCCTTTGTAAACACAGCTGAGTCTCCATTTTTCTCCTTCCTATTGGCAACATACTTCACTTACTAAATAAAGATATCTAAACAATCTCTCTTTGTACAATAATTTTTATGCTTTCCCCATCAGTCTATTTCAGTCAGCTGCCCCTACTCTGTGCAGTGCAGTACAGTGCAAAGCAGCATTCAGAGTATGCATTAAAAATGTTGGGAGTTTTGGTCAAAATACTAACAAGAAAAATCAAAATTTTCTGGGTGTAAATGCAGGGTGAGAGAAAGCCCCTCTTTCCTTGTGTCTCTCTCTGAGACAATGTCCTGCTACTGTTTCCATTACAAAAATCTAATCTTTCTGGACAGAACTAATGGTGCAAATTTACTCCAGCATAAAATCTAGTGTTCAGAATCTACTAAAAATCTTTTCCATGCATAAAATATTTCATTTCTCTATTTTATATCCTCAAATCACTATTGCTCAAAACCCATCAGTTATTTCTGCAACATAAACACTTACTTTATAATGAAATTGCTTTCATTTTTGCCTTCCCTTGGAACTCCCTACAACTGATTTCTATTCATCCCCACCCCGAGAGGGGCATCATCCTGGGCAGAAACATCTGCTCAAGGAGAACTGGAAACCAATAGCTTTTCCTGTCCAGTTATTTTAGACTTTATGTCGATAAGCAGAAATTACTGTTCAGCAGACTACCACTGACTTCAACCGGCTTTTGGGTTGAGGGCAATCCCAGCAGCAGTCCCTCAAAAATAATCCAACCAGGCGGTTATCTGAAGCAAATTGACAGCTTCTCCAGCCACCCAACCAGCACCAAGGGTGCAAAACGGACCAGCGAACCTCTCCCTGCACCTCCAGCTGCAAACAGCAGCAGTGCTGTACCCAGCCTGAATTTCTGCCAGATATTTATCCTAAAAACCAAGAGCAGCATTAGCTTTGAATGCAGATGGGCTAGGCCAGACGCTCAATGCACTTCAGCCTCAGTCTAGTGATTTCCCATGTGTCAATCCAACCCCAGCTTTTTTCTAAAGCTCATCCTTAGGTGAGGAGAAACCCCTGTGAAACAAATTGTTATGCTGCTGGTGTAGCCTGGTCCCTATTAAAATAAAATGTGGGATGATGATGAGAGGGCACACGCATTACTAGGTCAAGAGGGAAGAAAACAGTGTGCTTACCAGCGGTGTCATCTGAACAGCAGCATGGGCTCTGTAACTGATACGTGATATTTTAAGCATGCGTGAGTCCTTCTCACATGCTGCAGGGAAAAAGCAACTCCTCTGAGACTTGGGAAGAAGGATTTACTTGCCTCCCTATGCCTCAGCTTACGAGTGCGCTCCATTAATTTGGTTTTAAATGACTCTGAAGACAGCGCGCAGTTACCGTCTAATCTACTCAAATAAATGATTTGGTTGGGGAAAAAAAAAAATAAAAATGTTGTCATTTCCATCTGAGAGCGAGCGCTTCTCACACCCCCAGCTGCACAGGCAGACCTTTGTTCAATAACCCCTACGCGCATTTCCAGTGGCCGGCACAAATTGTGCCTGGCAGAGAGAGGATGGGTGCGGAGAGCATCCCACTGGCATGCCGGCCCAGTGGCTAACTGCAGTTGGGATGGGGGACAGAGAAACCATGCTGGTCCGTTCACACTGCCAGATTTCCCTAAAGGACATGTTTTTCCCTACCCCCCCGCGCTAGACCAAGTTTAGACCCCTTGCAAATGCACTGTGTCGCCAGTCATTACCGAGCTGCTGCAGGGCTTGTAACGCAGCTCCGTGCTTCGATCATTGTGAAAGAAGTGAGAGAGAAGAGCCACGTACAGAAGAACATTGATTTTTAGATGGCATTTTGTTTCAGAGTAATACTCAATTAGAAGAGATTGAAACATCTCCCATTAGGCTTCTGGAAAAGAAACCTCCCCCACATTTTGACAGCAACAGGCGCAGGTGAGGGCTGTTCGCCCCTGTGCTGCATATAGTCCCCGTGCGAGGGGCAGCCCGCACCAGCTCCCGCCTTGGACAGGTGTGAGATGGAGATCCAGCCCATCTCACGCCATAGGGCTGGGCAGAGGGGGACACGGCTCATCCCATAGGCTGGGGCTGGGATGAGCCATTTCTCAGGGTCCTGCACAGAAGAGACGGCTGTGGTCTGTCTCCAGTCCTGCACATGGGAGTCTCAATCCATATGCTAGACACATGCCACTGTCCCCGTGTTTCAACAGAGAAGATGATGAGTGTCACGATAGAAGGAGATGAAAGGTCTGGCTGATTTTTGCATCACGCTCAGCTTCAAACAGGCATCAGAAAGACTTTTTTCCTCCATGAGAAGACAGAACAAGCCTAGAAATAAACACTGATTATTCGCTCCATCTGCACTCATATTGCTGGAAATAATTTTGAACTACAAACGTACTAAGGGCACCTTGTGTTTGTACAGAAGCAGCACCACCCATGGAGTGATTCAAAAGGAAAAAGTTTGGTTTAGCCTCCAAGTTGCACTCACCGCTTAAACAGCCTCTCTGTTAGGATCCAAGCTCCCCCCCCCCCCTTTTTTTTTTTTTNTTTTTTTTTTTAATGCAAATGACAAGAAAATGCATAAAATGTACAAGACTTAAGAATTAGACAGCACGAATTTTGCTCAGCAAACATGTTACCGAAGCCCAGCAGATCCAGAAAGTAGGAAACTTGCTATGAACAGGGGTAAAGTGGCAGGTTTTAATAACCAGCAAGTGAGGACAGGGATGGAAGAGCAGCAATACCACCAAGTTATTTCAGTCAGCTGCATAACGTCTGCACCATAAAAGTTCCTGCTTGTACTGCAAACACAACTGCTAACTTTCTCTCCTGGCATGAAGGTTTCTTCGGATCAGATCAGAGGTGCTGAAGCGAAATTTAACTGGCAGTTTAATTCTGCTACTGTACAGCGCCTGCTTTATGAACAGACAGCATCTACATCTGGAACTGTCAATCCCAAACCTTTAATTTACTTCAGAACGGAAGGAAAGAAGGAAAAAAAAGGGGTGGGTGGGTGGGTGTAAGAATGCCACATGGCAATGCCTCACATTACAAACACGTATTTGCAAAATTATAATAAGAATGCCTCAATCACAATGCTAATTTTACACAAAAGTAGAATGGCTCCAGAAATGAAACAGAAAGACACCCTTTTTTGGTCTTTTTCTGGCTCTTCTAGTTGCATTAGACATGCAAACTACACGTATTTGCTTTTTCAGATGAACACATGGGAGACAATGAAGCAATCTCATCCCTGGCAGGTGCTGGGTACCTACTTAAAACATTTTACTAAACTTTCCAAGTCAGCCTTTCAGCTGAGCCAGAAGTGAAAAGACAGTATCAAGTCCAGGTTTGTGAACTCTGGCTGATGCCACCCTGCCAAATGCCCCGTGACACCAGAACCTCGGTGCTCGCTGTTCACCTCTCCTCTCAGCCACAGCAGGGACGATATGGAGCACCAACAACTGCCTGCTCGGGTGGAAAGCCCTGGAAGAAGTTCCTCCGGTTCTTCCCATGCCTCCGGTACAGAAACTCGGGGCACGCAGAGCGAGACGTGCTTTCGCAGCACCACGAGAAGAGGCTGTCTAGCTGCGGTGTTGGTTAAAGGTTTAAAGACTTCAGAGCAGGATGAGAGACAGGTCGAGGCTGAGTTTGCAGCCTGGGGAGGAGCTGGAGTCAGGGAAGGGAGGGAGGAAGATCCCAGACTTCCCAAAGCATCTCAGACCCCAGACTAAAGAAAGACGAGACAACCATCAAAAGGAAATTGTTACAAGCACATCAGCAATTTCTGCCCCAGACTATGTTTGGAGTGCTCACCAAGTAATAAGAAAAGAGCTGTTTTTAGAAACCCTTCCTAAGTGGCTGGTTACTAACCCAACAAACCACCCTGCATTCGTGAGGTCACCCCCGGCTGTGGCTGTGGCCAGAGCAGCTCCATGCACGGCTACCAGAAAGCCCCACGCTTTCAGCAAATACGCTCTCAAAGGGGATGCTCTCCCTTGCCTCACCCCCCAAAAGCTTTTCCAAGGCTCTCCAGAATCATCACATACTGGCGCGTTAAGGGACGTCGAACTAATTATGCATGTTTATACTCCCAAAATGTTCTCGCTGAATGATTTAATTCCTGTTATTAGCACTTGACACGACGGACTGGTTTTCTCGACAAGACTGCAGCTCCACTCAGCGCTCAGGCAATCCCCCGAAGAGCAATCCCGAGACATTCCTGCAGCTGAGCCGCACCTGGGCAAGCTGGGTGTCACCTCTGGAAGGATCGATACCGGTGACTGAAAGATGTATGGCACTCTCAGCTGCGCAAGTACCGTGTAGGATCCCTGACACCAGCCAGCACCCAAAATCATTGGTGTTTATCTGCTCACCCATCACTTGCATTAGCTTTCTCACTGCTGGGATGATCCAGTTCCAAAAAGCTCCACTGCTGCCTTGTACATCTTAAATTATACATAGAGTGCTCTGCCACAGGAGAAGAGCAATCAAAGTGATTTATTTCTGGGTGAACAGAAAGCATCCCCTTTGTGTCAGAACAGTAATTACCGTGGGCCACATTCCAGCGCTAGCCTTGGTCACAGCAGAAGTTACTAGAACAGAGATGATTTGTGACGTAAGGTATTTCTCAGCAGGTATCGGGATGTTGGTTTTCAGCCCTAAAGCATCTACATTAAATACCACATCTTTAATTATTTCAATTTATCTTTAATCAAAAGATGTGTAACTGCAGTGCCTCCCTTTCTCTTTGCTGATAGCTGTTCCCATAGATACACAGAAAAGCAATTAATTAGTGCAAATTTTAGAACAGAAATAGCTATGCAGATATCTGTGAAGATGCTAAAAATGTCAGGAGAAAAGCAAGATAAATGTCAGTGTTATTAAAAATAAATGTCTACTTAATGCAACATTTACCTAAATGTTTGCCAGGAAAACAGTAAACACAGAATTTAAATCCTGATGTAGCACAACTACACACAGAGGCTCAAAGGGTACACTCCACCCCTGCCCTGAAAGGCAGCTCGAGATGAAAATCTCATTCCAAGCCTTGATATCATCTGCGCTAGCCCTCTGCACAAAAGTGGATTTTATCCAACATACAGTGACTTTGTAAACAACCCACTTCCTTCTACCAATACTGAGTTTAGCTTTCTAACATTTCCTTCCACATCCACGGGGGTGCCTTATCAAACCCCACACCCTGGCAGAGTGTCGGGATTTATACTCCCTTTTCCATCCGTCGGGGCCTCTCAGTCGCTGTTCTGCAGGACCGAAACCTCGGGTCCCCACAAGACCTGCTGCCCTGAGCTCTAAATATAAGCCCCTGTACCCGGCAAATAATAAATGAGCGTTTCTTCCATTCTCCCAGTTTATCAAGTAATGCAGATGGCTCTTCCAGTGAGCCGACTTATTCATCACCTCAGCAGTCGCCAGCCTGCATGCATATCTGCAAACATTATCAGTAATGATTTTATGTTTTCCAGCAAGCTACTGATGCAAGTGTTAAATAGCGAAAGGCCAGCAAACGATCCCCGAGGAACCCCGCTATACACACACCAACTCAGAGACGATTCCCTCCATCCATCTCCATTTGGAGACCTGTCAGCGTCAAAACCATTTTCTGTTGGACATTGTTCATTTTGTCTTTGGATCAAGATGTGAAGGAGGCCCACTCAGAAGATTACTGCATCTTTTATCAGGCAAGCTTGTAATCTTGGCAAAGTAAAATACATCAAGCTGATTTGACAAGATCCGCTTTCCTTCGGCTCAGGTAGATAGACACTAACAAAGTGGTCCTCCCTTAATTCGTTATTAAAGGAGTACTATTTCAGTTGCTCCATTATTTTGCTTTGGATCAATGTCAAGCTGACAGACCTACACTTACCACCAGCACTTTATTTTCATAGCATGTTAGCAATACGCTTTTTTCCACTCACTGACTAAAAAGCAACGTGCAGAGGGCAACAGAGGTCCTCTCTCCAGGTATTTAAAAATTCTCGGACATGAATTTCTTGGATTTAATGACTCTACAATGTTCAGAGTCAGCAGCTGTCCTGCATAACCTTCTCTAGCTGCTGTCTCAATGGAAAATACTTCAATTTCATCTTCTGTGATAGAGCTGCATCTTCTGTTTGCTAGGCCATGCAAAACTGTGCATTGGCACCGGCTTGAACACCAATCTGAATAGAAACCACCAAAACTCAGCCAGTCTCCACGTTGAAGATTCAAAGCTTCTGCCTGAAAAGCTCCTGGAAGCCGGTTTCATCTCTGCACAAGCTCATCCTCTCAGCTCCGTGAGAATAACTTCTTTTCTAGAACATCTTTAAGCATTTCTGGCTGAGCTATAACAATTTCTTTGACGCTTGCGTGATGGACTAGGAGGGAGTATAGAGAGCTTCACACCAAAGAGAGTTAAACCTCTCCTAAACTAGAATAAAATAAAAGCTTTGTTCTACTTAATGTGGGTTATGAGCAAGACTTTGGATCACTTCCTAATTTGACCAGACTGATTTATTCCCCCCCCAAAAGCCGTGCTGGAAGCGATCACTCTAACACCAGGGTAAGACTCAACTTCATACACATCACAAGAGCAGTGACAGAAACCAGCAAATGTCCTTAACGTGCACCGGCAGCTCCTAAACCTGCAGGGATGGGACTGCCTGACAGCTGAGACCTTGACACTGTTCAGGCTAATAAGCACACGCTTGACTAAGATTTGAACATCAGTTATAATTGCCATCTGCATAATTTTGCCTCAGCCACATAGAAACAGTGGCAGGCCCACATTTCCAGAATATTCAAGGAGGAAATTCAAGATGTTAATATGTACCTCCCCCTCACAGGCTGAGGGTAAAGGTACACTAATTATTCTGGTTTTTTTTTCANCGCTGCGGGTAGATCTTCTGTGAAGTTTTGAGCGAGATGTAAAAACTCATCTTCCTCGTGGAGGGCAAAAGGAGATATCTGCAGACCATAAAGATTGCATTTGCATAGCCTAGATATTATCAGCTAATATAGAAACATAATACCTTTTCTTAGTATCCCAGTAATATCTAACCCATCCTAATTTCCTGTTTTTTCTTTCAGAGACGGCACGTCAGAACAGCCGTGGCAGCAAATACACCCTTCAGCAAGCTGGAGATGTTGCACAGAGTGCTCCTGCATGCGCACCACAGGAATTTTTGTGGAATGGCCCCCATTAGATGCCTGTTGGCAATCCTTCCCTTTCCATTGCTTCAGCTCACTCCGGCTGCTCAATGCACAACAGCAGCAACGGTCTATAGCCAGACACACTTGAGTGAACAACGTAGTTCTGCTTAAGGAGAAGTTTGTATCATGAGAGATACAGCTCTTCATCCCTCTCAGAGAAAAACCACCCTCTCCTCAGTAACGTTTTAAAAACCCATTGCAGAATCTACTGGAACTGCTTCCAACGACAGAAACCACGCTGTCAGTATGAAAGACGAAACTGCAACCTAAGAAAGACTGAATGCCCACTTTTGTGCAAAAACGCAATCCTAGAAAGCTACAAAAACATTTGGAAACAACAGCTCTTTTATTTGGCCGCAATACTGCCCTCGTGTTCAATCCGGTTCACCCAATAAGACAACCCCGTATCATTAAAGATGATCTCATCGAAAAGCAGTTCCTAGGAAGTTTTCTTGCATAGGAGGCTTTAACCGCCAGCCCTGATGCAGCCTGACGAGCAGCGGTGTTTGCTCAGCACATTCTGGTGGTTTCGGAGACAAAGCCAGCATTCCCAAGGCTCGAGATAATCAAGCAGATGAAGTCATGCCCTCCGGATGCTCCAGAAAGAGAAATGGATTTGGGGGGGTGAAGCGGGGGGGGGGGCGNGGAGAAGTCAGACTCACAGAGAGCCCATCAAAACACAGGCACTACAATGGAGCATCTAGGTCTAAGTGCTCTCCCAAAGGACAAAGATCTTTGGTGGCTACAGGGGGACCCTAAAGCTTCTTATTTTAGAGATTTCAATTAAATGTCACCTTGTTATCATCCCCATCTCTTTCAAGGAAGGTACTGCTAATACCAGTTGACAACACGTAGGAATAAAAGGCGAATCACGTGCTTTCAACAAATCCTTCCATTTTGGAGCCCGCTTAGGGAGCAGGCAAGGGCAGAGGAGGAACACAGAGCAGTTCTCGGTAGCGATACTTCAAAGGCAGCCCAAGGTTGGGAAGCAGGCGAGGATTAGATATTGATAACCACAAACATTTTTGAAAGCAACTGGGGTTTTAAGAGCCCTTGGGTTTCAGAGTTCAACTCCAACTGCTTAAGGGAAATAGATTTTCAGCCCTTTCTAGCAAATCCTATACTAGTTGCTTAAAAACTGAAATCATTGTATTGACCTACCCCTGAACTCCTGCGCCTTCTTTTTATATTCATCTCTGCCTGCGAGCCCTCCAGGGAGGGATCTGGCCTCACACTGCAGCATATTTCTGGGGCTTACATTGCAATTATTATAATGGACAGCTTTCTTTTCAGATTGGGGGAGAGTTTGGTGAAAATCCTTTCTATTCGCATGTGTTTTCAATCATTTTTCCTCCTTCTTACACACACCTCTCTTTCCAATTCAAAAATATATCATCTCCCTGCAGATAGCACAGCTGGATGGGTACAGCTCATTACTTTCTTAGAAGCTTCTTCCAAATTCCTTATTTTTATTTTAACTCTTGCTTTGTGCTTTCTTCCACCTGGGTACAGATTATGGGCACGGTCTCTGCTGCGGGATGGAAGTGTACTGTATTCCAGTTATCAGCTGCACCTTAGATATGGCCACCTCTGGATAAACCGGAAAACTCTCACGGGAGCATTTTTGGAAGGAAAGCCCATGCCAGGTGCCATGCCAGAATTTCTCTCCATAGGAAACAGGCAGCTGCGGTCAGGCTCAATTCACTCCTATTGCTGCTGAAATGGCAGCATGAAACTTTAACAGCGAAAATAGTTTACGCTTAGGCATTCCAGCCATAGACAAAAACATAGCTAGCATCTCTGTTGTCAAACATCCCGCCGCCTCTCGCTGCATTGATTTCACTTCATGCTGAGTCTAGTGGCAAAATCCCAGCGCTAATGAAGTTAATGGGAGTTTCACCATTGGATTCAAGAGGGTTGGGATTTCACACAGACCCTTCAGTCATAAAATTCCTTCCGCTCACCTCTGAGCTTAAAGACTGTGCCCGTTACACCCAGCAGGGAGGATCTGGGGCTGATCCAATATCCTTTTAAGTTAATGGAAAAGCTCCCACTAACTTTAATGAAGACTGAGATAAATGGTTAGTGGATGAGAGCATTTTATTTGAGAAAGGAAGATGCTGTTCTACAGACACTTATATCATCTTTTTAACCCCTCACGTACTTTTTTTGTGTTTCTCTTATCCCCCACATTGATCTCAGTTGTTGCCAATAATGATTGTGCTACAGTGGGGGAAAGGAGCCTCCCACCATAATCATTCAGGTTTTCACCCTTCCTTCCTCCTACCATTTAATGTGAGCAGCATCTATTGAGGAAGTCTGAATATCAAAAGAAGCATTCAGGAGAGAAAAATACAAAGATGTAAAAATGCACTAGAAAAAATAACCTGCGCAACCGCAGCTGAGAATATGGCATNCCTACAAAAAATAACCTGCGCAACCGCAGTTGAGAATATGGCATGGCTGCAGTTATGCCCGCAGCTTACAGCAACCTCTCTGCATTAAGGTAATGTCATTTGTTGGGAGGAGACGTTGGTAACCAAACCGCTGTGACGGCTGAGTTGTGCTTAAGGGAAAAGTATTACTTTTGTACTGATGCCAATCAATAGATCTGAGTTAATGCTCTTCCCTTTCTGCATGAGTATCGGTGGAGACTCACTCCTCCTCCTGATCTTTCCTGTCACCCCCCTGTCCTTCTTGCTGCATCAAAAACTCACACTTGGGTACCTCAGCTTTCTCTTGTTCTACCCCACACTCAGTTTTTCTTCAAATACCATTCCACAGGGCACCTCCTTGAAAAGGGCTTACTTATACCTCTTACTACTGCCCATTTGTTTTAAATCCCAGCCCTACAACTGGGAGGCAGCTTCTTCTATCCTGGATGAAGCAAGACACGAGGAAAGAGGTTGCCCTGATAATCCAGGTAAACTAGATCTGATATAAGTCTCCGAGACTGTAGGACTCTGGATGTCAGCAAGAGCTGGGCGACACTGAAGCCCATATGAACATTGTGCAAACCTGCACTGTGTTCCCCCAAACCACTGGCATGAAACAGGGCTTTTCTTAGTATTTCACACCTTTATTTTTACTGCTGTCTTTAAGCCCTATCCTCAGTATTACAGCATGCTTGAAAACTGAGCATAAAGTCGCAGGGCCATGTGCAGGGCTGAAACGACAGTCACAGTTACCTGAAGCATCAGCCAAGGGGTTTTAATTCTGTGCCACTGGAGGGAAACACGTCTCAGTCCTGGCCTTCCCACCCTCAAGCCCCCACATCCCCATTTTTTAATTTTTTGGATCCCAAGTATATTCTCAGAGCAATGTATTCAAATGGAAATGAATAATCACCAGCTTAACAAAAGTCATTAATCCCCTGTAAGCACGCTTCTACATGAATCTATTAATTCTCATTTCCAAGTTTTCAGAATTAAAGTAAGTGTTTGATATAGTACGTGCTACCTATTCTCTTTAATTAAACAACCTCCCACTGTTGAAGTGGGTGAAATATTTCATCAGTCAACAGCACACACAGCCCTCATGGAGAAAGTTTCCGGACTTGCCTGAGGCGCAGTAAAACACTGAACATCAGCTGAAGTTTCTTGGCTCACATTAAATCCCATTTGTGGCAGAGGCAGTAAGGGAATTAATTCCCTGGCATCTTTACGACACACACCTTAAGAGAGAATTGCACAGTTCAGATTTATATTGAATAACCTGTGCACCCTTCTTCACAGACTAAAGCGCGGTTCAGATCAACAGCAGAAATAAATGATTAATAACATTGCTAATCACCTGAATGACAGCAAATCAGAGACCTATAGGAAACAGTTTTGCAGCACCAATACAATTTCAAGTGAATGAACATCCATTCACTAATGCGATTCGCCACTTGGCAACTCCGGCAAGGAATTTGAGTAGCAGAGGGATACACTGTCTAAACAGTGCTGGAAAAGGAAGAGAGTAGCTGTGCTTATATTTCTTAGTGCTGCAAAGCATGTGGAAAAAATAGGAGCTGTAACAAGCCAGTGGCAGAAAACACATAGTACCATTTGTTTTTCTAATTCTTTTTTTTCATTCCCTCTATTTTTGGGGGGGTCTACGAAGAGTGTATACAACATACAGAAGTAATTTTGTGATTTATCGTTCTCATAAATAGAAAATGGAAACATACCACTGTCAAGAAGATGGACTTTTACATATCCCAGACAAGCAGAAGTCTGTAGAGGCTTTTTAATGGTGTCTCACAAGCAGGGCCCAAGCTTGTGCTTTTAATTCTATGCGTGATCGAGAAATCTCACATACTAAGTACACAGATAGAAGAGAAGGCCACAACACTGAAAGCATTGGGGCAGTAGAGACACTGTGGGTCATTTGATGAGGGTGCCCCGCACCCACGCAGGATCATGACCCTGCTTGTACAGAGGAGCTTCGGACTAGAGGAGAGGAGAGCAGGAAAGCTGAGCATGGAGCAAGCAGACTCACCCAAAAGAGCTCGGGCACTTCAGTAAGTCATGTTTTGGTGCCCAGAACTAAAAACTGGTGATTGCTTTGAGACTTTTAAGCTTTTAGGTCACTTTGAACAAGCTTCCCTTAAGTGTGCGCAATGCAAGCCATTCCCAAAAGTCCCAGAGGACTGACACCATTCCCTTGATGGAATGAGATTACAAGGAAAACTTGGGTCATCCAAGAAACATCATCTAATAACAAAGTCATCTCTGGCAGTCCCAGTGGACCGCAGCGTAGGAGGCTGTGAATCACTGAAGACGTGGGAAAATGGCAGCAAGAGAAAGAAAAAAAGACCAGCTTGCAGCAGATAAACAGGTGTAACCTCGCTAACTCCTTCTGCAAGCAGTTGTCAGAACCCGATCCCTGCCTGGAAGCTCGCTGCTCTTTTCTTTAAGTAGCCAAGCTCTGATACTAAACATCTTGTAATGAATTCCTGAGTAATTACTGCAATATCAAGCTTGTGAATCCAGCCAGCAGAGAAGAAAGGAACATCGCTAAGCAGCAAGGACTGAGAAGCTGAAATGAAGAGAACCCAAGAGGAACAAACTGCCAAATTTCAGCTACGGTTTGTGTTATACCACTAAACCATCGCAAGATAAACATCAAGACCCATGAGATGAACACATTGAAAACAACCATTCATAATCTAGCCTTTGAGCTCATTTCCATATTGATGAAGTTTTCACTACAGTGGCGCAACAAGTGACTATCTCAAAAACAAGTCCCGCAACTGGGAAGATGCCAGGGGACTGTCTGTTCTGTAATTCCAGAAGACTGAGGGAAAGTATGTTTCTACACTTAGAGTTTATTTTTTAATGTTGGCTTAGTATAGATGAACAAAGTGTGCAAAACCCCTATAAGGTGGGAACATAAGGTCCAAGAGCACAGGCACAGTAATACCATAGAGTTCCTTGGAGAGCCGGAACATTATTCAAAAGGTGAAGTAAAACATTTAAAACAAGAAAGCAATATCATCCTTTTATTCTCTAACCTAAGGTTTCTAAGTCCAGAATTAGTATAATATTCTTTAAATTCTTAACAGTGAGAAGGTTTTGTCCATTAAAAATATATCTATCACTTAAGCTGCTTTCCTCTAGCTAGGATAAAATAACATTCGGAAGGGGAGCTCTGGAGTTGGAGGGCTGAATTTTAATACCCAGAAAGTCTGGGAAAAGCCATAGCTATTTCATATCAGAAAACCTAGGAAGTCAGGTTCAGTTAAAGACAGTGCAACAGTTGATACCAAAGTAAGCATGAAATCCTCTTTCATATGACATTTTCTTTGCAGATTTGGCACCATCTCCACTTTTTATCCTTTTTGCAAGATTGGTAAAGTAAATATGCTTCACCTATGATAGTTTAGAAAACACAGATGCATAATTCAGCCAGCTGCTCTGGAACAGAAGTTAACATTTCTGATCCCCTCTATCCCCTAAAATTAGGCCTCTTCAAATCATAAGGGTAAGTGCCTTAATACTTTCTGATATCAAACAAAAGTCAGTAAGAAATGAATTGTATTAGAGTTTGATCCAAAGCCAAGTCTAGTCACTTTGATCTTTCCATTAAATTTCAGCCTGCCTTGGTATAAGCCCTTAGAAAACATGCAAAGTAAATGTTGATGCTCTTTGTGGTTACTGTGTAATGTTGCAAGACTCTTTACAAATGATTTTCTCTTGCTGCGCCTCAGTTCATGGCCACTGCCCATTAAAAACCGAAGTAACAATCAGGATGCCAGATAAAGGATATGAATCTGCATGCAGTATCTAGTTATGGAAATATATGCATGCAGAGGTACACGTGCGCTTACCAGTATAGGCAGCGCCACTGAGGGTCAGCGATTTTGTGTCTGTGCTTGCATAATTACACAAGAATCTTGCTGAAGTATGTTAACAAGTCTGTATATTCAACACATGTGGCCACTGTAAATTGTAGGCATTTACCAGAAGACAGTAGCAAGACTGGCCAGTTTCCCCAGCTCTAGAGCAAGAAATTAGGAAGGGAGGAAGCACTGCCAAACTTCCATATGGGCTGGAAAGGCCAAGGCTTACAGGAGGGGTGAACAACATTCAGAGAAAGAAGCACCTTCATTAACTCTTCCTATTTTTGCAGTACCTCGCTATCTGTCATCTTAGATGAGCATGGAAATCTCTAGCTGTCTAGATCACAATTTATCATAGCTTTATTTCAAAAGACTCTTCTTCCTAATTTCTGCTGACACAGATCCAAGCTTTTGGGAAAATCTCTCTGCTTTCTTTTTCAGGCCAGTAAATGATGGATGTGGTTTTAATCACTGGGAAGCACAGCAGTCCAAAGCCCAGGGAAGGATTAGTTCAGAGCACCATGCTAAAAGTTCATAACTCACTTCTGCCCATCTCGCCTGAGAGTAGATGAATCCCGTCCAGAAGTCAGAAGACCCCACAAGAACTGACGGGGAACCAGCAAAGAGACTGGGTCAGTCAACACCACTAACAAGAAAGGCGTATTTTAGTTCAGATTCATTGTTTTTGCAACTATTATGTTCTTCTGATTTAGAAACAGAAGCACCACAGTGCTTTTCAGGCCTTGCATCGCCCTAAGATATGTGTACTGGTAAGTCTACTATTATAACTGTACGGTTATAGGAGGACCAGCACAGCCATTAAGACCTCTGCATTGAAAAGGGCCAATTCAGAACTGACATGCACCATATTTTACCTCTCCTCATCAAGTTTTGTACATCATCAGCTCCCAATCCAACTTGTATCCATGTGGATGTTGAATGACATAGGCTCGACATAGAGCCCCATACTGCTGTTCCACTGGTGATGGAGCAATCCTTTACTTTCTGGATGCTGATGGCAGGCAACATGTTCATCTGGTTATGGCAGTGGACAACCAGGTTCCCTGGCTGACATGGATACGACTACACAAGTGCAGCCATTTTCCATATTCAATGGGAAAGGCTGGTATGAGGAGAAGCAGGCTTGAGGGTTTTTTTCCAAGTATCAGACTCAAAGTTGGAATAAATTTGAACAAGTACCAGGGCTGCAAAACAGACTGCAGAAGCCAAAGGGACATGCATCCCCAAGCAATCAGCAGGGTGGGGAAGGTGGAAGAGTAGAGGACTTTTAATGCAATCACGGGCACAACTAAAATTGTTCAAACACTGGCTCTCCCTTCAGAGAGCACTGAGCTCATCAAGGATTAGTCACCCATGTGCAGTCTAGGGCAAGTCTGCACTCATGTTCAAATGTAATCAAACATTTCCCCAGTGATCACACTGCTACAGAAAGGTGTGCACCGATTCTAAAAGGGTAAGTGAGTTAGTTCTGGAACAAATCAAGTTTAAAGAAATATTTTAAATGGAGGGAAAGCAAACATGTGCGCACACAAACACTATCTGGGACAAAGGGGATTTCTTAGATGTCTTAATTTCCTGTCACAGAGGCAGAGGCTGACTCCTTATTCAAGCCCACTGCTGTTTATACCCGGTCTCTGCATCTGGAGAGAAAAAGCAAGAACTGCTTCAGAACGAAACTGAAGTTCCTCCAGCCTGGGCCTGCCAAGCCCGGTCCCTCAGCAAATGCCTTGTGCAATCATTTTGAACTTCCCTCCCGCTCACTGGTGCCAACATATGCATCATTGTATTCGCGTGGGTGAGCACGCTCCTAATAGCATTATCTGTCACCAGTCCTTTTATGATGCTTCATTTCCATGGCTCCTCAGTGTATGCTCTTTGTCTGCTCTCCATCATCATTGTACAGTACACAGCAATTATTTTGGCTGTTCTCTTCAGTTTGAGCTGTTCCTTCCTTTTGTACGTGGGCCGGGGGGGTATTTTTTCTTTTTTAATTAAAGGGCTTTGTTTACAGTATCAGGTTTTTGAATGAAGATTTATAGCAGACCCTATAATTATAACAGTCCCAATAAACAGTAAGAACTGTCATTTACAGCTACAACAGCGTTATAGTTCTATGCCAGCATAACATCTCCACTGTGTCAGCCTAACTATGCATCAATGCACTTCAAGCAAATCAGATCTCGCAAAAACTGCCACTGCTGAATTGCAACTCTCCTGGAGGAATCCTTGGTATTTTCTCCCTTCAGTACTGGAAAATAACATCCAGTAGGTCAGGGAGAAGAATCTTTGGCAAGCAGGAAAGGAGGGGTGGAAAACCACCCCCAAATACCAACATAACATGAGAATTTTGCTGCCCCTGTTTTGATGAGCATGCCGTGTGACATTTGGGGTAAATATGCAGAAATACTGACCATGTCATGTTCCCCTTCCCTATTTCATAGTTGCAGCTGCTTAGCCTGTTTGAGCACCAAGCCTTCAACAGTGAGAACACATGCACTGAAGCCCTAAAGTCAAGCTGCTGATTTAGGCTGGGATCACATCGTCCAACAAAACGCCTCTGTGAATGGTAAGAACAGGTTTGCTCAAGCAATGCAGTTACTTGACGGCCTGTTCCTTGCTGTTCCCACAGCACAAATACAGCTCCAACTGGGGATGTGGGCTTGCATCTCTGCAACCCGGATGTATAAGGGAGAAGTGTGGCACACAGCAATTTTTCCTGTTCATAACGTAGGCTCTAAATATTAAAGGCTGAAAATGGAGGGAGAGTAGAGACAAATGAAAACAGAGGAGGAAAGGAGAAAAGGTGGAGTAGGAGGCCAAGTGCACATGGGGCATGAAGGCAGTGCAGAAGAACAAAGCACAGATTCCTGGAAACTTGACCATCTCGAACGGAAGCGATGCCAGACCAGATGCAACTGCACTAGAAAACACACAAGAAAAATTCATTCATCTGAGTCATCGTAAAAGTAAAATCGTTGCAGTTAACAGAAAAATAACAAAAATTCAAGCTAGGTGATGGCACGGTGTCCTATCCTTAAAGGTTCAGAATCGTATTTAGTATGCACAGCTTGGTTTTGGATATATTTTTGAAGGTGGCTGGGTTTCTTTTTCAAAAATTCTATGAGTATTGCAGAATTAATGTTCTGCTAATGCTGAGGAAAGCAGTCTTCTCCTTCCATCAGTAACTAAAGTAGTTCCTGGCATTGCACTGTATAACGAGCTTCTCCATTTTTACAGTTTTAAAATGATTCATGAGCATTTACAAAGTGATTTGATTTAAACCAGAACTGTAACCTATTCCCTTTTATTGTTTCTTTTCTAGAGAACGGCCAGAGTTCATTCCATTAGCACAACATTCTTCCAAGAACTAGCATAAAGTGGGAAAGCACCTCGGTTCTTATTTCCACCACCACAGGTTCATGTAATTCATCAAGAACGGTATTATTTTCCATTAAGCCAACATTGGATGGAAACACCGTTGTTCCAAATGGTCCACAAAGCTTCTAACAGCCAAGGAGGCTTTCTGGGAAGTTAACAGGACTGCCACAGACAGATGCACGTGCATTTTTGAGGAAAAGGTGGAGGAAAAAAAAGGAAATAAATAAAAAAAAAAAGACAAATATGATGTTAATTTAGGGAGACGAGTCTCAACGACCATTGTTAAAAAACATCAGACATCACCATCAAGGGGCCCGTGATTGGTAATCTAACACTCACCACATGGCAACAGACTGAGCTTACTAACTTTTGAAACATGCTCAGACTTTCGCAGAAGAGGTTACGCCGAAAAGCATCAGAAGGCTGACGACGTAGATGTGCTATATACTACATCAGAAATGCCAGCTAAGAAGAAATAATTTCTCTTAAACCATCCTGAGTTTCATAGCAGAGGCAAGCCAGAGAAGTGCCACATCAGCTCAAAGTTACCTGTTAGCACAAGAAAAAACTCTGTGCCTTATTAACATAGAACATCAAACATGATAATGTTGGTGCCCACTGCTGAATTAGTAACGGCAAAGGACACAAATAACTGGATTTGAGAGTTCTCTGTGGCACCCGACCATTCCTGGTGAACATTCATTCAATGCTTCCTCTTCTCTTCACCTTGAGCTCTGTGCTTAGCCCAAGCCAGCTGCACAACAGCCTCGACTTAAGTTATGGAAATCTCAGCTTTAACATAACCACAGTTACCCCGTCTTTAGTGGAGACACGTTATGCCAGCACAAAGTCGGGCCAACACTGGTGCAAAACCAAGTAATGTGGAGTATCCCACTTTTTGCTAGGATATAACCTGATAGGATTTTCAGGAGGAAAGCTGCCACAAACACCACTTTTCTTCAGGCCTCAACATCCACTTTTGATCCTGCAGTGCTAACTCCTGGAATTTACTTCTGACTAAACAGACTGTACACCAAAAAAGGGTTAAGTTTCACTTTTACAAATTAGCTATGCATATTCAGATGAAAATAAACATCCTAATTCTCCAAAGAGAAACCATTACATACTTGCTTCATGATCCCAGAAGGCTGTTCTCTCTGCCGGTCTGCTGGTGCCTTTACCCACCGTTCTTTATGGCTGCATTATCATCATCATCTATAGACTTAGTATTCCAAACATACCAGCCACCCACAACTGAAGGGCTTCTTTGCATTACAAATTATAATTGCACTGAATGCACTACTGGTTCTGTGACATAAAAAAGAACCAAAAAAAAATAATCATCAAGCTTATTTCAACTTGACAGAGTTGAACCCAGCTGAAAAGCTAAGTCAGTAACCCACAGAACCCACTAATTAATTACCATATAGATGTACGTTTCCAATCTCATGGAGATCAAAATTTTTTTTAAAAAATAACCCATTATTCACCACCACAGTTTCAATTACAGCTGGGAGAATAATTCCAGTTAACATATTCTCTGTGGCCTGGCTCACACTCAAAGAGATCCTTCTTGGGAAGAAGCTCAGAAGCAAAATTTGTCTTAAAAACTGGAGCAAGACACCTCTTCTGAAGTCTTCCCTTAAAAATCAAAACAAAAGAACCCCACCACCAACAAAAAAGTCCCCAAAATCACAGTTCTCCCCTTTTGAAGATTACTACTATTTTCTAGACTAGGACATTGAGATTAACAATTTTATCCATCCATTCCTTCACTAAGTTGGACCAAGTCAACATTCATTTGTTAACCTTTGTAATAGTTCACGCACTAGTGCCATATGATGTCAAGCTAAATTCCAAACTAAATTCACTTAAGAAAATAGAAAAGAACATTTCTTACCTGTTACTTTTCCCTTATAACTGTGGACTCCCACTGCTGAAGATAATCTGTCAAGTTAGAGAGTCTTCTTTTTTCTTTTTTTTTTTCTTTAACCTCCCACTCCTAAAACATTTAGTATTACCACATATGAAAGAAAATGCAGTGAATAACTTGTCTAATCTGTCAATGGTTACATGCCACTTCTGTTAGTCAGCTTCCATATGAGCTTGGGTAGATACTTCAACTAACAACAGGGGAGACAACGTATTTTATAACAAGAAAAGAAACACAAAGAATATGGCAGAAAAACTTGCATTTTAAAATACAAAAGTAGCATAGGGTTCCAGAGGCATGCAAAGGACTAGAAAATATTACAGTTTTAAGTATATTATACATAGGTTATATTTCATGTTACTTCAATTTAGGTCAAAAACCACTCTGTGTGTTGGATTTTCCAACAAACTATAACTATATCCAACAGCTATAGATATGAATACCCACCTAAAATAGAGAAAAAGACAATAAACTATTGCTTTTGCAAGACACCAGCACAAGAACATACACATACTGGACATTGTTATCATATCCTGAAGTTGGTGCACATTTGGATTGCAACTGCAGTATACTTCCTAGAATAGTATTGCACAACTGATTTACTTGTTATTTAAAAGCCTGTTCCACCTAGGAGCAACGACTGAATCGACAGCAGTATTTACCTGCATCCTCCTTTTACTCTGAAACCTCTCGTTCCCGTGATCCAGGTGATCTATAACACTGTTCAGGACTGGGCACCCTGTACTCGGTTTACACTTTTCCACTTCTTAAAAAAGGCACTGAATTTTGGATGTACTGAAGAAAAAGGAATAGAAAGATTCACAGTTCCTAGTGCATTTTAAGAGCTGAGAGTTACTTTAGCAATACACGTTTCACAGCTTATCAGTATAAATATGTTAACAAGTTTCCATTTAAAAATGAGTCATCCCATCCCACTGGAGTAAGAAAACAGAACTCATCAGATTCTGGAGATTGCACAGGTTTCATTTACCTCTAAGTCACTGAATTAAACTAGTTTAAGACCAAGAAGGAACGAAAGTCCTTGCAGTTATTTATTAGCTGTTGCCAAGTAAATTGCCAGACCTTATCCAAAAGAAGTGTGATCCCATTTCTAGTTTCTGATTTATAATTTAGGCAAAATCTGATATATTTTTTATAAGTAAAATTGTAAAGTGGTATTTTTAAAGTACTTCGAGTTTGTGTTATAACAAAAGTTAGAATTCTAAGTGTGAAAAACCTCTATTTCCCCTTACTGAAACCATTAAACCACGCAGCAAACTTTACAGTACAAAAAAGCTACAATAAAGGTGGGAGGAACAGCTGTAAACTTTAAGGATTTCATATAAATTTATAAGACAAAAATATCCGAATTGAGAACACTGAACAGAATCATTCAAGTGCGGAACTTTACAGTCCATTCATATAGTCCATATTCACGTTCATTACCCCACCGCATGCCTTTATTGCCTCTTCTCTCCTCTCCCAAAAAGCAAAGACTAAGCAAACCCTTTGCTTTTATAATACAGTACATCCATGTGAGTTCACCTGGCTGTTCTTGGTTCACTCTTAGATTAATCCTTTAATAATTTCTCTCCCCCAATACACGACTACCCTCAATACTAAATCAGGTCAGCCGTGGCTACCTGGTACCCAGCTGTGCAGTATTTTGCTGACAGATGCTCCAAGCCAGCTGAACACTGCACAGCTGTATTAAGTGTTTCTGCTGTACTTCTCTGCAAGACGCTCAGGCTGACACTCGGCACCAGGCCATGGGTTCACGCTTCTTCCAATTTGGATCTGGCTAGCAGCTGCTTGGCTTGGGATCTGTGCAGAAGCTTGCATGCATTTATCTGCAAACCAGCGTTAAACTTGAAGCTCTCCAATGTTTTCGGCCAAACACCACCATCGGTAACAGTAGCATGGCACTGTAGGCGTTTGCGCAAAGAACAGCGGCTCCCAGTTGGCACGGGGCTATACAGCGCTCTGTAGTGGCTGGCATAACACTAGTCTCCCCACCCCTCGGAAAATGTCTCATACACACATAGTTTCATAAGACTGAAGAGCATAAAAGCTGGGACCAAGGACTACACTGTAGAGGTTTATGAAGTATTGCTACCACAGCATCCTTTAAATAAAACATCCTCAGAAGAGGAGTGCTACACAACAGACAGGCTATGATGTGTAAGTTCAGAAGTGATAGGATTTTTAACTGTATTTTTTGTGCCTACTCAAGGTAGGGCTACTCAATGATACCACAAATGGTCGAGGTAACTGGAAGAGGGAGCTCATCAAAAAGCTCCCGGAGCTAAAAGTGAGAATTCCTGCCACTGCACAGAAAGTACAGCAACTCCTACGGATTCAGACAACTCGTTCATGTTCCTGTGTAGACACCAGCAAGGCAGGAAAATGTTAACAGCTGTACAGGAATACTTAAAAGTACGACTTACGCACCTATACAAACCAGGTATGATGGGAAAAGCTACTGAATACTATAAATAAAAATCACCGCTTCTACTCCATCAGAAATTATTTGAGCCTTTAATGAGAACTGCAGGTGAAGAAACTCAGGTCACCACAATTCCTCTCACCTTAACAAAAACCCTGCACCCCCAACCCCAAGCTTTGACAAAGACACTTTAAGTAGTCAAAAAATAAGTGTAGGGTTTTGTCAAATGATAGAAATGTATGTATAAAATAGGAAAATAAAAATAAAATCTGTAAAAGTCTATTGCCCCTTTATTAAGCAGTTAGTACTGAAGACTGTTAATGTCTAGGCCCAATCCAGCAAATGAGGTCAAAAAGGCAGCAAAACTTGCAGAAACTTATCTCAATTAGTAAAGATGGGAACAACTGAAGAACTATTAATGAGCCTGTTGAATGGAGAGCATGTTGATTAAATGCAGCATGGGCAAAAACAAGATGAGGCTTGTTTCAAAAAAAATAACTCGAGCTAGTCATCCACGCTGCTGGCTCGTAAATTAACTAACTGCTTCCAAAACAAAATACTTTAACAATTCACACCTCAATACACAGAAGCTGTTTACAGAGGATGAGGTAACAAAAAAAAAAAAAGATTTGATAAATCCATTAAAATATAAAGCATATGGTAAAAACTTGGCTTATACATTGATTTGATTTAGTTCTAAGCTACTAAGACTAGAAAGGGGTTAGGAACTAATAGAGCTTGTAAAAAGGAACTATAAAAAAAAAGTCAAAAAAAGGATTGCAAGAGGCATAAGAAAGCTCCTGGAACAGGAAACATGGGGAACATTTCAGAGAAATGAACAAGGGGCATGAAAGAGTAATTGCAGTAATCAGTTTACTGAAAAGGAAAACCATTCCCATATATCATTCTCCCAAATACTACAAAGAGTCAATGAGACTGAAAAGCAATTCACTTAAACCGGAAAATGCTCATACACCATATAGTTGACTTTCTTAACATCATTGCCATACTCAGTACATGCTTACATTCACCTAAATAAAGAACTAGGTATTAGAAGGCAAAAACCTACATTCTCTGCTGAACTCACTTATGAAGTTTAAGAAGCCGCCCACTGTTGGAGTCCTTCTGCAGATAGATTGTAAACAACTGGTACTTCTCACCAACTTCCTAAGGAAAGCTTTCATATTCTTAGAAGATAGTAATGAGTAGGTGCTCTTCAGGATACTGCATGACCATGCCGGACTGCTCTGAATCACTGCTTTCCTTCATTAGGCTGGACCAAGCAGAAGTGTTACTGCCCAATTTGTAGTTAATGCACATACAGAAAAATACAGTTGTCAATTCAGATAATCTTACAGAAATACGATTTCAAGAGTGGTGGGAAAATAGTATGTGTGCAGAACTTTGAAAAACATACTTGCCTCTCAGGCCTGAGCAAGACTGCAATTCATTCGCAGATGTACCAGTGCAGTCTCCTGGCAGTGGTATGATTTACACCAAAACAAGTCAGGCAGTGCTGCTTAACCTACACTGGGGTTATGCACTGAGATAGTTGTACTACCACTGGCTGAAATTCAGAATAGGTAAGGAACATGTTTTAACAGCAAAAAGGTACCAGGAAACAGCTCCATCTTGAAATTTTCATTAAAACTATGAACAGACTTACTTATCACAGAAAGAAGGCACATAGAGCTCATTAGACACTGCCTCATACCAAACTGTCCTCTGCAGTCACAGAATTTTTCGTTTTAGGCCATACAAATTCCAAGGCAAATTCATGATTCGCTCTTTTTCACCTTGCTAAAGGAACACCAGGACTACCACCCAAGGATAAATCCAGTACTCCATCATGACATAATACCTTTTTTATTACAATATCCAAAAAACTGAGTATGCAAGATTTTGAGATCTCACGATCCCTTCTTCAATCTCAGGAATGTGCCATCTAAAGACTGTATATTTAAACCATAAAGGAGTTTAAATGTAAAGAAAAGAGAAAACTGCATTTTCTTCATAAACATTCTGTGTGTCTCTTCCTACCAACCACGCCATCCTCTGTAAAACCCGAAGATTTCTTTCCGTAAAGCAAATATATATATAGTGTTGGTAGCCCGCCCCACCCCATCCCAAGATCAGTTTTTATTAATCTTCTGTATTAGTGTCAACAATCAGCTACAGATACATATAACTTTGAGAATTAAATACATAATCGTTTAATTCAAACAAGCAGAAGGGCAAGAGGAAAAAGCATTATGTGGATGGCACATTTGGTTGTAGATTACCAAAACATTCAGCCTTTACAATTCAATGATTCTTTCTCTAGTAATCAACTTTCAAATAAAATTTCTCTTTGTTGCAATTACAGACCAAAATACACTAGATAGGTTTTTTTTACTACAATCTTACCATAGTAGTTTAAGAAGTACTATTACAAAATGCTTTTAATTAGTGTACTCTTTACAAAGAGTCAGAGAGGCAATGTAATAGCAGAGTACAGTGTAAAGAGTGCTTCTAGGAACTAGGAGTTTTTGTATTATACTACTCGGTAAGCAATATAGCTACAGAACTCACAGCCACAACTGTTATGCCTACTATCTCTCACTTAAGTAGCTGCAGCTTCAGTGCATTCAAACTGTGCCCGATGTCTCTGAACGGAGAGTTCTGCCTGCATGAGCAATCTGAACAGATTAACACTGGTTTGAATTGAAAACACCCCTCCTTGATCTGAGCTAACTATGTAAACGTACACAGGAGAGGGGAGTTTTGAACTCAGCCGGGAAGGTGAGTGCTTGCCACGGCCACCCAAGGGAAACTCTCAACCTGAAGAGAGGTGGTCGGAGATTAACAGAACTGGAACACAAAAAGAGGCAAACGAAAAAAAAAAAAAAAGGACAAACAGCAACCGACAGAGCAAACACTTTAGAAAGAGCCTATTCCTTAAGCCTGCTTCAGATATTGCTCTGCTCTATAAAAGTGAATTTAGGACCTAAGGCTTGTAAGTTATAAGAGGCCCAGGCGGCCAAGTCCATCTTCAACGTCACTGAAGTGCTTTCACAAGATATAGCTTTTCCCCGTGTTCACTGGTGAAGATGGGAGCCTTTTTGTAGTGTTCCACCAACTCATCCATAGTATTAAAGCGACGCTGCCCAATACAATAGACATTGTCCACGAGCTGCACCTTGAAATGTTTGTTCTTCCCCGATGCCTTTAGAGATACCGAGAAGTCACTGGGCTGTTGAGAAGAATTCAAAAAGAAAAAAAAAAAAAGAATTACATAAAAGTGAACAAAATGAAGGCGTAATTTTGTGGTTTCAGGAACAAACCGTGTCATATAGTTGATGGTAATTTATGCTAGTCTTTGTTCCACAGCTCGCTGCTTTAGCTACTTAAGAAACCCAATAGTCTATTATTCAATAAATAATTGCCATCATTATTAACGTGCACAGTTAAGTCAGTTAAGTGAAAGCTCCCCAGATGCACAATCTGAAGTTGCCAATTACATGACTAAATTGCAAATATTATCTTAGTTATTCAATCTAGAAGCATGAGAATATCAAGGAGAAGGGAAAAAACTTTCATCGTGTATGGTTTCCTTGCTAGAGAGTCCTGAAGAAAGCAATTATTGCAATATTGCCTGGGTGAGATGAAGAAAATTCCCCATATTGCTTTTTTTAGAGCCGTGACCACTAGAGGGCCGTTCTTGCTTTGCATTGCAAAAGACAAAAACACATTCTTTATCTCCCTTACCACATGTATGGGGAATAATTTCTCCTATTGAGTATATCTTTTTTTTTTTTAAAGAAAAGATGAAGCTATAGGATAAAAACAGAGTACAAATCTCACCGTCAAACCACCACCCACAAAAGACAAAAGCACTAATTAAGTTATTCAGGACAGAACAATTTCACATGATAAATCTCTTAGTCTTGGCAATCAGTTGCTTTAGCGAAGATAGCACTGTCATGCAAAAAGCCAGGATGAGACCATTTCGCTTTCTGCACCGCATGCCGCCGTAGGAGGGTAGAAAGGACACACTGTCCCTCACTTCTGGCTGAACTCCATGTCTAGCCATTGACCGCTGCTGGCTGGCTGTAGAGATGGGAGTACAGGCTTTTGCTCTGTGAGAGGTGGTTGGAGGTGGGTGTCGCCAACCAGCAGGAAAACAAGAAAATATATAAGTAACACCTGATGCGACTCTGGAGGTCCTCCTGTGGGGTCTCTGCATATTGAAGGCATGGCTTCAGGCAGAAACCACTGAAGGCACATGCTAATTTCAGATGCAGCCTTCCTGCAGTCCCTTGGTCCTCCCCCACACCACACTGCTGCTTTGGTCAGGCCAGCACTGAGAACTTGACCTTGTCCAGGCTAAACAAAACCCACAAGAGACTATCTGGTTCACAGCATCGCCTTATGAACAACCCCGAGCACAGCTGCAGCACAGCAGACGACCAAGCAGGGGGGGAGTGGGAGCCCTTGGATGTTACTGCTGTCACTGGACTTCGGTTCATGAAACCACAGCCTCCAGAGTCCTCTACACTGCTTTTGGGGCATCAGGTACACACCTGAGTATGTACCCAAGTAAGCTGAAGGACAGCATTTTCTCAGGCATGCTGTCTTTTTTTTCCTGCAATGATGTGGGTCTCTGCCCCATGCATCCCCCATGTTCTGCCTATCCCAAAATCTCGTCCCTTGCATCTCCCCCTCAGCTGTTTTAGTACCAATGGCTTCTCTGCCTTCCCTTCCTACTCCATCCGCCCTGCCCAGAGCAAACAAAGCTCCTGCCATGCCTGTTGATCTGGCTCTGGCCCAACTCCCTGTGCTTGCACCGTGGCTTTGAGCAGCAGCTCTTCCCCTCCCATGCTGCTCAAGCCAGAAGCTAGCTCTCCACACCTGTGAACTAACATCTCAAGCATGATTCCAGATCCACAAGCACCAGTTCTTTAAAAAAATATTTTACATAATATCCATATGAGAATTACTTCTTCCATCTATAACCTGGTGCCACTGGGCCTTGGCCGGGTCAGCGCAGGATCTGGTAGGAAGGCAGTTTCAGGCATCGAGATGCTCCAAATCCACTGGTTTAAAATACATGCAACACCCCCCATGACTGCCAAGAGGAGACAAGTGGGGAGGGTGCCGGAGAGGGATGGAAAGAAATGTCTAATAGTGTATCTTTGGGGTTTCCAGTGCTCCACCCAAGATACATATCGTGCCTTGTGATCTATCCCTAGCTCCAAGTTTGAAAGCTGCTATGTTAAGCCAGCTAGCTGTGACGTTAAACTCCTGCCTCAGGAGCATGACAAACAAGCCAGCACAGAGCTCACACCAAGACTGACCTGTTTTCAACACCTACCCTACTGGGTTAAAGCTAAGCCAGTTGCACTAACACTGCACTGTGGTCAAGACCCTGACTGTTGTGTGGACAAACCCTCCAGCAGCCATAACCACACAGGCCTACGACCTGTTGCAATGGACATCTCCATAGCCCTAAGCAGCAACCATTAAACAGTAACAAAGCACAGGCCTGCACAAACCAAGCTCTGAGACCCTGGGCTCATGGAAAAGAAATTTAGGGCATGGGCTCTGGGAGGCTGACCTCTGTGCTCTAAACACAGGCTACCAGGCAGGTCTGTAAGGTATTTTCAAGGAGGACTGCGTTGCGGGGAGCATTTACAGACTAGCTGCTTAGGATTTGAAAAACAAGACCAAGTCTTGCTGACTAAGTTCTGGTCCTTCCATGGGCAACGCCTATGCCAAGTGCAAACCAGTAACCAAAGGGCCCTCATTTAAAATAGAAGAGCTTACAAATGGGAATTTCATAATCTGAACCAAACACGTCTTTTTTTTTTTTTGTTGGTGTTTTAGCAACAGGAAAAGACATTATGACAAAGGTTTAAAAATAAGTGAAATAATCACTTTGCAGTCAACTTTTAATGTTTTCTGACAAAGCACAGTTGTTTTCAGCATGTCAAAATTATGAGTTTTCAAAGCTCCTTATATCTGCTAAGAATCATTATCTTTAGACCAGAAAGGATGCGCTAATGACACACAGAGAAGTGCTGGAATAGGTCTTAGACCTCTGATCTACTGTCCTATGTCCCAGGCACTGGCCAGGCTTACATCTTAGTGAGGTGGTCTACACAATACATTAAATACTCTTCCTGCCATTTTAATTATAACTTTAATGAACATTCTCCTGAACTACTGTCCATTCTTCCCAGCCTCGGAGCTGCTAATTAGATTGATGCATAAATAGAAGACATTATTATCGCTTATTTTCTCCAGGATATATGTTACAAAGTTTATTCTTTTCGTGATCTGATTGAATTTTAAGAAAATAGCGGAAAGGCTGATCTAACTCTTTTGAGAGCCATCATCCGGTGCAAAGAGATGGAAGAGCTCGAACAGCTGTTGCAAAAATCCTGAAACCCTTTATTGGCCTCAGTGTAGTAACTTCTACAGGACACAAGAACAAACAGAAAAGCAACTGGCCTTGCATTTGTTTTTATTTTGGTTCTTTTCCACTCTTAACAAGCATGCAAAATGGTTAAAAAGACTATTAAAAAAAACCCTCTAGATAAACTACTGCTCTTAACATTACCATTGCAAAGTATGCTGGTTCGATGCAGCCTGAATTGGTTCCCTGCTGTCCTCCTTGGATTTGCTCCAAGTCTGTTTATTTTATTTACTGTTTAAGCTATTTTGTTTCAACTGCTGGCCAACTTTTCTCCCTTCTCTCTCTTAAATTAATTGCTACATTTGGATGTTTGCACACTAACTTCTCCAGGAATAAAAGCCTCATATACACCGAGTAAAGGCACATCAGAAATAAGTTTTAATCCCTGAAATCTATAGAGGAGCAGATGATTCTGCAACAGAAATTACAGAGCATAGCTTTGTGGCAGGGAACCTGTGAATATTTCCGTACTGGGGAACCGGGAAGACTTAAACCTGAAGTTAAATCAATTCCTAAATCAGAAAATTGAAGATTAGCTATTATGCATCTGCAGCTCTTCAGTCCAGATGTAGTATTTCTTTGAATTATTTCAGATTCCTTTATTTTAACTCCTGCTAATGACTAAGATGACCATAGGCTAGCTGATGCCTACAGCATGTGGAAGACAACAGACAGGGAGACATTCCTTTAATTTTACTTCTTTAGCCAGCAACTTCACTGTCTCTTCAAAAAAAGATGGAAAACTTTATCATGAAGACAAGGTATAAAGTAATATAAGGGAAAACAAGAGAAAGAGGGAAAGAAGGTTCCCGCTTTACAATCTCTGTTTGAGAATGAAACAAGACAATTTTATCATAAATGGCAATGTTGGGAAAAATAACTCCCTCTGAAAGCCTTTTACTGATCCTGTAACTATTCCCCCCCCCTCCCCCTTCAATCCAGTTCCACCTGGCAATACCGTTCCTCCATGGAAAATACTCTCATTCTTCAGACTATTCTAGACCTTTTGAGCTCCCATCTGTGAGCCTGTCCCTGAAGCTCCCCAACTCCTTCCATTTCCATACCCAGGTTTTCCCTCACTTCTCCTACTCAGTCACCCATCCAAAAAAACCCCAACAAGTCATAGCTCAAATGTATAAGGTCAGGCCAGAAAGGTGGGTTAAAAATTCCTTATTCTACCCCTTCCACCTCATTTAAATATAAACAAATACCCTTCCTCTCTATGTAATGGTTCACCATATTCCAAAATCAACATTACACAGGTCAGAAACATGAATTAGTTCCATTGATCTTCAAATACAGCTCTAATAAGATTTCTGTTCTTCCATTTAAAATAAACCACTAGGATATTTCTTTAAGCCTGTTTTTAAAGATAAACTTTCTCCTCCTCTCCACTATACTCATCAATCACAGCACGTCACAGAACATGACAAATGCTTCAGTGTTTGAACAGTTGCCACATTTCATTGCTTCTATCCAACACTCGCAGGATCAAAACCCCAAGAAAATATGGGACACCCTGAATGCTACAGAATTAGCACCTCAAAAAGCATAAAAGCTCTCAAACTGTGCCTCCTCCCTCTGCTGTCCCTATTGCTGGACAAAGAGCACAGAAGGTAAATGTGATCTCAAAGGACTGACACAAATCCAGTCGCACCTACAATCCCCAGTATCATCTTAATACAATACCCTGCAACCCCATTTAGGATCAGTAACTATAATTTGATAGCTGTGACACTATTGGCAGAAGGTTGCCATTACCTCCTAGTGAATAATTGCTCCTGGAATGGCCAAAAAAAATTGCACAGCTCATCCCTGCTAACAAACAAAACTGGTTTGAGAAAAATAACATCTTCCTTGCTTCATGGGAAGACATGATAGGGCTACGAAGTGGTGGTGTTTGTCTAATCACCAGTTTCGCACCCACTTGCAGTGGAGTGCAAGGGGAGTGCAAATCCTGACAGAAGCTTCTGTTGAAGTTTAAGGGTGTCTGCAGTCTCCTCAGAAGCTAGAGGTGTGGTGTGGTTGCCCTCCCTCATCACTGGCCATAGCCTGTTAGCTAGAGCACTAGCAAGCACGCTTGTTTCCCGGGGTGAATCTGAACAAAAAACTCTTCCTTCCAAATTTGCTTCTCTCCCCAGTGGAATCTTAGATCTCCAAAGCATGACGATCACCTCCCCAACCCAGGCCAACAGTGTCAGCCAAGACTTGTTTCAGTGTCAGCCAAGACTTGTTTGTCTCGTGTTAGGTACTACACAGAGAGAACAAAAATCTGACTGCTAAAGAGCTGCAACTTACAAAGGGTAAGAAGTGGTTGTACAGCAACTGCATAGATTAAATCTGCATTATTTGTTCAGGAGTGCTACTTAAGTGAGACAATAAACTTCAGTTTTTATCAACTGAGCAGCCTGCAACAGAAAAAACAAATCAAGCAGTATTTCTAACTAAGTATGTTTCACTTCAGTCTCCTCCTTTACACCTCCGAAACTGAGGTGACATTACCTATGTGTAACAGAGTTGGCAAAAATGTTATCAGTAGGTAACTGTGCCTGTTACATAAACTATGGGCTTAAATGATTCAAACAAGTTTATGGTTCTAATAATAGTATTTTGTAATTAATGAAGATAATCAGGCTCCCAGCTACCTCACAGAGTTCATCTCAGGATATTCCCCACCACAGCAGCATCCCTTCGATCTAAATGTAACGGAGGAGAATATTTTTCGCTAAACAAATCTAGGTGTGAAACTAACATCTGGTAAATTAAATCTAGAGAAACATTGTAAAATCTTGCATCTTCTAAAATTTGAAATGGAACAACATGACAGTCTCATCACATGAATACAGAATAATACAAACCTTCATCTATCCAAGGAGAGCCTTTCATAGCTCAGTAGCAAGAGCAAACTCAAAGTAATCTAAGGAAAATTTTTATACAGATGACTTTTTGTAACTATGGTGATGGAAGGCTATAGAAAACCCTAAAAGAGGTCAAAAATCAGGCACAAGATTAGCAGGATGACTCACAGTTTTATCTATGGGGCCTTTTTAGAAAGGAATAACCCCTGCATCCACAGCTTTAATAGATGGGTTCACAACAGAATGTAATGAGAAGTGCTGGTCTGGTGGAAGGATGAGCAAACCAGAGAGCTGACAACTTCACCCTGTTCAGCCTGGTCTCTCTAATCAAGATCTTTCGCTCTGATCACGCAGATGTTCCTGGTGACTTTTAGCCACAGCACGAACAGCCTCTGCAGTCACTCACGTGAAATACAGCAACTGCCAACAATTTGAGAGCTATTTCTAAAATCTTTCTTTGTTCTATACATAATAAGCTTGAAATAGATCTTTTGTGATGATCTTCCCAATGCTACCAAGTACGCCCATTTCCTTTTTATATCACTCCTGGCACTTCAGGAAAAAAAAAAATGCAACACACCATCTAGCCATTACCAATGCTTTTATAGTTCACATGCATAAACAAATTATATGAAGGTATGATATATAAAGACTAGGGCAGACAAAAGTTTGAGATGTAATAGAAGATTTCTTTAAACCTAATAAAAAATACCTAATTAAAAATAAAACTCTCTAGTAGTACTAAGACAAAGGAGGCATTTACATGCTACTAACTACAGTCTTTGTCATTGCTCAAAAAACCCCCAAATACAGGATCTGCAAGACCAGATCAAGATTAGAAAAAGAAAAAAAGATAAGTTCCTCAATTCAGCACATTTTTTTTTTTTGTGTATGTGTGCAAAAAAACTTGCTGTAATACGAATACAGTAAATTTTCTAGGATTCCAGTAAGTGTTAGATGCTGGAAACAACTTGAAGATCACATTCTGAATGTATCTTTTTATGGTCCACAAGCAATAATTTCCCCACCAACAATGCAGGCAAATTTGAAACTGCTTCGAATACAAGTATGTTTAGCGTTACGATGTCATGTTAAATTAAAAGGTTACTGTATCCTTTCAAGGAAATTCGTTTACTCAAGAGGTAGACTCTTAAGAGCAAAGAAACAAGCTGCAGCATGGTGGTCACTGTGACATGGCGTATGCTGAGAAATGGCTGTGCGTTTTTGTGTTTTAAGTAATGTATTAATTTTCTAACTGTCCTTCTGGCACTTTCCCAAAAGACAGAATAAAATTGATAGCTACTGTCTCAGGATAACCCAAAATGCAGCATACCAGATCCAAAAGTGAGCTTCTACCTGCTGGACAGACACACCAAGGGTACACCACATCCAGTATACCCACCTGCCCCTGTCAGACAGGATGCTACCTTGAAGAGAAAGCTGAATTACTGTAATTTAATGATTACCATAATCCTCTTTCTACGTTTCAGAAGACTGTATGCCCCACCTCAGTCTTTTCTTCTGTTTACTAAACAAACTTGATTCCTCTCAGCTTCTGTAAGTCAGTCATGTTTTCTAAATTTCTATTTTTCTTCCTGTTCTCCTCTGGTTATTTGCCTTTGCCTTCGCCTTCATTTAGTGATTACAGTTAACTAAGAGCAGAAATAGGAACTCAATGACACAGAGCTTCAAAGAAATGCTAGTTTGACAGCTATCTTGTCTTCTGCAGAGCAAATTCATCAAGGAAAGATGCCTGAAATTTAATCAGACAATACTGTATCCAGAAAAAAATATATATTTGGGACTGTTACAGAATTGTATTTTGTTAATAATGTTACATATGGTGTAAAAATTTCAGGGAATAGCAAGAGTCCTAACTTCAATAATAATAATAATAAACTACTAATGTTTTCCAAAAATTAGAATGCGAAGTTTTATTTGGATGTAGAAAATCCCACAGAACTAACAATTGCCTTGTCTTTCAGCTGTTGTTCTGCTGTCACTAGAAGCCTCTGTTCATCTCACTCGCCAAGAGCCAACATGACCGCCAATCCCCAATTTTACTATCATTATATTAAAAATGCAGGCTCTGTTAATTCAGAAGATGGATTCTACTCGTTTAGAAAGCTGTCGAGTTGTATTAGGAAAGAAATTTTGTTCTAAAGGGATAGAGAATACACTACGTTATGAATCTACCTCACGGCTACCTCCGATTTTCACTTCATTCTGGGACCTCTTCTAAGTAGCTGAAATTCTAACTTAGCAAAAACAGAATCAGCAAGTTAAAATGTGAAACACACTTCCAAAAAAATAGACGGAGCTAAAGGGATCTTTACTTCCAGATTTGAGTTCAAGTTTAATTCTCCCCCTCACTTAAAGCAAATTCTGTTTTCCAGCATGCAGTCATGCCAACACCGACTACTGACTACTTACTGAAATAATTTACACGAGGAATAGTATAAGGGAACAGTTTCCCCCAAATTTATAGACAATTATGATAAAGAATATCACAAGTTCTAACCAGAATTGATATATGCGATTAATATACCCTTCTGAAGACATTAGAGTCAAGAAATCTTTTAAAAAACATATTATGGCCCAAACTACATATGCAGTTGACACTGCTTTAGTTTTTATTCGCTATCTACGTTGCAAACCAGGATAACCCACAATATGGGCACAATGAAACCTCATACAAATATGGCTTAGAGATAGATGTCCATAGCTGTATAAGGTATACTTATTTTAGTAGTATCGTACGCTTAAATTAGAAGACTGAGCTAATATAACTATATTAATTTTGAATTTTTATACGTGAAGCAACAAAATACTTCAATGGAGACATCTACTAAACTACAACTCGTCGTCATGGAATGGACCCACAATTGAAATAATAAACGCAAAAAAGCCCTAATCATAAATTCAGATTTGAATTTTTTTTTTGGTAGCTTTTGAAAGATGTATTAGGGAATTATTAAAATCTGCCACCTTTTAAAAATCACAGTCAAGGGATAATTAAATTTTGAGTGTTTAACTATGAATTCTCTGGCCTCAGCATACATGAAAGGCCTTTCAGTGTAATTTTAAATTTGAACTTTTGGAATTACAATGATCCCTAATCAGCGTTACTTACATCCCTCTGATGTCATCAATGCCGAATTTACAAAGCATATGAGGTGCTGACTTGACCTTCTCTGTTGTGTATCATAATGTTAACAATTAGATACAATAATAACTTTACCTTATTACAACCTAAGTAATCTAAGTAAAGCATAAATACATTAAAATGGGATTTTAACCAATAGTTTAAAGAACCTATGCTATTATTCAATTAAAGGCAGAACAAAACTGACCAATGCAAAGATCCCATTTGAAATTAGCTTGAAAATCAAATTAATGACCAGATTTGCAATTCACAATGCTGTAAATTTGAGGAGGACTGCATATGAGGAAGACTTCAAAAGTCAAATTGAAGTCTGAAATATGTAGTTGCTTGTCCGCTAATTAAGAAACCCTGGATAATATAGACCACAGCTGTTAAATTTCAGTGTAAATGTCACTGCCTTTCAGTAACATACCAATTCTCACAAGCAGTAAACGTACAGGTTGATAACACCGAAGCGTTGCTTCTTCTTTAAGGGTGAAAAGCCCTTTACTACAGATAGGGAAGCTATTAACTGTCACTGACTTGCTAACCCAAGCATCGGGTATTACAAAGCCTGCCGGGCTCAGTACCACTTACCGAAGATTCACTATCTCTAACAAGGAAGTCTCCTTCCACTCCCCTTTCGTTCAGGGCACATTCTGCTTGGTGTCGAGTAACATTCCCGTAATACCACTCTCTTCCAGCAAACCGTCCAGTAGAAGATGGTCCCGTGTAGCTTATCTGAGGCGGATGGGAAGTGTTAATGGTAGGACCATCGCTAATGATTACTACATAGTTTTTAGGAACAAGACCAATTTGCCCTCTGGAATTTTTACATTTCCACCATTCTGGGTCATTTTCTGGCTTTTCAATGACTTCCATCGTTTCCCCTTTTTCAAAATTGAGCTCTTCTTCTGTGACGGAGCTGAATGGATACAGTGTCTGAACAACGTGGAGTACTTTGGTGCCCTGGCCGTTACTCATGGAAGCGCCTTTCCTTAAGCTGAGAAAGCTGGGCGAATCTGCAGTTGCCTCCTCAACCTCCTCTACCACATAGTTCGAAGGAAACCAGCCAATCTGTCCATTGTAGCTACCTCTCCACCAGCCGTCACTGCACTTTTCCATGACAATCACTCGGGATCCTTTAACGAGGGACAGCTCATCCTCCCTCTCTGCAACATAGGCAAATTTCACGTAGGCTGGAATGTTAAGATCGTAAATCCGGTCGGCGCTGCTGCCGTTGGATGGATATTCTGCGTCCGTGCTAGGAGTGGGTGAGGCGTCTCGCGCGCTCGTCTTTCTTTTGGTTTTTCCCAAACCTGTTAAAGAGAGAAACACAAAGTGGTCACTCGGAATGTTTGTCCCCAGACTGCAAATGCTGGATTTGGTGACATGCTCCTCCATCACTAACAACACTGCTAAATGGACAGATCTCTTCTCTAACACTACATAGTCAGGAAACAGTAACACCTTTAAGAGATTATCATCCAGCCAATGTACCATTAAGTAAGGAGCAATTTGCGCTGTAACGGCTCTCTTCCCTTCCCAGAAGTACCAGAGTTTTAACATGTTTAAAAACAGCGGTTTCTTCACTACGAGAACAGCTAATCACTGGAACGGTTGCATAGCTTGCTGTTACGTCTCTTAAAAATCCAGCCAAATGACCATGCCTTTTAATTTTAGTGATGACTTAAATTTGGTTCAAGCAAAACATGAAAGAAAATCTACAAAAATAAACTAGCACAGCAATAAAAGCTTAAGTTTCTGTGCAGATTACATTTTGCTCTCTTCATTCTTTCGTCCCCAGGCAGCTACAGCTGCAGCTCTTTCCAACTGCAAGCCCCCTTTTGAAATCCACACCTCTTTCATCTACATTTCGTCACGTACTGTAAAAGCATAAACCTGATGGTGAGGAAGACCATTTGCATATGTTCCCCTATAATCTGTAAATTCTGATGTACTGTCGTAGCTTTAATTATAAAATGAAATACAATGTACAGAAGAAACAACAACATTAAATACGTAACTTTTTTTTTCTAAATTAGAGGAACCATGCTAATGTCTGTGGAAGAAAATATGGAAGAAAAACTGCACAATACACTTGGTGTACTTTTGCAGCAAGGACTGCTTAAGCTTATATATAAACAGAAAGATAAAGTGAACAAGTAGCCCTCTCTTGTGAAATTCACTTATAAAAGTTCTGAAGAGAAAACAAAAGATGCCTCAATATAGCACAAACCAAGCAACACCCAAAATGTCAAGCAGGGGACAGAAAGCAAAAACCAACACAGAAATAGGAGCTTTTCTACTTATCTCCATGCTCCTAGAGCCTTGCTGGCAGGAGGGAGATTCACTTGAAAGACAGTGAGTACACGCTGATTATAGCGGACTGAATGGAAAAAATAAACAGGACTTTGCTTTTGTTTCTTCAAATAACCTGATAGGAGATGCATGCTATTTCATTTTTAATAATTCAGGACTATTTAATCTGGCCACTCCCCTGCTGAAAAGCGTGTCCTTTTTTTTTAAAATATATATAAATGTACATGCATATACAATGAATATCTTCAAAGCTGTTTGTTCAGTGCAAAACTACGTGGTTTATTTCACAGGGTTTGCTGTACAGCACAGACAAACAGTGCACACGTGACCACACAGGGAATGCTAACTAGAGGGGTTAAATACATTAATTAATAAAGTCTTAAGATCTCAGAAGACTGCAGAAAATTCTGATGATCCTAAAGTGTTTCCTGACCTTCCCCAGCAGCTCCTTGCTTCCTGCTGGAGCCTGCTTACATCCTAATGTCATTTTAACTACATAATTTCAGCTGAGAGCCACCGGCTGCGCTTTCAGGCAAAATGAAGGAGAGCGGCTTATTGTACTTGGGGAGACAATTGCAGGAAAAGAGTGTCCAAGCAAGCGCAAATCGGAAGCTGGCCAGGCTCTGATCTCTGCCAAGATTGGAAATTTTCATCAGTTTAGAGATAATTTTCAACCAAAAGACAAGGATGTATCAGAACTAAGGAGCGTTAAATTAGGGTGATATAAACAAACACAACGTAGGGTCATTCTGTTAAGAAAGGGGGGAAATTACTTGTTATAACTTCATGGAAAACAAGCAACTGTATTTCAATAGATTCACTCTACATAAAGCCCTACACTGAGATTGAACCTTCCAGATTAGAAGCTTAGGTTTTTATGTTCTCTGTAATGGAGATATACGGCACCGCTTCTTGGAATTACAGCAGAAGAACTAATAAAATAAAAAACCCCAGCAAATGATGAAGTAGCTGGCCAGGAGAAAACTAGTTGAAAATAAGAGCACAGAGATAACTGTGAGATATGGGGATGTAGTGTGATAAGAGAATGCCATAAACTGAAGCATCTAGAGAAAAAATTGTTGACAAACAGGTGAAAAAAAAATTTCTCAAAAAAAAATTCTGAAGTCTGATAAAGGTGTCTAAACATTCAGCAAAAGGTTATCATCCAAGCACTTTCTTTCACTTGGAGTTTCATAAGTTGTATCTTTTTCCACAAAACTTCCAATACTGCGTCTGATGTTTTTAATGTTCCTTTCTATCCTTCCCATTCAATGCAATCCATAAAAACATAGGGGGAGGGGAATAGGGGGATCAGAATCTTCACTTTTTTTTTTTTTTTTTAAAATCAATAAAGGCAGTCAGAGCTTTTCAATTTAAGCTTAACATTTAATGTAACCAAACTTTTTAAGGCTGATAGCACGGTAATGATTAGCCTTTTGCAATAGCAGCGATGTGCACCAAAGACTATGTTTCCGGCTGGTTTGACCAAAGTAACTGACTATGCAGAGATCCATCTGCAGCCAAGCATAGAGAAAGGCATGCATAACATTATCTAACACTCATTTTTTATGTGAGGTTACTACATTCATAACTGTGTCTATGACAGAAGAAGAAACAAGTTGTTCCATGAGCAGAACGAAGGAAATCTGTTCCTGTTTTTCTCCTTACACCTCCTGCTGCACTACTCCTCCTCGGCCTCCCTCATCTCCTGCAGGATCCATAATAAGCCCCCTTACCACACGACTGCCTTTGCATCCCCAGGTCCTTCTCATACCTCCAGCTCCCCCACTGCAATCTCCAAATTGCCCTCAAACTATATTCCATCTCCCCTGGTGTTGCCCTCCCTACCTTCGTTGGGCTGGCCAGCCAAGCACGGTGCCCGGCGCCCCGCTGCCCTTCAGCCCTGCCTGGACTGAGCAAAGCGCTGGGGTTGCTCTGGCTTCTCCTCCAGTTGAGGGACACCAGCAATGACCCTCCCAGGCAATGAGCTGGAGACAACTAGTTAGTTTATCTCTGCCAGTCTGTCAAGTTTGCTTAAAATTGGCTGAGTTATCATGGGTGGACAGATGGAAGGACGATGACAGCTGACTGTGACAGCATGACTAGTGTAAGCTTCATTTCCTTAGGAAACAAATCTAAAAATATAATTTAGTAGGATGGCTAGTCATAGCTAAGCAAGAATAAAGTTAGGATGATCATAAACTTCATATGCATCTATGACAAAAATCACAACTCCATTAAAAAAAAAAAAGTACAACCTACATGAGTCATCTCTGGAAGAGTAAACATTGCCATTACTTGCTACTAACAGAAATGTTCACTTACTACTATTTGTAAAGGTATCCCTATTCTCATGTTGGAATGGAATGAAACTCATGTAAAGAATTTCATGGAAAACAAAACATTCAAGCGCTTTGAGAGTCACATTTGGAAGAGTCAAATATACTTGTAATTGCAGTCATCATTTTGGCATTTTTATTGTCTTTGTTTTAATGAAAACTTATCTACTAGTGAAATACAACTGTATTTTCCCATCTTGACTCATAGGTTACAGTTCATCTGAAGCCATAATCCTTTGTAATACAACTAGCTGTCGTAAGGAGAAACCTAAAGCAATGATTAGCTTTCAAGTGAGGGGAAAAGAGTGGGAGCAAAAGCATTGCAAAGCAGCAGAAAGCCTGTTTTATGTTATGGTGTCTCATAGGAAATACCACTGTTCAAAATCTACAGCTGATCCACACTAAACTAGTTGATTTTCATTCTTAAAAACAAGTTGCCAAGTGATGCGAGTAGGTTTAATTATTAGGTGGATATATTGCTGAGATTAAAAAAAAATAAATGGTTAGCATCGTCTCCAGAGCCGCGATCTACTGCAAATCCTCCTTCTCTCTGCAGTGAAAGAAACCTTCTGGTCCCAGAGTTTAGTCCTATGGAGACTCAGAAACGTGACTCCCGCATTACTTTGTGCCCTCTTCCTTTCCTCGTTTAGTTGCAGCTCTAAAGAATAGCTTGTTTTGCGAGTAGCAAGTCAAAGGAAGACCAGTTTCCTACGAATTTGCTTCCTGTCTCTTAAGTCCCTATTGTGCAAACCCCAGCTTTGCACCCTTTCCCTACCAGCTTGTCCCTGTGATGGCCTTCCCATTGTACCTGTAGGTCCTCCAGCTCACACCTCCAATGCCCTCTCCCTGCAGCACTTCCAGCCTTCCTACCTCATGCTCCTTAAGCTCCCCCAGGAAATAAATGTCTTTAGCTCTCCCCCAACCCCAAACCTCAACTGGTGGAATTTCCTTCTGGTCCGACGCTGTGATAGTGCCAGTTCCCCTACCCTTACCTATGTCTTCTGCCATGCTGGCCACGCTCCTGGCCCAAAGTTTGGCCGCCTGTCAGACAGCACAGATGCCCCGACTGCTCAGCCTTCTCCTGCTGAAACCGAAAGAAGGATTTCTCTCTCCTCCTTCTGCCTTCAGTGAAGACACTGAAGCAAGGCTACGTAGCTACAATCTTTATGAAAACTGGTGCTCAGGATAAACAAGTTTAATTATCTTTAAAACTTTATCCTAATACATACTTTAACAAATACATACATAGCACTTGTATAGAAAGGGAATTTTTTGCCACTAGTAAAAATTCATATTCTGTTTGCTAATTATGGTTTATATTACATACTACCTTTACTAGAAAAAGCCCATTTACAAAACAGTTATTTTAGGAAGACTTGTTTGATGAGTCTTTCCATGCTCCTGTGAGCTGATGTCCTTGCCTGAAACTGATCAGTGACCATATTTTGTATTTCAACTGCTTTTGCTCATCCCCAGAGGTGAAAGAACAGATTCACTGACATGGCTGTATTATACATCTCAACAGGCTTATCTTTACTCACATTTATTTGATTAAGTTTTATTTAAGAATAACATGCGCTAAATACTGAAGATATTTGCAGTCAAATTGCCTAGCATCCCCCTCCCAAGACTGCTCCCTAAATTGATTACATCTTGTATGTAGCTTAACTTTTAAATGGACTAAATACAGATGCATTTCTTTTCCAAAGGAATTTTAAGTTTATTTGATGCCTCAGATCACTGACTTTTCCATGCTCACATCTTCTGTATATAAAAAAAGGTCACTCAATACCCTAAGCCAATTTCTGAGAAATAGTTGGCAAGTGAAACTAGTGTCATCTGAATTCTCCCAACCTATATTCTCTAAAACCTTCTCTGATTTTTAATACATAAATCATGAGCAAAAACATTCTCTGCAGCTTACCTGTGCACCAAATCAATTTCACAGGAAAAAAAAAAAAAAAAAAAAAAAAAATCTTACGCTTAAACGTAATTTCCTGTATTCCAATTTGTNTAACACTAAACAATTTCCAGAATGGGATTCCTCAATCCAGAACTCAATGAAAGAGACCATGTGTCACGGTTTGGGCTAGACCGGCCACTGAATGAATGACAGATACAACTGCTTAAGAAGCCTCCAACAACTTCATATTAAAATATTGAGAGCAATTAAGGAAGGATTCCCCCTACGTTCCACCACTGCAAAACCAACAACAAAAATCCCTCAATACAACTGAGTTCTTGGAAACTACTTCCTCTCTAAGGGACTAGATTTCTCCTAAATGGTGTCCTTCACTTTTGGGTTAGCTAGTTTTAAGTCTAAATATGCAGCTGGAAATATAATAGCAAATGCTGTTACCTTCCCTCTCTCCGTGGCAATTAGAAAATCACCTTTTTGTGTATTTTCTTTTATTGCTATATTTATATATTTTAATAGATTCTTTTTCATACAAGTCAGAAATGATTTTTATATCATGGATTGAACATTTTATATTTGAAATTAGTTTTCCATCAGTTATTAAACAGTATTACAAAGCTGTAAATCAGCAAAAGAGTTAACTCAAGTATGATAAGGGTCATCAAATAGACATCTTGAATTAATAGTACATCAAATACTGCCAGCTACTTTCTTTCATAGTCTCCTTACAATTACAAGCTTTTTCTCAATCAAAAACCTAAATTATGCTGTATCACCTAGTCAAAACACAGGAACTGATACTAGAACTGAATTAAAGTGCACTTACATGTACAGTCAGAAACAAAGGTCGGTAGAAAATGGTATATTTTGGTTTTCTCTCTCTAAACTAAATTTTGTAGATGCTTTTATTTTTTAAACCCTCCAGAAACAGAAGTGTGATGCTCTGCCCACTTGGAAAGGCAGGCAGGGCTAGTGAAGATCCCTACCTTCCCACCTTCTGGCTCCCCGCCAGTCCCCAAGTTGCCCAAACCGGCCACGCCTACCCCAAGGAAACTTTGCAATCAAGTTAGTACCCAAAAATCAAACCGTGATACAGGGCGCTGTCAAAAGCTGACTAACTGGCATGATTTTAGTGAGATGAATGCAATGCTGGGCTGATTTTGATGGGTCAGCGGGAGCACGGTGGTGCCTCTCAGCGCCTGGCCCTGATGCTGGGGTTGCGGCGTGCAGGACTGCGTGCCACTGCCCTCCTTCCATGTGATAACACCCTTGCCCAACCTCCCAGTTTGCACTGGATGGCAGCAACCTTTCAGCACAATGCTCAACTTCAGCACTTAAGTTCGCAGCTATTCGGCATAAAACTGACCAATATATAAAAATGAAGGTGTTGAAAAGAAGAGGAAAAAGGGAGAAAATTCTGGGAGATGGTTACTTCAGCTTCTGCCTTAAATCTTATCCACACTGCCACAACTCTCATGCAGGCTGTCAAAGCATGGGTTTTAAATGTAACATGAATGAGTGTTTGAAAATTTATTTATGGGGACAAAAATTAAAAAAGGATCTTTCACTAGCACTACAAATTACCCAGTAACTGAAATTTCTTTACATTACTGGTCATTCTTCTGTGGATTAAAAAAAACCAACAAAGCAGTTACTTGTAAAATTCTTCATACAAATTTTAATGCATCTCAATTTGTGTACTCTCCTTCTAGAGTAAAATGCTTTAAACAGTACGACTTGCTTTATGGTTAAAAAAAATTATCACAGAAGCCAGCATAAAAAGCATAAGTACAGTACGCTTTTAATAAAAATATTTTCATTTTAATCAGATTTTTAAAATAATGTTTTTCTTCTTTAAAAATAAACCCCTTATAATTCAAACTGAAACAAGGCACTCTAGAGCCGAAAAATGTAACATTACTATAATCTATTAAGACAACTTCCATTAAACAGCTGAAACATTCAAGCAAAACAACATTGAGGCTGATAAATTTAAGGAAGTCAAACAAGCGAGCTAGGAGAACTCCCAGTATAAATACCTAGAGCAAGAGCTTGTTCAAATACTGAATAATAATAGTCACCTCGAAGAGGTAGAGAAAATATTTTTAAAATAATTTCTGTTAAGTTTAGTGACTTATATAAAAAGTTAAGAAATCACTTGCAGCTGAGATGGGAATATGTTTTAGTTCCCCCAAATATAAAACCAAATTTTACAGAACAGCTCTCCTAGTTCTAAAAATCTTCAGAGAAGGTAACCAGAAATTCTGATTCAATTTACTAATCAGGTGATCTGTGTTAGATGCAGCAGAAACAAGTAACTTTACCAAAACCCATTTTTATTTAGAGGTAACATTTATTCAACTTTTCAGCCAATTTTTATTTAAGATACTTAAAATCATGATTTTTCTTGTGCATTTTAACAGAATTGCAATTCCATCTGGTTTCACATATATGCAGTTAATAAAATGATTATGTTCTGTTTATCAAATAAGTTATTCAACTACTAATACTAAGGCTCTGAATTATATTGCATATTAATACATACAATTAATAAGGATGCAAAGTGTACAGTGCCTTTTTCAAAACAAAAAAAATGTATTAAGAAAGAAGTAATTAATTTTTCAGGAAAATTCTTAAGAAAAGAAACCATAAAACGATCTAAATTAAGTAATTCATTCACCCAATACAGAGATAAACACATAAATTCTTGACAGCTGGAATGTCCAGATCAGACATTCATTTGGCTTTATGTTATTTATTACTATTATTTTTATAATATTAAATTAATTTGTCTTTGCTTCTTTATTAAAAAGGAATTCAGCAGACTGAAGTTTCTTCTGTTACACAGAAAGAAAACCCAACTATTTCTGCACATTTTCAGTCTGCAACATCCCACCCCTTCTTCTCCCCCTCCACCTACACATCCAGTTTCCAAGTGAACGTACAAAGGCCAAGATCCATATGGGATAGTCAGTATTTTAGAAGCAACATCTCCATCAATAGCACTCTTTAAAGGACACTGCTATAAATTCCAGAAATCTCCAACTGCATTTGTGATACAGAAACGAAGTCTTACAGCTCTATTAATGACGTTTTGTATCTTCTTTAAGAAGCTCAATATCAAAAAAAAGCCACACTAGAACAAATCAGAAAATGGAAACTCTTCTTTAAATGTCAGAGTGAAATTCTGACATTTCGACAACCAGGCTGCTTTATCACTATGTTTTTCAAATACAGGAAAAAGTAGTGTCAAAGTTTCCCATACATCAAACAGTATTTGCTATGGAGGCCTCCGTAAAGAAATCAACTCAACAACCGTATTAAAAACAACTACTTCATTAATTCTTGTAATTTAGACTGTTAAACATGCCTATCCATTATCAGGAAAGGGACACTCAAATTCCCGTACCAGATAACGAGTTTCCTGTACCCGGAGTATTTTAGAGCAACAGGTTAAAATGAAAGATGTACTACAGGGATGTATGTCAACAGAGTTTTCCAAAGGTATCAAAAATAAGATCTGAAGGCTTCCATCAACCACCTCGTGTATGTTCTTACCCCAGTAGAAAAGTGAAGTACATGAAGTCTTACTAGGCAAATTTAAAATGGCCTTGTGATTATAAATCCTCTATAGAATAGGAAAACTGCTGTCTCAGTCTCAAATAGAAGCCATTTAAAGTAAGTGGGGTTTCTCAAGAACTATGGTTGCATTTTGTGTCTACAAATTTAAATTGAAGAAATCTTGCTTTAAATACACTGTCTTTGCTTTCAAATGGAGATCATTTAAAGGTATTTCCACATACTTTATAATCTTATTAATGATGCTCTCTTGATTTTGTAGTATGCCCCCGATAAGGAAAATCAACTAGGACTACCTTAAACCTAATGCAGCCCTATCATTCTAAGAACAGATTTATAAGGTACGGGGAGAAGGCACAGTAGACCTGTAGGACTTCCCAGTGCTTTCTGTTCCCTTGATGTAGAGAAGGAAAGCTACACTGTTTTGCCTCTCCTTCACAAACACTAACAGAATATTGACAAAGAAATCCCTAATATGTATGAGGTGCTCCAAAACGTCTACCCCAACCCAATACATGCTCCTATCCCTCAGTAAGTATACAACAGCTTATGTTTCCCCTCCTCCTCCAGCATTTGATGGAAAGATGATTTATATTTAGCTATCTTGAACTAATATGAAGTCAAAGTGGTGCATGGGACAGCTTGGGATACAAATCCAACTTGCTAACATGAACTGACTCAATTTTTTATTTTTTTAAAAAATAAACAATGCGGCAAGTACAAAATAGACTACCCTGAATGTAAGATGAATGTAACCCTCCAATTTAAAGACTCTTCCAGGCAACTGAGATGGAATCATTCCATTTTGGATACAGGTGATTATAGTACTAACTTGGTCTTTTCACTTCTTGTTTGCACACATTGGCTCTCAATTCTGTACATGAAAATGAAAGGCTTAATAGGTGTTAGAAATACAGATTGAAGCTCAGATCATCAAGCCCAAACCTGAACAGATAAATTACAAAGCAGTAATTATACTGCCCCTCAACTCAAAGAAATGCATTAGAAGACAGCGATGCAAATACGACTAAAGGGCAATCTGTCGGCATCAAAAATGCTTAAGATAGTCCCTCCTGAATGTAACATGGCCAGCTACTCTTTGAGGTTATACTGTTTTATTCCAGCTGGCCCATACCAACATCAAGCATGATGTAAAGCTTTAACAATTCTACCAAAAGGTCAGTATGACAATGCTATACTAATGTTTTCAAACATTAAATACCATCTTACAAGAAAATCCAAGGCATATATTACTTTTTACTTTGGACACCTCAGAACTCCTTAGAAGCCTGTCATAAATACTGCAATTTTATTTAAAGTTCCTTTTAGGAAAGGAAAGCAAAGCAAATACCACCTTTTCTTTACTAACTTCCTCTCTGAATTGCAATGCCCATAGCTTCATTAATCAAGGGCTCTCGGATTATTTGCAACTACATACGCAAAACTAGACCTCCCCATCACTGAAGGGGAAGTAACAGGGGAAAATGGCTTGCTTAACAAAACAGCCCATCTCCTCTGAGGTTTGGCTCCCACAACCAAAACACAAAACCCCACGACTCACAGACTAAAACAATTTATTCTGTAGATTAAAACTCAGTAATGAATTAGTAAGTAATATAGTAATAAATATAGCTCCTGTTCTGAAGAACAACTTTCTGAATGAACAATTAAAAAATATCTTACAGGTTTGTAAATTGGTAGAACCCACGTATAAGAACAACGATGTTTTCACTACATCAAAATACATTTTCCTTTTCTTTTTTCTTTTGCTTCCCTTTTTCTTTCATTTACAAGGTCTCAAAGACTGCCTAACATGAGTGATGGCAATGATTGTGTATACTGTAGACAGTCTACGTCCAAAGTCCTAAATCAATTTTCTGGGGCAAAATATAGCTACAAATAGTCACCCAGTAGACACAGCACCCCTGGATGTCCACCTGGCCAACCTGACCACCCATTCACATTAAGAGCAGTGTCCATCCAAATCTGTTTGCTGAGACCACAAGAACTACTTGTCAGTAAACAATCATGTTTACTGCTGAAATGACTCTCAAAGAAAGCCATCTCTGCCACTGGAACCCTCCTCCTTAAAAACAACAGAGGTGGGCATTTTCTCTCCCATAGCAGGTTTATGCTGCGTGTCTGCATATATTGCATGCATCTTGCTTCCTGCTTTATGGACGCACACCACAAAACATTTTTGAGACTCAGAAAAAGGAAGGAAGTCTTCTCTTGTACATTCTAAGACAAAGCCCATTTTTTTCTCATGAATGCTAATTTAGAAATTTTGTTTGAATGATATGAAAACATGTCACAGAATGGCCACATATTGTTCAGGTCTTCAAAAAACCTGAGAAACAGAAAGCAATGGAACCTGAGTGGGACCACACAGAGAAAAAGAAACAAATTAATACTCCAAAAGACCCTGGAAGACTGTATGTTAAGGCAGCCCAAGGCCTAAAAAAAAACCCCGAAATCCAGTAATATTGAAGGAATTATTTAGGGATGCATATTGGAGGAAATACCCACACCTAAATGAGAAGAATTCCCCAATGATTCTAAGGTGGTAGAAAGAGCTCCTTGCTGTCACTTCAATATAGAAAAATTGCTTATCCTTTGGGTCACTGGAATTCTTTGGAAAATGGTGTCCCCAAGAGTACATACACACGCTAGTGATTTTTGCCAGTTGCCTTAGTTTCAGAAGAGCGAACCAGCTATACACAGCAAACAAGGTACATGCAAGACCTCAAAATCAGCTACTGTCGACTGGTTCTTCTCTGCTACCACCTTCACACGCTAGGACGTGAAGCTAAAGGAGAGGACAGCACGCAGAGCACACAGAAGAACTGTGGTTACTGCATTCCCCCATAAGCACATGCTTGTGGCAAGGGTCCAGCCTAGGCAGCAGGGCACAACGCAGTGACCCACACTGTGGCCCCAGTTCTGCTGCTTCAGCAAACTCCGGTCCTCCCAGGAACCTAAGGGAAAGGACAGAAGGGAAGAAATCCCAACGCAAGAAATCCAGTACAAGACACTACTTGGAAAGAAACATGTTCTATTTTCACTGCCTCAGAAGAAGAGACATAATTAGCAGATTGCTTAAAGGATTTTATTCTATGGAAAAAATGAAACATCAAAAGAGTTGAGGGTTCAGACACAAACTTTTAAAGCAAAGAGAGCAAAAGGCTCTGCCTCCCACGGCTGGAACAAGATGTAGGAAGAGCGACCGGCAATGGGGTGACTCTCTTTAATAGGGAACAATGAAATTACCTTGGGAGCTAATTTCTGGGCTTGCTCTAAGGCCAACACATGTTGAAACATAACTGGCTCAGGGAGGGGCAAAACCAAGGGTCCTCAAAGGTGACAGCTGAGGGAAGTAATACCACCAAAGACACCAGTACACGCAACCACATTCAGTTAAGGTGATCCTTTTATCTTTCAAAACATAATTATGACTAAAACGAAGGCTCGTTCTACAATCTGTAAATGTCAAATTGCACCTGCAAGCATGCACATGCACTGCATGGGGAGGGGGGAAAGAAATACCTATTACACAAAACTTCTAATACAACACAAAGAACAAATTTATTCACTCAACGTGGACTAAAACCAGCAAAATTTCTTTATGCCTTCAGCCTTACAACATTTTACTGCAATCATCGTATTAGAAAAATCTGCTGAAAGGCAGAACGCATCATGGTTTCCCTTATATGTTTGTTTCAAACACTTGAAGCAGCAAATCCTTTAAATAATCCACCCCAATAAATAATTCACGTAAGACAGACTTTCAGCAGAATGTAATACATGCAATTGTAAACTGAAAAAAGAGCGAACTTCTGCTCCCATCACCAGCTAGCACTGGAGCTTGGGGCTACTGCAACAAGCTGCAGGTTCTGCTTTCACTGTTGCTTTTGGCTTTATCGGATCAAATAAAAGGCCTGATGCGTACATCCGGCAAAGAAAGTCTTTTATCAAGCAGTAAAAGCAGCATTACTCTGTACCATGAGTTCTCCAGAATATTTAGCATTTTTCTTTGCTTTCAAGTCTTTTTCTGCAAGTAACGAAAAAGCATGAAGTCTGTGTTTTGTTTTGGGGTTTGNCTGAAGCATATGTTCCTTTAGAAAATATAAGACCATATTTTTTAGCAAGTCTGATCCTAGTTCCACAAAGCAGAGACTTCAATTCCTTTAATGCTACTTTCACTGGACATAGTTGATACGCATGAAGTTACTCTAATTTTTACAGGCATACAATAGGTCCATAACCATGAATTTGTGAGGTTGTTTTGCATTCTGAGTAACTATTTTAACATGCTTAATAGTAACAGTAATTCAAAATAAACATATTCTTCTGCCACGATGTATATATCAAATTGATAGTGAGATAGGAGACCCTACCATGTCAGCAATATCTTCTTGTATCATTTTCCATGTGCAGAGCTACCGCAACTGAATAGGTCTCTAGATCTTCAAAGATCATCAATGAACTGAAAAAGCCGCTTAAGCTAAATCTAGGTTTTGATGATGATCGTGAGGCAGATGTGTTTCCAGAAAGTAGCAAAGCATTTGAATTCCTCATTATATAAATCATCTGCTACCACTCCAGTGGTATCGGCGCTGCCAGCTCCTAACTCCACACGCTCTAGATGGGGATGGAAGAAATTTCTGTTTTGAAATCACTGTAAGCATCTCCCATTTCTCCTTTCTCAGCATCTAATGACAGTAATCCATGCAATCAGACTGATCTATTATTACTGTCATGATGAAAGAAACACAATTGTTCCAGCTTTTTTTTTTTTTATTTTTTTCAAACCACCAAGGACACCACACCTAGAGTTCCCATCAGCTTCTCTCACTACCACAAAACCATGTTCCTCAATTTCATCAGTGGTGAAGAGTCACTGCTGTTGCCACGCTGCCCCACAAACAAACATACTTCCTTTGAGCAACGCAACTAAAAAGCAGGATGAAGCGCAGCAGTGAAAGTGTTTTTGCTGAACAAATTCAACCATGGAATAGGCTGTCTTAACACAGATTCTAGGAAACTGAGCAAGAATTTCTGCTGTATATAAAAACTTCGACTACTTCCTCTCTGTAAGATGAACTTAAATTCCTGTATATTGACTGCTTAAAAATGCCAATACAGACGACTTAACCTCATCGGTCCTCCAAGAGACACGACAGACGTGCCACTACTGTCATGCCCACATTTTCTGACAAGCTAGAAAGCTTCAAAGCAACATAAAGCCACACAGGAAAAACACTTTTATTTGTGTTGAATTCCTACAAGGGGATTTTACTGCTCATTGCAATTAGAGAAGTTTGGCTAAACAAAAGAATTGATATCATTCCTTCTTATAAATCTTTACGTATGATAAATAATTTGACAAGTAGCTACATACTGTAGAAAGTTCTGAAGGTTGGTTAGTTATTTATTTTTTTAAATCAAATTTATTAAATGCCTGCTCTTGAGTGGAAAGACTAGCATTTCTTGCAGGTCTGTAATAAGGAAGTCCAACAACATTGGGAACATGAAGTTCTAAAGAGACTAAAATAACTTGTTTGTTTTATAAGGCAGCTCTGTTTTTATTAACATGAGCTCTACAAGGCTTAAGAGGCTGTACTATACAACAATGTACTTATTTATACAATGATACCATATTTATTCTTATTTCCACCATTCTTTCATTCTGTAGTAAATTTTAGACCCACATGGTGTCCAGAAAATACTAAAATTGAAAACAAGTAATTAAGAACTGAAAGAAATATTTTCAAAATAGCACTTGGTCATACTGCCTATTTAATGTGTCTTCCATGATCTTGCAGCTAATATGGCTAAGGCAATTTGCTGACAAACAAACACAAATTCATCAAGCAAACAGTACAAAAGATTCAATTTATAGCTCAGACTGTGCCAGAAATACTGTGTATGCTTCTCATGATTACACTTTTAAAAACTAGTGCTGAAGAAGTTCAGTTAAAAACCACAAAAACTAGAGTCACATAAGTAACTTTCACCAGTGAAGACTTAAGTAGTAATCAAATTTCAGTACTCAAGAAAAGATTTAGAAGCGATTTCATGAATGTCATAATACCACCTTGTACAAAGAAGATTTTTCCTTTAACAGAGGATCTTAACCTACTAGACATACCACGTTAGAAATTGGGCCACTAAAATATTTTAAAAAAGAAAAAGAAAATCCTCAAAACCAAAAACAAAATAATAATAAAAAAAGACCACTAACCCACACACCAGAGTGTTAAAGGTTGATGACTTATTTGGAGAATGAGATTTCATAACCATATTATGCAGAGATATGATAGTAATAGTTTAAATTTGAGTTGAAATATTTGTATCTAAAAAGGAAATGCACTAAACCTCTTAACCAACAGTGTTTTCCACTGTTAAAGAAAACATTGCATTAAGAAACTACTTATTCCGCATTTCTGCTTGTTATTAAGCAGTGACTGCCTAAAGAAAAAAGAGCTAACTTCCCCAGCAATTTCCAGAAAGGCACGGTGAAGGTGGTATTAAGTAGGTCTCATCTGGGAAAACTTGAATTTATAAGTGTGAAAAAAACCCACTTTTCATATAAATAAATAAAAATAACCAGGGGAGAAGGGGGGAGGTGTAAAACTGTTGATTCCTGGAAGCAACAGTATACGTAGCACTCAGGAACTGCTGCACAAATCTACAGATTGACCCAGGTAGACACTGTGGAGGCTGACAAACACAAGAAATACTCCTGGATGCTCACACCACTTCTGAAATAATGTACTAGAAACAGTGATACAAATAAGGACTGGTTTCTGTACTTCACATCTCACTCAGTAATTCTTACTTTCCACATGAAAATCTGGCACACTGAGTGAATTAAAACTAAAAAGTTAATGAAATGTTTTGCTGACTTGCAGAAGCTTAATAAAGAAGCCATTTGAAGAGTCTCATGCAACTTAAAACATCTCTGTGAAATGTTACCAAGATTACTGTTATTTGCCATCATTGCCAACACTCATCTCTAGTGTTTCTATTGTTCCTAGGCATTTTGCAAACACATCTCCTGTATTATTCATGACCAATCTCTCTTTCAATACCTTTTAATAAACCTTCTTTCTTTTAATGGGCATCTGTTCAAAAACCCACACCAAGAACTGAGTGGAAATATCTTCAAGGTTTCTTATGTGGTTGCTCACTATAGGCAGCAAGACCAGATACCTTTAAGAAGTCCCTATTACACAGTGCTGGTTGTGAAGCAAAAGCAGTAACATTCAGAAAATTGTGGATTCCCATGAAAATGGCACCCTGCTGCTGGATCACATGCATCAGTCACCCATGGCACGCTGCTGCCTGGGGAGCTGTGCTGTTGCCAGGAAAATGACTTGCAAAGGGATGGAAAAAATGCAGAAGTTTTATTTTGCTTACACAAACAACTGACTTCTTAATTATTTTTGCTTTCTTCAGATAAGGTCACTGTTCAATGTGATAGAGATGAGCCAGCAAGCACAGAGATCATCTTTGCTGCAGAAGGGGAAACCCGTGGAGCTGCGGTCAGAGGCAGCTCTGGGGTGGGGCTGGCAAACACTCACTCCATCCAAGTGGGTATGGGAATTCCTTCCCACCCCCAGTGCATGGGAAGAATTATATTACGGAAAATTACAGTTTGGAAGATGCACGCTGGAGGTCTCTTGCTTAGCAAGACTTAATCGAAATGTATAAAAAATACCCTCCCCACAAAAGAAATACTCGACAAGAAACTATTTTAAACTTCATTATAATGAATGAAGATGAAATTTTAATCACAGGCCTGGAAGCTGGCTTTTGCCTTAAGAATAGTAATAATTACCAGATTTCATTCAATATGAGCAAACAGAAGAGAGTAATTTGAAATGGCTAAATTGCCATTAACTTTTTACTCGCAGTATCACTCAGTTAAGACAAAAAAGGAACGAGAAGATGAATCATTTAAAATACTTAATAGGTGGCCTATATGCTACATTTCCATAATTAAAACTGGGCTGTTGTAGCTAAGTATCCATTAGAGTTCACTCAAGAAAGAGATTTAAGAACACAGAAGTAATGTATATCAAACAGAAAGATGATAAAAACAGGCAGCCATCAATAGAAAAATTACAAGTCTCGAAATGTCTCCAAGTCACTTAAGGAAAGCTAAAGGTTTTGGAAAAATTCCCTAATGACAGGACTAAAAGAAGATATTGTATAGCAGAGTAAGTCTTTAGAAGGGGAAAGACAAAGTGAATGGTGCAGAAAAGGCTATTGTTTTCTAAAAAGGTGTAAGATGATCCAAAAGTACCTCTTCAGAAATTCCCAAGGGTCATTTGAGGTTTGAGGTGAGCTGGTTTTCCATCCACAAGTAACCTATTTAATGTATATATGCTAATCAAGTGTTAATCAGAATTTTAACACGCACCCGACACATTCAAAAGAGCTGGCTCTGAACACATTTTATTTGCTTATGTTCTTTTCAAAAAATTCTGAAATACAATGGAAATTCCAGAAGCCTTGAGAAATTGCTGAAAACAGGCTGATGTTTTAAACCATCAAGATGTGTGTTCTAGGTACCCACATGCCCATTAACCTTCCACCAACCGCAAGCCAAACAATGGTAAAGCTGATGGGATTCTATTAATAAAGTATTCAAGGGCTGAGATTCAATTAATGACGGTCAACAGAGTTCCAGGAAAATTAGTTTCCAGGATCAAACAGGCAAGACTGCATTCTCTGATGAGATTAAAAGTTTTCCTGATAAAGGTAACTTTGTAAAGGTAGTAAACTTTCATGGCTTATTTGGCTTTTTATGCACGAGACACTGATGTATTAACTGGTGCCATAAACTTTCATTCGAACACAGACTACACGGATTAAGAACTATATAGATGAAGCACCTTCAACAGCCAACAATGGGGACTACTAATTAAATAGTAATAGTTCTCATGGGGTTTACCACAATTTGAACTATGGCTGGCACTTTTCATATTTATTGAATATCTAGAAGGAAGTATAAATCAACCACCGGTAATTACTGTGGATAAGCATAAGAGTGGGAGATAGCTATGGGCTATCACATAGACAACACTCTACATCATTTGTGCAATAACAATGCTTTCAGGTGAAGTATGTTTCAACACAAGGAAATGTAATTGATTAAGGAAGAGATAGGGAAAAGTGCATCTCCATGGCAGCAACTGTTTGCTGGAGCACCACAAGTGGGTCCAGGTATGTCAGGTCCCTCTCTTTAAAGCCCGCTAGCCTTGTCACTGGAAGCAGCTAAGAGTCTTCTGTTTCTCTCCTGAGATTTCACAAGACATAATTAATTATTGACTGATTATTAAATGACTTTTTTTTTTTTTTAGTTCAGTACCTGATATTTTGGTAATCGCTTCAAGATCAAAGTTGGAAACAGTTTTGAACAGTTTTGGTTTAAGGACTAATACTCATGACCACCATTCCCATCTATGCTGGGTTAGCGGGTATTTTAACGTGAATTTTCTTGTGATTTTAGGAGATGCATGTTTGATGAGACATTAGATATATTTCTATAAAAAGAACTTAACAACTTGTTTCACTGGGAATAGCATATTACTGTACAGCAAGACACGCAAGACTTAAAAGACTATAGGACTGCATGAATTGAAGACTCCAATTCAGGAAAGGTAAAAAGAAAATTGTACAGATACATGGTGCACAGCACAGACATAAGTTTCATTATGCTAAGCAGTTCACTTAGACTATAAAAAAAGAATACTCTTAAGCAGCAACTTTTTTGGGGGGTGTTAAGAATATCCTGAGCCAATTTGTGGGTTAGGTATAGCTTAGGCAGTTTCTTACTGTCACAGGATGTACGAGAATAAAAGAGCATGAGAGGTGCTTTACACTCTGTATGCTTAGCAGCTACATGTGGTCACTGCAAAAGAAAAAGCAAGGTTCCACCACACGGTATTTTTTGCCTCAGCTGAACAAACAACACACAGAGAAAACTATTAGAAAAAGTACAGGGGAATAATCAGTAGGTTGCAATAACAGTCCTTCAGAACTTTAGAACCCATGTAAGCACGTGCAAAGGGCTGAGGTTTGGAAGATGCGACACTTGCAAAGGCTCAGCCATGAAACCACCAAACTTTGCTCTCACACAGTTTCATTGGTCACCACCATAGTGAAGTGAAGCACGCTGCAGCACCCAGCTTTGTTAAGATCAAGGAGGTAACATGCATATATGCTAGAACACATCCCTGTTCCTTCACTTAAACACATTTCTGTTGGATATAAATAAAAATGTGTTTATTTACATCAAGCAAATACTGTCCACATTTTACACAAACACGATATATTATCACAACAGAAATCCTTTCATAAAGTAGCTTTTAGACAAAATATATATATTTTAAACAACATAAATCCATATAAAAGGAGCTTAAAGTCACAACTGGCATTTTGATTTTAACTAGTTAATTGATGCTGGAGCTTATTCTTTAAACAAATCTTTGAAAAGGCATAATCACATTTGCTGGCGCTGTAATGAGTATATTCTAAGAATATCTGTAGAAACATCTATGGTTTTAAATATTGCCATGGCAAACTTTGTGATAACCTTATTTGCCTGCCACCTGTCCTGTAGTCCTCAATTACCATGTACTTTATGGCAGCTTAGCAATAGAGGACAGGGTAATGAAGAAGTAACCAAGAAACCTACCCTGTCAGACACAATACACGCACAGGACACCTGCAATAAACCTACACAAGCTATTGCCATGTTATTTTTAAGTGAATCTTTTTGCTTTCTACAAAGTCCAATCCCAAATTCTTATTTTTCTGTTGAAGGGTCAGTATTTTCTACAGCAAGCTGCAACACGGTAAGTTTTCCCTATGTAAGACCTCACAAAACACAGGCAAAAACCAAAACACAAGTAAAAAATAACCTCAAAACACCTCCAGGTGCATATCTGTTTCTGTTTTATTCATTACATCCCAAAATACCACTAGTAGGGCTTCTTTTGCCTCTATGTGTAAAATGATCACTTATTGCTATGTTTAACTTTTTCTAGCCATATGCAAAGCCCTTTATTTTTTAATAATTTAAACAGTCATTAAAAATCATTGCAGAAATAAAGAAAAAATTTCCATGTCACCTGACTTCCAAATATATTTTATATGCGTGATACACAGTTGTGAAGAATTTATGTGCAAGTATAGAACAGCGTACATATTAAGCACTTGGAAGCAGAAGGAACATCTTGGACCACAAAACCTTAACCCCTGACATTGCACATAGCCACATAGTACAATCCCATTCATGAAGTGATTTAGCTTTGCTATGATAGCTATGCTGAACAATCCAGTTTACATTGTTCTATTTCTGAGTGAGAGGAGTTAGCATGAGAGGAGAGGAATCAGCAGTTGGTATCTCAGTGAAAACACAGTTCTTCAGCCACTGAAAATACACAACCTCTGACAAACCGGAACAAAAATAACATCTTATTCTCCTGGATCTGATGAGAGAAAACCTGTTCACAGATTTTTTCCACGTGATTCTTCCCCCACCCCTGCTCTCTCTCCCCCTCCCTCCATCATCCACCACGCCACCTCAGACTAAGGATTAAGAAAATCCAAACAAGCATGTTAAAAAATATTTATATGCACATTACATTCCCAATCTGAAACCCATCAAGTCTACTGAACTTCTTCCAAAATACAAAAGGACTTACCCAATGTGTCTTTTAGATTTTTAACCAGAGAACCTTTCTTCAAGCTGTTTTTTCGCTCCACATAATTTGATGGCACATATCCCGTTTTGTTGGCCGCGTTTCTTACCCTCCACCATGTCTTGGAATCATCTAATAGCCAAAGACGCTCATTTTTCTTGATGTCAAGTTCTTGGTCCTGCTGTGCAGTGTAATCCCACTTTGCAATAACAATAACTTCTTCTGTCATCTTTCATGGAGTCCTTCTGCAAGAAAATATTAAAATATGCTCATCGGTAAATTATATCATGTAATTCTTACTCAATTTTTTCTTCGAGATCTTCTGAAATAAGCAAGAAAAGGGAAAGATGAGAAAGCCATACAGAGAAAAACCTCATAGATTGGAACTCCTCTTTTAAAAATAAGGGAAGTCATATTGACCTTTCTTGCCTTTTCTGCCACTAAAATATGACAACACCTTGAGAGTAAGTTCTAGTCATAATGTATTACGTTCACTTCCTCTGAATGTACATAAAATATTATTCAGCTATACATTAACAAAGGCTAATTTATAAAATCCATTTAGTTTTTGCATATCGCATTATAAAACTGTCCCACACATGGCATTCAAAGTTCTGATCTGAGAAAAAAAAAATTTGCAGCATTCCAGAACTGTATTTTCCTCCGCCCTAGTTCCTCATCCTAACATATTATTTATATGGTTTTTGCATTTAAACAAAGTTATCCATCTTTTTTCTAGTAGGAAGTTAAAGATACTTCAAGAAGTACTGTAATTCAGCAAGGAAATCTACCATCAAGAAGACGGTACTGTCTTTAGCAAGCCCTTGTTTACAATGTTTTGTGCAGGCAGCACAAGACTGTTTTAGGAGAAGCCTTTGCTCCCAGGAAGATTCCAGCTCACCGCAATCCTGTGCCGGGCATGAGTCAACAGGGTGAAGAGTACCCACTGCACTTCCCTCGATTGAGTTTCATTTCTTCCTGTCGTGGTTTAGGCCGAATCAGCTACTGGGGACGTGGGGGACCCCAGATGGGACCGACAGATGCTCCCCTCTACCCCTCTTCAAAGAGAGAGGCAGAGGAGGGAAAAAGAGACTTATGAGTTTAGAAGGAACTAAACTACTTTAATGAAATATTAATAATAAAATAAAAAGAAATAATGAAATATATACAAAACCGTATCAAGCTCCCAAGATGACAATCACATCACCAGCTGGCACTGGGAAAGTCCCAGACTGGACCCAGTGATGGATGGGAACTGGATTCTGGATCTGCATCCAGGATCAGGATGGAATACCCTGTTGGTCAGTTTTGGGTCACCTGTCCT
>RSEF01000001.1:159652452-159686235 GCA_003993805.1 Himantopus leucocephalus
CCCCCCCCCCCCCCCTTCTTGTTTTAAGAAGAAAAAAATTACTCAAGAAGCCAAACATCACCGAAATAAGTTCAACACATAAAGATAACTCTAAATCCATAACACAGATTCCAAACATCTATTTCCTTGAACAAAGCAGTGGATTTTTTTTTTAAAGTTATTCTCACAGAAAACTATTATAAAACAGGACAAGAAAGAGATTCCGAAGCTAAAACTCTATGAAGAGTTTTATATTGCACATTTGAAATAAATACAAAATTTGGGCCATAGTAAAATACAACCTTAATTTTGAGTAGAAATTTTAGTAGAAAAATCAGAATCATTTTAGTATGATTAAGTCTATAGTTTGATGAATCACTGGCTTTAGGATTGTGCATTTGTTTTGTTTTTACATTAACAGCCATTTCAAGAACATTTTAATTTTGCTACCTACACAACACACAAAAAGTATAAAGAAAACTTACTGGAGTTTTACTCCAGAAAATTATTACAAAAGACCTCTCACTATTAGTCTTTAAACACAAACACAAAATGGTCAAGGCTGTACTCTGATCTGTTGGAAAGGCTATGGTTTTAAATTTGTCTATTGCGTTTAAAGACACATATCAGATAATTTGAAAATTTACTGCAAAAGCCAATCATAGCATCTCAGACTTTCTAGGATAGTACTTCAGAACTTCCTTTTCAGTTTGAAGGAAACTGGATCATCTGCAAAAACATATGTAGATGTTAAACTTAAGACTGGATTGTATTTTTAATTCTAACTGGTTCACCTGCACTTTATTAAACAAATTAAGTCTAATTTCAACATCTGATAACACTTCATTGAACAAGCATTTAACAGAACTCAGCAAAAATCAAGGCACCCGAGGACTTCATACATTGCTTTTCATTTGAAGGCTCCAAAACGTCAATAATTAGTCTTCATTACTTCCTTCTGAAGAAGGTAACATTATTTCTATTTTATAAACAGAGAATTTGAGTAAGAAATAATAAATCCACCTGGTAAAGTAATGAATGAAACTAAGACTCCTAGTCTTCTGCTCCGTGCTTCAGCCACTACAATGCTGAAAGTTCATTCAGTGTTCTGCCTTTTTGCTTTTATTTTTTGGTACAGTTGTAGTAAGGTTTCATTTTATTAAAAGTTTCTGCTAATAAATCTCTCCTAAGCCACAGAGATCAACTACAGTTACTAGAAAGAGACAACAGGGTACATGAATTAACAGAAAGAAGATCGTCAGACTCTACCACAAAATGAATCCTATGGAAAACATCAGCTTCATTAGGTGACCTCAGGTCTTCCAAGCCAGCCCAGGAAGACACTCTCTATATACTGAGTGTAATTCTGTTCTGCTTTCACAGAAAACCCACAAACCTTCTTTCCTCTCAATACTTTACAAGCTATTACTTAGTTTTTAGAATTCAAACAAAGAATAGTATTAAGCCTGCTCCACCACAGGCTATGGATGGCCACTACTCCTCCACACCTCCCACACCACCACATCCTGCCTACAGCGCCTTCAGGCGAAAAAGTCCCAAGTCAAAGCAGTAGGTAACAGGAGGTGGGAGCCAAAAAAACAGTGGTAGCAATATCTAGTGCTTAATTAATAATCTGAGCCTATCCTTTTTCTTGTCTTTTTTTGAAAGTAAGAACTCATTTGTCTCAGAACACTGAATGAAAAAGACTTGCTATTTAATCATCCATCCAGCAGTTTAAAAAAAAAAAACAAACCAAATTACAAGTACTACACTACACAAAAGCAAAACAAGCAATACATCCAGTTCACTCGTTATCTTTAGTTATGAAAATAACCACTGAAATTGAACCACTCACCTTTGGCACACTGTTAAAAGGATCCAGGCAGTGAAAGGCAGGACTCTCCAACAAAGTTATGTACACCACTGTCTGAAACAACAAACAACACGTATTTTAGTTTCAGCACTACACTCAGAAGAACTTTAGCTAGGTAACTTAATTTTCATTCTATCAAAATCTCGTAAGAGAGGCTGAAGGGGAGGCAGAATGGCTCTAACTTGATCCACCTATTTAGCATAAATAGAATCCATCTTCATATTTAACTTTTCTCAATGAATACAAGGTCAATTTAACCGCAGACCATCCAAACCATCTAGGAAAGAAAGCAACTACAAACTCAGCCATCACAATACCAAGAAAAATCAGCCAATAAACAGAATTAAAAATTTCTGGTTTAGAAAGATTACATTTGAAAAGGCACTATTATTTACTGTTCCCTTCAACATTACATTAGTCATTTTAACTTGCCCATACTTCCTAAGAAAAGGGAAAAGCCGTTACACATGGAAAACAGAGGTACATCAGCAACAGCATAGCCAGCAGTTTTGTGGGACATGACTACTTCCACCCAGGAGGCACTCACACACATTTGGGATGTGTAATCCAGCTGGATTACTACCGCATGTGGTTTGGGGCCCTCTGGCACAAGAGATACTGACCCAGGGAGGCAGTGAAGTTGGTCAGAGGGCTGGAAAACTCCATCAATGGAAATTCTGGCTGGATGTAAAGAAGGGCTTCACCACAAGGGTGGCTAAGCATGGTCACATGCGCCCTGAGAAGTGACGGACCTTCTTTTCAGGGAGTCTCAAATTCTGTCTGGGGCATTAGCCCTGCTGGGAGCTGGACAACACACGCCTCCTAGAGGTCCCTCTCGGCCTCCACTGGTCTGTTAAGTATTTCTGGCCACAACAGTAACCTTTCAGAATAGGCTTCAAAAATGTTTAAACTTTTGTTTCTGTTTATTAACAATGCTTCTAACTCCATAGGATGTCTGACGCATTCAGGCGGTGTAAATCCATTTAGATGCAGTTCGAAGAGAAGGAAAAAATTCTGAACGTCTTCCTGTGCTGCAGCCCATAGCTCATAAGGACAACAGATTACAGCTCCTATTCAACCTGAGTCCACTCAAGCACAAATGTTTCTGTTCAAATTCCTCTCTGAACAGATGCCAATCGTTGTCACTCTACAAAAGCATCCTACAAAGAAATTCTATTAAAAGGAGCCATTCATTCAATGGTCCCATACATCATAATGAAGGGGGAAAAAAGTATTGACAAATTTATTAAAAATACCTTACACAGATGTTTCAAAGCGAGATTTAGACTCTTACCCATTAATAAGTGGAGTAACAGAACTACTAAACCCACAGTTTGGTAAAGATTTAAGCATAAACATATTGTCAGGGGGTAAAGCACAAGAGAGTCCCTGCCCCTCAGCGCCCCAGCCCACTGCCTGCTGCCCAGCAGCTGCAAGAGGAGCCAGAGCACTGCTAGCCCTCCCAAAAAACACACAAGGAAAAAAAAAACCAAAAAAACCAAAACGAAACAGAGGAAGGCAAATTGTGAAGAAGCCTTATTCAAACAGAAGAGTCTCCTGACCCAGTTCAGTGCCTGAATGAAGACACGCCTGTGAAAGCGGAGAGCAGATGGGACTGGAGGGCGACCTACCCTGTTCTCCCCTACCAGGGTGCTGGCTGGAACTCCTGCTGCCCCACTGCCAGCCCGGGGCTTCAGCTTTCCACAGACACAGGCCATGGGCAACCACACTTTGCTCTATCAATTCTCCTACCCAGTTACAGACATTAACTGTGTTCTCACTGAAAACTGCTCTATATTCGAAATTACGAGACAGGTCTCAAGTAAATGGGAAAGATATTTTAACAAATGAAGCAACATGAAAACCCTGAGGCAGGACAGATCTGTTTTCCTACCAACCGAATATTTTGTAGTATGTGTTTTTCTCCTGTCAATAATGCAAGAACACGTTTAATATTAAGGGGAAAAAGTGAGAAAATAAGTCATTTCAGTTTTTGTTACAAGATCTTCTGAAGAGTACCATCTCTCCCCTTCCTACCTCACAAATCATCTCCTGCCCATTACCATCCACCACTGAAGTACTGTACCAAGCTTCTGACTTCGTCTGGGGTATTTTTTTGGTTTTGTTCCTTAAATACATACCCAACACCTCTCTCAATTATTGCTCCCACCGTCACAAATGCACGTTCACATATAGAACTTACATTTGAAAGTGAGCTAAAAAACTGTACTGTTCATCATCAATACCTGAAAAACTAACCTTGTATTTATTAGTCAACTGAAGAGGATGTACAGTTGGGGAAAATAAGAGTCCAAATTCCATCTAAACACACAAGAAAAGAATGAGTCATGTGTTTATTTCAATATAACAATGCTAACTTCCTTCTGTACAGCAAAAATGGTTTTATTTTCGTAGCGCAATTAACATACATTAAAAGTAGCTCTGAATGTTAATGGTAATAGCACAAAGAGTCAAAGGAAGAAGATGCACAGGAAAAGCTCATTCCTACCAACACTTTGATTGAAATAAAACTCTGTTAATCTAACAGACACACGACTGCAAGATGCAGACTGGCGTCTGTCCTCTCTGGGTTCAATTCCATCGCATTGTGACTGCCGTTTTATTTTCCTCCTGGTAAGAATATTCACTTTGCTATGGAAGAGCCAGAGGAAGTTTTCTGCTACGAGTCACACTAAGAGTCACTTCCCCAGAAGAGCAACCAATTTCCATCACACACCCCCGCAGCCCAAAGCTTTGCCTGCCATGTTGTGACTTGCAGAGTGACTCAAACTCAGGATGGAAACCTGGACCACAAATAATTCGCTTATACTTTAAATATGTTCCTTGAAACAATCTTTCAGTTACAGAAGTTCAAGATCTTTCTTCTCAAAGGGCAGTAAATGGAAACAGTGGTTAGGGTTTGGTACCATCTTCCCCCAGGCAGAGGGCTTGCACCGTAGGTGGAGTTTTCTGGTTCTGCTGCTGCATCCTACCAGCCAGGACTCCAGACAGCTGTATTTGATAGTAAAGCCAGGATGGGGAATGAACAGTTAAACTCAGAGTACAAAATAATCTCCATCAACCTTCAAAAGCCTTGGAGAATACGCAAGCAAACGCTTGCTGCCCACCCAAAAGACAAATTGGCGCGACATTAGAAAACTTTGGAAATCAAGTCAACAACTTTTTTGAAAGGCAGCAAAGTAAACAGAGGCACAGAGCCGGGTAGTCGTGTCCCATGGTATGACCAGTGCCCATCACTTCTGTACCATCTAGCGTGACGTCCATTTGTCATATCTCAATCCTAATACCAATACTACTGCAGTAATGTCAGCCCTGCTGCATGTAAAATGCCACACTTCCTCACCACTCAGGAGTGTCTTCGTATCCTAATGCTTACCACGAGGCCCAGAGCAGAGGAACAGAAGATGACAACAAGGAACAGAAATGGCAGAGTACAGGAACTGGATGAACACATGATTACAAACATGCAAGGTAGAAAGAAAATTTCTTTATGTTTGAACAGCAACCTCAGTCACTCTCATTTGTTTTCTAGACCAAGGTCCTGCAAACATGAGGACTATACAAGTCCCACGGTAAAAAGCACTTTTGAATAGTCAGGAAAAAAAAGTTTGAACTTGATTCTTGCAAACAAGCACCAGAAGATAAATATCAGTAACATCTAATATAATAAGCACCTTCTATTTAACTGTGTAATCTTTAAAGATTACAACTTTAAGAATAAATTAGTGCTCCTGTAATGAATATATTACAAGTAACAACCATCTTTCCGTTCACTAATAGCTCTAATGTGCCCCATTTTCTTTATCCCCATGGCTAAAATCCAGATTCAGCCTTACAATGACTATTTCAATGACAATTCTCTCAGGCTCTCTTCTCAATACCCAACCACCTCCTATTTAAATTCTGACATGAAATAGCTAAAATAATCTCTTTGATACTTAATATGCTAATACACAAGAATGACCTGACCATAAACCTGTACTGCACAGAGTGGGAATTTTAACTCCAATGGTAAGGCATTCAAGTGACTCCGGTAACTATGATAAAATTCAACAATTGACATATTACTGGTGACCTTCTGGAGAACAAATGAAAAGCATCACATTAATACAAATTCTCCTGTGGAGAAGATCAAGCTGGCAATCTGCCAGTTCATTACACCATCTAGCTCCACTCCAACATTAAATATTGCCTTCCTTTGTAATTGACTGAAATACACTGGAGCAATTGCAGGTAACCACTTTGGGCTATTAAAGTATTCCATTAAGACTTCTCCATTAGGCAGATATTTCAAATGAAGTTACATCAAAATAGGCTATGTTCAAAATATTTTAACTACGCAGACAATTGGGCAAGCACAATCCAGTTTCACGGAGCAGCAGACAGATCAGCCTAAGCACTCAAAAGCTCAGTGCCTGAATTTGCTTAAAGGAAAAAGAAACCCACCAAGTTTATTCAAGACTCTAGTACACGCTTAGTATTTTAACCTCCTAGTCACATATATCCTCACAAAATTCACTTAATATTACCTTCTTCTAAAGCTGAGAAAATGGTAGTGTTAAAATATGCAACTATTCTTTAACTCGGGTAAGTCAAGACATTCATTCAATACGACATTTTAAAGCTAAGTACGGAACACAGGGAGAAAACAGTAAGCAAGATTGGATTCGCATCATATTTAAGGCTTCAAAAAGGCAGCAAATTGCAACGTTTCATTACAATGTGTATAACATTCTGAAAACAAACAAAAAAATTAAAATCCTTTCATGCTATATATTCTACACAACTAAGTTTTTCTTCTCTTAAGATTGCAGTTCCTTAACAGCAAGGAAACAAGTGAAATGGGGCACAAGAACAGGTTCACTGCCTTGCATGCAGAAAAGACTGCCAGATACTTAAAATGTTGGAAAAGATTTAAGCCTGTACGCCAGCTGTGAAAATGAGACTAGCCCTTAAAGCAAAGACAAACATCTGTGTTTAAATGGTCTTTTTTAAGCAGTCCAGGTTTGGAGCCATCACCAGAGGCTGTAAGGGTTAGCCTAAGAAATTCAGGTCTCTCCTGAACAGTGCACAGGCAGGAGTTGTGTATCTTCTCTGTGCTTCTATCTGGCATGCAATAGCTGTAGTACACCTCCCGGCCATGCTGTTTGTATCAAAGAGGAAGTGATTAGACATGTATCATTGGTTGCTCAAACAACTTTTTTTGTTCTTTTTTTTTTTTGTTTGGTTTTTTTTTGGTTTTTTTTAAACAAACATATACTTGGGTGCAGGGGTAGGGAGAGGAACACAGCTAGAGAAACGTGCAATGGTTCACACTTGAACCACAGGCAATCAAAGAGGCGATGCTGACCTATATTCTCATTTAACTCCTGCAGTCAAATGCATATCCTCTGCACAGTTCTGTGTATACAAGATATGTTTTCAAAAAACAAGAACATTTTTTACATCTATTTGCAGACAACTGCCACCTCCCAATCTACTCATGAAGCACAAGTAGTTCATTTTCTAAATAGTATTAATGATTAAAATAAATACTGTATTTCAAAAGCAGCTTCCAATGCCAGCTTCCTCTGTAGTTGCCATCCAAATAAATGCATGACTAGCACCTTTTTAAATAGGAAAGAAATGAGGATTACATGTGTTAGTGACTGCACTTACTAGGAATTCTACAGTATATATTGTACAGATTCATGTTATTTTATTAAGAGGAACCACGCGCTTCTTACATTCTCTCAGATGGAAGTTTCCTCCAAAAGTCTGAGCTATTTAAAAAGCTAATACTGATACCAAATTACTACCTAAACTCACTGCAATATGCAAATTTTTTATATCCTGACTTAAGCAGGATTTTCCATCTTGATACTTACTGATATTGACCTAATTCAAATTTGATTATGCTGAGCTGCGAACTTCCAGGGCAGGCCCTGCATGAGGAGGAAAAAAAAAACAAAAAACAACCAACCCCAAAGCAGAGCAGAGAAATCGTGAATGGGAGGCCAGGAAGCCTCCCCCCAGCAAGGCTATAAACTTTTTGAGAGGACCTGTAATATTGCAGCCTCAAAAACAAACAAAAAAACCACGACCAACAAACCCCCCACACACCTTTCACACTCATAGTCAAGCATTAAAATAAATGTAAGCCATGTCCAATCACTCTCTGCAAGCTGAAGGAGGCTCACTCAAAGGTACCGTGCCACCAAAATAACCCCAGTTTTTTTAAGCATTCCTACTCAAGAGCCATCTGGGAAAGGTGAAGTATTCAAAACTTCATTTTACCTCAATTCCCATATTTTTTCTTTTCTATTTACAATAAGGCATAGAAATATTGTGAGTTCCTAATTTTCCTTATTTAAGGGTTTACAAGCTGGCTATGCAAGCACATGTATAAATATCCCTAAAGCCCACATAGGAGAAGCAACAAAGGTCTTGATTTATGCTCAGGACAGCTCTGAGCACCTCAGGATCCCTTACAAATGTATGCTGAGACACCTGAACTGACAATTATAATTCCAGATAGATAAGCAGAAACGGAGCTATGACTACCATGGCTGTTCTTAAACTTCGTCACACAGTATCTTTAAGGAAAGGAAAGGATTAGACTCCAGCCTTAGGCAGTGCTTAACTAAGCAAGCTTCTCAGGCCATGGTTTGCACACAAGATAATTAGTTTGGTTTCTGTAACGGGATACCTTATTATTCAAATTACAGATTTGATTTTCAGAAACATCTTAGCATTTATAGCTAGCTAACTTTCTTCAGCACTTTCGAAATTAGCATTTTGTACATACAGTTTAATACTTTGTTCCAGTGGAACTTCAACCTTTTTCTGATTAATGCTTTAATTTTTTGTTTGTAAAATCTGCACAATGACTGTCTTTTCCATTAAGTAAAATCAGCTCAGAATCTTTGAGAACCTGAGTGGTTAACAACTGGTCAGCCCAAGCAGCTCCTTCACAAATCTATTTTTCCCTATTGCATCTTTGCCTTCAAAATGGGGGGTTGGAACTAGATGATCTTTAAGGTCCCTTCCAACCTAAACCATTCTAAGATTTTATATCTGACCCACCGAACAATACTAGTTCTTCCAAACCTCCCTACTAGAGTCAGAGCTTTTAACTAAATACTTGTGGGTTTCAGGGCTGTGAAAGATGACTAGAAACAGCATATTAATATACTCTTTACAGTAATCTAGTAATCTGAACATGTAAATTACTGAAAACACACACCTCCACTGGAAAAAGACATTCACAGATTTTGGAGAAGTGAAAACCACAAATTCCGATGAATTAGCTATCACAGAAGGATGCAACCCTCATTCTCTATCAGAGAAACACAGGCAGAGACACCTGGTTACCACTCTTGGCTAGGGAGACAAATCTTTAGAATAAGAAAATAAATCTCACATTTACACAGTTAGAGAAGATTTGCTTTGGGGTGAGATGTAATAGAAAATGGACTGTAATAGAGGCTACAGAGATACTACAGATCGAGTCAAGTAAGGCAGACTTAGCCCACTGGCAATTCAAACTTAAAGGCTGACTGCAACCCTTATTAGAGCTCCTGTTCTGGTAAATTATTCATTCTTTCTTAGTCCAAAGAAAATCTTTTCTATGTGTACATTCAACGACACAGCTTGTCTGTGCCAGAATAGCACTGTCTGAATTCAAAATAATAGTGCTACTCCTTCTCAGTGCTAAAATATATGGATAAGGTGACATTAAGAGGGACAGGTCAAGGTCAGTGGTTGTCTTTGGAACCACCAGGCAGATACAGGAATTGGAAGAAATGCACGGAGCAGATCCTGACTGACGCCCTCAAGGAAAACAGTGTCAGAAACGACTTGAAATCCCTCAAACAGCAAAGTGGCAACTTGGTACATTACGCTGACGGAAGGAGGTTGGGTCTGAACACTCCCCAACCTGTTGGTGATGACTGCTTTTACAGCAGGTGGGTTTTACCCTTCCTCCAGGTGCACACGTACCCTCCACTGGGTATATGAGGATGCTATAGGCATTACTGTCCAAGTAGAGTATCTTGTTGTGAAGAGTATGCAAGCTCTACCCTAATCTGTTCAGGCAAACTGCATCTGAAGTACTGTCAGCATAAACAAGAGCCATTTCACTTTGAAGGGATGGCAGAAAGAAGTCCAGGCACCTTGGCTCTCAGGTGAAGAAATCTACAGTGACTTCAGCTGAGGGAGCAAGTTGAAGAAATCTCTCTCAACCACCAACAGCAGAAAGAGTAGAAATACTGTTTGCTCAAACTTAGTGTTTCATTTACAACGGTGAAAAGCACAGGGCTGCAGAACTCACATAAACAGACGTTAAACTGGAACCTGCTAGTAGAATTGAGGGAGGGGGGGAAAAAAAACAAAGACCACAGCACAAAATGCCTTACTGAAACTGGAATATGCTCAAATAGTACCCAGTGTTAAGAGTTCAGTAACGCACTGGTCAAAATGATCTTCCTTGGGAGGAGCAAGACATTTTTGTTCCAATACATTTGTATATCAAAGGCTGGGAAAAACTGGCATTCCAGATTTAAAGTTTTTTTTAAGTCTCCTCTGATGGTGGAACTGAAGAAAAACAACAAACTTCATGTGGTTCAAGTACAAAACTATCATAAATAGGGGTTCACAACTGAGAGCTAAAGGTAAGTGGAAGACAAACACCTGGAACTTAGAAGTGGCTTTGGTTCCTACATGATTTGGTAGGTGGTACGTGCTAGTCAGGGACTTGTGGTACTGTGACTGTCCTCTTTGGACATGGCAGAATGGCAGCCCCCAAAGTCAGCCCTTCAATGTGCAGGTCAAAACAAAACCCCTCGGTTCCTCAGATCCACGGAAAGGAACAAAGGCCTGAGTTGCTAGGATTGCTACTTCCCAAGAACACAGAGTGCCCCAAAACACCTGCTTCTTCTTCCAAGTTAATCATCAGAAACCATTGAAGCAGTTTTTGGCTGAACTGCCCCAGCAACTTTGCTTTAGGTTGACAACAAGAAGAGAAATACTAACAGAGCTTTGGTTCCACCATAGTGTACAGCAGCCCTAGCCGCAGGCACTGCTATTATTGCTATTTGAAAGATAACTAGATATTCCAAAATCTCATAATACCCAAATAAAATTTGGCAACAGCCTACCTTCTGAGGTTTTCAGCACTGATTTTCTCCCTTTCATGTCTTGTACACATTTGATGGTGTCTTATTGTACTCATTTTAATCACGCCAATTCAGTGGCAGACTACAAATGAAAATGCAATAGAAACATTGCAGGCCCTGTAACAATAGTCAAAACAAAGATTTCCTATGGCAGCTGTCAAATTAATGACATCTCCAAAGCTATCTAAATACAGTATCTGGGCAGAAATCCAATTATGTCAATTCTGTCTGAATACCCCAAAAGAGAGTCCTACTGGGGTTCGAAATGGAAAATAATTTTAAGCGCAGATTAGCTACATAAGCAGTTCCACACTTGAAACCAGAACAAGGGAACAAAAACCTAAAGGCATGACATTTATCTGGACACAAGGGAGAGGGGAAAAAGAACTGTTAGACATCTGGCAAAAGGTCAAAGCCAATTACCTTGTCCAAATTTGCCCCCAAGATAATAGCTTCCAGGTTCATGTCTTCCAAATAAGATGTATTGACTGCAGTAATTAAAAAGATTTCTGCTTACCTCTACACCCTCCACTACCGCTTTGGTTTTTCCAAAACTTCTTTTTCCCAACAAAATACTAACAGCAGCAGTAGAACATGCCAACTTCCCAGAAGGACAAGTTAATTTTATCTAAAACATACATAAAAGAAAATAATAATCTCCCTCGCTTAAATATTAGGCAGCAGTGACAAATGGTATTCAGGGCTTTTCATTCAAGAGTATGATTTCTTGCTGCCTTTGCTGCTTTCCTTAAACCATTGTAACCACTGATTTCCCTTTTGCCTTGGAAGTGTCTATGTTACCACTTAATTATGTGGCAATGTCAGTTTGCTGAACCTTACCACAGGATTCTGTTTATTTGTGGTTTTAAAACAGACAATGATTAAGGTGGGGGGACAAATAGCCTTTAAATTCAACAAAGAAAAAAATACAAGGATTTTTGTTTTCTTTCTTTGCAAGTATATTAAAATAACTGCTTTTGAAACTACAGATAAATACAAGTTTATCTGGCTTTTAAATTAAACTATTCAAGAGACTGCTATTAAACTAAAGAAAAAACTGCACGCGCCAAATAACTAGAGCAACATATATTGGTTAGCAACTATGTTCCAGTGAGAAACCTTTACCTCTACTATCAGTCGACAAATGAACCTTTAAATAATGATGATGAAAAAGAGCAGACTCTGATTTAGACAAAGTTTTTAACCCTGATCCATCCATACACCGGAGAGAACGCTTTCAAAGGTAAATATAGAACTCACTGTACATATATTGCGAGTGCTTCTGCGAGTGCTTCTGCCATCAACACGGTATCAAATTCAGGAGGGAGTAAGCATTCATTATGAATGGGCCTATATTTAGGATTGCACATTCCAGGCTGTGCTCCTTACACCAAGACTCACAGAGTTAGAGGCAGGGGCGGGAGGGGTGTTGCTGTTGGGTTGGATGTTTTTTTCCTGAGCACAGTCATAGAATCATGGAATGCTTTGGGTTGAAAGGGACCTTAAAAGACCATCTAGTTCCAACCCATCTGCTATGGACACGGACACCTTCCACTAGACCAGGTTGCTCAAAGCCCCATCCAACCTGGCCCCATCCAAAGATGGGGCATCCACAATCCACAACTTCCCTGGACAACCTGTTCCAGTGGCTCACCACCCTCACAGTAAAGAATTTCTTCCTGATATCTAATCTAAATTTACCCTCTTTCAGTTTAAAACCACTACCCCTCGTCCTATCACTACACTCCCTGATAAAGAGTCCCTCATCTTTCCTGTACGCCCCCTTCAGGTACTTGAATACTGCTATAAGGGATAGTCATTGGGTATAGTCAGAAAAGTCTGAAAATAAGAATCTTTTTTGGTCAAAATCTGGTAAATTCTAAAGTGTACAGCTAATTCAAGAATTATTATTAATTCAAGAACAAAGAAATGGGTAATACACAAATGCAGGGTTGCACTCCAGAGCTCGAGATAGCCTTAATTCAGAGCTGTGCCAGTGAAGACCAGCTACCATCTTCACCCGCTCAGTGCATTTAATCTCAAAATCATTTTTAGAGGCATGCACAGAGATACCTTTACAAGATAGCAATTTTAGATATTAACAGTCTGGACCAAATTCAAATCAGTAACCCACCACATCTTCTGATGTTAAAGCATAACTTAGAATATCAGACACAATAATTTTAACTAAACTTGTTAATAATATACTTTACTGTGAGAATTTTCTTACAATGAAAAAATACACAATTTAAAATAGCTTCCAACTGAATGATGCAGTCAATGAGGCTGCCAGAAACATTTTGGCAAAGCCAGAACAAATTTCTTCAGCTTAAATCTTTTTTACTTTTAAGAACATATATAAGGAATCCATTTGTTGCCAGTTCTTTATAACAAGAGATTTCATTTTCGCATTTGCTTGCTAGAACACAGTGAGCACAGTACCATGAATCCTCCTTTATGTCACACAGGCACTGCAAATCCAATTACTACTCTATTAGGTCTCATTTAAATCCCATACGGTATGACAATAAACTGAACGAAATGAGCATCAGCACGTTTTTCAACCATCTTTACAGTATGACATAGGTGGCAATCAGCTTAATAAAATTTCATTTACAAGGAAGGTAGCTCTGAATTTTCTCTTTCTCTGCAAGGCGTTCCAGGGAGACTTGGGAAACGCTGCTTCTCACCCTCCCTTGAAGAAGCCAGTTGGCCATCGCTATTTCACACTTCTCAAATGCCTGAGCCTTCTGCCTTTTTTTTTTTTTTTTTTTTTCTTTCTTTTCACTGTTTGGAGTGTTTCAGGGTAAGGTCAGTTNTTGGGTTTTGTTTTGGGGTTTGTTTTTTTTGGTTTTTTGGGTTTTTTTTAAGATTTCTTGGGTGGGGAACCCTTTGATATAGGGTAACGTCAGGCTGGGAAGCCGGGAGGCGAGTGCAAAACAAAACTCCACCAAACTGAAGGGTACTGAAAGATGATGGCATTTTTAAGTAAGTTCTTATCCTATCTGGATGGAAAAGCTATCATTGCTAAACATTGTAAAGTAAATTTGCACAACTTTCAGAAGTTCTGTATACTCCCCACTTCCGTGCAGTCAATTTATGGATATATTATTATCATGTACCACTCTACCTTCATTACAGTATTACCGACGCTTGTCTCACTACCTAGCGACTACTGTTTATAGATGCCCAGGTCTGCCTGTTCTTTTGGTAATGCAAAAAAACCCAAAGAAAACAAACTAAAAAAATCCCTCATTTGTAGTAAGTAGTCGCCACAGTCAAAGCCCTCTCTGAAGGATGCAGAAGAGCCTGTTGAATAGCTAGCTGTTTCTTAATAGCTGACCTGACTAAATCATCTTCCTTGTGCAGGCTAGAAATCAAAATGTCATGTTGACATTTAAACACATGATCTGTGTTAAAAAACAAAAGCCAGGAAAGCATATGCTGTCCACTTTCAAACATATTCCCCAGACACTGTGTTGCTAGGACAGAAAGATTCAAAGTTTCAAGAACAGACTTTTAAATATTTCAGTCATTCCATTAAACAGTTTTAGTTATAATTTTATTAAATTCTGTCCTTTACAGGTAAGTTCCAGGTCGAGGGAGAGACAATGCTGATGGGGGTAGGGAGGGTAATTAAGTCATTTCAAGGTTTATGCTCTAATTCTGCAATTAGAATAAGAAGATTCGGGCCAGAGCTTTCTCTGTGCAGAGGAGATTATATAAAGACAGTAACATTATTGATTTTTCCCCCCTCTTTTTGCTAGATAAGGAAACAAAAAGTGGAGGCATTTTTCCATGCATATTACTCAGTCACACGGTCTTTTCTAGCGTATTTCCATGGGGTTTTTTCTGCATGATCTTTAAAAGCCCTCCCACCTGCTTTACCTATCTCTTGCTCCAATTTAAAGCCCTCCTATTTATCTTCATCTTGCATCTAAAACTATGGGCAGGCCACATTAGGGAACAACAAGGGCCAAAGACCACAGACCCCGAATTAACTGTCTGTAACTTTGAGCAATGTAACAGACCTTAAGGAACATAAGATTCGCTTACAAAAACATGAAGATGCCAGCTTCATGACCCAAATGTCTTTGCCTGAAAATAAAGCTAAGAGTATCATCTCTTAGTTTTTAAATCTAATAAAGAACTGAAAACACTAAATTGTACTTGTATACTTATAAGATTTTGAAAACTCTGGTTTACTTTAAAGGCGGCAGAACGATTTCCCCTCCTTTCTACACGATTTTAATTATATTTGCTTTCATTGTATTTTACCATTCCTTTCAGCAGGCTATGATGGCAAATACAGATCCTGTAACAAGAACTTATTCTCTTGGGAAGTTACACTTCTTGAGCTGCAAAAGAGCACAAACATCCCACATGCTTCATAACACAAAGCCTATTGCCATGAAACCTAACAGTAACAGTCTCAGAAACCCAGTCAATTGCTAAAGCATAGACACAATTTTTCTTTGAAAAATCAGTTATAACAGCCTTCCATTTAAATCGGCAATATCACAGATGCCACAAGTGCTTTCTTCTTGACAAATATAAAGTAACAGTTCCCAGTAAAAAACAGGAATTTTCGAAGCTAGAGCCTAAATACAGACTATGAACATATCAAGTGTTTAAATTATAGCTACTGTATTTTTAGAAGCACTAGGTACCTTAAGAAAGCAGTGCAACAAGCTTCAACTTCTTAGCACATTTGACATATGGTAGCAAAAAATTATAAAAAAAAGAAAAAAATCAGTCCAGGAACAGACATCCTGTGCAAACAGGACTCAAAATTCTGGTGATGGTCCAACAGTCAGAAATAAACATACCACCATGAAGCAATACCAAGGACAAAAAGCATGACGCATCATCTAGTACTGGTTCTGCCCCCTTATGGGGCTCACCATTAATTCATTCCTTTGCCAAGAAACGATTCCCACCTTACATTTTACTATTTGTAGTAACTTCACATGTGCAAACTTATTTTTTCAACTAAAATCATCTTGCCCTTCCTGCTGATGACATGCATTAATGATCTCAAGAAGGGTCAATCAATATTTTGTATTTCAAAATATACATGGAACAAAGCAACTCAGACCTACTTTTATTATGGATTACTATCTCACTTGGTGAGACACAAAGGAAACAGAGGACAGGAAAAAAAGCAACCTTTCATAGCACAGACTCACCAAAGTTCCCTAGCATGGGTTTCTATGCCTATTACTGATCAGTAATGAAGTTTTAAAGAAGACAGTGCTACATTTCTGAACTGTAAAGCTAAATGTTACATGCTTTGCATACCTTATGTTTCTGAAGCCAATTTTAGCTTTGCCACCTAAAAAAGCCGGCCAGCTTCACCACAGAAACATGACTCCTCTTTTCTGCAGAGTACAGCCTGATGGAGCTTCAAATGAGCACACTGGGTCTCAGAACAAAACTCAAAGTTGTCACAGAGAACACAACACCTCCATTTGAATAAAGCTTCAGATTCTTTAAAGAAGGATCACCTCAAAGGAGGGCGGTATTGTTTCTTCTTCCATCCTTTTAATATACCCACAGGCAAAAAACTTCTCTTTCCTATCAATGCTCTCGCCAGAGCTGAGAGGCAGGAGTGCCCGGACCCGCTCCTTGAAGAAGAGTTACGCTGGCAAGCAGAAAAGTAAGTAATCCCACATAAACACCAGCTTTAAAAAGTTCTTGGCACATGTTACTCAGTCAAATTTATAATGTCAAATTAAAGAATGAGCCATCAGACTAATACATACGCATCTGCAAACTCTGAAGGCATCTTGTGTACCTATACAAAATCTTTACTGAAAAATGGAATGAGTCTGTGGGGTCCTCAAAAAATCAACCACAGGACTTCTGTAATTCTCAGCAGGGCAGGATTTCCCCCACAACTCAAAAGACTGACTCAGGCTAACTACCACCAAATGTTATGAAACAATTCTTCACTTAAAAAAACCCAAAACAAAACAAAACAAACCCCACCCCCATCTATGGTTTCAAATAAAACCTGCAGAACTAAAAGTATTTGTAAATCAATGGCCTGAGGGCAGCAAGAGTTCAGCTTCAGGTCTACAGAGCTTCTGCAAACAGTACAAATCTACCAAGGATATATCCTAGTTGCTAGACCATGCTATCACATCTTCATTACTGCCATTACCTGCAATATCCAGATTAAAGTTTGGATCAGCCTGCAATCACATCTTAATTTCACTGCAGAGGGATCTGCCAAACTGCCTCTCACTGGTGCCTTCAAAAAAAGAGAGGCTGGATAGCAGATGAAGTCTTTTAGTAAGTGGCTGGTAAAGACTCCACACCTTGCGTACAATACGGAGTGGGAGGCTGGTGTGATAACTTGCTCATAAGAGAAGGGCGAGCAGTGCAAAAGCGGAGGAAGAAACAGGACAAGAGCAGCCACAACGTAAGAGGAACAACACTGAAAAAAACACAGAAAGATTTTACACAATTAGCAATTCCCTGCACAGGCAGGGAAGAAAAATACACAAAGAGCTATGCAGAGTTTAGTTTTCTTAATTAAACTGATGACAAGCAACCATTAATTATAACTGTTTTTTTTTAAAGTATTCAGAACAGTCTGACAGAAAATAAGGATTGGCTGATAATAGCCTAGGTGCTGACAACCTTATTGATAGACTGAAATTTCAGAGATAATAAAGTTAAGGGAATTTATAAACAATAAAGGAAATGCAGACCATCTACACTGACTATTACACCAAAAGATCTCAGGTTTTAGTTAAGGTTTTGTATTTGACAGCTTAAACTCTAATCCTGAAAGATAAAACACAAAACTAATGAATTTGAGCCAGCCTTTCAGAAGGGGAAGAATTGCTGAGACTTTTGTTGTTAATTCTGATCCAAGTCAAAGACACAAGATGAAAAGGTTCAGCATACAGGGACTCTTAAAATGTCTGACTACGTGTTCGTTTTGTGATTTTCCAAAGTTTCTTTAAAAATGTGAACACAGACAGCATTTCTAGAAAAAGCAGGAGAAGAGTTTTCAAATGAAGATATGAAGAAAGAGGCCTAACTAACAATGTACTAATGCTCCTCTTAAAGCGTTTCAAAAATCAGTTTCTATACGGATAGAAATTTGAGAAGTGTATTGCCATTCTGACATAGAATACTATGGTTAAAAACTGTTTCATGTGTAAAACAGGTAAAGCTAAAAACTCTAAAATGTGCTTATTGTATTCCTACCAAAAAAACTCAGAAGTTGCGTGTCAGAGACGTCAAATTCTGGATTACAAACAAACATTATGCTGAGTACACTCTCAATGCATGTTAGTAAGAACAACGTCTTATTATTGTTGGGGTTTTTTTATTTATACTCCAGAAGACTTTAAGTGGAGTACAAATATGGACTGAGATTCTACACCACAAAGTTTTCTTGAATTATAAAAAAAACCCCACCTTTGTCCCAGAAAGAGGGAGATCATTTGAAGTCGGATTTCACACACAAAAAAAAAAAACAAAACACCAAACCCCCCAAAAAGCCCATTCAGAGAAAAAGAGAGGATATCATCTTCCTCTCCTAGAAATCTCCCTGAATTTTCAGACAGTTACCCATTTCCCCATACAAAAGGACATGCTCTCAGCATCAGGAATCCCCCACCCACTGTCAGGTCACGCTGCTGACCATGACCTCAAACCAGGGAGAGCTGCCCCGTGGCCCGGAGCAGGAACATGCGCACCCAGATCCCAGGAGCAGCTCCCGGCCCTCCTGCCCACCACTGGCAAGAACTACAGCTTCTTGGCTCTGACCAGAAGATCCATCCTCGTCAAATTGATTTATTAATTAACATAGGCTTAATGCATCTTTTTTTTCCAGGAGGAAGGAAAACATTTTTCCACCAGAAGGCTGTGTGACTAAGAACATCAGAATTGTTGGTAATTATAAACACATGTAAAACTGCAGCTTTACATCACTGAATACCATCCCTTCGCCGTCACATTTTTATTGCAACTGGAGTGCACAACACCCGCTTTCATTCAAGGTCAGAAACGGCAATTAACTGGCACACGGCAAGTTCAACTGAACGATGGAGATGACCTAACATGGAGAAAACTCACAATCTTATCAAAAGCCTTGGGGTTTCATACAAATCAAAGAGCATAAAGGCTGTGAGTTGGAAGCAGTTATGAACTATTACTGTATCAAGGTACAACATTTTAAAAAAAAAAAAAATTTAAGGAAAGGATTTAGTGGAGTAACATGATTTCCCCTGTGAACTCTCCCTTATTGCTACAGGAAGACAGAATTAATTTTAATAAATTCTACCAGCTAAGCAACTATTGTGGCAAAATATTAATCAAATTATGTATGTCACAAGTAAGCTTTTTCCTCCCCATTTCTTTCAATATAAAGAAAACTTCAAAATTCACGGTCTTTAATTCTGAAGAAAATTCAGAGAATTTGTGTAAGTTTACATGAACACAACTAATCTTAATAAGGAACTACCTTATTAGTTTGCCCTTCACAAGGAGATGTTTTTTCCCTAACCAAAACCTGACTCAAATTCCCCAAACATCTTTTCTGTATTTAAAAAGTTTTCATAGAGTCTCCAGGATTAAAAATAACCTCGGTACAAATATCTCCAGTAATGCTTCCTCAGCTTTTACTAACCAACAAAAGCTCAAGAAATCTACTCATGAAGTACAATCAATACAGAACCTTTTAAGGAGACACAACATATATAAAAATAACAGTTCAACAAGAAGTAAGAATTAAGTTCAGGCATTAAAGCCCAAAAGAGAGGTTTAGGCACAAGAAGGGTTGGAAATGAAGGACTGAAAACAGTAACAGAGTCGCCAGTAGCAAAAGGATGCTCAGTATTTCTTAGCATCTCCCAGAATAAACACAGCATCATGTAAACTGGCAGAACTGCTGAAATTAGTGCGTATTTTGAAACATAAATTATGTCTACACCTTGCTGCATTAGGATGGCGGCTCAGAAATAAGCATGCAATCCCTCCAGCAGAATTTACTTCAAAGCCTCCCCCCTCCTCTGCCTACAGAGCTCAGCAATAGATAAAATTGAGAATGTGGTTTTCATTCATTTCTTTCAGGCACTCTAAAATTCACACATGCACCTCGGAGTGGCTTGAAATCTGGTGTGCCATATGGCAGTGCATTTGTCATTTCCAGAAATATGTTGAATATGGGTTCCAGAGATATAAAGCCCCAATAAAAAAAAAACCTCCCGAAGCCAACAGATTCTGCTCAAACGCCACCAACTTTATACTATGTGCAAATGCAGAGCTTGGGCTTTGATCAGGCTTCAAAGAATCTCTTCATTTGCCCCAGAAAATAAATCTGATGCCTTAGCTTGTGGAGGCTCATTTCCCTACTGTTTTGCAACTCTGTAAAGTTATTTACACTTGCCTTAAGTGAGACTGAAGTAGAAATAATACACCAACATCAATACTAGAATTATACAAACACATTGCACTTGGAGCACAAAGTAAATGATTTACAAGCTGCAAAGCAGTGGAGAATTGGGATCAAGAGTTTTATGGCTATTTCAGTGTGAACCAACTGAAGAAGAAATAATTACTTCTTCCCACTCCTGCATACAAAGTTTAATGGTGCACATTATGAAGTAACATTCAAAAATATAACAGAACAATTAGCAAACAGATTTTTTGTTTAAACCTGAAAAAGAAATAAGGCTCTCCTGCTGGCTGAAATAATCACACAGTCTCCAAACTCAGGAAATTAGAGTGAGATCTCAAAAAAAATTGGCGGAGCTGAACTAAACATCTTGCTGTTGCCAAAATGAGCAAGTCCTGTGCTGTAGGTAGAAAGCAACTAATTCATCCTTCTACTATATTTTCGACTCTCCAGGGATGTCTGCTTTCCACTATTTGCAATCTGAGACAAAATGATCCTTTCTCTTTTGCTGAAAAAGAAAATGCAGATTAGCAAGCAGCAATCAAATGACAGGAACAACTTTCCTCCTCACTTTCTTCCTTCATGGCTGGAACCACAGATCACAGTATTTTCCGACACAGCCACAGAGAAACAGAGAATCATTCAACTTTTTGCTGGCCCCACTCAGTTTTACCTTCCTCGCTTTTCTCCTCATGTTGCCTCTTGGAACTAAGTTATCTGAGCACACATCTTTTTAGCCCAAGGATGAAAATTAATGGCAATAAGTCTGTTGACAAGAACTGCTTTGGAGTTGGTACTTGGTACTGAAACACACACATGGTATCAAGAAAAATCTTACTCCAGGGGGGTAGATCCCAGAGTCTCTGACGAACTTCCCATGCGCATATTCCATAGACAAATTTGTTTTGGAGACAGTGTATGTATACAATTTATCCAGAATGGGGAGGTGACTGGAATGGCTGCACGGAAGTGGAGGTGATTCTGTAATCCAGACCTACTGCAACGTTTCTATGCATAAGGAAGAAAATCAAAAGCATTTCCACCCTAACTGGGAGAGAATATTTGCAAGCACCTAAAACAACTTATGGCAGCAGCAACTGGGATATTTAACATAGCACAGACATCGTTCCACTATACTAATCAATCATGTTCATCCAAGACCAGGATCCATTCAGCTGTTCCAGCTGATGAGTGTTTCAGCCATCCAGACACAAGACTACCACATATCTGCCACTCACATCTCCTAATGATGACAGCATATCTGCTCGTTGCTGCTAGAGGCAGAGGGCTTTGAGAAAGCCAGGGCTTTTTCCCCAGGCATAACAAGCACAGAGCTGCCAGCCGCTGATGTTGCCATCCAGGGAAGCTATTCCTAGAAAAGCAAGAAAAACGTGTGGGCTGAGCTGCAAAGACAATGTAGAAGCTAAAGCAAGTAGAAGAGTCCTCTGTAATAAAAGAGGTGAAGAAAATCCCCATGTCTGCTAAGATTCAGGTTGATGATCAGATGTCTCCCTCCCAGACAATACCTGGGCTTTTTAGGTATACTGAGCTCATGCGTGGGCTGAAAAGCTGCTTTCACACGCTACAGCAAAATTTTACTGTGCCCAGCAGACAAAGTACGCTAAATTTCCTGAATTTTAAGACTCATTGCAAGGCAGAACAAAAACAAACAAAAACCCTAGAAAATCTGCACTTTACAGAACTTTCTATATGCTTTGCAGGTTGCACAGAAACCACCTGCTGATGCTGTCAGAACAATTCAAGAACCACCCAAGTCTGTGTTCAACAGGTCCAGACCAGCTGCGAAGAAAGGAAAATCCCACATGGGAAGCCCAAACGAGAGAATGACTTCAGCATGATATATATGGATGTCTTCCTGTATAATACAGAAAAAATTATTCTTTAATTATTCTTACAATAAAATCAGTTTGAAATTGAACTTTTTATCATATTCTTAATGGTAGGTCGAGAAAACAGAAAAAATCGTTAGCTATTGAAGTTGCACATATTCTGCCATCCTCCCACAGCTATTACTACACTGGCAACAAACTATCCTAGACAGACAAGAGTAGCTAGAACAGCAGTTCTCACATTGGCACAATGAAAACGCTAAAGAGACAGAACTGATTCTCAACTATGCGTACGCTTCTTTACATATGTTTTTCTTGCCAAAGTCCCAAATCTAAGCCCAAGAAAAGTTAGCTAAACATATTCATACGTGGCTTGAGTATCATAACTCATTTGGTGAAATATGTGGAAGAGTTCACCTGGTGGCTTTGAACCGGAGCAGAGGACCAAACCAGAGCTCTGCAGGTAGTAATATACTCCTTGGGGATGTATCATTAAAATGTTATCAATCTTTTAGCTGAAGCAAAGACAAAAGATTTGAAATGGGAAATGAAGCTATAAACAGTAAGAACATAAAAGTTTGCTTCCTGTAACCAAGGTTAGCAAACTATTACAACTTTAAGGTACGTGCCAGTTAAGCTATTTTCGTTTCTTACTTACAGATTTAGCCTTTAAGGTGTTCTATGCACTTTTTCAAGCTCTCACTGAGTATTTTAATTTTATACTTAAAGATCTTCCTGCATTCCGAGACAATTATTATTTTGCTTTGATGCTTTTTTTCCTTGGATGCTTTCCAGATGAAGCTCTAAATTGAAGTTCAGCAGAAAAACGATCAGAGCACTACATTTCAATAACAGAAGCATTGAAAGTGTGGCCTTCAGTGTATTACACTCATTGCTGGAAGCTACATATGAAAATATATTACCCACCTCAGAAAACTCTCCATTGTTATAATTTGGTCATTTCACACACCAGTGATCAATCTCAGCTGAGCACATTCTGTAAGTCCACACATAATGATAAAAAATTAGATGTACCAGAGAAAAATTAAAGCCCTTCCTTAGTGAACAAGTTTATTCACCTAGTGATTTTATATAAAAATCAGTTTTCTACTGCTTCTTGGTATGAAGCTAAACAAGCTGAAGATATATAAATTGTTGATTACGAGGGTCAATGACTCAGCAACCTGCATTATGTCCACTTTGTAGTGAAAGCTGGTAGGCACAATGAAACAACTTTAAAAAACAAAAGTATGCCCGAACTTTAAAAAAAATACAACCAAAACCAAACTATGCTATTTATACATTTAAAACTACTAGCTGTAAAGCATGAATGCCTTGTCTTAACTCTCCTTAAACTCAGGATTTCTATTCTCTGACTCACTTTCCTTTACCTACCCTCAGAAACTCAAAAGGTTCAGATTGGTGTTGCATGTAAAAGCCTCAGAATCAGTGATTGTCACCAAGTATATTACAGCACATCTAGAAGCTGAAAATCCTGGGCTACATTTCAGCACAGAACAGAGCTTTTTCATAACAGCAACATTCTGGAGAAATATTACTAGAAGGAGAATATCCAGCTACTGGAAAACAGAAAAACCTAAGTACAACTGCTGCTGCTGTTCCCCCAACTCCCTGTTGCACTGAGACCCAGCACTGGACCTCATCACACGTTTCTCACTACAGCAACTCTCCCTCTCTCACAACAAAGAGCGGACAAGCAAGAGGAGGGTGCTGCATAGGGAAGGAAAGTACAGTGTTATTTTTATACAATTAATTTTAGTCCAAAGCCAGTTCATACCGGTAAATCCTACCCCAATTTGGACCACAGTGATATTCATAAATTCAGTTCAGATTTAACAACTGATTCACAAATACCAGGTTGCAGGGATATACATATGTAGGTAGAAAATGAAAACATAATGTTCAACAGAATAACCTGTAAGGTACCTTGTACTTAGTCCCAGCCTGAGCAGATAAAGTAAGCAGACAACCTCATTTCTGTGACTGGTGTGCGACAACATGCTTAGAATAGTGAGGCAACAAAACAAGAACAAAAATACCTTCATCCAAATCCTATTCACAGCTGTTAATTTAATGGAAAGACTCCTTCGACATGAAGAATACATGAGTAATAGCCTCCACAGCAACTTTAACAGTAGACCGTTAGACAAGGGGCCTCATAACACAGCAGCTGGATGCCATTCAGCTACCTGACAGCCTCTGTAAGTCGTTTGGAAAAAGTGAATTAATCAGAAGACGTGTATTTCTAAGGGAAGGACCACTGCCCCCCCAGTACTGCAAAGGGAGCAGAAGGGACATGGCGTGGAAGAAGGCAGATGCAGATGCTTTGAAAGAGGGATTAGAGCAAGGGGCTGCATGATTCAAGACAACGTATGACCATCACCCTCACACAGCACCGGCAGGAATACACAAACATCTCCACAGGACGGTTACACACCACGGCACTCATTTTATCCTTCTATAAATTTACAATATTTTAAGACAATTGCACTGAAAATGATACAAAAGCAACATAAAACATTCACAACTTTTCTCAACGTGAAAATACTTATTTTCATTTAGTAAAATACATTTATTATTATTTAGTGAAAGACATTTATTGACTGAAACACACGGGAGCCCACCCCAATACCTTACTGTAATGCCAGAACATACTCATGGAAGAAAGTTTTAAAAAAATTATAAAGAAATGTTGTATGCGAGGGTTCAAAAGTGTGGAAAATACGTCCTCATTTCAGAAACCTCATCGACTGTATTTTTGAACATCACTTTTAATTGCAATGTTTCAGTCAAAACTTGCTCATTTTATTCCCAAATGACTGTAATCATGCTAGACAGGATACGGGGCGGGGGTACTTTTTGTTGTATTTAATTATTTTTTTAATTGATGAAATATTTCTGCCATATTAATGGACTACAGACAATCAAAAAACATACCCACTCACAATAAAGGCTATTCCCAATCCTAACTACGTACAAAACACTGCAAAATGGAAAAGCGAGGAGGGAAAAGACTAACAAAGCTGCAAAGCAGAGGTAATCACCGTCTGTTTAGACAACACAACAATCAAGATATGCGCCAACTAAATGGAAGTTTTTCTAGAATGAAGATCAAATATTTACAAACTTTGTAAAATAAAATGGTATTTCCTTTAGAAAAATCTACATCTGCATCTACACAACCACCGAAACTACAAATTATATCGATACCAGGTGCAAGCATTCTTATTAGGTTCTGGGGTTTTGATTGTTGTTGGGTTTTGTGGGGTTGGGTTTGCTGGGCGTTTCTGACATCTAGTAGGCACCACAATTTTAGAACGACGGTGCCAGCAATTTAAACATCCCATTGAAATCCAGCTGCTTTAACACCAGGCGTGGTGTCTTGCAAGCTGGGCACATCCCTTAAGTTTGAGAAGCCGGTCCCAGGAACACAGGAGAGAAGCGAGAGCCGAGGGCTGCTGCCAGCCAGGCCGGCAGCAAGCAGGCAGGGGCGACCAGCGGGGTGGGTGGCAGAGGGAAGTCACCAGTGCCGGTTGCCAGCACTGTCCACGCAGACACAGCACGGGCTCACCTGTGGGCAGGATGGCTCTGCCTCAGGGTTGGGGCTTTAAAGGCAACACCTGATTTTCCACCCACCCACCCCCTACCTGGCCAGGATGAGAGCCAACCAGTGGACACGAGAGATTCTGGTTTAAATTCTAGGTTTTCATATTTTAAAATTAAACACCAAACTAAACCATCCCTTGGTTTCCCCATGAGGAACTAACTTCCTTTTCCCATCAACTTAAGCAGGCATTCTATCAAGCACTGCCTGATCCATCCCTGTTCTTTAACATCTCAGTATTATCATTCATTAAACAATGCTAAACTACTAACAGTCCCCACTGACTTTATGGGACCGCTGACAGAGTAACGTAATACACAATGTAGAGGCGTAAAGTCTGTCTGTAAAAATAAGCTGGCTATGTGACACTGCAGGCAGAGGTTCAACATGTAATTTAACATACATGCCATGACAAGTCAAAGAACGTATAACTAACAAAGAGTTGACCTGCAGTGTAGTTGTGGTTCTTGTCTTGAAAAGACAAACTTACGGTTCAGCTTCATGCTTTGTAAATAAGAGACATTCATTCCAACAGGACCACTAGCCGTACTAAGAACATGCTTGCATTTTCACGGGGACACAGTAGCATTGGGAAAAGATGGGTACAAAACAAAGAATGAACGTTTTGGCAAAGCCACAATGTTGCATCTTCCTGATGTCTCAGAGAGGCAAAAGAAATATCTGAACAAAATAAACATCCAGGATCTCCTGTCAGCAAAAATGGAAAAGATCCTAAAGGAATACAACCATCAGTATTACGAGACAGGACTAACGGCAGAAGACACACATTGCTGCAATAACAACATTGCACTGACTTTGATAGTTTTCTGTCACAGAAGGTATATAACATTTCAGTTCATTACGATTCCCCATGCATCCCTTAAGAGCCTCAGAGCACATAAAAATGATGTGTCATATTTTGATACTTGTGCTAAACACAAGCTTTATTATTACCAGTGTTTAAACCCAATAGAATCCACAGAGTCCTTACTGATACATCTGATTAAATTTCTAATATTCATGAACTAGAATTTTAATATTGAATGCTCAAAATGATTTAAGTCTTCTGATGTAACGGAACATAAGTCATTCAGTGTCAAGTGGAAGGCAGATCCTTTATTATAGCATTAATTATTTGGGATATTAGCATTAATTTCTTTCTCTATTTGAATTAAATGGAATTCAAAACAGTGTGAATTTATGAATAGTCCACAATATAATTATTTCTATACTATCCCTGCAGCGCTAGCAGAGACTGCCTACAGACCTGAAAATGCAAAGGAAGGAGATTGATCATCAATTTTTCTTTTAATCTTTTTTCTGAAAGACAGGAAAGGTGAAGCTCAATATGTTTATACTCTAAATGGCTTACACTCTTTTTTGATGTAAAATATATGTCTTTATACCTATAAACACCATCTACGTATTTTTGTATTTCACATGCAATGATTAAAGGAAAACACATTTAAGCAAGATATACCATAGCCAATTTCTTTTACGACTGGAACAAAAACATTCTTAATTAAAACCACAAAGCTGCAAAAATAGCAGGGACTTTTATAAAATTTCAATACTCACTGGGAAAAACACTACGTCTTAACTTACATTTCCAAAGTTGCTACGTCCACAGGATTTCAAGGAGTTCTGGTAGAAAGGATTAATTAAAGATACAAACATGGTACCTTTCTTCCAGCAGCTAAATGGTAGCAAATTTATAATTCAATTATTTTACAGGTATAGCCAGACCCTATTGCTAACAAAAATAATTCACAACTCAAAATAAATACATAAATACACCACCACTCGTGTAAAACTGCTGTTTGCGGATCAGAGTCAGNTGGATCAGAGTCAGTTACCAAGGTGCTGGATACTGATGGACCATAACACAGCATAACACTCCCATACAAAACACGCAAAAATCAGTATTTACAGGGTTTTATGCAACTTTACAATACTTCTGAAATCCGGTTAAACCAGAAACAGCCATCCAACTGAAATTGCAACTTCACAAATAAACAACAGCCAAGGCTCAAAATAAGCCAAACAAACCATCTGTGCCACTGCCCCTGTTCGCAGCCCATCTACACAGGCACCAGCTCCCGTCCCTGCACACCACAGAACTAGCATGGGGCGTTTGTATCATCACTGACTGATAGCACTAACACAAAACGAAAACTCAGTGAATAAAGTGCCCACTTCCAACTTAAAAAATACCCAACACTTGTCCTTCCGGTTTTGCTGAAGTTCTTACTAAAAACACTGAAAGCATCTAAAACATACACATCTTTAAAGTGACTGGGTAAAGTTCAACCACCCTTTTTTTCCTTCTACTAATCTAGCAAACAAACTTTAAATCTAAAATTACCAATGAAATTTTCAACAAACACTAAATCTGTTTAAAACAAAACAAACAAAACACCAAAGGGCACTTGTTTTTCCACCTGAACTCAAAACCAAGAAAAAGCGTACAGTAAGTTTTGCTAAGCCAGCTGGCAGCGTGCATTTGCAGCAACCCAAGTCTCCTGTGGTGGAAGCCAGAATCCTTGACATGTCATCATTCAAGATCTGTCAAATTTGATAACACTCTGTGCGTGTCTGGCGGGACACCATCCATTCAGGGAAATGAACACGTGATTTGTTGTCATGACAGCTATCAAAATTCAGCTTGAGAACACATCATACAGCCACGTATCTTTCCTTCTGCATTAAAAAGTTGAAAAATACTTTCCTTGTCGTCATCTGAAACATCATTAGGATGTCAACTAAAAAGTCAACTCCCTTGGAACAGTGGTAGCCCAGGGTGGCACTGGGAGCCAAGTCCAACACACAACGGATGTGGGAGAAAACAAGTGTAATGAATACCCTGCTATTGTAAGAACAGGAAGGAAAAAACCTTGCAGCCACGCTATGCTGAGGGTGTTCCTATTGCATTAAAACCAAGAGGTCAGTCCGATCGATGCTTGGGACTCCTCTCCTCCAGCATCAGTGCCAGGGTTTGCTAAATAGGAGGCTTAATTTATTGCTGTTCCTTGAAATGTTTTATTAGTCCAGAATGCTCTAAAGAAATTCAGAGTAATACACCAATTTACCTCTCCATATGCAGAGTAAGTTTTAACAGGATTTAGTTTTCGTCTTCTCTCCTAAACTTGTGAAGGGACTACTCATGCACTGCTTTATTTTACTATATAGTTGACTAAAAACTTAGCTGGTATACAAAAAGGATTATTTTAGCCAACTTAAATTTGACAAGAAGGACGGAGTTAGAAAATCCCAGTATATTTCATTTATAGTTTGTTAATGAACACCACCGTTCCTTTCTAAAACTTCCCACCCTGCAAGGATCTATTCTCATTTTGAAGGAAAGGTTTCAAAACAGTGTTTAATGACTTTTAAAAAAATCATATAAACAGGGACAACATAGTTACATCAGAAGAGAAATGGACTAATTCTTTTTAAACAGCTTACTTTTATTTTCTTAAAAAAAAAAAAGCATTATTTTTTTGAAATGCTGCACTGCTAGCAGAACCCAGAATCTCACCCCAGCATAAGCAGAAAGCACCTGCTTTTGCTGACCCTCCTCCCGTTCTCCTGTAGGGTCTGATGGCTCCATGGAGCTGATCCAGTGGAACCTGTAGGGAAAGACAGCCGAGAGACAGCACTCGGCTAAAAGCAGCTTCTCGCATCATAAGAGGACATGACCCAGTTTACCTGCACCAGGAAGAGCATCCACAGCCTCTAGCCCCTCGCTAAACTTCGCTATCCGCTTTCACACCCCAGTCACGGCTCCTCATGAAGGCTCCCACAAATACTCTGCTCATTTCTACAACTCAGGAACTTTAAATGGCTCAGAAGGCTAAAATCTACCTTTCTACCAAGGAAGTAATAGTCTGAAGGCCTCCTCATTTTTTTTTTTTTTGGTTGCTGATCCATTTCAGCTAAACAGTCCAGCCCTGGCACAGCAAACACTAACCACACCACTTCCAAGGACCACGCGTTAGACATCTGCTGAAGCGACAGAGGAAGAGAAGAAAGCACCTTACCTATTAAAACAGCACATCCTGCTGAAACACGATGGTAATGAGTTACCATCTAACTATATATTTATTTTTTAATTAAAAAGCTTCTTGGAAACAATGTTTATCTTTCATTTGATTTAAAAAAAACCCCAAACACTGATTTTGTAAACATACTAAATATACCAGGTTTTGTCTAATAAAGATTCAGCTATATTCCACCTGTGCTGTATCTCACTACCTGTTTTCGCATCTATTTCTACAGTACTGTGTACTCTGCAGTCAGTAACTTAGATGAGCTGAGGAAAACTGGATCGAGTTTCTTCAGCCTAAGTTAAAAACACGCCTGTATTGCATTTTATTTTGCATCTGTGTTTTCTTATGCTTGTAAGATAGAAGCAACATTTTTGAGAACTGAGGTATCTACCAAGGGTCCCAGAACGTTCACCCCACTGTCTGCTTCACAGAATAATCAGTATTAGTTACATGTCACCATATTAATACTTGTTAATGAGATCAGGACCAAAACCAGCACAAGAAACCTACAGAGGGAAAAAGCCTCTAAGCCGCAAAGTTTGTTTCTATGACTTTGAACAAATACTGGCTGCACCAGCATGCCTGAGCTTCCACTCTAACAGATGTTTTTCTTAGCACAAGTATTCCTAAAACTTTACTGATATCGGGTTATTGTGCATAGCGGCAGTAATTTAAAATGCAATGGGTTGCTATTCTCTATATCAAGATTTATTTCTCTGCACGTGAATTCTTAAAATTTACAATACTCTATCAAAGCTTAAAAACATACACTGCCAGGCCACCTCTCTGCACACAAAGTTATTTATGCCGGGTTTAAAATATGAACTCACTTCATTAATGGTGAGAAACAAATTAATTTGTTGTGTCACATATATTTAATGGAATATAAAAATATATATTTCATATTTCAATGCACTTCCAATTTACTCATTTCATTAGCATTTATGAAACAATTAAGAATCCTTATGATGGGGAAAAAAGATTACTCCAAGAAAAAAAAACAACTTAACACTTGAAAGAATTACTTTACCCACCACTGAACAGAGCAACGGTTTAATTGGGCAGAACACCGACGACTACATTATTATGAGGAAACTAATGGGCCTAATTGAATCTGCAAGAAAAATTTAAATGGAACTACCTAAAACAGAAATGAGCTTAGGACTCCTGGGCCGACATTCATAAATTTCAAAGCAAAATAAACAGAAAAGTCATTTTTCAAAAGGTGTAAGTCACCAGGATCTCATGTAGTATCTTTTTCAGAAGACTGAACAACGGTATACAGGTTAAATGAATAGTACAGGCCTCACTTACATGCTTTAGGAAGAAGAAACAATGCTATTTCCCACATTACAAACAACATCCCAGTTCTCTCTGAAGGTCTTCAGGAACTAATAAGGATTCTTGACTTTGACTCTGTGGAAACTATTGTTCTGCAACATTTCTGTACACCTAGTAAACACAAGGATAAAGTGTATTGCCTTTAAGTTTAATATTTCAGCAGAAGCAGAAAGCACCTTTCCTGCAGAGCGCCTCAACTCTCTACGCCTTCAACACACCAGGTGACCTACTTCAGGGGAGCAGGGTGTCCAGCGATGAGCGCCCAGCACCTTACCCCAGGTCTGACTAAAGTAACCAAAAGACCGTAGCATTTGGTTTCACAGACAGTTTTCAGCTATCTGAAAACTCCTTACAACATCTCTAATAAATCCCCACCAGCAATCCTCCTTCCTCAAANGCCTCAACTCTCGACGCCTTCAATGCGCCAGGTGACCTACTTCAGGGGAGCAGGGTGTCCAGCGACGAGCGCCCAGCACCTTACCCCGGATCTGACTAAAGTAACCAAAACACAGACAGTTTTCAGCTATCTGAAAACTCCTTCCAACATCTCTAATAAATCCCCACCAGCAATCCTCCTTCCTCAAAACACAGAGTGGAGTGCAGGGAGGNGGCAGGGAGGAATACCCACGGCTTAGAAACCACCGGTCCCTCGATGCAAACAGGAAATATTTTCTAGAACATACACTTTGGATTCAAAGATGCCTTGGTTTTGATTTCAAACCTGTGGGCAAGTAAATTGATACAGCACCTGTCTCCATGAGGCTGGAAGCAGCTTTTATGCTCAAGGAGCATGAAAAACACAGATACTCCGGGTAGTTTTGCTGCTGCTCAAGACCATGACCAGCAAACAAAGCTATCTGGGCATCACTTTTTGAGTTGCTGTTGTTCTAGTTTCTACCTGGGAAAGCCATAAGCACCGCAAAGCAGTATCGTACAAATGGCAACACGAGGTACAAAAAACAAAGGCTGGAAAACAAGCAGATGCCGGTGACCTTGTCCCTCTTCTTCAGCAGACACAAGATGCGAGGTGACACATAAGAGAGAAAATACCTTTCCTCACGCTCCCACGCAGCTAGCCAGGATCAACAGCAGAAAAGAGGAAGGCGAGATAAGTTCCCTTTCCACTGCAGTAACAAGCCAAAGGCTGAAGTTTTTAATTTATCATATATTCAGTAGCAAGGATGTAATAAAAAGCACCATCCAGAGAATCAAAGACTAACTCTGCTGTTGGTTTTGGAAAAATATAGCAAAAGAGATTTTGCGCATCGTTATATCACAACAGCAATCGGAAATGCCATCTGGTAGAAGTAAAAGGCCGATGCAGCAGCTAATGTTGCAATGACAGAACAATGGCAATGACAGCTAACATCATAAGGAGTCTGTATCTGTTTCATGGCCTATATAAAAATATTTGCTAATTACAGTCTTGATCTTCCTGGTGCAGGTGCCTTCTATCTCTACATGTATTCACTGTTCCCAAAAATGACACCTTCTGTCAAAGTCTCCAGAAGTAATTCAGTTATGAAGACAAAGGACCTGCTTAATTGCTTAAACTGACTTGAGTCAGACAGACGATTTTGATTTCCAGAGTTGTGAAATCAGTATTTCTAAGAAGCAGCAATGTTATTTTACTGCAGAAGTTATAATCCTAAAAATGAAAACACAGTACCATTAACATCATCTATGTGGTGCTGACTGCTTCAGATTCCTAAAAAGCAGTGGCAAAACAAGTACTTTCAGAGACTCTTCATAAGTTCCTACCCAGTAAGCCCTTTCAAATTCCTCCATATTAAGTTACCAGTCCAAACTCCCGATGATACAAACCACGCGTGGTTAGGCCATGAAAATTTGTTTTTACAAAGGCTGCTACCCCGTTCCATGAAAGACAAGTCTAATTCTCCGCCGTTGAGCCGCTACGACACTAGCGGTACGTCCCTCAGAAACAAATACTGCGTCGCAGCAAGGGGAAGAAACGCGGTTCAGCTGAAGAACGCTTTAAAATCTTGCCGAGGTTCGCTCAGCATTCAAGTTTTAAAGTAACAAAAGAACAAGACAGCTCCGAGTCAAATGCTACACGTAATTCGCGGAGCAACCCCGCTGCACGCAGAGGGCCACGCGCACCCCAGGAAAACCAACCGTGGGAGATGTTAACATCGGAACTGGAGCCGAGAGGCGCTCTGGATCAGCCAGACGCAGGTCAGACCCCAGTTACAAACCTGGATCCCCATCTGACAACTTTACCCGAGGTGGGCCACGGCACCCACCCTGCCAGCAAGGGGGGATCTGTTACTGTGGGCACATTTTTTAGTTAAAAACAGGATGAAGCGACTTACGAACTTAAGCAATTTTCCTCCCAAAACACCCAGGGGTGCAGACAGTACAGGAGGTACAACTTTACCTTTTTTATTTTTTTTTAAGCTTTACGTCCTTTACCTACATCGGCATCGACCGGAGGGGGGGGGGGGGGGGGGG
>RSEF01000001.1:159686843-159697022 GCA_003993805.1 Himantopus leucocephalus
GCCCCCGCCCCGGCCCCATCCCCGTCCCGCCCGCGGCCGCGCTTACCTCCGGCCGGCCGGCCGGCGGGGAGCGGGGCGGGCGGCGGCGGGGAGGCTCCCAGCCCAGCCGGGCTCCGCTTCTTTGTCTCCTCGGCGGCGGCGGCGCCCGCTCGCTCCCCCCTCCTGTTCCCTCTGCCCTTCCCCGGGCGGATGCGGGCCGCGTCCTCCCAGAGGGGCCGGCTGGCTCCCCCCCTTCCCCTTCCTCCTCCTCCGCTCCGCGCCTGGACGCGTCCAAGGCCCCGGCCCTCAGCGGCGGCGGCTCCGCTCCCTGCCTCCCCTCAGCCTGCTGCGCCCGGCGGCAGCGGCGGCGGCGGCAGCCCCTCCCCCGCCAACCGCCCGCCCCCCCCCCGGCACAGGCACAGCCCCCGCCCCCGCCCTGCCCTTCCTGCCGCTGCCGCTGCCGGGATCGCGCGGGAGGAGCTCCCCGGACTCCCCCTCGCCCGCCGGGATGGCCGCCGCTCCCCCCCGCCCCAGCGCAGGAAGGCTGGGCCGGGCCGGGCCGGGCGGCTCCCTCCCCTCTGCGCCGCCGGGGCTGCGGGCCGGGACCGGGATGGGGCGGGGCAAAGCAAGGGTGCGGGGGGGGGGCCTACCCGGCGGGAGCGCCCTGACACCCCCCCGCCACCCGTCCCCGTCGATCCCCGGCGCTCCCGATAAAGCTTCGCCCGCTGGGAGCGGAAGCGCCGGGGGAAAGTACTGGCGAGCGCTTAAAGAGAGGAGGATGGGGGGGGGAGGGGAGCGCACTTCGGAGCCGGGCCGGGGGAAGAGCCGGGGAGGGGCTGCGCCGCGGTTCTTCCCCCCTCCCCCCCCGGCGGTGCGACGGGCCGGGGGCGCGGAGCGGCCGCCGCCGCCGGGGAACTTCCAGCCATGGCATCAGGGCGCCTCCGCCGCCCATTGGCCGGGGGGGCGGGCGTGACGTCACGCCGGGGCGCGCGGGGCGGCCGCGGCCCCAGCCCCCGGCAGCGGCGCCCGGGCCGGGCCGTTCTCGGCCTCGGCCTCTGCCCGTCCCTCCGCTCCCCCTTCCGCCCCCGGGGCAACGTTCCAGCCGCAGCCCGCCTCATATTGACCGGGTCGGGCGGTAATTTTTGTCGCCGGGGCTCGGTGTGTACCTGCCCAGGTGTCGTTCCCTCAGGGGAGGGCGCGGAGAGCCGCCCTTTTCTTCCCAAATGGAGGCCCGTGCCCCGGGTGCGGGGACTGGGCCGCCCCCTGCGCCCCGCCACTGGTGGGAAGGGTGGGCTACCCCACAGGGTGGTTAAGGAGGGCGGGCAGAAGGCCCCCGCGGAGGTCAGGGTCTCTGGTGGGAAGGGCCAACCCGCCCGCCTCCGGTAGTCACGGCGCCGCCGGCCCCGGGGCGCAGCGAGCGTCCCCGGGCTGTGGGGAAACGGGAAGATCGTCCCTCGGGAGTGAAAACCGGGGGTGCTGCGGGCGTGAAGACCCTCTGAAACGTTATTTAAACCATTAACCCTTCCCAACATGGCCGCTGCCGAGGAAGAGGAGGCCGGTGCGGTAGCCGGGCTGGTTCAGCCTCTCCTTGGGACGTGTGTCCCGGCTCGGGAGGCAGCGCGAGGCCACACCGCCTTTCCCACGTCTGAAACAGTCAGCAGCCCCGCTGTCTTCTCTTCCCCGGCTGAGAGAAAACTAGCAGGGAGAACACTGTGTAAAGATTTTCAGCTCTTTAAATATCCCTATTAAAAAGTGCGTACTCGGAGATCTTTCCATGCTCCTACTTAAAACGGTTTAGAAATCCTCAAACAGCTCTGTCTTCCCCTTGTTAACTTTTGCTAATGCTCACAGCGTTCAACTGATGGTTTGGGAAACCCCAAGCGCCTTTCGTGTGCCCATGAGATAACCCTGAAAGGAAAATCCGGCCTCTTCTACCTTCCGCGCACCTCAAGGAGGTACAGACAGCCCTTTTCCATGCTTTTCGTGCACGCGTTTGACTTCGATTCAGGGAGGTGTTAATCTTCCTTTTGAAACTATAGTCTGACAATGCTTTTTCAGAGCTGGAAAATATTTGGGGTCTTTGCTGCCTCCGCCTCGTCGCACGCTCAGGCCTCGCTCCAGCCTGCCAGAGGCTCACGCTTAATTTAAATGGGACTGGTCGTCCAAGGACTTTCAGCTGTAAGTCTGTTGTTCCTGGAACAAAATGCACCGTGGGAGCGATAATGGAGAGGTGAATTATCCCTCCTCTCCTTTGCATTTCTAATACACAGTTAGGTTTCAGTCTCGGTTTTGCCCCTTCTCACCGCAACCTTTGCTAATGCCGTCCTACAGAAACCGTCCACTTCGCTGTTTTCTCTACAGCGCCTTTGAGTTGAGGCTGTCCAGGGGAAGGTGTCACCGCCCCGCAGGGCTTCCAGGCTAAATTAGACCTCCAAAAGTGTTCGGCACTGTAAGACGCCGAGTGGACAGTAGATCTCAGAGCTTTCCAGGTGTCTGAAAAAAATGATAAAGCACACCTAGCCTCAGCAGATTAATGCTAATAGGATTTACGGAAGAAGAATGTTTTAAGGAAGGATTTGGATGAATACATTGTCTTCAGGCAAAGGACTAATTTAAGGACTCTGAAGCACACTGTTGTTAAATATATTTAATTACATTAAGAAACGATCCATTAAAGCTGTTTTTTCCAAACTGTGGCTTATGACAAACAGAAGACGCTGTAGAAAGGGTTTGCAAGGGTATGTTGAAGGGTGTTTTAACTGTCTGTCTGCTGAATCAATCCTTACGTTTCACCAGCAAAAGAGACCAAGATGTTGCCCTAAGTAGTATTTCAAAACGTTGAGCCTACTGAAATATTAATGTACGCTTTTTTGAAATGTCATAATTAGCTGTTATCTCTGGAATAACTGTTATTATTAAGAAGAGCTGGCTGCTTGTGATTTGAGTGAGAATTGCATTCTAAATATGAGAAGATGATAAATTTGGGGGAATCTGCACAGAAGTGAAAGCGGTACATGATGTGGCGGGCACACTATTTTGTATAAAGAAAGTAAATATGCAAAGCATGCACTTTTGCATATGCATAAGAGCGGTGCAGCCCTTAGAAAATATATACACAGGAGAGAAGAGCATGAATATTTCTCCCAGCCTAAGGCTGTAACTGTATAGTAAAAATAAAAGAAAAAATGGTAAAGCAATAGAAAGATGCGTCTTTGTCTTTGGTAAAGAAACAGCCTGCCTCATGCTGCTGCTTCAAACAGGGTTGCGCACAAACAACAAACCCAGAGGCTGTGTGACGGACTTATTTCGCAATTACGTAATGGCAGTCAATTTGCATCTTGCACAAGAGGCTAAAAAATCATGTTGTGTCTTTTGGCTTGTATGTCTTTATTTTTCTTCACCTGTCTTTTTTTTTATGACTACCCGTTTTCTCTTCCCTGTGCGATGCTGCTTGTGCTTTACCCCTGGCCCGACCGAGCGGTGGCTTCCTCAGGACGGGCGTGCGGCCGTAATCTCCACCACAGATCCCACCTGTGCAGGTCCAAACCACACTGATGGCAAGGACATGACCGCCACCTCCCAGATCGGCTCCTTCCAACCTTCTGCGCAAATACCTTTATCTTTTCCCAGCTGCATCAGGTTTTCTCACCAGCTGCTCTGTCTAGAGTATGAGCTCGCGTATCTGCTCGCGTAGGCCAGTGGGAGACATTTTAGCAGGGACGTGAGAAGGAGGGACTGGAAAGTTGTTTGAAAATCTGGAAAACGGTGTTGTCCAGTTCAGAAGTGGACAGCAAATGCATTTGGTCCCTCTATGTTAGTTCACTGAACAGAAAATATACCTAAATCTGAATTAACCTGTTCTAAAAATCACTACTGCTTTTTAAAATTGTTTTTAAAGGCATCGATATTGTAATAAAATTCATGTATACATGTGGGGTTGTAATACTCTGTCACTAACAGATGCAGAAGTAAAGAAACACAGCGTACTCTGGGAAAATCAAGGTGGTTTTCAATTCTCTCTAATCTGAAAAAAATGTTCATTTTAATAACACCTTTCAGAAAACTTCCCATCTTATGATTCAGTTAATTTAAAAATGTTGAAAGCAATGTCAGTGTCTTTTCTCTCTCAAAAAAAAAAATCTCCTTCTTAAAGAGTTTACATCACTACACATCATCTAGTTTCTGCTTAAAGCATATGCTCGATTCCCATGTAGATGAAGGGGAATTACATGACCGCTACCAGGGGAGAATAGATCCCAAATACTCAATTAGTTACTGCTGAGTCACTTAAGTGTATTTGCACAATGATTCTAATTCAGCCTGACGGTAACGCAGCTGCTTTTCTCACTTGCTGCATGGCTGCTGCATCTTCAATGACATTTACGAAAAACGTTGAGGGGGAAGAACGTGTCCTTAGAGCTCAAAATACATCCAAATTCTTCTCTTCAATGGACCAAAGCTACCCAAAGGTGCTGTAAAACTGCAGGCTGAATCTATCAGCAGATCACATTTTATTATGACAAATTCTATCGTTATCTTTTGTAGACAGTTGCTGAGATTCAAAGTATTTATGTAAGGAAAACAAACCGGTGTTTTGGGCTTTAGAAATGTCAGGGCCCTTGATGCTTCTGTTTATTTAAAAGTGAAAGTGTGCTGAGGGACATCTTTTGAACTCTATTCAAAGGTTAAAACTGATCTTTCATACAGTTTTGAAATTCAAAATATTGCTGCTAAATGGCTTGACTCTGCGCTGTAATCCCCATTTTGCATTTAAATACCAAATTCTGTCCAGAGCTGGCTGTTCTGCACACCGTGGAGACCCGGGCATTGCATCTTCCAGCCATGAGGTGCAGCTGTCTCAAGGGAGGAGCACAACCCCCTGACACGTGGCAGAACCGTGCAAGAGTTCAGAGGGAGCGGCACAGAACGTAGCGTCCCACTGCCAAGGCGGGGCATGTCAGCAAAATGTCATTACCCACGCTGGACTTTTGCTCAGGACTGTGAGCTGGTATTCCCCTCTCAAGGGGGAAAACATGCAGGGAGAGGCAACCAAAGAGAAACAGTGGAGGTTATCTCTTACTTGGAGATCCAGTAGGCTGCATCATCAATTTACGGATTGCGTAAGCTCAGGGACCAGTGCTTTCTCTGCTTGGAAGTAGCATTCTTCAAGTGTTGTTTATCCCTACTGATGGAGGGAAGCTCAACCCGGTGGGTCCTCAACCTGGTCAAGCCCCATGGCACCTTCTTTGGGGACCCACCACCTGCAGCCTTGCAGCATCTGTGTGCATGGGCAGAACTTCTTCTCTGGCCCATCCCAGCTTGGCATGGCAGCCACGGTCCAGGGATGTGGACAAAGGGACTTCCTGCAGGTGGACAGTTAACATTGGTGGATCCTGTCAACCCAAGACCTTGGGAAAATGGAGTGGAGGGACGGTGGTGCTGATTTGGGCCAAGGGGTTGGAAAAACAGCTGCAGATTGTGAGTGAAGGCAACACAACAATCCTGTAATGTGACACCGACTTGAGTTTAAGTTCCTACTTGGCTCTGTATTGTGTCTACAGCCCTAATTACCAACTTAATATGTGAGAGTTGACTTCATCCTTAAGAGCTCTAGCTGGTGTCACAGTTTCACAAGCTAACAATACTGTAGTTGACTGCAGAGAAGGAAACAAATGCTTCTTATTAGCCTTTCCGTGTCTTTTATAATAACTCATGACTAATCATAGGCCTTGCCTTTGTAAACTGAATTGCCAATTATTACAGTATTGTCATTGTTATACAAAATATTTGGTATCATTCGGAGCGCCGATTCCAAGAAGCATAAGGCTATGCGAGAAGCTCAACCCTCCAACAATGTTTTCGTCCTTCATGACTACCAGGGAAAGTCTAGAAGCCCGATCCCTGTGAAATTAGAAACCTGTAGAAAAATCGATGTGCTTTTAAATCAGGATTTTACATTAGTTTTGTGATTGATGTCTTGATTCAATTTTTGAGTGTTTGAGGTTGGCGATTCTGAATTAGGTCAGATACTGTAAGTAGTTTTCTGGTATTATATGATGGCATGAAGTTTAACTTCATGCAACATTTCCTATTTGAATAGGTAATGCAGACTGTTACCTTTCAGTGCACAAGGTTTTAGTCTACAGTCTACACAGGGATACAGTCCATGCAGATCAAACATCCCCTACGTTCTACAGAGGTCATAGCGAAATCTGCTTTGTCTGGTTCAGAAAATACGAAAGCGTAGCCTGCATTTTACCTTTCAATCTGGAATTAAAAGACTAAAAGGACCATAACAGTAGAGTGATCACTAGATGATTCTCTTTGCATCTACATGAGCTACGATAACAGGAGGTAGAACACAATGGACGTGCAATAACAAGTCAAGACTCCACCTGCTCCTGATGAAAAACTTAACTTCAAGATGTTTTGTATCGTCAGTTTGTAAAATACCTTCTTAATGTTACAGAGCTTGTGATCTTTACACTTAACAAATTAAGTCATCCTTGTTTTCTAATGAGAAATATTTAAAAAAAATCTAACTAGGTGTGACTTTAAAATCAGCATTTGGATGTACAAGATGATGGACCACTGTTTCCGGTAGAACTGGTACGCAATTATTGTAAAATACGGTCTACTCTGGTATTTTGCTGTCACTCAGCAAATAACCTCAGTCACCGCTGTGGAATTAATTGAATAGTACATCAGTACAATCAATTGCTGCTCTAACTAATTAAAATTAGAATTAGCTGAAAGAAAAATAGTATAAAGAACTAACATGATTGAAAGAGAAATTGTCCTGTGACTCCATCAGTTATAACTGAAATTGCTGAACGATTATAAATAATAGAAAAGCTGAATACAAGACAGCAATATAAAAATCACTGGTCAAATACAAATATTACTTAAAAGAATCTGGAAACGCTGAATTGTTAAATCGGATGGAGAAATTTTTAACTGTACAAAATTATAAATGTGGCTTGTTAACTGAAATCAAGATAAAGTATGATTTATTTTAAATATTGAGTGTATTTTAAACAGAACTCATGTTCCGTACAGTTAATTATTTTAAGGAACAAACTTACTTTTTAGTTGTCACAAAAGAGCTGGGAAAAAAATAATCAGGTTGCAAAATACAGTTACGGGTTCCTTGGGCTTGGGTGGGATTTTTCAGCTTTAAAGCAATCCATTTTTAAGCAGCTATTGCAGAGACAGCAACCTGGCAATAGCAAATGGCTGAGCATATCTAACGTCAGATCTGCTCCACTACCATTCTTTTAGCTGATCTCTATTACATACAGGTATTGTCTAGAGACAAGAGAAATAATTCAGAAATCAGTGTTCCCAGCCTTTGTTTTCTATCTGTCACTGTCACCCAAGTTCTATATAGCTTTAGCTTAGTCGGTAAAGCTTTGGCAGTTTAGCATTCCTGTCTTTCATACGATTATACTAACAGTTCACTGGGATGATGGAGGGCTAATTTGTAGATGTAAAGCATGGAGGGCATCGTATACAGGTGGTGTATTTTAGCGTTATGACTTGCAGCAGCAAAGTCAGTTCTGATTTAGCTCAGAAATCCAGCACTCGGCTGAAACATACCGGGTGCTATTTTTTCTTCGACAAATTTTGAGTGGATCTGTTGTATTTATAGCGTTGACACTCATTAGTCAAATACCTTTGTCATATTAACGTAAGTCAAGACACATTTATCTGTAGTCTGTGAACATACATGGGCATATGAAGCAGAGGAGTCTGGACGGGCGTCTGAGCCAGTGCCATCTGCCAAAAGCAGGAGCAATTCCTACTCCTGGCAAGAAATAGGCGATTCTGGACAAAGGGTACGCATAGTTCCCCAAATTCCCGATTTGAAATATCACAGCTCTTTCAATACCAAACCTCCCTCGAGTGGGGAGTGTCCGCCATAGCCGTGAACACGTGCTCTGACATGAGGCAGGAGGCATGGGCGGCGGGTGGCCACACGCTGCTCAGCTGCCGTATGAAAACGCACTAAGGAGCTATTTGACCTAACAACCAGTTCTATTCTAGGTTTTAAATTACCTACACATTGATGTTTAAATTTATGTGAAACGAGTTAATTCTTACAAACGTTTACATGCTGTTTTCCTCCTTGGCTCCTGGAGGGTTTTCTGCAGAGCTCACCGCCACAGTACCCGGCTGCTCTCCGGGGATTTTAAATTTGGTTGGTGAAGTCCTTAGCTGATAGGGCAAGTTGTGTAAGCAGCCTTAATTGCAGCTCATTTACCTTGTGTTGATACTGGTAGGCGCTGACGGTCCTTTCACCGATCAATCAGGAGAAGAACCGTTTCCTCTGCCTGCACCCCACAAACCAGGTTCATTTACTATAGGAATTTCCCAGCAGACCACAGGGAACCCTGTGGAGGGTGAAGGCTCGTGATCTGTTGCCCTTGCAACCCCCCTGAAAGCCCCTGCCTGCACGGCCATAGCTGGCTCGCCTCCCCTTGCCAGCTGCTGGCTTCGGAGCTCCTGCGAAAGCGTCGGGGCGGGAGAAAAGCTCCGCACCCGTGGGAGGGCGGGTGGGAAAAATGATAACGGGGAGTGGTTGCATTCTCCCCATTCCTGTCCCAAACCTCCTAGTCACTGGGCCCTCTCCACCGAAATACCCCCGGGAGGGGAATTCCTGGGAAGTGTCCAAGCTCGAGGGAATGAATTGTGTCTTTAGGTCGAGATGTTATTGTTCAGGTAGGTCTAAAGCTGTTGTGAACCGGGCTTTGTGCTGGTCCCCACACCGTTCTTTGCCCGGTGCAGCATATCGCATCACAGCGCTGTGTGTTTTAATGGTATCCTCCCCTAACGGGTGCCTAACGATGCGCTGCCCTGTGCTTTGGTATCTGTAACTTTGAAATTGTTTACGGAAAAGCTCATGGCTCTCACTGATTTCATCTGCTCTTGCAATTTCACCGTGAGTCATCCAATATGGTCTGTACTTTGTTTCGCTTACAGACCAAACTGCCCGAATTGCATCTTTACTTATAGAGTCTGCTCTCAGCTTGCTTTAGGCAAAAAAGCAAGCAAATAAAAAGTTTCTTGCCCTCAAAGCTGTGGAGGCACGCTTGAAAATGTGTACTCCTAAGCTCTTTTTTACTAGGAGGTAAATAAAAATAAGCCTCCATCACACTTTTAATAGTGCTTATTTGGGGTCACGACTTATGCATACCAGTGGCTGGCAGTTTTGGGTGTTTGGTTTCTCTGAAACTTCCACGTATCTCCATGTGGGTGCCCAGAAATCAGATTACCCACTCTTGGGAAAGCAGCAATGTTATAACACATCACAGGGTGGTGGTGAGGCTCGATGGATGTTCATAAAGCGCTTTGAGGTCCACAAAAGGAAAGCATTGAAAGAATAGTAGTCCTGTGTTTTTTAAGCGCTTTTAAATAGCCTAAGTCTATTTTCAACTGCATTCAGAGTTTTTTTCTTAACTGGGCTTGCACTATGCTGCTTTGCCTGTGAGTCTTTATAAAGGGGGTGGCACGATTGCTACAGCGGTGCAGCATCTACCCATTTATTTCAGTTTTAGACCTGACTTGATCTTTCAAGGGCAGTTGGTAAGAAGCAGCAGCACACAGCAGAGCCTGAAAGGACTGCAGAGGGAATCTGCTGAGATGGGTACAACCGCTCGGTCCCCTTCTAGCCCAGAGCTTCGCATGCTGCCTCTAACCTGTGGGACAGAAATAAAGTCAATCTCCCACTCTTCAGCCAAAGCTGGGCTTACTGAGAGCACCAATTACGGAGAAAAATCCTTAAACTACACTCGCAGGGAGAACCCTTTTACTTTTATGATTTGCTGAAGCCAGGAAGTCACTAAGTGAGTGCAGCCCTCTCCGAGCGGGGATGCTGCTAACAAGCAATATTGGTGTTGGTTTTAAGAATAACACATTCAGGTGCACCGGCCAGACTAACAGAACAGAAAGTTATTTTTCCCACAATTTGTCTAAAAGTGGCATAATTATGTCCATTACTTTATCAGAGTTGTTACCTTTGCAGTTGTAAACAAGAAAGCCTTGCCAATTTTCCACTCAATGGAAAAATTCTGTATGCTTTGATAGCAATACACCAGAGACGGCACATAATGGAAATGTTGTCATGGAGTGCCAGCTCAAAAAGAGAGGAAAATGGCTGAAGAATTAACTCTCAAAAGACTTTTTCTTTCCCTCACCTTC
>RSEF01000001.1:159697079-159725653 GCA_003993805.1 Himantopus leucocephalus
CCTTCCCCTTCCCCTTCCCCTTCTCTTTCTCCTTTTCTTTTTTCCTTTTTTCCTTTTTTCTTTTTGTTCTCCTTCTCCTTTTCCTTTTTCTCTTTCTCTCCCTTTCTCTTTTTCATTCTCTTTCTCTTTTTCTTTTTCTTTCTCTTTAATATAAAAACAGAGAAAAGGATTTCTCTCTCAAATACGCCTGTATGTCCTTTTTGCTCTAATTTAAGATTTAGACCTATAGCAAATCCACTTGACTTTTCAGTTGTAATTTCCCAGGCATTTCTTGCTTGTATCTTTTATCAGTGCTGGTTAAATATGGGAAAAATAGACTTGCAGACATGCAGATATCATGGAATTAAAGGTAACATAACATATTCTACATGGACAGAATAAAGCAGTTTGGGGAATATATATGCCAATGATTTCTCTCAGATCAATGCTGTACTGGTTTTGTGTACCTCTGGGTCAAATTGTGATCTGCTTATGTGCCCTCACCTGGCAGCTGCTTGCCTTCTGATGGGCAGGATGGGCAGAAAGGTCTTGGTAAGCTACAAATCTGCTTGGTCTCTGCTCTCTACATAGGTCAGCTGAGCTAACGCAAAGGAGGAAGCAACCTGTCCCAGTCGGAGCTATACTTTGGTCCCAGTTCTTTTCCTGCAGCAGTGCAGAAATGTGTTTGACCCGTATTGCCCGAGTCCTCTTTAATTCAGATTAATTATTTGCTGACCAACAACAATTGATTATCTGAAACAAAAGTAAATATTACTCTAGACATTTGTGGTTTCCCTAAGGCTAATTCCTAGATTAAATCATAAATGTTTATTCTCTGGGAGAAGACGTTTATTCAAAGCTAGGAGAGCATGTATCTGGTACGAACATACCCCCAGCAGCCACTGTTTAGGCTGTATGTGACTACTTGGACAGCCACCTATGTTCATATTGATTAATCTTTTTCTAATGAAGTTATACCGATCTTCATTCCTCAGATCTTTGCTAATATTTTCACCAGCAGAGGTGTTCATCACGTGCAAGCAGGACCCAAGCCCGGAGCTGGGCATGGTGCTCCCTGGAGAGCACACATGGAGCCTGTGGGTGCAGCCACCGAAATGCTTGGCTCAGGACGAAGAGGAGAGGCCACGCGTGTCTCTCCTCCTTTCCCAATCCTGTGTCCTGCTTACACCAGCTCTGGCCCTGACTGGACCCTCCCCGTTGACTCACTAGTGCGGCACAAAGCTATGGAGGTTTTGCTGTTGTTTGTTTTGTTTTGTTCCGTGTTGTTGAACTGAGATGGTTCAAGTACAAAGTCAGTGAATGGGTTCTGGTGTCACCGTGAGATAAAGAGTGGCACTGTGCGGTGGCAAGGACATGAGAGATAGCTGGGACCTCCAGCTTTGGGGTCACAAAGTGGTTATTTAGCTCCTCAGGACTTGTAAAACCAAACCCTTGGGGCAAAGGGATCAGAAAAACAACACCCTCAGCCAGCACCTTCTGCAGGGAGCTCCTTGCAGCCTGGCACCAGGCACATGGACCACCTAGAGATCCCACCCCTGCTCCTCTGCCCAGGACAAAAGGAGCCCAAACTGGCTTTCCTGGGGATCCAGTGTCTGTTTTCGTACATAGTTTTATGACTTCCTCCTTTCCACGTGAGTGCCTGACACATGAAGCAGTGACACTACACACCCTTTCTCTAGGCCCATAAATCTCACCTCTACCTTCAACAGCAGAGGCGGAGGGTATTCGCAGTCAAATCTGCTGCATAACCATTGCGGATCCATCCTCCGGTTGTGTGCCTGCTCTAAGGAAGCCCGTTGTGGCGGGCCCTCAAGGCAAATGAGCGCTGTATTTTTGGGTTGCGATCAAGCCCAGACATGACAAGAGCATTAGGGACAGTCCCGGGCACGTGCAGGCGCAGAGCTGGCCGTGTTTAGACTTGTGAAGTCAGACAGGAAGGTATGGATTTGCGATATTGAGTGCAGGCATCTTAATAATACATAAGNGACAGTCCCGGGCACGTGCAGGCGCAGAGCTGGCCGTGTTTAGAGACTTGTGAAGTCAGACAGGAAGGTATGGATTTGTGATATTGAGTGCAGGCATCTTAATAATACATAAGTCTTTTGTTAGTCACTTAAATCTTTCATTGGGTCAAACCCTAAGCAGCTCATTAAGTTCCAGTCATACAATCAGGAAGTCGAAGTGATGTCACGTAGAGCCACTGCCCCCGCATTATTGTCCCTGCTGAACAACTGCTGGAGTGCAGCAAGCCATCCTTAGCCCAATAAAAATGACTCCTGCAAACTGAAAACTAAGGTATATGTTCGTGATTTACGAGTGATTGGAGAATCAGCCTTCCAATTCTCCCTAATTTTCTTGAACATTTGGTTTACTGTTTGAGCAGGTGTCTAATTTCTTCAGATTAAATTGATAGTTGTATTTAGATGAGAAAAAATCTACTACAAGTGACTTGTTTTACAGATTCTTATGTATTAGGAACAAATCTTTTATGTACTTTAGGTGGACGTGGATTTGATGAAGAAACAAAAGACTCTGAGCATCAGCCTTAGGCAATAGAATTTTATTATTAAAAATAACAAATAATAAACAGCTGCAGAGAGGGAGGTAGAGTCTATATTGGGAAATTATTGGAAGATTGCGGCCAGGGAAGAGGGAGGCTGGGTGTAGGATTAGCAAATGAATTCCTCTAACTCCTCTCCCAGAAATGAATCAGTGGAACGTGGATGACCCTAATTCTGGTAGGGAGAGGCAGCACGCAGTAACCCTACCCCCGCGCCCGGCTCCCTTCACTCCCAGTAACGCCCCTGGCCCCGGTGAGCAGAAGTCCTGTCTTGTCCTGCCCTGTGGCTACTGCTGGCCTAGGCAGTGCCAGACACAGGAGCATCACCTCCACCTTTGGCTCCTGGACTGAACTGCTCCTCCTAAGCTTATGTGTTCGCTGTTATTCCTACATGCTCTTCCCAGCCTTCGTTTCTCAGAGAAGTGGATGTATTCTGATCCAAATGCTTTGGTGTATTTTAATAACACTTCCATTCATTTACTGCTTGCTAAACAAACAGCGTAATCAGTATGTCCAATACAGGAAAGAGTTCAAGGGGCATGTTCACACTAGGACAGACTTAAAAGAAATTGTGACAGACTTAAAAGAAATTGTGTGTATGAAGAAGCAATTTACTTTGGCACATTTTTAGGTATTTTGCCTCCTATTATAAATGATGCAGTGATGCCATTTAGACTAATCAAATATGATTCTTGATTTCTTCTTTTTCATTAAGTCTGAGGCAATAAAATATACCTTCTATAAAACAGAACCATGAGCTGCAGATGCATCTCTTACCGTGCAGGCAGGTAAAGAGAGAAGGCATCTCTACATTGAGTGTATCTACTGGAAGCCTGCATCTCTGTTCATACACAGGGAAATTTTGCTTCAGGTGTAAGTGCTCACTAATTCAGATATTAGGATGATGAACCAGGTCTAAAATGTTAAACCTATCCATTAGAGTAAACATGTATGTGTTGAAAACTTAGATCGGAACATCTGCTGGGCTAGACTGGTGCTGTACCACTGCAGTGTTATACAGGCAACGATACAAGTATGGGTCGTGTTGTCTGGAAAACTTTAAATTACAGCCCCACTCAAAGAAATAGTCTTTTCTTCATGATTTCCTGTAAAATACCATCTATATCCATAGCAGCATGGGAGCAATAATAATACAATTACTAGTGCGGCACAAATTAATTTCTGAACAACTGTCTCCTCTTATGAAAGTCCTCATGGAGGGGAAAAAATAGATCAATAGGCAAAATCCACCGCATTTGCACAAGGCCAGGACGCTTGGGCTGCCTGTGCAGCTGGAGACTTGTAATCCAAATCCTCCCTGCACGTGACCAGAGCGAGCTCGGGGCTGCTTTGCCGTGCTGTTAAGCATTAGCCTTTCCCGGAGCATGAGAATGAGCAAGCAAAAGGCTGCCGGACTCGTTGCAGCCGGACTGTGAACGGGTTTCGTCGGTCACCGAGCCCTGCGTGCCTGCTCCCAGCTCTCTTCGGGTGAGCAGCCGTGCCGGCACCGCGGCCACCGGAGATGCCAGAGTGCACGTGCTGGAGGTGGAGGCCAAGCCACCGGGCAAGCTGCGGGGGCTCAAGGGTCCGAGCTGTCCCTCTGAAAAAGCATTTTGTCAAAGTGGCAGGATGCTGGTGACACATGGTTGGTTCCCCTTCTTCAGCAGAACAGCAGCACAGCCAGGCTTGGGGTCCTTGGGGGACGGCAGTGCCCCCCACAGCCGAGTTGACGGGGCGGTGAGGGGTTCACACAGGTTCCTCTGCACCATGGGTGAGGCCAGGGTGACTGCAAGGACAACCCTGGTTGGCCTTGCCAACAGTCTGTCTTCTGGCTCGATCTGCACAGCGCAATTAATGCGAAATCACAATGCAGTCAGCCCTACCTTGCCTGCAGCTAAACTGCACCGCGCTTGCAAGGAACGCGGCGGTAAGTCCCCACGAAATCTGCCTTTCCCCAACGCACTGAGCCGTCTGAGCTGGGGTCCCTGGACGTGCTCCCATCTCCAAATTTCCCTCTACAACAGGCTTTTGCAGGAGCGGTTGTGGAAATGCTTCTGTGTGTGCAGAGGAACGGGCGGTGAGGGCTCCTGCGCATCCTCCCGCCCCGGCACCGCTCCCACGCGCAGCCCGGTGCTCATGGTACAGACGAAGTTTGAAAACACACAGGTACAAAAAAAAAAAAAACAAAACCCAAAATAAACCATCCTCTCCAGTACTGATATAACTCTTCAGTTTAGTCTAAACCACTCAGCCAAACCACAATATTTTGAGAAAGAGAGTAAATGGAAGTACTCATGTCCTTACAGCCAGTAAAACAAAATAAAATAAATGCAGCAGGCAGCCAGTTATAATGGACAAACAGTCCTTTGGGGAAGACTTTCCCAAGCCAACCATTAAATTCAATACATTTTTCCCTGCGCACTTTGGGCTCCTAAAGAAAGGGTAGAGCTCGAGGGATGGCAGGGGAACTGAGGAAATGAGATAAAAAAGCTACAGAAATTGAATTTCCTCACAGAGTAATTCTTCCATATGCTGCGTAAACTTTCCTTACCTAAATAAATACTCTGAGGCACACAAGTTGTTACATTTCCAGCGTGACTCTGATGGTAACCTTTGCCTATGTCACAACTGCCCAAGAATCTCAGAAAATAGCTGCTACATTTACATCTTATATACCATCTTGAGCTGGACAAGAGTTGGGAACCACAAAACCCTTCAAAGTGTTTGCAAATACTGGAGTCTTAAAAAAAGAAAAATAAAACCAAAACGAAGCAAAAAAATCCCCAAGCACCACCCCCCCACCCCCCCGCCCCTCCTTCCAGCTCTGGCTGAAAATGATTTTAAATATATAAAGAAAAACTTCTTTGGTCTTTTTGGCGACTTTACAATAAATACCTCTGCCCCTTTCCTTGTCACTGCTTAGGTGATTTTGCCTGGACAGGCCACATATAAGTGGAAAAGAAAATAATGAGGTAATGAGAAAAGTGTTTCAGACACAGGCTGTAAAATATCGACCTAAATATCAGCTATAGTTGCACTATGTAGTACTTTCAATATATACGGTTCTATTCATTGCTGGAGTATCCCATGAGGCAGGTATACTTTATATACAGCTACATTTAGGACAAAGAAATTACAGCGTGCAGCAGTTAGGAGACTTGCCTTTGATCGAAAAGCAACTCATTATCAGAGATGAAATTCAACATAAAGCTCCTGATTCCGCTGCTCCCACCCACTGTCTCAACAGGAAAATAAATACAGTCACAAAATAAGAATTAAAATTATTTTGCTTCAAGTGCTTTTGACACTTCAAAAGTATTTTTAAAAAAAATGACCCAGCCCTCAATCTCTCACCTTACCTATAATCTAAATGAATAAAAAAATCTATTCCTTAACCACTAACCCCACATATGTGTTATGTAGTAGCGTAGGGACTAACAGCATCAGCTCCTGATGGGTGGAGATGGGTAAAGTCTTACCTTCTTGCTCTACCCGAGCTGGCCTTTGGAGAGTTTGTTTATAATCTCACTTTTCTCTCTATTAAATGAACAGCTCAAACCAGATGGATTGCCTTGAAAGGAATTAATTTATTTTTTTCTCTACGAGACTCTCTTCTAAAGATCTACTTACCATCCTTGAAAGGAAAAAACCCACCTAAATAGAAGCAAAAACCAAATAGCAGAGCACGAGCTGTGATTTATCCCGTCCAGCATCAGAGAATAAGTTCTTCACTCAGAACTGAAGGTGGAGGATTTAACCAAATTGGCTCCTTTCATTCAAAGACCATGAATCAGTATCTGTTTACGTAAAGTCTGTCTTACTATACTTTGTGTAGAGGAAGTTCTTTCACCCACACATCGCTCCGCCTGACCTGTTCTTGTTCAGATTTCATGTAGAGATGTCCTTGTCATCAACAATAACAGGAAGTAAATATAGTTTTGTAGTATTTAAATTATTTCATCAAGAATGTCAATTAAAAAAAGATACCTTAAAGTTAACCTGCTGGGAAGAAAGAAGATAAAATCCATCACCCATATAGATTTTTTTTTTCACTCTTCAGAGAGGCCTTCAGTCCTGCATCCCTGGAGTTAATCACCTTTAAGAGAATTTTGCTATCTCACACTTTTATTCTTAAAAAGAAAGTATTTCATCATAAATTAAGACCACCATAAACTGAATCACAGACCTCAGTTTATGATTATTGCTACCACCGATAATGAGAAAGTTTTCTGCCATACTGGAACAAATCCCATAGCCTTTTAAGTTGCCTGCATGAATAATCTGTGAAGTCCTCTATTTCAAATCTTTACTAGCATTGTCTCCAAGTTTTGCGAGCCTTGATAATTTGACAGGGCAGTTTCGATTTATTGCAGCCTAAAGATCTTTGCAAGACCAGGATTAAGAAAAGTCCTTGTCTCAATGGCAGGGAAGAGACGTCTCCAGGCCCACTTGCAAACCCTGCAGCAGCCGATGGTGCATATGGGGGCTAAAGCCCCTTCCACGATGCTTTTCTCCCTGTCCTCCCCTCATGCATCATCTCAGCTGAGTGACTAAAAACAATATTCTCAATAAAATGTTGCCATTGAAGATATGGGAAATCCAACAGAACAAAAGGTCAAAGTACGTTTTTCGTCCACTGACCTGAAAATTCAAACCAAATCAAACAGGTTCATTTATCGTCTAAAGAGATTTATATTGCTGATGCTGGCTGTGTGCGTACTTGTGCAGTGCTCCTGACCAAGAAAATGCCATCATCTTCATAGAGTGGAATAGCATAAGTGAATTTTACAATTAGAACAGATACATGCAACAACGTGTCAGACATAAAACCAGTTGTAGTCAGGGGAAAATGCTTTTTGTTATTATTTTATAAGTCATTTCCTTTATTGCAGGCATTGAAGAGTGTACCAGAAAAGGTGCTTGTGCCATCTACCTAATTTCCTCCCATCTCGCATAATAAGGGACAAAACCAATGGGAAAAGAGCTTTGGGGAAATGTATGAATAAAGGTAATATTTAAATAATTCAGTTCTCTGAATGCTCTCTGAAGTCTTTTTCCCATCTTAGTGAAAAACGTTAACATCCACTTGTGGCAGCCTATAGATGAGGAACATATTAAGAGACATCTAAAGCAAGATGTGATTCCAACAATTTCCCACTTCCCCTACTTGAAGACCACTCTTTTTGGCATGGACTGAGGTTATAGGAGTTGTAATAAATATACAATTTTAAAACACCTTATATGATTTTTGGACTATTTACTATGCATTAGCAGAACATCACCTTTGAAAGAACAGAACTTAAACCAAGGAGAGACACACTGCTCTCCTGCAAGATTTCCATCTCTGCAGGATCTGGGGAAAACAAAATATTTCACATCGACTGCTCTAAGATGCAGATGTAATGGAAAGGATTGGAGCAGAGGCATGTTTTTAAATAGAGATATCCCCAGAGAGACATGGTTCTTTGGACCGCAATATTCTGGCATCGGTGCTTGGGGACAGGGGTCAGCAAACCTCCAAAGCTCTTCTTATGGATGGCATCTGTAGAACAGATAAAGCATAATGCACCCGCCTTTGGGGCAGGGGGCTGAGCAAGAGACGTCCGTATGGTAAAAGCTCCTTTCCCAGGTCGAGTGACAAATGCTACATGCAAGACCTGCAGCACCATCAGGACAGAGGGGGTTATGGCTCCGTTTCTTCTCCCATAGCTCTATCCCTGGACATAAATGTCAAAAAATTAGGACTGACTCTTCAAATGCAGTCTAACACAAAAAATGCATTTTGAAAAAATGTATTTCTGAGTGAACCCTATTAGAATTTCATTTCCCCAAAGTACAAGGGCAATAACATCACAAAAAATAAAGGAAGAAAGATAAATTGGAATAAAACATTTGAGTGGAAACACTGAGTTGTTGCCATGACTAAAGGGAACTAATTTATTTACTTATACATTCTTTGTAATCTCATTTTCTCCCATGTGACAGCGAATGACTCATTGTTTGTTTACTGATGAAGAAAACATACTTTCTGAGATCTGTACATGGAAGGATCTTCTCCGGACAGTCCACATTCCTCCCACGCCCAAAAGACGGCTGAGCCTCCTCCGCAGCTCCCGTCCCGTACGTCCCCGCAGCCCCACGGACACCAACCCTCAGCATCGCCAGGCCAGCAGGACAGGGAGAGGTGGAGGAGATGCAACCACGCAGGTGCAGGGACCACTTAAGGCAGATAAGACATCCTGGACTTGCTTGGCTTTCCCCACAGGGTTTCCCAGCCTTGGTGGTTTGGGGACTTTCTGGGCAGAGAAACGTAACGCTGGCAACGCTGCTGGAGGAGCTGTAAGGCTGATAGGTCAGAGCCAGCTCTGCTGTGCTCTGTCTGCTCTGTTTCTGGGCTTGATATATACCAGCTCAGGCAGCGCTACCAGGAAATACACATGGGGAGATGTTTGCTTTACCTTTTCCTTCCTCGCCTCTCGCTTGCATCGCCATTCTGATAAAAATGAGCAAAAACTGAAATGGAAAGATGTTTCTGGGCTGCTTCTTCAAGTCAGCAGACAAAAGAAAAAGATCTCCATTGAAGAAAAGAGGAGAAACTCATAATTTTTGATGAAGAAAGCCAGCTGCAAGAATCACTGTGGTAATCTGCCAGCATCTTAGCAATGAGGACTACTCACTCATAGGTGCGTCACGTAGAAGGCTGCTACTTTATTGTTGTTGGTTTGCTTTTTCCTCTTCCGTTGCCTGTCCTTCGAAGAGACTTGCTGGACCTCTCAGAGCAGTTGTTAGCTGGCAGTGCACACCATCCACCGCGTGGAAGAACACAGCCCCAAACAGTGGGGCTTTCCCTAAACCACAGACCTCTCCACCCTTTAAGGTGACGGACAGCCGCCGTTGTTTGATGCGGTGGGTTTGCGTCACCCCAGACCTTTCGTTATTAAAAAGTAACAAAACTGCTAACAGATAAACATATGAGATCATCAACCCTCCCATTAATTAAAAGGGAGTGTTCCAATACGAGCAATAATTATCTTAAGCGGATACGGGATCTGAGCCTCGTAGTAGGACTGAGTACAGCAGGGAAGCCTTTAATGCCAGGAGGTAACGTTAGTCACCTGGGAAATCCTGAGAGCGCTCTCCAACAGTGAGACTAAGCTACCTGTCTGCAGCTGGAAAACAAACGATGTCCTTCAATCTAAGCCAGTGCCTGTTCCCAAGTCCACAAATTCTGCTCGTGGCTTAGCCGTAGGCTTGTCTTTGACAGTCCGCTTCACGGGCCTGTAGCTCAGTTCCTGTAATTACAACATCAAACATTAAAAGAAAGCCCCGGACTCAGAGAAAAAAAATGGTTCGGCAGGGTGGCTTCTGCAGGGAAGGGCAGTGGCTTGACACCCCTCTTGCTGGAGCTGTGCAAGGAGTAAGCAAATCCATCAAGGAGGGGACGAAGGCTGGCCATGCTGAAATGTGGATGGCTGCATGGAGGAGACGTTGCTGCCTGCTCCCAGGCGGCCGATGCATTTTCGGTTTGAGATACCGAGTCCAGGCTCCAGACTGCCCCTCCGCAAGGGAGACAGACCCACATCGCGGGGCTCCGGGCATCGCACAGGGACCCGTGGGCTGCACTGAAGTGATGCTGCAGAGGGACAGAGAAACCCCCTGAAGCTCCTGAGCCTGGGGTGAACCTTCCCCACCACAGCTGACTGCGGCAGGGCTGGGCATCCCCCTCTCCCAGTCGCTCCATTGGTTTAACTAGTCAAGTGCTTGTATCACTGTTAACATTTGCTGTACTGCAGCAATGAAATAGATGATTAGAAATATTTTTAAGTAAGCCGGTAGTAACCTTATTGCTGCTTTTGTGTCACAGCACCGAACTGCGAAAGCACAGAGCGCTGCCTGGCACAGCCCTGCGGGAAGGACACCCAGAACGCCCACAAACCTGGCGATAATGGGAAGATTTTATGCACATTCAGCTCTGAATCTTTGCTTACATGAAAATTCAGGTGGACGTATAATTTATCTATCTCTAACCTAAAATACTCCAGGGTGATTGTTCAGCCTGTAAAATATTTAGATGCACACACCCACGCATGGCCCAATTTTTTAAACTAGGTTTGTGTAGCTGTATGCCTAATTTGTTTGTGCAATTTCTGTGATTGAATATTCAGCTAGTAAATGGACATGCAAATGCTTAGATATATAGATCCCAAACTTGCTGTTTTCTCATTTTTATGTGTAAATAAGAGAAATGTTAAATACAGTCTTGTGTCAGACCCCAAGCAGACAGCAGTCCATGCCGCCTTTTAAAAGGAAAGTGGGCCCAGGAAGAAAAAATTCGAGTTACCCCACCACTAAATGCATTAAGCCTAAAATAAGTAGTTCTATAAATATACGTACTGAAGCTATAAGTGGGAACTATTCATAGTGGATGGTCACATTCTTAACCCTCGTCTGTGTCGCTTGTCAGATAACTACTGGAATGCCCATGTTGCATTTACAAGTGCTGCATTGTATTCCAAAAACACTTGAAAATAAAGTTATGCTTGCTGTAAAGAGGTACTCCTGCATTTTATTTACTCACTAATTAAAAAAAAAAAATTAATTAGCACATTCCTCAGGCCCTGGTTAAGTTAAACTTCATAAGGGTTTTACCAGGTACCATACATAACATGTAGGGACGGGCTCAGAGAAGTTTTAAACTTGCATTAAAGGGACAGATGAAAATAACGTCACAAACAAGGTGTTTATGTAGCCTATATAAAAACATATGGTATTTATGCATCAGTCAGTGCTGTGACTCATGTTAAACAACAGTGTGAACACTACATCCCTGTAATACAGCTATTACCTATGAGAGATCCCGTGCCTTACAATGCACTGTTGTTCCCCTCAGTGCTTAACAAGCACGGTTTTCCAGATTCCTCTCTGTAATTTCCTAGACGTCATCTGTATGGAATTTCTGCTCTAATGTTCACCTTAATCTCCGCAAATTGAATCTCTTCCAGTTGCACAAGGTATATCTCTTGAAGGAATCCCCTCCCTCTCCTTGGCATTTTATTTGCCCTCCACAGCAGTGGGAGTGGCAGAGATGCGATGCCGTATGTCATCAGGGCGCAGGAAGTATTCTCCACTCCCCCTCCGAAAAATCACCCCGTGTTTTCCCAGCTCACCAGCCAATCCGACTGTGCTGGTGTGGGCACGCTTCCCGCAACCCTCACCCAGAAAGAGCTGGGATTCATTTCGCCCCAAGAAGACAGCAAATGGAGGAAGCCACCTGCCAGGGCTGCTGTGACGCGGTTTTAAGTGATGATGTGTTTACAGACCGATGCAGGGTTTGTTTTTAAATAAAGCTACATCTACCTAACAAGCCCCGTGCAGGCCGTGGAGGATGAAGGCAAGCGATTGACTCATTTCCTGAGCCTGGTCCTCGTTGCTGTGACTCAGAGTGACAAGTGTCGCCCTGGGAGTCGCATCCTCGCCAGGGACCCACGCTGCACCCCGTGGGACGTGGGTGCCTCTCCCCACGGGACCCCGAGTCTCAGGGACCCGAGGCAGGCACCGGAGGAGAGGCAGCTCCGCAGGGAGAGGAGCCGAGGAGCCAAGGTCTTGGCTCACCGCACGGTGCGGTCACCAACACATTGGGGAAGAACCTGGAGTGCATTAACAGTTCTTTCATTTTGCCATATATAATCGGCCCTGGTGATTAGAGCTGCTTTTCTTTCTCATCCACCAGCAGAAAGCTGGCTTTGTCGCTCTAAATGCTGAGAAAAATCACTCTCTGCAGGAACAACAAGCATTTGAGAAAGGTAATCCCTCCTATTTTAGAGGTCTGCTTTGGAGCGAGGGGGATTGCACCTCCGGGCCTGTCTCTCTTCATCCACTGTGGAGGGGGTAGTTTGCTCTGGCATAAGCCTCTCTAAAGGAGACATCTGAAGTTAGACCAGGATAATGCAGATAACTGGGAGGAGGTCTCCCCACATCTCACACAGCCGGGCTGCTGGGCTGGAGTTGTCTGCTGCACCTTCTGCTCTAAGTGCCGTAGGTGCCCGTACCTCAGATTAGCTGATGTGACCTTTGGCCGTGATTTTTAGATGCCAATAACTATACTGAACTATTTGTCCTCTGAGGGAATATAGTAGGAACTTTAACATCTTGCTTATGTGCAGAGATGGGCATTTGGAGCCTTAATCTGGAGCTACTGCCTGCTCCGGTGCATTTTGAGATGCCCAAAGCCTGTCTCATCCTGCCTGGCCTCCAGCTCTGTGCTTCAGGGGGACATGGGGNCACATCTCACACAGCCGGGCTGCTGGGCTGGAGTTGTCTGCTGCACCTTCTGCTCTAAGTGCCGTAGGTGCCCGTACCTCAGATTAGCTGATGTGACCTTTGGCCGTGATTTTTAGATGCCAATAACTATACTGAACTATTTGTCCTCTGAGGGAATATAGTAGGAACTTTAACATCTTGCTTATGTGCAGAGATGGGCATTTGGAGCCTTAATCTGGAGCTACTGCCTGTTCCGGTGCATTTTGAGATGCCCAAAGCCTGTCTCGTCCTGCCTGGCCTCCAGCTCTGTGCTCCAGGGGGACATGGGTTTCCCGTGGTTCCTGTGATATATCTGTCAGTCCCCAGTGCATGTCTGCTGTCCCCCGGGGCCATCAGGCCATGCCTATATGTGAGCAACTGAATGAAGCCCTAAATTGCCTCCGATTATAATGGGACATTTGATACCTTCGTCGTGTGGACACCTCCCTGTTTATGGGTCTTCCCCTACATTCTTTCCCCTGTCTTAATGTATTGTCTTGTTTCTCTGAGACATAAGAAATAAGGTACAATTCAATAATAACCCCTTCAATATTATGGATGNTTTATGGGTCTTCCCCTACATTCTTTCCCCTGTCTTAATGTATTATCTTGTTTCTCTGAGACACAAGAAATAAGGTGCAATTCAATAATAACCCCTTCAATATTATGGATTAATTTAGTCAGGGATGGTTAATTTACCAAATATTTTCGTGCATGCTTTTTTGTCAACAGCTAAAGTGTTGTCGATACTTCTTAATTGCCAGCACTCCGTCCTCATTTTTCTTTCTATAAAACAAAGTTTGAAAATAGTTCTGCATCATTCCCATTTTGTAACAATTTATGTTGCTTCCTTCTTTGAAAGGGAGTCCGTTTCCTCTTTAGCACAACGCTCCTCCTGTCTGGTGCCCCCCTGGCTACCATTCGCTTCTGTTTTCTACCCTTCTGTCTTCTTGCTGGTTTTATCTTTTCCCAGGGACTTGAGCAGAGCCTGACGAGCGGGATTGCTAAAGGCACGCTGCCTGCTTCTTCCTCCATTTCGTTTTCTCTTTCAGGGGGAAACTGTCGGCAGACATGCTGCAACTGTGGTTGCTTTTAGAGTTCTCCAACTTTCTTAGAAACTCATACTGTTTGGTTTGTTCATTGATGTACAGAATTGCATCATCGTGACTGTTTTTCTTAACACTTTCCAAATTTTCTTCCACACCTCTTACCTCCTGTACTAAACTTCTCATCCAAACCTTCTGGTTATCGGCAGCAGTCTCCTGTACAAAGCCTTTTTGGGGTTTGCTTACTTGAACTTGAATCATTGTGAGTACCAGAATCAAACTTTCCTATTACTCTTGCATGCAGAATTCCCCCCCTTGCTGGACAGAAATAACTCCAGGCTAACATCTTCCTTGACAGAATTCCAGCTGCGCCAAACCCCCAAAAATCAGAAATTGCAGGTCAACCTTCCCATCTACAACCGTTTGATACTGTTAAAAAAAAAAAGAAAAAAAGGAGCATGGGAGTTCGAGAAAACATGGAAGGAAGTTAGTTTTTGTTTGTGTTTCAGTCCTTTCAGCATGTGGGGCATTCTCCTACACTTTTCACTGCATCAGAGAGAGAAAGAGAGATAGAGAGAAAGGAGAGGAAGGGGCGAGGGGGAGAGAGAAAGAGAAAAAGGAAGAGAGCGGAAGGAAGGAAGGAAGGAAGGAAGGAAGGAAGGAAGGAAGGAAGGAAGGAAGGAAGGAAGGAAGGAAGGAAGGAAGGAATTTTTGTGTGGCAGGGTAACTCCAAAAGGGAGGGTTTAAGATAACTATTAGGAAGTTCCCATGAAAGTTAAAATGGCTGCCAACACTGAGGCACTCTATTATCTGAATCACGATGCAGCTGTGTCGGCAACTTGGAAATGCCTTGATATTTGCAGTAGCTATAATTGTCATACTGTGGATGTCAGGGTGGGGTGGGGTGGCCCCTGGTCCCTGTATTCCCAAGCTGTGGGGCTGTCAGTCCTGGGATTGCTCAGATTTCCTCTCTGCCAGGCTCTCACCCCCTGCACCCATTCATCATTTTCCATGATAAAAATCATCTAACTGCCCATACCCTGCTGCCCCCTTTCCTCATCTGATCGCACCCAGCTACATTAGTGTCCTCTGTCCCACCTCCGTCTCCTGCAGCCTTCTGCCACCCCGCACACCTACGGTGACAGCTGTAGGGGCTCTCTCCTGTGCTGGCACCCTCCGACACCATCTGGGGGCTGCAAGGAGAGGGGTTGGGGTGCTGCAGTGAGGACGGTGCCTTCCAGCCAGGCCCCCACCGCCAGGAGCCATGCAGGAAAGCACGGACCTCCAGCACAGTCGGGGACCGTGCTTCAGGCGGCTTGATACAAGTGCCTCCCATGCTGGAAAAGAAGAAAATTAGGAGGTGGGGAGCTATCAAAACTAATAGAGGGTTTGTTCTGGAAGCACTGGACAGAAGCAGTATGAAGACAAAAAGACAGGAAAACAAGATCTTCCCACAGTAGATCAATATTGTTAATATAACTAAGATATTTGCAAAAGGCAAGGGCACACATTTCCTACATCAGCCGTTGTCGTAGCAAGTGGTCCCTACTGTTCACATTTAAAAATTGACCTTTTCATCTTTCATTACTGCCACAGAGATCAATAATCTCATGCATGAGGAGAGATATTGGTATCTGTAGGATGTCCGGGGGATAAAAAAATAAGGTTGTGGTACTCACTCTACTGTCACCTCTTTGTGAGTGTCCTAAAACAGCCTGTGTAAATTTCTTCTACAGCACAGAAATGGAAGATAAGGCGAGAACTCATCATCATTCATTCTACATAATTAATCAGCTATGATAAGAGCTTGATGAAGCAACATTTGCAGTAGTGTAGACTTTAAAAATAGATTGTATAATTCCCTCCATGTTTTCAGTTTCAGTCTACATTCATGCAGGATGTTATGCAAATCCATAATCATATCCTTTCCTCCCACACACATGTGCTCATAGGAAGGCTGGCTGATACATGTAGAAATAAAACATACATACCCATGCAAAAACATGCTTGTGTTGAGGTATATGCATTAACTGTAAATAGGCCAACAAATATTTACATTATTTCCAGCATTTTTTTCAGCTGCGTGTTTCTATGTGTGCTTAAATACCATGCCACCATAATACATCATGTAAGCACAGTGGTATCCATACATTAAGCTGCAGAAATATGGGATGAACATTGCTGGTGAGAGACACAGAGTGCATGTTCAGGTGCATCTCCATTACATACAAACGTTCAAAAGATTTGTGTCGTCCCTAAGTATATCTCACAAAACAATTGCTGCCAAGGCATTTTTAGTCTCTATTTATTTTCCAATACATTTTGAACAGGGAGGGGAAAAAATAAGAGAGGAAAAGAAGGATGAAAACACAAAGATAAAGCAAAAGATAAATTAAAGGGGGGGGGAGAAATCAAATGTACTTCCAGTCAGTCTCTGCATAATAAAGATTATAATGTGTACAATCATTTTTATCAAAGGAATCTATGATAATTATAGGTATACTGTCCTACATCCGAAACCTCTGTTTCATATATATATACATACATACATATATGTATATATCCATATTTTTGTATGTCCGTGTATCTAAACACATATGTATGCGGATGTATGTGGTACATAAATACCACTGCAACCCTAAAAGTTTTAGAAGGGGAGGAGACCAGCGAAGCAGATTCCTGACCGTCTGACAGAGCTGGGGAGCCAGTTTATGTCATTTCTGCCTCCAGTTCGCTCGAAATACAAAGGACAAATTTCTGCTTTACACGCCGCTTCTGCAAGCAGCGCCTTACGGGCAGATTTACAGCACCAACAACATCAACAACGGCAGAGCGGGGATAAAGTCGCTGAAATCGCTGACACAACTCCTCAGCTAGAAGAAGCCCCGTGGTGGCCCCCAAAACAAAACCAAACCACCCCAGCCAATTTCTTTCCTCATCATGTCCTAATATACACCGCTGTCATGTCTTGGAAGAAATTCAGGGCTTTCTACCGCAAGAAATAGTAAAAAGGAGGATAAATTGCTTTATCTTTGGCAGAAGTGGAGCAGGCCTTCTGTCATATCCCCAAAGCTGCTCCGGGGAGAGGATTTCCTCACGTGGATCCAGGCAATTATTTCACATTGAATGAGGAGCAGAAACATTTCTGCTTCTGTGACTGAGCCTCCCTGGGGGTCCTTTGCTGCCGACATCCAGGATCTGCAGCTCCTGGGAGACAGGTCCGAGGGCTGATGTGGTTTCAGCAGCTGGTGTCTCGCTGGGGCGCTGACTCCCCCAGGTTCACTCTGGGGACATCTCCCTTCCCATGGGTGGAAAAGGCATCAAGCCACCCTTTGTCCACATCCCAGCCCCAGGACGGCAGAAACTGGACCACCCGCAGCTGTATTTCGGACCTGGAGCCCAGCCTGGACACCTCCTCCCTCCTCTGGGTTCCAGTGGCTGGGCTTCTGGGCCAGCCGCCCCCAAAACCCGGGCAGGGGCTGCAGAACATCCTGCAGAGCTTCTGCCTGTGGATTGCTGTGCCACTGAGCTTTCCTTCCTTATTAAAAAAAAATTACCTTTAAAAATTAAAAAAAAAATTAAAAAAAAAAAGAAATATAGATATATATGTATAAATCCTACCCTCAGGAAAGCTGAGAAGCCTAAAACCAAAGATTTTCCAAAAAAGCACAGTCCTCGGCAGAGGCAGGGCGAAACTTTCCATGCTGGGCAGAAGTTGCCCGGCCACGGGGGTGGTGGGAAGGAGCCCCCCGGCAGCACCCCACGTGTGGGGGTGTGGGAGGGAAGGGAGCCGCGCTCCCCCTTGCGATGCAGCTACCTGGCAGCCACCGCTCCCTTCCAGGTACTGCCGAGGGAGCCCCCGCTCCTGGAGCACAGCCACCCCGTGATGGGCGATAGGAAAAAAAACACATCAAAAGACGCCACCCCGGCTGAAAGGTGATTTGTTGCAATTTCTGTTACCATAAATTAAAGGGGCGATTGCAGTAAAGCGGTTTGCATTTCTGCTTAGTTTATTGGCGTCGGTTTCTATAAATGCACTGGGACAAGCAACAGTAATTCCCTCCACAGAGTGGCCATTGCACTTAGCTCCACGCAGACTCCTTGTAAACTCGATGTTATAATTAGGGGCCAAGCACATCCCTTGGTATCAGCGATGATGTCATTAAGTGAGAGACAACTGAACTTTCATCACCAATCTAGTTTTAATCTAGGACATAGAAAAATTGTTTTCCAAATTATCCGTTTATATTTGCGGGCATCGGAATTTCAAATTTACTGGAGCACACCCGCTGTGAATACTATTTTCTGCAACTTTTATTATTCTGGAGAATAAATTGGTGCAAAATGTGAGAAAAATAAAACTGGACATACAAACCCTATGGCCTGAATGCACCCATCTGTAATTGAAATAAATACTTGGGTGATTCAGTTCTACTTAACTGAAACTCAAGCTGATTGTGAGGGTGACAAATATGATTTATCAGTCTTTAACCACTCTAAATAGGTATGATCTTCATCTGAGTTTTCACATTAATTTGTAGCTTTGAAAAAGTGGGAACATTTTAATTTTCGCTATGTTCCCATGCAGTGGGTGAATCTCAACATGGATTTTTACCTGAAGTACGGTATCTGACTGACTGACACCTTACTTTTAAGTGTAATAATTAGTCTTGTGGTGTATTGAGAGCACTTGGGGCATAGCTCAGGGGTGGAGGGGGAGAGAGTTACTCTACAATCATGGAGTAGAAACAAAAAAGATTTGTCAAGCCCTACAAAGTGACAGGGTTGGCAATATTACTGCGAGTAATCTGTGCATGAAAGGGTCCTGCTCAGTGCTTGGCTTTTTCTGAGCGTATTCTGCACACAGCTGCACAAGCTAATCCCACGAAGAAACCAAGGTTTTGGTACATAGCAGTGAAGAGACAGAGAAACTTCTAGAGAGTTTTTTTATGTGAAATGGGTGAAAGGTATTTGCCGCTTTCTCAAGACATGAGGCTTTGCCGAGGAGGAGTTGTGAGCAGACCTGCTAGGAGCAGCATTAGAAAAGATTAGGAGAAGCCATTTCTAAAGCTGGAGGAGATGGAAGCAACTTCCCAAGGAGCACNCCTGCTAGCAGCAGCGTTAGAAAAGACTAGAAGCCATTTCTAAAGCTGGAGGAGATGGAAGCAGGTTCCCAAGGAGCAGGGTGCTTCAGCAGTAGGATGTGTCTGACAGCCACGCCGGGCTTGTCTGACACAGAGGTGTCCTGGGTCATTTGTAACACCTGGGGATCTGGAAAAAAACAGTATACATTGAAGGCTTAAAAATCATACCAGGAGTGGGAATGGCAGAGGTGTTGGCTGGATGAGATGCCCCTGTGTGACACAGCTGTAGGGAAGCAGGCGTTCCCCTCGCACAGCGTGCATGGGCGTTTTTGTTCGTTCATCACTAAGAAGAGTCATTTCAACTCAGTGAGCTGTCGGAGCCCGACCCCATCTCAGCGCGCCCCCTCACCCCACGTGCTGCTGCTTGTGCAAGGCACGGCACCCGGGGAGCAGCAAGAGCTACCGGGGCTTGAACTGAACAGCACAAGTCACGAAATGCGTGACAATAAAAAATCAACAGAAGGAGAGAAGACTGATGCTTCAGAAATGATTAAGGCACTTAAAAGCCGAGTGAGACTCTCGTGGGGAAAAAAAAGTTAAAAAAAGGTCTTACAGTCCTCAGCAGGGGAGCAGAGAGAGGTTTGTGCTGCTCCTTCTCATGGTGCTGCTCCACTGACACGTTGCGGACGTGAGCTCACCTTCATTTAAGGTCAACTTTCCGGTGCTTGAAGTTGCTAATCCAAATGAGCCGTGTCCCAAAGGGAGCTGTCAAGCAATACTTGCCCACTTAACTGATTAAGACCTGTTCCTAGTTTTTCGCTGGCAATTGATGGATCTGCTAGTTGTCTTCCCCCTACAAGATAGATCAATTGACAAGAAAACTATTTAATGACAAAGCTTCTAAATGCTTGTCTAAGTTCTTTCTGCATTTTAATAGTGGAGACAAGTTATTCAATCAAGCATGGCACTTAGCGCCACAGCGTCTAGTTGAAATGTATCAGCCTCTCTGAAGAAAATGCTTCAGGTCATCTCGTGGACAGAACATCCAGAGACACATTTAATGTGACAGGCTTTAGCATCCAGTATCTATCATTTTGGGTTGGAAGCAAGCTTGCAGAGTTAGTCTAAAATGCCAGCTGAGCTCGCAAGCACGTAGCCATATTTGTTGGCTTAAGCCCCAAGGGCTCTGCTGTGGTTCAAGAAGTGATGTGAAGGTGCAGATGGGCAGTTGGTACCTTGTAATAGCCCCATATTTGTCCTCCAGTTTCTGTCGCCAGGCACTCGGCTTTGTTTCACATCTACACAAACATTTCTCTGGTCATAGTTTTGTTAGGCAGTGCTTTCTCAAAAGGTTTCCATGTTTTCCTTACCTTTGCTAATTGGAAGCACAGTGGATTGCACTCTTGTTGAATAGACTAATTTATGTCTAAGTCACTGCTCTTACACATTTATGAATTTGGCAAGGAGGAGATATTACCTTAGTCTGGAAAGTTTTCAACTATAATCTGCTAAATTAATAACTGCTTTCATAATAAAATTTGACTGATTTTATACTTCTTGTACCTTTTGGGAGTGTACCAAACATTCCAGCGCTCAGAGAGGCAGTGTAAACTCCACACGTTTTTCTGAGGCAGAGTAGTACCTCGGTTCAAGACGAGCCCATCTGACTCCTTGCAGTGATGGCTCACTGAGAGAGGAGGTGGCAGAACCCGGTCTACTTTTAGGTGTTCAGAAACAAAGTGAGAAGGTAAGAAACTATTTCCTCTGCGTTAGATCCTGCTACTCTCATTCAAGCCATGTTCTCATTTCAAAACTGAACTTTTCAGGTCAAGGAGGCTGCGTAGGGTTCGGACAGTGGGAGAGCCCAGCGTTTTGTGCACCGAGTTATGGGTCCGAGTGTTGTGTTACGGGCACTGAGTTATGGCTTCACTAACAGCAGAATTGCACTGCAGTAGTCTGCCCTGGTTTCAAAGAAATAGCAGAGTAAAAGCAACCCCAAAGCAAAATCATGCCTCGCCCTTGGGATTTTCACCACTTCTCCTTGCACTTCTGTATAAAGCAGGTCATGCTTTTTAGTCTTCCGTACATATGAGTAGTCTGAACCAAAAGCTGCAAGCTGTAAGAAAGCACAATCTATTGCACTGGTCTGAAACACGACACTCTTTTGCCTTTGACCACCTTTCCCTCTCTTTCTGCTCGGGCACTAGGGTTTGTTAATAGAGGCTGTCTCACCTTTTAGGCATTAATGTGAAGTTTCTTTGCCTGAAAGATACGATAAGTCTAGTGTATGATGCGGCACTCCTCAGACCTATCTAATTGAAAATGACTGTAACTTCCCTGCAAGTTTACCTGACCAATGAAACCAAATAGTCCCTTATCGCGATCCCCCAGCTATGTTACTCATGTGGTACAAGACAGTTACCGGTCCAGAACGGGCTGCTGTATCACCACTGGTGGGAGGCTCCGTCTCCAGCTGAGCCTGCTGCTGTGCTTCAGCCACCGTCAAGATTAGAAGTACTGAGAGTATCACTTAATCAGCCTTCTTACACTGAAGTTTTGTCGGCCACAGATTCCCCACAGTGTACCAGCTGTCTCAGTATTTACTCTGTTTTACAACAAGAAAGTTAAGGCTGCCAAAAAATCGCCGGACAACTTCCCGTTTTTGCACATGTAACAAACACCTGCAGCTATATTCCCTTCAAGGCATGAAAATTAATCCAAAGAAGAATTTTGGTTTTGGGGAGGCTTTAGGGAAAAAAAATATAAAACCAATTCTTTCGCTATTTTTAAGGTAAAAGAAGGTGGAATAGTAAATAAACTGAGCAAACCGCTTCCCTAGCATTGACTGTGTGTTTTGCTTCAGCCTTCTTTGGAGGGAAAAGGAGAAAGGCGATGGTTTGAACACATCTAAGAATACGTAGCCCAGCTGGGTGCAGGCAGGTGTGCTCCTCATCCACCTGCATTTGAGAATATGCAAAGCAAACGCATTCATCCGCACCTGTTTGTGTAGACACATCCTGACTTTTGAAGCTTGAAATTTGGTATCAAAATAATCCCTTCTGTGCGGAGCAGGTGTTTGCGAAGTTGCGTACAGCTCGCTTGTAAAAGAGCGATTCTGAAAGCTGGGCAGCCTGCGCCAGCCCCGTAGAACAGGCTGCAGAGTTACAGCCGCTGGTTGACTCTGAGCGCACACAGAAACCGCGTGTGTGTGGCACACGGGTCTTGTTACTCATCCTACGGCCATGCTCTAGCAAGCCAGCTTCCTATGTTTCAGGGGAAGTCAAAATGATAGTAACGCTGACAGTAATGCATTAATTAACCACTGTCTACTGGGGCTCCCTGTGAACTTCTGAAGTGTGAGATTTCGTTAGAATTGCTGTTTGTGTGCAGAGCTGCGGCTGCTCGGCCAATGCACCGAGGGGGGGCAAACAACCTTGTTCAAGTCATGTTCATGTTCCCTTCCTCCCCTTGTTGACTGTCATTTTATGCAAGAACTTCTTTTGATGGCTTGAAGCCCCAGTGATTTCAGCTTTCTATCAAGAGTGTTGTGGACAAAGTGGGATCCAAGCCATTGTGTTTACTAAACGGAGAGATCTTTATAATGACACAACTACACTACGATGAGACAAAGGAACATCTACATTCCTAAGAAATTACATTATTCATTCAGGCTGAGTTTGTTCAACCTCACTGTCCCAAATCTTTTATTGGCAATACTGAATGCCTCCCCCATGAGGTACCTTTTCCATCCGTAAGTACTTACGCAGGCTGGCCAAGATGTCGCTGAACCCCCTCAGTGATTGGCTGGCAGAAGATGAAATCCAAAAGTCATTGGAGCCAAGCACTGTGGTCTCTCTCCTGGTCCTCATTTCCACTGGTTTTCAATCTTGGATCAATTGGTGTCCTTGCTTTGGCATCCTTCAGCATCACCACTGCAAATATCAATAACAGAGCTGCACATAACACTCCTCACCGAGGTTTGCTAATGTGGCATTCAGAAGTAAACTCCTTTTCCTGCCTCCCTCCTCGACACGATTTTAGGTTGTTAATTCATGTAAATGTATTTTTTCTGCTGTCATATATTATCTAGCCCTATTCAGAACGCCTTTTTTTCCCCCCACTTGGGAACACCTTGCTTTTCTAGTTGAGCTGACCCTCCACAACCCCTAGCATTTAGAATACATGAGTAACACGAATCCTAAAGGCTTTCTCTACAGTCACTTGCAAGCTGTCGAAATGTTTGGTGCCTTTAATTATCCCAAAAGCGAATATTGCAACATCACCGCACCACCTGCATGGCTTGGGATCCGGAGCTGTGCTGGCTGCCTGTACGGTGCTTGCAAGGCTTTGCTCCATAGCAGCATCTATTATACATGCATACATATGCATTTCTGCAAGACAGGGATTGCTCTATCCAACGCATGCCGTGCCATGCTGGAGCTCTCCGGGCTACCAGCTGGTACATCTCAGTGGTGCAACGCAGCTTTGATCCCAGGATCACTGTAATTACGTTACCGCATTGCTCCCCCCGAACTGCTTAGCTAAGCCGAGAAGCCATCTGCAAGATGGTTTGGCTTGGCTTGGGTCACGTCTTGCTCCGATATCGCTGCCATGCATCAGGTGGTAGCGCGGGCTTACTCCCAGCCAGCCCTAGACCCGTCAGGCTTCGCTCAGCTGGCCCCAGTTTCAAGCTCCCCAGCTGCGGCTGATGCGCCTTCTTCACTTGCACCACGACACGGGCACCGCTCGGCTGGTCAACCAGAACTGGATGCCTTCGCTCTGCTACCGGCTGCGCATCTGCGCCCAGGCTGCGGCTCGCAGAGCAGGGCGAGACCGCAGGGAGGAGTGGAGCTGGGAATGTTCTTCCCATGCTGGATGATGTGTTCCCCCCACCATCCAGAGTACCAGCTGCTTTCCCTAGCCACCTCTCACACTGATGGACATTTATATTGGATTTTAGAAATCATGAAGGCCGCAAAAGGCATGACTCTCCATGGTGGGGACTTGCATGCTACCTAATGGGAGACTACCCAGTTCCTACTCACATCTGCAATGATAATATTTGTTTACTAGCTCAGACAGAGAAACTGAGCCAAGTCAATTGTCACTGTGTCATCCCTGCTTTGACAAGCTCACTGTGATGATTATCATCAGGACAGTGCCTGGAAATAAACCTGTCGAACACAGGCAGACTACGTGAGGTTGATCCCAGATAAAGAGTGGATTGTTTGGCTTCAAAATCCCAGAATGGAAAACAACAGAAGGAATTTGGAGAACTACAGATGTTCAGCCGAAAAGCTTTCTGCCTTAAAAAGAGAGGAAGAGAAAGAGAGAGGAGATGCAGAGAGTGGGAAGGATTGCCTGGTGGTTGAGGGTCTCGGGAGCTCTGGCCTCATTTCCCAGCTCTGCTCAGGCTTCTCGTATAACCTTGGCCAAAGTCATTTCATCTCTCTGTGCCACCGCTCCTCCACTATTACATGGATTCCCCCTCTCCAGCACTACCGCCTCTCCCTCTTTCTCTCTCTCCTGTGTCTGCCTCACCTGCCGAGAGTGTAAACTCTGCGAGGTACAGACTGCCTGTGATTTCTGATTGCTCTCTCTTTGCGTTTGATTGTCCCCGGTTTGATTCATTTCTGTTTGTACTGTATCCAGCAACCTCAAGCGGAGCCAATGGGTGATACCATAACGCAAACAAAACACACAACTGAGTTTTGTAAAGCTTCTGTGCTAAAGAAAAAAAAAAAAGAAAAAAAATCAATTCTGAAATGTTTTCCTTCTTATGAGCCAGTAGTAAATTTTAAGAAAGATTGGCTTATTGTAACACTGTAATGGGTTTGCTGTAATGCAAACACTAACTGGCAGGTTCCTATGGTGTTACTATATGGATTTTTACATAAAGTTTTTAAAGTTGTAAGCTCTGTCTGCTGCATTTAAATATTTGAACAAAGTCCTACACTCAGGGACTGTAAACTTGATTTTGCTAACAGTCAGCAGAGCTGTCCACAGGTGAAATTCTGGTGTAAGCAGTAATCCCTGACATATGGCTGTTATCTCCACGAACTGGGTGCCAATTACGTCACTGGTGATAGCCTTCTTCCTGGCAAAATGCAAATTGCCATAAAGTCACAACGTATCAGTCAGAAGATTCATACATTCTCTGTATTAGCGATGTAATTTTGGATAGCTGGCATTCACCTTCGGAATGAATAAAAATTAATTCAGAACCTAATGTGCATTGGTAAACAAGGAAGACAAAGATTAGAAAACCTTATTCTCTTCATTTTCATCCAGAGTGTTTGTTTTCCATTATCAACAAGCTCACTAGCAATAAAACTTGATGGTGTTTCATTAGGGAAAGAGAAGATGTAAATCAGAGCGTATGGGTACGTATGGTTGCTGTTCAAATTTCATACACTACTGTTCTGACACACCAGCAACATTTTCCAGGCAGTAGCAGCTTTATTTAAGGTGCATTTTATAATGATCTTTGCAACTCAGTAGAGCTGTCACATTGCCCAGAGGTGTATGAAGGCCTCTCACTGTAGCCTGTGCCCCCCCAGCCTGACCCCTCTGGTACCCGTGGTACCTCTGGGCTTCCCCAGGAAGGTGCCAGGACCCCCCTCTGCGCCCATCGCCCCTCGCTCCCACGCAGTGAGGGGATCCTGCCGCATGAACGGGGCAGACCTGGCCCCCAACCTCACGTTTCAAGCTGTTTCCCAGCTGACAAGCAGCAGGCACTTTCAGGCTTACCTCTGTCAGGATTAGAAACAGTGTCTTGAGATTTTGATCTCCAAGGGATTTACCCAGAGTCTTATCTCTCTTACTCTTTATTTAGCCCTGTTTAGGTCTCTTCCTACTTCGCTTAGGTCAACAGGCAGGTAGAGAGCTGAGTATCATGCCTCACATTTACGTTCGCTCTCCATTTTCAGCTGGGAAAATAGTTTCCCAGTGGAAGAACAACCAGACCCGCGGCGCAGCCAGAGAGGGTGGGCTTGAAACGCCAGGCAGAAATCCCGGGAGCACGACCCGAGGGAAACTCTGAAGACTCTCCTATTCGGTTTTTCTCCAAGTGATAAGAGGAGAGGGCTGGCTCTACAGTCTACAGTGTTTTATTACTTCTGTCAGGTGAGAAAGGGATCTAGGGGCTGCTGCGGCTTTCCAGTTTTGGAGAGATAACAATACTATTCACAGGCCTCCTGAGCCAACGGCAAGGGCATCTTCACCGAAGCCACTTTACAGTACTTGTTCAAACACAAACCTTGCATGACCGACTTAAAATGAAGTGAGATAAACCAGTCCCTTTTATGTGCTTTATTTATTTATCTATAGATCCAAGATAAGCGCTTGGCCAAAACAAGATCTCACATGGCCCAAATTCAGCATCTCAAAGCAGGAACGGGTGAGAATCCGCCAATCACCGGCGCTGGAGTCTCCTTGCCAGGTTCATAATTAAATATAGATACACGGTAGATGAAAGCATGCTACAGTGCTGAGGCAGTTTGCTATCACGGCACTGAGAGATGAGAGGCAGCTAGTGCAAAGCCAGCCGTAAGGAGTCAGTGAAGCTCATTTGCAAGGGAAATGCAAATACCGAGCTGATTGCATTCCCTTAAATGGGAAAGTGTGTTAAATCTGATAAGCGTGCTCTGAGTGTCTCCTAAGCGTGGGCTTGTCTCAGCGCTTAGTTTCTGTTCTTCAGCTGGTGAGGGAATGAATGCTGTTCTGAAACCCTGCACAGGTGAGAGACAGCAATTATTTCCCTCTACTTCTTCCACTATCTGCATAAATTAACATCTAGATAGCCTTTATATCTCCAAAGCACTCCACATATATTAACTAATTAATGCTCGCCGTATCCTTCTATATTAAAGAAAGAATTATCCTCATTTTGCTAATGTTGAAATTCAAGTAGGAAGATTAAGTGCCTAGGAGTGAATCCAGCTAAGCAGTTTAGTCACTGAAGTCAAAGGGACTAAAAATTAATCATATGTTTAAGAGCTTTGGTGGACTGGGACCTGGGCCTTGCACAATGCCGAGCACCTTGTAGGATCAGGCGCACCCAAAGCCACAGAGGCATCAGGTATGAGAACCTGACATGAAATTGGTCTCCGGGAGCTCAGATCTCAGTCCAGCGCATTAAGCCATCATACGCCTTCTAAAAGAAACTAAAAATGAGCTGTCTTCGGAAATATATGGTCATATAAGGTAGATATCGGAAAACATACTTGGAACAAAAAGATGTTGCTCACATGTAAATGGTGCATGTTTTCTTCGCCGCCACATTTCCAATAGTGTAATATGTGAGTCTGGCACTTCCCAAAACCACTCTTCTCTCCATCATTATCCGCAGTGCCTATGGCAGAAAACATGAACTGCTACCTGCCTGTTACCTACAGCTCCTGACAAAAAATCACCATGTCTCCCCACACTTATGAAAACAAAGTGTCTCTTCTCCTGGAAATTTGAAATCAGTTTTGCTGGCTTCACAGCTGCAACATTAGCAGCCAACAGATCTGACAGTCCTCTCAGAAAGAAATTCATTGTAAAAAGGCTTTAGAGGAGCCATGCAGACAGTAGGGTTTGATTACCTTCATTTGCATACATGCAGAAGAACTTTTTCAGAGGCAAAGAGGGGAGAGCCGTATCTGAATCTTTAGCAAGTGCCAGTTTTATCGAGTCCAAGTTCAGGACTAAGCCCAGATCAGATACCCAACAAAATTTACATACAGCATTCCCAGGGCTGCTTGAATATGCCTTTTCCTTAACAGATTTGCTGCACTTTACTGATATTGCACAAGATTGCATGGTACTCTGGTCAGGAGTCCTCAAATGCTCATATTAAACATTATTTCGATAAGGAGGGGCTTTATTTGGGGATAATCGTTCATCAGCACCGGAATATGTTGAGTGGGGCATTGGGGCATTTTCCTTTTCTAAAGAAACGGCTCTTTTGTTGACATGGAAAATAAACGGCAAGCTCCAGAACAGGCCGGTCTATTGTAGAGTTCCCCAAATTAGGCTAAACGGCTGGTGACTCATTGTTGGGATATTAATCAGAGCAAGATAAATGTGTGTGCAAAGCAAGAGACGTAGCTTATCTGATTGAGTTATTGATTGATTTTGGATTAATTTATGAAAGAGACAGGTGGTGATGGGGGTGAGAGTGCAGTCATAGAAAAGAGTGAGGGCTCAGCTCAGCCGGCCCCTCCTGGTGCTGATAAGCTGAAAGGAAAAAAATGCCTGCAAAGCCAGAGGAGGGATAAAGGAGAACAGCAGGGCAGGGCAGCTTGTGCAAGGCTGGTGCTCGCAGCCTTTGTGCGAGCAGACAATAAACCGGCGTGTGTGTGAGGGGTGCAAGGGTCAGCCATAGGGAAAACGGGGACCGGGCAAGCCTTGTGTAAGGAGACCTTCTTTTTTTCGCCTGTGCCAGCTGTGCTGCCATGACGGCTGGCAAAAGAAGCAGGTATTGCTATTAAACAACCGAATCCCAGAGAATCGGATAGGGTGGATCAGACTTCACCCGCCCCTCCTTTTCGTGTGCTGCAAAACTGTCAAGCTCAACAGTTAGGAGTAAAACGGAGCGAA
>RSEF01000001.1:159725753-159739257 GCA_003993805.1 Himantopus leucocephalus
CTTTCAAAAAAGACTGTTTAACTTGAGTATCTGGGGGACTGTAGAATTTCTCTTCACAATACAGATGCACTAGATAGGCATGGCATGAAGGCGATCTTTGTTATTTAGCACACGTCTCCACGGTACAGCTATTGATGTGTTCTCCCCCTCTGAACTATGTAGCACTTATTTTTCACATGAGTAAACTAGCTTTAATATTGGCTTAGAATGTAGATAAATACACTGAGCGTATAGATTTCTCTCCGTCCCTGTAATACTGCATGCATCTCTGGCCTGGATCTCTGGCTTTTCACACTGGTAGCCCATCTCTAATATTGATTTGGAATGTAGATAGATAGTACACACATTATGGATTTATTTCAGTCTTTGTTGAACCTCTGTTGGTTTGGAAAGTAGATAATCTGCCAGAAAGAATTTTTCCCATAACATTGCTTTCCATGCATACAGAGTGAGAAAATAATATAGTGAATATCTTCTAGCGCACTAAGTAACTTCCCTTTTGCTGACTGTAGCTCCTCCTCCTCCTCAGCATCAGATGCCTGTGGCTGTCTCGGTGAAAAGGCTGTGCACTGTCATAGCAGGGCACTTTCACAGTGAGACATCCCATCTGTCTTCTTTTCCCACAGCATTGCAAGCGTCCCTTTGCTTTAATACCAGTTGCTGGGCCTGCCTTTCGTCTACAGCCGCACGCTCTTAAGTGGGGATGTTGTAAAAATGTCAGGCTGCTGGGGTTTGGGTTTGCTTGATTTTTTGCTGATGGCTTGGAGGTGGCATTTGGTTTTCACTCAGTGGTGGGACATAGTTTGTGACAGATGGTGCCTGTAAAGCTTGTGAGAGCGTGGTACCACCAAGCAAACCAGCCCGTCCACACCACACCACGCAGCCCTGGGTGGTGGCACAAGTTCAGGTCCTCAGCACAGGACAGCTGGCGCTGCATGGCACTGCACCTCGGTGAGGATGCTCTCCCTCCCAGCACCGTGAAATATGATAGCCATGGTACCACAACAGACCACGGCTATGTGCTCACGGCCTGAGCTCGTGGGATCAATGCAGGCTCAGTGAACACTTCAGCAGATCTGCTTACCTAGCATAGGCAGTTCTTGAGAGCCAGGAGCCCAAAATACGCAGGCAATAACCTCAGCCTTTTGGTGAGATCTCCCTTTTTAGCATAAAGGTTGAGTTCACCAGCTGCGTTTTCACACTCCTGTTGGATTTGGTGTTTGCCAGTGCAAGAGGTCCCAAGTTGTGCAGCACACAGGTAGCTCTGGGTGGGACCACTCTGCCCACCTCAGCAGGCCACCCAGGAGACCCCCACTGCTGGAGAGCAACAGGCACACGTAGAGCCTCTTTCTTCCCACACTGAGGGGAATATCTAAAACAATTGAGGGGACTTGTGTCCTTGACTTGTCAGTTTATAACATAGGGTGACCAGATCACACACAGATATCTGCACTACAGATGTTTGATGAATCCTACCCTTGGTGACTAATGGTCAGGCTCCTACCATTGCAAAGCAAATAAGGCATATACAAGGACTAGTTGCTTTGTCTGCCATGTCATTTCTCCAGTATGATCGTGTGCAGTACCACAATAAAAGAACTGAACTATTAATAAGCCTTAACGGTCATCCTGTGTTAAGACTTGTTCTGTGATCGCTTGGTTTTGACCCACAGAATATTTTCCACATGCCCATTTCATTATCAGCCATGCTGTTTGTAATCCAACTGCTTACTTTAATAGGATTTAGTTGTCAAATAGGATTCCCTTTAATTTATAATCAGTATTAGTTTCCTTAACATCTTGCTGTTCTTTGTTAGCTTCATCAGAATTGCTTAAGGGTTGGTATAGGTTTGGACTCTTGGTGAGGACCCCTACATTTTGGGGTCTCCATGGAGGTGGCAGTCTAGGCCTCTCTGGAAGCCTATTACTAAATACAAGCGTCTAATAGTGTTGGAAGCATGTGGATGGACAGAAAATGTGGGGCTGGGAGTCATCACACAGGGCTGCTGAAGAGCCGTGCTCTTCTGGAACAGCAGCTGGAGATGCTGGGGCTTCTCAGATGGCAAAAGACCCTGACAGGTACACCAGGACATCAATTCCCTAATAGCCAGTTGTACATGCCCTGGATGTGGCCTCAGCCACCGAGGCAGCAGAAAATACCACCTTCACCAGTGGCCGGCCTCCAGGTAGCACCATGTCTTCCTCATCCAGGCCTTCTTCTTCTGTTTTTGTTTTTGTTTGTTTGTTTGTTTGGGTTTTTTTGTTGTTGTTGTTGGGGTTTTTTTTTCTATTTTCTTACTGAATTTAAGGGATGCTAGCCAAAGCCTTTACTTGTGAGTAAGACCAAAACCATGATCACATAACTTCTTTCTGTTTAAAAAACCCCACTTATGCAAATAGTTGTCAGTGAGGGGGTTTTTGGCTTCATACTTATGTGTGTTCATTTTATGAATGCATATAAGCCTCACTTCTCATCCCAGGTCCCCACACCTCGCAAGGCTGGTCATAACTTTAGCCAAATGTCATCAAACCTTCATTTCCTGCCTATAGCTGCTCTTATACTGAAGGTTAATAGGGGCTTTTATGAATTTTTTGAGCACAATGGAGATAAAAATAAGCAAAGCACAGGATGTTCATCAGGACTTCTTTGTAGAAAAGCCTGAAGCTGCTACCTCTCTCTGGATCCCCATTGTTTCCTAACTTCATCCCTTCAGGGGGAGATGTATCCTTAGCCAATGGAGGAGAGGGAGAGCATGCTGCTAGAGGAAGTATCTTACTGTGATTTCCCTGCTTGAAAAATATGTTTCGTTCACTGTGATCCTTAGCTTTCATAGAGCAGAGTAAGGATAGGATTATAGAATCCACCTGCCTTCAACTGTCTTTTGCTACAGGGATGACATACAGGAAACCTATCTGCTATCTATATATGAATGCCAAAAATGTCTAGGTCATAATAAACTCCTGATTATATTTCTATCCATTCCTTGAGAGTTAAAATTTACCTTACTTTACCTCACCTCCAAAGTTTTTGTCTGGGGTATTTTTTGATAAATTTAGGCAAAATTCCCTTAAATAAAACTGGAGTTGAACTCATTTTGCTTAATTAGCACTTTTTTTTTAACATCAGGGAATAAGCAGAATGCAAAGAGGCTGCTGTAACAGATTGGAAATTATGAGCATTTTACACTGTGTAATAGGACTTTGTGCAACTACAACTAGCAGGCTTAACAGCTCAAACTCTTCTGGCTTTGAACACTGAAAACGCTGTTAAATTATTAAGCTTAGTCTCCACTGGCAAGGACATTCAGTGTCTGAAACCTTACCAAACCTCAAGGCAGTTGACAGCAGATAGTATAATGAACAGAACAAAGAGAAATTAGGATTTTTTTAAAAAATTCATTCTTCAGTTCGTCTCTCAAACTGAAAAATTTAGAAATGGCAGCTATGAAACTTGAGCCAAAATTAAAACTTTTTAAAATTTCTCTTGTAGAAGCAAATGACAACAATTATCACTTCAGGCTGAAGGAAAACATATCAAATGTATTTCAAGCATTTTAATCCCTCATGAAATGAAGGGCAAAGTACAGACAGCATTCAAAACGCAGGGAAGGAAGTAAAGAATGTAGTGCTTGTTTTATACAAAAGCTCAGTGGTTAAATATAAATTGAGCCAGAGGCAGACAAGGAGAGAAAGATGGATGGAGCGGAGGTCAGGGCATTCATCTGGGACTTGTAATACCAGGGCACCAGTTCCTGCCCCAATAACCTTTTAGGTATGAAGAGGAGCGGTATTGACAGGAGCATCCTTATATTACACAGCCTGGTGTTTAGGCACTCCGGGGAAGTAAGAAATGTAGGTTCATATCCACTCTGGTTGTGATAGGAATAAGAACTGGATTTCACATATTCTAGGATTGCTTTAGTCTCTGGACTTTGGGCAAAACATGGGAACGTGAGCAGTGATACTTCCCTCTCTGTCATGGTTTCATGCATGCAAACCACCTGTTTTTCAGTATAACCTGTTCTGCTGGTTCAAAAGCCTAGATATTCAAATTTACTAAAATGTTAACTTTATGTATGGACTTTCCAAAATGGAAAATATTTATGGGTGTCATAGATAGAAGCAGTGAAACATTCAGACTGTGGTAATGAAGAAACCTTGATGGTATGTACACCAGCTTCTGAGAGTCTGCTAAAAGGAAAAAAACCCAACAAACAAACAGGCTCAGGTGGAGGAAGATTATGCCAGTTGAATTGGGCCCACTTTTAAAATATTGGATTTCTGCAAAATCAAGTGAGAAAATGTTTCATTCACACAGAAGAAAAATATGGTTTACCTAGTTTCCTGTGTGAGTGATGGCGACTCTACATCATATTACCTCACACCTACAACCCTATCAAGATCTTCCCCCCAGCCGGCGCCCTGTTCCTGCCGTGGGACCTCAGCGTGGTCTCAGTGAGCTGCCGTTGTTCCTCTTGGCTCTTTGCACTCACGACTGGGAATAACTTGGAGTAGCAGCTTAAAACACTGCCACCCGAGTGCCAAGAAGCAGCCCGTGAATCTCAGTCATGTTGCATTTTCTACACTCACAGCTAGTCAAGGTCAAGATGTCCTAAATGTTTACAGGAGATCACTGATGAATGGAGAGCTGTTCAGACATGCTGAATTGCAGATAGCTACTTTAACTGACTTAATTAGAACATGCTCAGTATAAATGCTGCGTGAAGATGAATTTTGCTTCTGCAAGCAGCTAAGTGGTCTTTATCTAGAGGCTAAATAGGTTGGAAAAAAAATTGAGGTATGGAGAAACTTCAAATAAATCATAAAAGGAAGGTGAATAAATGGAGGACTGAGTGCAAGATTGAAATACACATGGTGTTTCGACAGTATACGTATATACTGTGCACTCCTATGGTAGTGTCAATTTTCCAGGTCAAGCGGAAAGAGTTATGAGAGAGTTTGACCCAGTTATTGCTGAGACCCTCTGAGGCAATTCAATATTGGATTACTGCTAGTAAAGGGCATGCAGAACAAAATACAATCTTTCTGCTAATTGCTGTGAGCCTGCAAAAGCAATTTTTTTACCATAACAAAGAAAGCCAAGTGTTATTCAGGACTTTTGGATTCTACTCAAGAGCTGTCACCAATAGCAGATGCCAGTAATAAATACAGACGCATTTGCAGAAATGCAATAAATATAGAGGTACGCTCTGGTTTTCCCATCAGATCTATTTTAGAATAGGATATATACTGTAAACAAAAGGAAATAGAGTATTCTGGTATTCTTCAAAGACACACCTGGAGTTTATTAATCAGTTTTAAATGTCTTGTTGTTGTTTCTTTTCCTTCCACTCACTCAGAGAACACAAATCCTTGACAATGTCGTGTGTCCACCCCCTCCCCAAATAAGCAGACTGCTGAGAGGGGTACGGAGCGTCTTTGTTCTGAATGGTGCTGCAATGGTTTCCTTTTGTTTCTTCCTGGAACACAGAAAGATGGATCTTTTATTAGAGCAGCAGCGTGCAATTTCACTGCATCCCTAAATTTTTATGGAGACCACTTCAGTCTTTTATGTTTTGTCACTGCAGGAGAAGCTGCCCTATTTCAGTTCTTCCTTCCAGAAAGAAAGGCACTGTGCCCTGTAGCAAACTATTACATGGGAAGATCCTGTTTTGAATGCAGACTTCCTCTTTTATGACAAATTATTGCTGTCTACTCTACCAAGGACACAGAAATGCTGGAGAGACACTTGATAGCATTCATCTCACCTAACCTGAGGCATCTGCCAGGTAGATGGCTCCACCTGAGCTAGACTAGGGTTCCCTTCCTAGATTAATGGATAGAAACATGCATTTCTAGTTCATGACTCATCATCTGATCTGGTTTGGATGATTACCTTAGGACAAGATGAATCACACGGGAGAAGGGCTCATTTCTCTCTGCTGATAAGAAAAAAGTGGGTAGGAGAATAGCTCTGATGGATACATCTCCTTTGTAGATGCCTACATTTAGGTGAGGTGAAGTGCACCCTCTGAATCAGAAAGGTCAGGAATTACTGCCTGGCACTAATTCCATAAAATATCGAGGACAACGTACTTTGCTGAGACCGTTTAGATAGTTTGGCAATGGTTGCTGAGGTTCTGTCAAAAATTTTCTGGCAGGGTAAGGCTCTGCTTTCTCTGTGTGTATTGCTCCAAACAAGAGAAGAGTTAGCCTACGAAACAGAAGAAGGTTATTTCTTTAGTGTTGAGGTTAATCTATTGTTTTGTGATTTTCAGGAAATCTTGAAGCTTAAATGCTATAATGAAAAACTACAAGAAGATTACAACAATAAAAAACATACAAAAATTAATTTATGTAGCCTTATTCCTGAAAGTCTAGCTATACCTCTCGAATCATTAGTGCAGAAGAAAGCATTACAATTTTTCTTTGCTCTGTCTAAAAGACTGTCATTTTTATGTAATTTTATTGCTGGGTTCTACAAATTGCTGCTACTTACTTTAAACACCAAGTTAATTAGAAGGTCTTGTAGCTTTCGTGGAAAACGCAGGATTAAAATTGTGCAGGAGGTCCTGTCTCAGCTGCAAGGTACCTGGGAATTTTGAATGAAACGCGGTAATTCCTCCCACCTCATCATTTATATGAGCTAAGCCCCTGGGAAATAGCCACTTGACCGGCTCGGGGCAGGTACCAGCAGTGTTACTCAAGTATTAGCTGCGTATTAACCATCCATTAACAAAAAGGATAAACCAGAACCGCGTGACCAGCCAGCACTCAGAGAGATCAAGAGGGTGTGAACCAAACAGCATGATTTGAAAAGCTCTTTTCTACTCTTTGAACATAAGCATAGAGAGAAATATCGCTCCTCGGTTCCTTTACCTCACTGGGGAAGGACTGTGAGAGCACACATGAACCTGGTGGCCCTGGAAACTGTGTCGTCCAGGGCAAGATCCCTAATTCAGCTTCCTGTAATGTAACATAATTTACTGAAGCAGTCGCCTTTCAGAGCACAGCATTTAGATTTGCGGCTCTCGGTAAATTGTGCAATGGGTGCAAAACTGAGCTGGGAGTCGGAAATGCAGGGATCTGTGAGAGCATATTAATGCAGTGGGGAAGTCAGTACTAGGGAAAACATGTTATTTCCAAATGCACAGCTTTCATGTACATTCAAGGACATCAAAGACTTATCTCTGATTCTGAAAACATATTGGGATTAAAATAACATTGAGTTAAATTAATACTATTGGTATTAATAATCGCAATAATACAAAAAAGGAGACAAATCCCTCTGTTCTAAATTTATTCAGCTGTCTTTGAAAAGATGTGTGCACACTTAATAAATCAAATGTATTCCCTTTTCTCATCAATTTTGCTTCTGTTTTTTGCCCACTTGTTTTCTTTAAGAAAGATTCTGGCATTCCTATTTAAAATCATGTAGCTAACTGTATCGTGTATCCAGCTGATACAAATGCTTTTGATTTGCCTGTGATAAATTCACTGAGGATGTGGGACACCCAGATATTAGATGAGAAAACTATTTTCATTCTTTGTATAAAGAAGTTACCATATAAAGTATTTTTAATGAGGCGTTGTCCAGCTGTAAACAGATCCTTAGATGAAGCTTCATTAAAAGACACTGTAACAATTAAAGACCCTGCTACATTAAGAAGATCTTTGTAGAATTGTGAAGCTAATACTGAAAGACAGTGAAATTGAGGTTTCAGTCCCACACGTAGCCTGTTCTCCTTAACACCAGGGAGCCTGTCCCTCAAAAACTCCTCCCAGTGAACTGTCCTTGGCCAACCATATGCAACACCTCTTCCAAGTGACAAATGCCTACCACAAAATGCCATCTCCCACAACTTAAACGAAGAGGTACAGGCTGCTTTGTATCAGACAGACATGGGGTATTAGCTGAGCACAAGGTTATCTCCTTTTCTATGTGGTGCTTGTTGACAGCACAGCACTTCTGGTTTGGCTGTCGCATGTACGTTCTGAGCCCCCCTTCCAACGCACATGCATTCAGCTCATCTGTGTTTAATCCTTCCACGTATCCTCTTCCCCCTCCCTTATCCACTTCCTGAAACACCTTAAATATATACTCAGAGCCTGTGAACTCTGATACTGCGCCTCAGCCGCTCACTCATACAAGTTAAATGAAGTATGAATAGAAGGTAAGTGGGAGGTAATAGGATGGAATTAATGTCATTTCGGTGGATTTTTATTTCCAGGCATCAGGCCTGTGATTCAGTCTGTAATGCCCTGAAAATAAAAGGTCCTGGGTGCACACAAATGTTACGTTACTACTTAAGACAAATACAGCAGGAGGACATATTACTATTAAATCCTTTATCAATTCATTTAATAGATAAAACAATTCAACTGTTTCTCAACTCTGAAAAAGCCATACAACACACCCCATCTGATCCTGATTTATTGGTATTCATCCTTCCCAATATGTGTGGAGTCCTTTTGGCAGGAGCTGACGTTCTCTCATCTGTTGTATCCTGATACACATCTGCTCAGAAGTGTCACATGTAGGTCAGGCACAGCCAGAGCCACAGACAAATGGTACGGAGGCAGATGGTTCCCAACTGCATTCTGGGCAAGATTTTGGCTGAACAAGGTAATCACTTGCTCTGCTCTCAAATATATTCCTTGTTTCTCTAAAGTTTTTTCCAACATTTTTTTTTTTTAAAATGGTGGTAAAATCTGGACAAGGAAGATCTCTCGACTGTGTGCTGCAACTTATCATTGCCAACAACCTTTGTTATTTGCCAGAGCTTTAGCAGCTTCATATAATTTAGCTATAAATTGTTATCGCTCTTCAGAGAGGTCATAAAGGGGGCCATTTTTTGATAAAGAAGAATTGGATGGAACCCTTCCACCCCGATCTCTAGTGTAAATGTTAAACCCATCACTCACACCTAATCCAAAATTAATAACATAGTCTAGCAATACCACTGCTGGAGTTTGCCTCTCTGTTGCTTCCCTTATTTTATTATCCTGACAACTTTTCTTCACAGCAACATAATAGTTTACCCCAAAACATCGGATCATGCTTCTATTTTAAATGCACAACAAGAGTTGTGGCTAAATGTACTAATTTTAAATTACTTAATAACCTGAATATGAAGGTTGTTTTATTTCAATTAGGCTTATGCTTGAAGTTTTGGTGGTTTGGGATTTATTTTCAGTGTCTACGTGATATGTTTATCAATACTAACGATGAACCGATAATTATATCTTGGGCTATTGTGTGATGTCTAAAATGTGATGGGTGTTTACCCTGTAAATTTTGAGCACAATTCTGCATCAACTAGCGATTATTTAGCTTCATGAAAGGCTACTACAATTAAATGATCAATCATATGTGAAGATTAATGCTAGTTTCATGGTCATTGTCCTTTTCTCCAGAGTCATTTATGCTAAGTGAATAAACTGGTAGAAAATAATTTCCCCTCACCCCTTATAAAAATTGCTTCAATTTTGTTGGTATGTGATGTGCTATTGAAATAATATTTCAGATTAATATTTATAGGCATTTCCGTTCTGTACACATACATTGATTGGGTTCATCTGCACTGTGCAGACATGCACATTTCTTGTTGGCTGATGATAATAGTAGTTATAATAGCAATACTAATATTGCTCTTCTCTGTAAGGCATGTTGATATCTCTGAATGAAAAGTGCCATAGAAGCAGTAGGTAATATGTAGCTGCATCATATATATTACATCATATAGGTTACTATGTTGTTATGTGATGCAATAACATCGTATAACAACAATGTTGTAAACACTTGTTATATGATACTGTTACAACAATAGCAATACCTTGTTTCAATAATTTCTCAAAATTTGGACATCTTAGATACAGTAATATTCTGAATATTTTTTGCACTTTCTTTTGTTTAAATGCACGGAACCCGAAGTGTGCAGAGAAATCAGGTTCATATGAGAAGATGCCATTATTTACCTTCCCAATTCTCTTCCCATTCAGAGACTGAATGAGAATGATTGGACTCAAGCCTTAGATTTTCAGATGTCAAAGCCGTATGATGACAGGAGGCAGAGTTCAGCCAAAATTCCTATTTACTTCATTGCCATTTTGCCTATGTAACGTGCAGGATCTGTGCCCCACACTAGTTCCAGTCGCTTTGATGTGATGAATATTATCTGCAACTTTTGCACTGCTGCTAGGTGCCAGGAGGTGTGCTATTTAATTGCCATGATTAGGACTACATCTGATTGTATTACTCAAGAAAAGCCATCCTCCTACTTAACATCAGCACACAGCTACCCACCCCTTTAAAAAAAATCTCTTCGCCAGCGAAGTACCCCACATTGGTAAACACTGTTTGAAAAGATGCCCATCTGCTCTATGAATGCCCCTGTTAACAGTCAGTATTTGTAAGTACTGCAAATGGTATTTTTAATATGTTGCAATCACGTTGTGAAATCCGTTACTTTGTGAAATGGCTGTTTTCTAATATGACTGCAACACATTCATAACTGGGCTCTCTCAGAGGAGGCAAACTGACAGGACACATACTGAGAAAACTGAAAGGTCTGTGTACGACTCCAGATTTCCCTGTGAACTAAAATGATTGAAAAAGTGTTCTTTTTTCTTTCTTTTGGCAGTTTATTCAGAATGATGAGGCACTCGGTACCCAAAGCCAAATGGCTTCTGCTTAACAATGGCAGAGACACAGGAAAAAAGTGTTGGCCTCATTGAGGCCTACAGGATTTGTTTCAATGGGTGAGAAATCAGTCAGTAATTCCTAAGGGACATAGAGGATCACAGGCTATGGAGGAGTGGAAACTATGCTCGGGATGACCAGACATTGCATATGCACTTATGGAACAGAGCATGAAGAACTTCAGTGTCGTGTGGGAAACTTTGCAAGGTTTAAGAGCAAGAAGGTGGCAATACATAACTGAGAAAAAAAAGCACAGAAATTATCCGTTTTCCACCTAGCTGATGGGAAATCATTTTATTCTTTTTTTTCACTGTGTTTTTATGCAAATGCCTGTATGTTATGCACGCAGCAGATGCACAAACGCAATTGCATGCCATGCGTATGTATATGACTCCTAGGTCCTGACTCACCAGCTGTTCAGACCTGGCTGGAAGGTGCCATCAGGCCCGTTTAGGTGTTTGGTGCTGGGGTCTCATCCTGACACAGCACCAAGGGGTTGTCAAAGAAACTCCTCTGTCCCTCGATCTGGATGCAGACAGATTTCCCTCTTTCATCAATTTGTGGGGAGTTCTGCTATTTAAGCAAGTTGTCGATTAACTGGTGTTTCCCTAAGACAAGTTTCAATCCTGCCCATTCGCTTGGGACTCAGAAGGATTCTCCTGGAAGAACAAATCCCGTTTACAATTTTCTCCAATGACAGAAGCTGAGGAGCAGACTTTCTGTGTCTGAGGTCTGAGGATATGCTGACGAGGGAGAGCAGGACTCTGCATCAGACCTGCTGTGGACTCATGGGAAAAATTGGGGCAAAGTAACAGTTCTCTAAATTGTGAGTGCTTCCACTTCTGAAGATGAGCAAAAAGATTAACAACTGTGTGTGTGAAGTGCTTTGAAATCTATAGATTAAATTTATGTGCCTAAAGTCATGTGAAGTGCTAAAGACTATTACTGTCTTCTGAAATTAGAAACACCTTCCAAACAATTTCAAACCCTTCTCCCACATAGTCAAATAAAGGAAATTAATCTTGGCCACAATTAACTTTCTATTCTCATTTCTCAAACTGCTCCGTCTGCTACTTCATCTGACCTGTTCCTACACTTCACTGATCAAATGCAGCTGCGAGCTTATCCATCATCTTACAGCATAATGAAGTGTAAACATTTTCTGCATCAATCTATCATGTGAGCCATAATTTGGAGTTCAAAAGATTTCATCCAAGACCATTTTAAGCTTTAATCGCAACCATGCTGAATGACGGGCTACTTGCCGTTAGCAAATGTGTTTGCCCCTTGCTGCTGGACACTCTCAATGAGTCCAGAAATTCTACAATTTGAATAGATATTTGGAACTTACCAGAATTAAACAAAAAAAACCCACAAAAAAACAAAACAACAAACCCAAATCATTTTTCCGACATGACCTTGTTTAATAGCTATCCTTAACATCTAGATTGCTATTTGAGGTGAGTACAAGGGAAAACATGATAGCAAAATGATCTCATTGACCTGAAAGCAGATGCTGGAAGCAAAGATGCAAGACTAAAGATGATTACACCAGGGGTGTTGCCTGTATCCTTCAATTTTGCCTCATATAGTCCATTGTTACATCAAGACTATTTCAAAACATCCTGCAAAAAAGCAATCATACACCATTTCATGTATACTGCTGAAGTAATCAAGCAGCAATATAGCACTGGTACACTAAAGCCAAAACCCGACATCATTGGTTTTCAATACTGTTGTCAGACAATATTAATAGTCATAGTCACTGACTCCAGCATCTGGTCCTCAGGAAGGAAAAACAATCTTTCTCCAATAGTCCTCGCATCCATAGTATGTAATGTTAAATTCCAAATGGCCAAATTGTAAAATGTGTTACAAACAGCAAGGGGCAGGGTGGACATGGAGGAATACAGGGAAAGCAAGAGGAGGACAAAGGAAAGCACAGGTCCAGCAGCTCCCAAGGTAGAAGGGCAGCAATGGCCAAGGTATTCAACAGCCTCAGTAATCACATAATGAGGTTAATTAGGACTAGATATTTATCACAATTTTAATAAGGAATAGAAATGCAGGGTGAACTTGCAAAAGAAGAAGCTAAACAACATTTAGATAAATAGAATTATTCAAACTGGTAACACCCAGTGAAACATACTGGAGAACTCGCAGAGCTTGCTGCAGCAATTTCTGCTTCTCTAACAATTATCTTTAAGAGCTTATGGGACATCTCAGAGAAGCGTAGAATGGCAAATATGGCACATGTTCATAAAAGGTGGGGAACAGTCCGAGGAGCTAGAGCTCAGGGAATGTAACTTCAGTGCTTAGAGCAAGTTGTTAAGCAAGCACCACTAAAGCACCTAAAGGGTAATACAATGATTGAAAACCAGCAACTGGGGAGTTATCAAGAAGAATCATGTCAAACCAATCTAATTTCCATCTTTGACTAAATCATTGGCCTCAGGGATATACAACAAACATGATTTGCTTTGACTTTCATATGGCTTTTCACACTGCTCTACACGGCATTCCCCTTAGCAAAAATGAAGATAGGTAGGACAAGATTCAGCTTCAGATTTGTGCGTAGAAGTGTCTCCTGTTTACCATGTAAGTGTGTATATGTCACCTCACCATCTAAGCTTTCTTTTTTGGGAGGAGATGTAGGGCTCAATGCAGTTGCCCACATAAAAGCATTTAGTACCATCTGAGGTGCCTGCTGGCTGACCTTCAGCTACCGCTTCAAAGGGTGGTGGACCTCCCATAGGTCTTGTGTCAGATCTACCAGCTCCGTATGGCTGCCCTGAGGACATC
>RSEF01000001.1:159739357-159757089 GCA_003993805.1 Himantopus leucocephalus
CGCAGCCAAAACGTGCTTTGATACCACTGCTAAGTGGGGATCACACCTCAAAGGACCGCAGCTGGAAAAGAGCCAGGCCATGCCCATAGGGTAGGGAGCTGCATCCTCAGAAATATCAGCTCCCTACAGCAGCTTGAGAGGTGATGGTGTACAAGGACCAGAGCAGTCACCAGGGGCAGTGCCAGCAGCCGAGATCCTGGGTATATAATCAGAGGAGCAGTGAGGTAAATTTAGCTCTGTTGTCAACAGAGATACTAGCATGTAATTCTGGTGTCCCCATTTTCAAAGGGACTTGAAAGGCTACAGGGACTGCAGTGAAGAGCCGCCAAAATGAATTGAAGGCTGGAAAAACTGCCGTGTACTTGGAGACAGGAAGAATCTGTTAATTCTTCAAAAACAGACTGAAGGGAGATTGAGTTTCGGTGTGTAATTTCCTGTGTGTGTGGGGGGGAAAGAGTCTTAATATCTGGAAGTTAAATCTAAGTGCATTCAAACCAGGAACAGTGACAGACGTTTTCAGCTGTGAGGCTGTTAGTTGCTGGAACAAGTTACAAAGGAAAATTATGCATTTGCCATCATTAAGTGTCTCTGAGTAAGGGCAAATCTTTCTGGGGAAACTACTTGTCTTTTCTTTTCCTTTTTTTTTTTTTCCAGAAAGATATAGCACTATGGCCTTTGTTGTGAAGCAGATGAGAGATGTGGTCAGATTTTAAAGTCTGTGCATTATCAAGAAGTTACCTCTACACATTAGGATGGAATAGAGGATACAGTCCTACAAAGACAGTACAAGTCACAGCCATGTAGTGGAGTCCATTAAATGTCACTGCAGTGTCTACTGCTGAGCCTCTGTGACTGATAGTTAATTTTAAAAATGGACTTTGTTTCTTCCCTCATGGTGGCTGTGTTCTAACAGCTAGAATAAGATTGCTTATATGACTGAATTAGACCTGGGCGTGGATGTGGGAGGCAGGTGTTGGCTGGAAGACCATGTGCTGGGAATGTGTTTAGATATTCCGGATAGCACTTTCCAGTGCAAAACAGATACAGATCTCCATCCAGCCTCGCACTCTTACCTGTTTACTTTAGTGCTGCTGGAAGCTAAACATACTCCTGCTTCTCTCCAGTTGCCACGTAACAGCCCTGTCTGTTGTCACAACCCAACTCTTGCACTTGACCAAGACATCTTGGCTGTTTTGGACTGCTCTTGGCTGTTTTTCTCTATCCTCAATCAAATGTTAAGTTTCAAGCGACTTAGTAGGCTCTTTCTGGAAAGGGTAGACTTGCTTAAATAGAATAATTTCTCAAAGTGTTTTTACCTCTAAGTTGCAAATGTCATTCAACTCAAAGTGACTATTTTGTGTTTGCATAGCAGATTTCATGCACACTGGGGAACATTTCAGACCCACTGTGTTTCACTGCTAATAAGATTTGCAGCTATGTTTTTGAATTCCAGATACCCCATTTACTTTGCTGAGCTTCAAGTTTATACACCATAAAGAACCAGAATGAAATATTAACAGCATACAGCTAAACAGAGGGTTTGTACATATCCTGCACTACGTTTTTCTCCATTGTCCATTGGAAAAAGGACAAAGGCATGAGGCTAAAATAAATCTATAGCAATGTATGGGCTTTAGAAAACATTTTCTTTACTTCCAAAATACCCTGACTTGCATATACTTTATGTGGAGCATGCAGTTGTTTTAGAGAAGACCTTAAAATGACCCATTAATCCAAATTCAATTGGAAACTGGAATAGCTGTAACTGATCTGTTGTCACAACAGCAGTACACAGAAGTCATAGGAACAGACTGAGAAGATAACACTGCTAAATTGTAGATGTTTTCCCACAGGATCTACAGCCAGCTACAAACATTTTCATAGCTTTCAAAGAGATACAGCAAAGATAAAAATTGTATTTCAAGTATTTTCCTTGCCTACTTTATGTGAAGGAAACTATTGTTTATTTTTTGTCATTTAAATGATCATTTCACCTTACATTTCCCCTTTTTTTTTGTATTCCCCTCAGTGTATTTATATTTCTAGCCCATCCCTTCATTCCCATACATCAGGACATCACCTACATGTTAGGATTTACAGCATAGGATTCAGTTTAAACTTGAAAAGGATTGAGACATAACTGGACTGTTTCTAAAGCAGAAAACAGGGATAAAGCTCTTATTAACTTGAAGTTTGTAGGCCTTGTCCTAAGTTAATAAAGAAATATTTTGTTTTATACCAGAGTTGTTTTCTTAATCCCCTAAATGTTTGTTCATACCAGACATCAGTTCCAGAAGCATCTGCAGCCTGGAGACTGCTGGAGCTGCTCAGTCTGCAGCTGCCAGGCTGGGTACAAAACCAGAGGAGGGAAGCTGTGAAACTCTTCCTCAAGGTGGTCAAGACACACATGGAGCCATCTCTTTGTCTCAGTCCCTTCCTGGAGGACATGCACAGCCTGCATACCATATTTTGTGGGTACACCCGCCATAGAGGCAGGAAACATAGTCTACAGCTCCCAAGAGGAACACCTCCCTGTGTAGCCCCTCTCCAGCTGACTGATGGGGGGGGAAGCCGGACCAAGACAGTCCAACTGACAGCCCTGAAATGATGGCAAGCCACAAATTATCCGGATGTGCCAACGGGCAAAAGCGAGTCTGTCTCATGGCACAGGACACCCTGTGCCCACGCAACTGCCAGAGTTCCTGTTGCTGATTCTCTTCCAGAGGAAGTTTGTCCTTAGCCCTGGGTCTCCATCTTCATCTCACCCCTCCAGTAGGGGAACATGCCTGTGGTAGCCCGAATGCCCTATTACATTTCATGGGTGCCCTGCTTTTCTGTGTAGGTGGCTGTAACGCTTCACCCATGCTGAAGTCCCCACCTGTCTTCCTTGTCTGAACTTGTATGACCTTCCTACTGCAGGCAGGGTTTTCTCTGCTGCATAAGAAAGCCCACCATGAAAAGTGTAAGGAAGCACACAAACCATCGGTGTGATAAGCACGTGAACTTTGTGGTCATCACCAGGATTTTTAATTGTCATTTGCAATGTAAGCAGAACCATTTCCCACCACATGATTTGCTTGGATACAAAAGGCTAGTCTTGTCTGGGCTGGTCACATGGATGCTTCCGTATTTGTTTGCTGCATTTTTCTGGTTATTCATAATTTATTTAGAACCAACCCCGTTCAAAGTCAAAACAAAGACAGTATGTTCAGTCACTCAAATTATAGGCCATTCCCCAGGGCAATAACCCAAGACTACAAAAATGCATACAATGCCTTCAAAAAAGAAGGAAAAACAGCAGCCTCATTATTTGGCAAGCAAGAGCTATGTTTTTGTTGAGACTTGCTTAAAAGAAACATTATCAGATTTTGTTTTGTCCTCTCACCAAAGAATCTGTGCATGAGCAAAAATTATTCAAACATTCAGGATTTAGGCTATGCCAGAGTAAAAATGTCCATCACTCTGCCCTTCCTTTGCCCTATGTTCCTCAAAATAATCCTCCTGTGCTGGGCTGCCTAATGATCCACAAAATGTAGGCCTGCTGATTGCATCAAGTGACTTTCTATCCCATGAAAAGATGGTTCATGTCAGAGTTATGAACCGCAGAAGCACAGGCTGGGAAAACTGCTCAGAGAACTCTCTCGGTTGAGATGAGAGACCTCTGGATGTTTACAGCTGTTGAAAGACTCAGCAACAAGCTTCAAAAATGAGGCCATAGGACAGTGGTTACACTAATAAAAATAAAGATGGTTTTCCTGGAGATGTACTTGCTGACTTGAAAGTGGCCTCTCTGCAGGCACAGGGGGATGATGCTCACTGTTCACCGTCCAGCAGGCACTTGGGTATGGCCTTCTGGTTGTTGAGCTATAGGATGAGGGGGAGGCAAGGGAGATGTGCCCATGGAAATGTTATAANTTTTTTTTTTCCCCGCTTCTCATGATTTCTAGACAGAAGTACACAGGGTTGTAGATCAAAGCGGTATTTCCTGCTAAATTGTCATTCTTGCTGCTACTCCTACAGCACAGCACATCTAAACTTAGCTAACTATAGCCTCTTACCTTTTTTTAAATTTATTGCTTAGACATACCATACCTTTTCTTCTTAAGATCAATGTGATAGTAATTTTTGGATACTGGGAGTATACCGTGGGGGAGGATTCCTGTTCTTGTACTCATCTCTACATATCTCTTTTCAGACTGTTTTGGAGGCAGGTTACGGAGATGATTGCACTTTTGGTCATATGTCATTATAGTTTCCTCTCCCCAAAAGGAAGCCATTTTCTAAATAACAACAAACATGGACAGACCCTGATTATGAGTAGGTTTGTAACACTCTTCCGCAAAGCAGCTGTAGCTTGGGCTATTTACACCGGTAGTACAGAAGCCTTATTCCCTGGGTACCTTTCCCAGGTGGACAACCTGAGCTAGTGTTGTGGCTGGATCAAAATCTTCTTATTTCACAATGGCTAATGAGCAGCCATGGTATGGCAGAAATTTTTATGACCTCCACTTAGCTTAATCTGCAATCAGCTACTGTTTCTTAAATGAAATTTCTGACTAAACTTCAGTCCTGTGGACCATTTGAAAACCTTACATGTGTTGTTCACTGGTCACTTTACTTCTGGACTGTATGTTGACCTTTGTGCGTATTCCCTCTAATTCATTAGTGAAGATATAAAAATGAGCATCAGAAATAGCTAAGCAGAAAGTTTATACTTTTTATCCCTCATCAAAAGTCTCAAGACATTGTCATACTGTTAGCTGAGGTGGAGCAGATGACTGACTGCTATGCAAATTTTGTGGAAGAAACAAGAAGGATGATAAGATAAATCAGTAAAACTATAAGAAATAAAAAGGCTCAGTTACAATGCCTTGTAACCTGAAAGAAACCCCAGTAAAAACAAGAGAAAACAAATCATATGATCCAGTAGTTCAGTAAAACCATCTTTATATAGAATGTTTTTTTCCCAATGTACTAATTTAAGTCACTTCTGCAGATGAAGAAAAAAACCTACATATCCCCTCTAATGAATTTAAAGAGAAAAGACCAAGAGCAGTTTCCTCATTCTCTCCCATGACACAGCAAAGCTCTGCACAATGATCAAAGTTTTATCGCAGTCTGTGTGACCTTTTAATTTCTTTATTTTTAGTAGCTATCAAAACCAGAGGAGGCCTTTACACTATTATCTGAAAGGGCAATGAGTAAGGGTCAAGCCCTTCTTTTTCTGAAGTCAAACAGGCTGGGATCTAGTGTCTTCTGCACTGGTAGAAGAGAACTGAATTTCGGGGCAGGTGTGCTTTTTGCCCTGGCTACAGTCTGGTCAGGGAAGAGATTTGGGATCTGTTGATGGCTGAGGAGTTTTTGACTGACACTGCCCACGCTGCTCCCTCACCCATCAGCATCTTCTCCAGGAACAATTGACTCTTCCTTACTCAAGGACCAGAAACAACTATATCAAATTAATTACCTTTCTCTTCCCTCCCGCTCTTAACATTTGAATGAGAGATAGGATTCCTGTCTGGGCTTGCCTTAACATTTGCCAGTGAAGGACATTAATCCCAGAGACAGGCAAATCTCCCACCTCATTTTCTCTTCTGCCTGAAGACACCCCTCCTTTTTCACCTCACCTCTCTCCCCAACGCTGTCAGAGAGATCACAGCCTTTCCTCTGGGGTGGCTGGGACTGGCTGCGACACTCAGCGGGGAGACACCCCCAGCCAACTTAGCAGGTCAGCCATGGCACAGATATGAACTCGTCAGAGGTATGATCTGATTTACCCACCCTGCCTTTTCTCCCCTGGGCACTTGTTTTGCCTGCAGCATCTGAGTGACAAAACTAGCAAGGCTGTGGAGATAAAACAGAAAATTACTGAGCCGATGAGGGCTGAGAAAATCCAAGGATGAATTGGAGAAGCAGGCAAGAAAAGCTAGAGCTGAGCAGCCAGCAGACAACTGGAAATAAAAGCCCATAGCTCTCCTTGGGTTTGTACAAATTTTCTACTTTTATACCCATGAAAGTGACTCACGACTCCCTCAGAAGTGGATTTCAGGATGACGAAGCAAAACCTGGCAGGCAGCCTTCCTGTGCTGTTCCTGCTCTTGCTCAGCACTATTTCTTCTCTCCCACATGGCACTTTCTTTAAAACACTACAGCTGGTTCTGGGGAAAGTTTTGAAATGCCAACACGAAGGCAAAAATCAGAACTTAATTTCCAAATGCTTTTCCTATTTAAATTGATAGAGAGAAGCCTGGCAAGTAAGGTTTTCAGGCTGGTGGACTCCGCAAAACTCTGAAAGACTTTTAAGGGAGAACAGCTTGTTAGGTACGTTGCTGCAGATGTCTTTCTGTCCAGACATACTGTGTGCATGTATCACCCAACCACCATTGGAGCCCCTTGATAATTTCCATATACATTTTTAGAAGGGTAGTGCTCTCAAATATAATTTATCTTTTTTTCTACAAGAATCAAGAAAATATGCAGCTAGCTAGAGAAATAAAACCCTAGAAGCATGTAGGGTTGAGGCGGTCTCCTCATTAGACATCAGAGAATCCATACCGAACACCCCAAACCAGGGAGAGTTTTGCATTGTTTGAGCTTATGCATTATTTGATAATGCTGAATCTAACACAAAGTCATAAAAAAATACTTTTCAATTTTGTATTTGTATAGATCAGTAGGACCTTGCTTTTGTTTTTAATTGCTAAAAAGTCTGTTTCTAGTTGTATCTGGTCTACACGTTGCACATATGCTGTCTTTTTTTCAGATTTATTATCTTATAGACAAGAAACCTCAACACATACCTATTTTACTTTGTCTGTATTTTAAACCATCATGGTCTGAAAGGTACTAAGGGTTTTGTCAAACAAATGTAACCATTTGCTATTTGTCAGCTAAAAACCTGTTACCTCAGCTTCACAGAAGAAATGTTGTTCTGGTTTGTATGAGTTTCTGGTCTCTGTCAGAGCTCCTAGGCACTATGGCAATACAGATAAATAATAACTGCATCTGGTGCCAAATGGCACAGGTGCAAAAATAGTTTGTACCAGCTAAGTAGAAAATGGATGCTTCCACCTCGCTTTGCAAGAAAATTTGATTTTCTGAAAGAAGAACAGAAACCTCCAGGTTATAATTTTTCTATAAAAAAAATAAAATACCACCAGCAACAAATGTATTTTAGAAATGCCTCTGCAGTGACTGTTGAGAGCTGTTTATTAGCTCTCTCATATCCCCGTCATTTCCACACACAGCAGGCTCGCTGGGCAAGCGGCGCCTGTAGCAGACCATGCAGCTCCGCTGCTGAGGCGTCGCATTCCCCAGCGAAGCGGTGAGGCAGAGCAGGAGTCAAGCTGAGGGAGGAGAACCAGTGAACCACAGCTTTCATAAGGTCTTAGGGCCAAGGTTTCAATGAATTTAAATTGTTTTCTCAATAAATTGAACATTCATTTCATAAAGCAAATGTTTAATTGGAAAAAAAATACATTGGTTTTCACCAAAAATAAATTTGAAGGAAAATTTTGAACTAACCTAACCAATCAGTAGAGTATATCAGCCCTGTAGGGATGGTCTGCAATTCCCAGTACCTGGCCAAAGGAAGCAAGAGTCTGCACAGCCACAAAATCTAAAGCTGAGACATTTACTGCTGCAAGACTGCATGCTTCTCCTGGTTCTTAGTTGTGGTAGAGGATCATTGTATGGTGTTTTCATCAGAAACTCTGATGTCTTTAAGAGAAAAAGGCCAGCACATGTTGCACTCTGCTGGTGATGCTCATTTATCATTTCATTCAATGGTTAAATAGTATTTGATCTTTATATTCAAGCCCCAGATCCTGAAGACATGAGACTGAGTAAGAATCTCCGATTTCATTTTTTAAGACAACACCTTCAGGCCTTGTGATAGATAAAGAAAGCCTGTAAAGGTAACATCTAATCCTTCTCTTCCCACGCATATCCAACCTTTCCTTACACCATAAGCTCAAGTATCAGGAGGCCATTAACACAAGCCAGAGACACTGTTTTTAATCTCTAGTTTGTTGAAATCTGCCTCATTGTTTGTCTTTTTCGTAACACTTGGCATTGGCAATGATTAATGCTGCCAACATTTTCCTTGCCAGGAAAGATGTTTCTTTCCTCCCTGGAGCGCAAGTGAAGCCTGGAGTCACCTCCTGCTCCGGGGCTGCCTTTCCTCCCTCACCTATGGGCAGTGCAGCTAAGGAGAGGGACGGAAATCTCGTGCTCCTTTCAGGAGCAGAAGGGCATTTCCAAGCGGGAAGGAAGGAAAAACAGCAGTTTACGACTTTCTTGTGGGTCAAGAGCAATAAGAAAAGAGTCAAGAAGCTCCAAACAACTTTTCCCTTTTTTTTCCACTCCAGCTGAAATGTAACTCAGAAGGTGCTGATAACCTCTCTGCTCCCCTCCTCAGGCACAGCATTATACCTCCACAAATTGCCCCAAGAAATGCTGCTTGGCAGAAAGCTGTAATCAGAGTAATTTGATTGATCTACAGCCTGCCCTAGGTTGATCCAGCAAATGACAGCTATCAGGATGAGTCTGGCTTGGTTGGAGTCCATACCCAGGCAGTGGGTTAAGACACCTCACTTACACTGACGCGGTGACCTGGGTTAAGCTTAGCCCTATGTGGGGCAGATCTCCACCTGCTTCTTCTCAGTTTTTGCTCTCCATGTGAGGTGGGGTGACCGGGAGAGGCATTTTTGGCTGGCCATTTGCAGCTGGAGGCTTGCCAGCTCCTTCTCACCTCCTGAACACCACAGAAGTGCCAGATCAGATTTGAGAATCTGGCCTATTATTTTTCGATTATTGTCCCAAGGATAGAAGAGTGCCCTCTTCTCTTGTCAGCAACTAATAGGTCACAAGTTGGCCGGTTTACCAAACATGAAAACAATTTGCCAGCAGCAGGGACTTACACCCTAAAAGGAGAGAACACGCTTTTAGCTGGCAGCCTCCTCGCCACCCCGAACAAAGGAGAGATATAGGGTATCAGTGGCTGCTTTTAAGTTGTCCCAAGTGTTAACTTGTTTCTGATTTTTAGGGTGTCTGTCTTTTGAGTCTTGCTTGTCTATTGCTAACAACTGCTCAGTGAGCTAATACTTCTTAAGAGCTGCTATCAGTCACCCACACTGCGTGGTCTGGAAAACAGACGTGAAGTTTTTGGTAGCTAGCTCAGTCCTTATCCTACTGCATCGGTGGGATCCTGCCACCAATGACCAAGGGCGGAGTGTTAAAGCCAAGTTATTCTGCTGCCCATTGTCAGGCTTCAGCAGTCTTAAATCTGCTGAAAGGGCCTAGATTTATTTCATTTCAAGTGATTGTAGTGCCAGCTTCATCCTATGTGAATATAGAGAAAAAAATTCCTATTTATCCCTAATGGTATCTGAGTATATTCTAATTGCATATTCTTCCTTCCCTTGTATACAGCAGCTACAGAACTCGGGAAGAAATGCCAGCAGTAGACAAAGGGCGTTTGGAAGTTATACAGAGGTCTGGAGGAGGAGAGAGAAGACTTAGGATGGATGGGAGGGAATTGCAGCCCCTTCCTCCCACTGCTCACTGTCGACACTCCTCAGCCTCACGTCTCTGCAGCCCTTCCCTCGAATCCCCCGCTGCTTTGCAATACTCTTCCACTAAAGAGATGCTTAAGTTGGGAAGGGAATTCGTAAGGCACTGAAATGTTGCCCTCAGCTGTGATTCATGCTGGGAACAGTCCTTGGCCCTCACATTGGGCCCTATAGTGCATTTTGGCAGAGGAGCAGGGGTTGGGCTTGGCCGCCTAAAGTTCACGGAGTTATAACAGGAACACTCTTTATTCTTATTAAGGCAATGAACTGAGTGTGGTTATTTAGGGTATTTGTGGGAAGACTCACCAGCCCTGATATAAGGACCTGTAAGTTAGGGACTCCATTCAGCTGCCCACAGGTACCCCAGGCACCCACAACAGCAGGGGTCACCTCCAGCTCCTGTCTTCTCTCTCCCACCCCATACAGATGTCTCAGAGACCCCAAGGTATATCCAGTGGCATTAGACAGCTCCCTGTGGGCACCTCCCTGGAGCTCTCGAGTGCTGAGTATAATATAGTCTCTTTTTCTAGGAATGAATAGGCTGCTCCAGAGGACAATTAAGCATCTAAGGGAAGTCAGATGAATTTCCCTCTGGAGGTTCATGTTTCACTTCTTTGATCGTGCCCACAGACTTTAGACTTACAACTATCTTGTATAAAGTGAGACAAATCCCCCTTACGCTGCAGCAAAACGTGGTGTGGGTAGATTGAAGTCATTCTTTCAAACTTTCTTTTAGACTCAAGCCACAGCTTAGAATTATTTACAAACCTCCATTTATCCTCTTTTTCCATTCGCACATTACTTTTCTATTTTTGTGCTTATCTCTCAAGTTCCCTTTTCAACGACCGCCAAAAGGACAGCTGCTTATACCATGCACTGTGCCACTGCTGCTTCCTGGCGCACCACGTTTAGCCTCCAGGTGTGATTTCCAGGAGGTGAAGAGAGACCAAGTGTTGGCGTACGTGTGAGCGGGCAAGCATACGCTTTATAACAACGCCGAGATGCTGAAAAGCAGTAGCGGCAATGCTGATCATATCAAGGCAGAGTTACCAGGAGACACCTCGCAGCACGGCAGACGCATGCTGTTTCAGTCTCTTCGCCCTCCGGAAGGTAGTGGGTGTAACGTTTTACATCTCTCTCTCGCTCAGACGTGAAGGACGAGCAACCTAACAAGGTCACGTTTGTTAGAGGCACGCATATTTCCATCTGCTCAGGCGGATGGCAAACAAAGTGCCTGGCACAAAGCAAGACACTCTAAAAAGGAATTGTTTAAGAGGGAGTGTGTCTAGGCAAAGCTAGGAAGACAAATGGTGGTTAGATACCATACATTGAGACAAGCACAAATACATTAAATCAAAACCTCTTGTAGTTATCAAGCAAAACAGCAAAAGCTACTTTCGATTTTCAAAATCCTTCCATCTGTATTGCTTTCCAGGGCACTGTTAGCAAAGTGGCAGAGGAGATGTGTGAGCCTTAGCAGTGATGTACCCCCCAATGCTGAAAGTTCACTCCATCACTTCTAATGCAGAACCTGTCCTGCAAAATGGTTCGTGGTTACTGCTGAGCCTTTGCTAGACTTGAGCAAGCACTGTTTCATCTGGTGAGACTGATAGGAGATCCACAAAGACATAATGGTAGTTTAGGTTGCAGCTTGAATTCCTTTCACGGTGGATAAAGATAGAAAAGACCTCTCTGTCTTTGAGGTGAGAAGGCACAGTCTGAGAAAACTCAGCTCTGAACATTACTTATGCTAAATCCCTTTGAGATGAAAGCTATAGCTCCACTTGTTTCATATTCTCGACTCAAGGATCTTCAGAGCATGAAAGTTTCAAAACCTAGTATCTTACAAAATCTGGTATCTTGAATCTACCACGATAATAGAAATGAAGATGTCCATTAGGTTCAACGTTAAAAATATTTTCTTTGCTTAAATATTATTTTGGCTAAACATATTAAAAAACTGACTGTTTGTACATGCTTAGATAAGGCATGAGGACTGCAAAGGAATGAAGAAGAGTGGTGTGTCCAAAGAATAAAATTATTCTTTAATATTTTTCTTTTCAGACTTCCAGGAACATTTAGTAATTAGTATGGAAAGATGACATTTTCCTTTGAGGCATCCCTAGGATGTGTTTTGTGATGATACACAGTTAAAATGAGATCTTACTGCATCCTTTTTCAGTTTTACACAGGTTTAAGGCAATGGCATTATCCTCTTCTGGCTCCTGAGAAATGCAGCTCTTATTTGAATACACACCCTCATTTTGAATCAGCAGCGATTTCCTGTCCGTAGAATGCTTTCTGCAAATTTTGCAGATTTGGAATTTTCCAAGAATGCCTATATCAAAAATAAACACTAAACTCAACTAACACTTGCTGAGACCACTGTCTGAACATCAGGCAACAGGAGATGCTCCTGCTTCCGGGGCCAAGATCCCTCTCCTCCCTGCCTGCCTTTGATGTTGATGTCTCAGTGAAGAGGAACAGCATGGCCTGAAAAGAGATGCTTGACTTTTAGACATTAGAGTGATGGTCAGTGATGCCAGAGGGGACCCCACTGCCACAGCAGCAGAAAGCCAGGCCCTCTGCGAGGGACTGACTAGGGATACATCTCCATGGCTGGACACAAGCAGGTGGATCATGTGGTGATGGCTCACCTGCAAAAATGACTCAGCCACCCTCTAACTCCTGGGATGGATGGGCAGAGGCATTGGCACTCACTCTCTGAGTGAGACGTAGGCTGTTAAGCAAGTCCGTGCAGTGCTAGCACTGCCACCCACATGTCCTGACTCAATCTCTGCTGCCATGGGCACCTCTGCACTTGGGGACTGGAGACAACGGGTGAGGATCAGGGTAACAGGCAGCTGGTCTGGAAGGGACTCATGTGGGCACGTGCATGCGTCCAGCCTGTTCCCGAAGGGTTTCTGCAGTGTAGGGCCCGCTGGGAGCAATCACAGGCACTGCAGGAGGGGTGAGGAGCAGCGGCTGTGGGGAAAGCCCCATGCCAGCCAAAATATGTATTTGGCTTCAGAGCCAAGAAGATCAGCCAGCACCGACTCAAATAATGCACTGTATCATCCTACCAAGGGTTTTCCTGGAAATCCTTTTCAGACTCCCAGATGACTCCCAGACAGCTTTAGTTGCCGTCATTGGTGTAGACTGACAGTAGGCAGGTTACTAAATATTGGGCATGGCATAAAATTTCAGCCATGCCAGAAGCAAGATGACATTCTCTAAAAAAAAGAGCAAATACTGTTTGACACATATAGCCAGAGAAATTAAGAGCTACTTAACTTGCTTTCTGCAGATGCTAGGGTATGGATATACATTAAGAGCAAACTCTTAATGCCTGGGGATGGCTCCTAAAGCCAATGTTTATCTTTTACTTAGATTAATTAATAGCTAATGACAGACACGTGACAGTGGATAACCACAGTGTGCCTTAATCAATGTCAAAGCCTTACACAGCTCCTCCTGGTTTGTTTGGCTCACTTGAAGAGGACTATCAGCAGCAACTCATCACCTCTGAAGAGGAGCTGATAGGCAGCAGAGAGCGTTCTCAGAAACTCAGCTCCTGGGGAGGGACGGCAAAGTTTGGCTCTGCATGAGCAGCCCCGCGGTCAGCAGCAGGAGTCAGGAAGGCATTTCAGGGGCCAATGCTGTCATGCTGAGGGAGCCGCTGTAAGATACGGGGGAATAGCACAGCAGAGCCTATCTCCAGGATGAACTCAGTGAAAAGGGACTCCTTTACTCTCCTGCTCTTTCGCATGGGATTGCAGGCACTTTAGGAGGAGATTCACCATTCTGGACTTTTCTTTTATTTGTTTCACGTTTAGCAACCAGAGGTCTTGACTTCTTGACCCTGTGGAGGACTTCAAGACTCAGCCACGAGAATAAGCAATAGCCAGCTGTTCACAGACCATGACGGTAACCAGAATAGGCTGGGGCCAAACTGGTGCACTTCCCTGGACTGAACTGGTCAGGACGTGAAGTTTGATAGTGATTCCCTGATGCCAGACATACTGAATGGCAGACCCTGCTCTGCACAAAGCCACTTCACAGTTTAACGGTAGCCCCCTACATTTGCTGATGTATGAAAGCATGAAGTATTGAAGGTGTAAATAAAGAGTGTTAGCATCCCTTAACTGGCTAACAGGGAAATTTTTAAGCAAGGATCCATGTTCATTAATAAGTCTCATAATTATTCTTCAGCAAAAAAGAAAATATTTCAGGAGCTTTTCCATGGTACATGAGACTATGTTGAAGTAATCTATGCTAACTGGAACCCTCTTAAAAGCAACAGCCACGTGTTTTTTTAAGCAAATATTTTTAATTACTGCAGCACTCATGAGCTGGCCAGGTCAACAGCGGGGTGCAGCGCTGGGTGCTGTGCTGTGCAAAAAAAAAAAGTGAAAAGGAGCACTCAAAATCTCACCGCACAGTTAAATGCCAGCCTGCTCCACATTTTAAGCTGGGGATAACCATCCCTCTGTAGTAATCCTGTGGTTTGCATTTGTTTAAAAAATGTCTCCTGTTATGTGCCTTATGAGGGAAAGACTTTAGAGGAAAGACTCCTGCATTCTTTTCCGGGGTTTTTCCTGCCATATACACCTCCTGATTCTCTTCTGAAGAACAAATCAGAGCTTCATCTGGAAGTTTTTCCACCAACTGACTTATCCGTTAACTGAAGAAGCACTCTCCCAAACTGTGCTCAAAATAATATTGCTGCCATGCACAGATTATTCCCAATACTTTGTTCCCCTTAGCCATGAGACCGAACTCTCCTTGCTACTTGAGTCTCTCAGGCAGATCGCATGCCCTCTTATCAAGAGNAAGCTGTGGACTCTGCGTGACGATGTTAGAGATAAGCTAGACAAGAAACTGTTTTTTGGGAAAAGCCCACAGATATGAGTCATGCTCAAAATTCTCTGGCCACCTCCGTCAACCTGTCATACTGTTTTTCCTTCTGATCTCTCGGGAGTGGATAGTTGCAAACACAGAGACTTAGCCTGAAACCTTCTGACCATGGCAGCTTCCCACAGTGCGGGCAGCTTCCTGTGATACCACAGGTTTTCTTTCTGTGGCCACCCCAGCTAGAAGATCCTCTGCCAAGCTCCCCACCTTCACCAGCAGTTTCCAATGCCACGTTCCCACGTTACTTGCACTGCTTGTGGGGAGCACATGCTGAACCAAGCAGGGGAACTGGTTGGTTTGTTGATTGCTTTTTTTAAAGAGTATTTATTTTTAGGCGTCTCAGTTCTCTCAGTGCAAACTCAGGTGGAGCTGTATCAGCCCAGCTGAGTGTTGTGGTAGTGGGGGTTAGAGTTTTGCGGGCTCAGGCAGGGGGACAGACGGAGTGGGTTTTGCTGACAGTGGCATGGCCATGGGGAGAGTTACCTGTGGAAAAATGCACCAGACTGAAGAGATCAGCTAGATTTGCCATCTGTGAATGTTGCTTTGTGAAGGGAAATGAACCTGTGAATGGATTTAGGAGACTGGAGAAAGGCAAATGAACTGGCTCAGGAAAACACCCTCAAAGTTTTCCTTTTTGGGAAGTTGAGATATACCAAATAGGGGTTTCTAGGCTTGCACAAATAAGATATACAAGTCTTTGAGACAGTGAGCCCTAGCAGTACCTCTTCACACAAGGGGAAGGTGTAATGCTTACATGAGCCTGCATACCTGTACTTGCTTAATCCAGCCAGCTTCTTACACAGAGTCAGGGGAGACTGTGATGTAGAGTACAGCTTCATCTAGAGCACATCCCTGGAGAAACTAAGCATTGGCAGTCCGTCTAACCTTCAGGCTACCTTGTACCGACACTGCTTATCCCCACGTGAGACAGACTGAGCTGACAAATGCCACAATCACACCTTCACCACATTTTTTAATGACAGTTCAACCCATCTTTTTTTCTTTATTTGGTAATCATGGAAAGTGCTTGATCCCTCAGGCACATGGTCACTGGGAGTGCTCAAGGCTGTGTTTCTGGATGCAGAAGGCAGGGCAACTGAGGCAGAGAGTGTGGCAGATTACTGTCGACAGACTAGGTTACAGCTGCCACCTTAAGAGGCAGTACCTGTTGGCCCCAAATAAGACAGATGTAGCCTGACAGGTTAGACCAGGGTCACAGGCAGCTCCCACAAGGTCTTTTGTTTGTCTGTGGGGGTGAAGTTGCTCTATCATAATTTACAAATGCCATATGTGACCTGCTATACATCTCAAGTCTCCTCACATTCTTGCTCCTCGTCACATGCCTGTAGCTATAACTTCAGTTTTAAAGTGCTGAAGAGGTGTAACAGGCATTTCTGTGACACATACATGTGTCTGAAAGCCTGGGCCCCAAAGTTGTTTATTTATAGGCTACTAGACGTGCCCAGCTCCTATTTCTGAAATAGGCACTTCCCCATCACCTTTGTGAACATCGTGACCCATACTCAGTTCACGCAGCTTAGGTTTTCCACTCTTTTGTGCCAGCCCTTAATAAAAGACCTAAGGTGGTGGAACCAAAATGAGCTTCTCCAGCAGGGGAGAACCTCAAGCAGAGGGTTAGCTCTCATATAGGAGAGAGATTTGTAAGGGCAGGGACTCAGCCATCGGCAGTAGGTGGCTGACCGTAACTCCCAGACTTAAGCTCTGGGAAAGGAAAGGCCTTTGCAGGAAGGAACAGAGCTATACAGTGCACAGCAGATTAATAGATCAAGGAGAGGTATGTAAGGCAGTCCCTGAGCAGAGGCTTTGGGGTTTTTCTGGATCGCTGTTTTGGACTGATGATATGGACACCATGTCTCCGGATCAAAAGGGACTGAAAAAACAGCTCCAAACCTCTCTCAGGTACTCCAGTGTTCTCAATGAACTACTGCGAAATGAAGAAAAAAGCAAAAATAAAATACAGAGAGCTGAAACAGAGAGTCCANAAAAAGCAAAAATAAAATAGAGAGAGCTGAAACAGAGAGTCCACATAATTCTCCAAATACGGGCTGCCTCACGGCTGAAATTCCCCGTGCCAACCCACGTTTCACTAGCAAACAAGCAAGTGGGAAGCACCGGCCTTTTTGCAAGCGTGTGAGCAAAAATCCTGCTGCCTTCTCTCTCTCTGCCCAGCAGGCCGGGCAGCGCGATCATCCGTGTGAACGCTGGACTCTCTTCACCCAGACCCGGCAGGGATGGCCCCAGCCATGATGCTCGTTCCCCGCCTGCAGGATGCCGTGCCTTAACGGGGTTACAGAGGAGAGGGGCACAGGCAGCTCCCTCCGCGAGAGGCAGGCTGGCCGCCTTGCTGTCTGCTTATAAAATGGTCTCACAGCTCCAGGAAGATAGTCATTGCAGGGCTAATGGCTGGTGAAAAATGCAGGCTTTTTTTTCCCCAGAATATGAAATCTTGCATGGTGTTAACTGCCCATTCAGGTAACGTAAAAGCACATTTTAAAATCACCTAAGCGTATAGGTGGAAGTGGTTTAATTTCTTTCAAAATAAAATGTACTGAAGGGTGCCAAGATTCCCCAGTAAAAGGCTAAAACCCTTNTGGGCAGCGCGATCATCCGTGTGAACGCTGGACTCTCTTCACCCAGACCTGGCAGGGATGGCCCCAGCCATGATGCTTGTTCCCCGCCTGCAGGATGCCGTGCCTTAACGGGGTTACAGAGGAGAGGGGCACAGGCAGCTCCCTCCGCGAGAGGCAGGCTGGCCGCCTTGCTGTCTGCTTATAAAATGGTCTCACAGCTCCAGGAAGATAGTCATTGCAGGGCTAATGGCTGGTGAAAAATGCAGGCTTTTTTTTCCCCAGAATATGAAATCTTGCATGGTGTTAACTGCCCATTCAGGTAACGTAAAAGCACATTTTAAAATCACCTAAGCGTATAGGTGGAAGTGGTTTAATTTCTTTCAAAATAAAATGTACTGAAGGGTGCCAAGATTCCCCAGTAAAAGGCTAAAACCCTTGGCAGATGCCTGAGGATTGTTAAATCACCTTTAATCGTGATGTGTGCCCATGGGTGAGGGGGAGACACGGCGGTACGGCTGTCACTGAGGTGGCAGGATCATGCCCGCCCAAGTCCTGGGTGGGTCCTGCCGGGAGACCCACCTTGCTGCAGAGAGACACTTCCCTCTGCTCTGAAAGAAAAAGAGCTCCTGCCAAGCGTGAACATCTCAGTGGTCGT
>RSEF01000001.1:159760198-159776788 GCA_003993805.1 Himantopus leucocephalus
TTTAAGGTCCCTTCCAACCTAGAAAATTCTATGATTCTATGATCCCTGCTCCATGGAGGCTTGGCAGTAAAACGTGACTGACCTGGGGCACACAGGGAGCAACCCCCAGGTGCCGTGCACTCCAGTCATACCTGCAGTACTTCTGCCATGTCACTATTCATCTGCGCAAAAATAACTGAGTGGATGTTTTGGGCAGCTGATAATGTTACGGTACCTTTCTGAAAGGCAACCTACCCACAGCAGCATTGCATAGTTGAACACCAGGCTCCCATAAATAATTAGTATCACAAATCTTTGCCTTGCCTTTTATCTTTGTCACAGTGACTGGAATGCACCCCACTACCATCTGTGATTATAATTCATGCGTCACTAAAACCACAAGGTATGCTTTTTACACGCCTAATGTCCACCCCTCCACCCACCAGCACTGCCCATAAATCTCCTTTTTTTCCAAAGAGGCTAGGACCCACTGGCAAAATCTGAAGGCTTCCCAAGTACTTGCTTGAAATATTAATATATTGTTAAAAACAGGAGCTCTTCTCAAAAGACATATCTGACATTTCCAAGGAGTGTCTTGTGAGCTAGAGTATCTGGAAAGTGTCTGTTGTGAGTGTGATGGAAGAAGTGGTTCAGAATAATCTTTTGCAGCAGCAAGCAGTTTCAGCGAGGACCTTGCTTCACTAAAAAGGGAGATGCTGATAGAAACTAACCAGAAACAGCTTCTATATTTATTGCCATTGTTAAAAGTATTGACAATAATAGCAATAACAACAACAACAATAATAATAGCAATAATTAATCAATGCAGGATAGGGTGCCCGTAGCAGTCTCACTGCCCCACAGCCTTATCTGCTTGTTTACTGTGCTGTATGATCCCTAAAAGTGACTGCATACTCAGCTCAGAAAACTCAGCTCCCCAAATTAAGAGCCACTGCAAAGTCTGTGTAGGCTATGAAAACATGTACAGTCTAAGTAGTGAAATCATAATTGAAAAAAATAAACCCCCTCAGACAATCCAAACCAAGAGCCTTTCCCTGAGTACACAAAAGTGATCCTGAACAAAGCCAGGGACAGTGCTTAGGGCAGAGGCTTTTTGTGCCAAGGCACTATGGACAAACAGACCATTTCCCAAGGGATCAACACTGTTCCCACAGGTACCTCACTTGCCTGCGTACACCTACAGGCTGAAAAAATGTTTTTATTCTGAAGATTGTTTAGGCACTCAAAATTATTTGACTTCATGAAATATTTAGCTCAGCGTGGTCCTGTATGATGCTGCAGGCTTGTTGGGAAATCATGGTACCCCAGCGAGTAGGTTGCAAAATCATTCCCTAGGAAATTTTTTTTTCACCACTGCCACAATGATGCAGGTGTAGTTAACCCACCCACAAAGAATTCACAATTACTTTGTCTGAAATGGCCAGCATTAATGCTGTAGCAAGAAAAGGACAATGATTCTTCTGCCATATGATGCAGAGGTCACAACAGCCCAGACTCTGAGAGCAGGGAAGGGAAGGTGTAAAGTGAGTGAGGACTAGCCCCAAATCAGACTTTCATTTTCTTGTGTGCTGTGGAGCATGTGTATGGGCAGCTTTCATAATAACTGGTACCAAGAAGAGGAATTTTGACAATCAGCTTTCACGGGGAAAAAAAATCTCTTCTCGCTTATCTTTGTATGTCTTCATCTGTGGTGCCACCACTGGTCACACTCTCTGAGCACCTACGGCACAGCTGGCCAGATGTGCTTCACCCCTTTGGCCTTTAGTGCACCATGGGGGCTGGGAGAAGATCCTTAGAAGAGTTTTATTCCAAATCAGTCTGGTACACTGCAGAAATGCAGATAACAAGGTATTCATGTTGCCTAACCTAACCCAGCCAGGACACCTGTACCACTACCTGAGCCACCTCTGGTCAGGACCCTCCAGGGGCTCCACTGACCACAGCAGGACTCAGGAGTTTTTATTGACTGATTGAACTAAAGGCTCGAGTCAGGCACGAGTAAAAAAAGCTGAAGCACTTCAGGAAAGCTGCTGAATAGTGCTATAGGTGTTTAAGAACAAGCTAACATTTTGTCAGGACGTCTGTCAGAAATGGTACGTCTGCAGCTGATTATGCCCAGGGGCAGAGGGTTCAGCCCTGCTTTTCTGTGGCTCTGTCATATTCAATGCATCCCATGGTCAAGAGGAGGGAAGCTGGAGGAAGCCACAGAGACCCCAAATTTCTCAGGAAGCTGTAACAGCTTAGAAAAAAACAAAGTTAAGGAAAAAACAGCTTTGGGGAAACACGAATGGTATCAGAAAATTAAATGTTGAAACTTGCCTGAGGCATCACTTCTGGAAAAATCAAGCTACTATAACAAGTAGTAAGCTTGATGTGGCGTTTTCCTTACAGCTATGTGATGTTCATTTTCATTAGAAAATGGTGCTAAGTAAGGAGGGGAGTGTGTGGATTCTGCTACAAGATTCAGAGCCTTTGTGAAAGAGCTTGGTGAGAGGCTTTGGCTAATGTCCTGAGCTGGGTGCACAAACTGTCCCAAACAGAGCTTATAAAATCACTGGTAAATCTTTAGCCTTCACCTCAGCTATTTGCAAAGTAAGCTCTGGGAAGCAGAGCTGGTCTAACTCACAGTAGTTGGAATGAATCAGAGGGTTTAAAGCAGTTCTCATCATCTCAGCCTCTACTGCTCTGTCTGCATGTGGGACTATTTTTATGGCAAAATTCTCATCCGGCCTCTTAACAGTCTTGGTACAAGAGCTCACATCAGTAGGCACTCAGGTCTAGAAGTTAATCTGTCTGTGGCATCAGCCAATGTCTCGTCTATTAGGCTGACTCTGAAATTTTGCTATCTAAGGTTGTTTTCATAGCAGAGAATATAATTTAAAGGCTGATCATTTAAACCACAAATGGCCTGGGCCAAATGGATGGTTTGGTGACTATTCACAGGAATCACGTAGAGTTCTTCAGCCCAACCCGAAGCAGGTGGTGCGTTATCTGGAGACCTACAGTGTTACCAGGTAAAGTGTCATATGGTAACAGAGTCACCGCCACAGGACTCTGTGTGAAATTACAGTCAAGGACCAGGAGAAGGACCACTCCTGTAGCATGCAACTCCATTGCTAATGGCAGCTTCATTGCTAGAAGGGAGCCAGGCTCGTCTTTCCTAATAAGAAGTTCAACGAACCTATCACCAGAGAGACCTGTTCATGACCTGGAGAAACAGGGAAAGGAGGACGACCGCTTAAAGAGCACTAACACATGACACTTGCAAGATGTGTGCGTTTTCACCCTGAGTGTAAGGCAGGACGCTCACAGTTTTTACCACTCTGTATTCAGGGCCTGATTCAGAGAACTTGAAAACTTTCCATTGACTTCAGTGGAGTTTGGATCATGCCTTAAAGCTGCCCAGCAGCCTGGAAGGGGGAAAAGATAAACGGATTTTTTCCCCTGGAAAGATCCAGGAAAATAGTTCAGGCAGAGAGAAGTAGGATATTATGGGGGTTGGCTTTTGTTGGGTTTTTTTGTTGTTGGTTGGTTGGGTTTTTCTCCCCCACAGCAGCTCATAATCTAATGCCTGGATTATTTTTAATGTTACATTCTTCTTCTTGTTGTGGTTTCTAAGGAGAACAGCCCACAGGGCCTTTGGCCACAGGGCCTAGCAGGCAGCTGAAATGGAGCAGCAGGAGCTCCTGCAGAGAAACGTGGTCCACGACCCAGCTGGCAGCCAGGACTAGTGGAGGGCTGGGGAGAGGGGGGACACTGGGGCAGGACAAGGTTGCAGAGCCGCATTTGGATGTCCTCTCCCCAGAGCCATGCTGGGCAGACGCTACTGTGGGGATCAGAAGATGACCAGCAGCCGGTGCAGCGGCACCAGGTAACGAGGTGACCCCTCAGCCCATGGATTTGACAGCAGAGTTTACAAACCCATCACCGTCCTTGTGACTATCCCGGGGGCTGGTGAGCAAGGAAAGACAGAGTTTTGATTTGGGTTAACATAAGCCATGCTCTTGTTTAATCTGGGCCTGGTCCAAAATCAGTCTTAATGCTCTGGTTTGTGTTCTGGCTGAACTAAGCTTCGCTTTTCTGTTTTTGAGAGAGCCCAGAGAACAGGCTCCTGCTGTAAAAGCCCTATCAGCAGGCTGCTTGTGTGAAACAGAAGTCTCACATTTGTTTCCTTTCACATCCTTTTGGTTTAGGAGCACATAGATACGTTTAACAGGAACACATACCCTAAAAATAACGCCTTCAGAACAGTCGGAAAATCAGGATTTTTACTTTTTAATGATTACCTTAAGTGGACCTGTTTTATGATCTGGCCTTGGAAATGACATCGCACAAATGATGAGCCTTACAAACAAAAACAGTTTTCACACCTTGCTACTTTTAAGATAAAATGCCTTTTAATGGCTTTTCTACTAATTAGCCACTCTAATTTCCCAATCTATTGTCAGAGGCTCTTTTTAATGTATGTCAATAAAATCACCAAGCATTATGGTCTTTTATTGAAAGTATGTGGATAAGGGATAAGCAAGCATAACAGTGCTGGTTTCTCCCCACTAATGGCCACCTCGAGCTGCGTCCCTCTAACCATCAGACCTGCTACATCACCCACCTGCCTGGGCAGGAGTTGCCAGGAGGGGCTGGTGATGGGGAGATCCCTCAGTAGGGCAGAAGTGGCCAGGAGAACAGAGCAGAAGGATATCACTACAGCCCTGTCACAGGTTTCTCTGCTGCTAAAGCAACATGCAAAGCCCAGAGGAAATGATGCAACTGAGCCCCCAACCCGGGATACAGGGGATTGATAAACCCGGAGGCTTTTTCAGAGGTGGAGAGTGTTGTGCAGCTGCTGTGATGCTCCCTAACGGCTCTCTTTCTCACAGGAGAGCTCTTCAGTCTGAGTGATGTGCCAATAAACATAATGTCAGTAAAGAAAAAAGCCAGCTGAGTATAAATAAAAGGGGCCAAAGCCTCCTTAGCTGTGGTTAATCTCTAAGCATCTCCGTGATCTAGATATTGCCAACAGTAAGTCCAGCTCTTGCACTCTCCTGCTTACAAATGGCTTTGCTCAAGCAGTATCACGCGCTGGCTGGGCTAATATCAATAGCAGATATTAAGGGAATACACACAATCACACTGAGGAGTAACAAATGATCCAGAACACGCCCTTGGATGCCCATTTTAAAATAAACATTTACAGTCTCAGTTCTTCAGCAGTCCACAACAGGACCAGCCTAACGCTATAATCTCAAGATTTGTCAGCTTGGATCACACTGAACATCAGCCTTTCTAGTCTTACACTACAAGCTGTTTCATTATTCCTAGCTAACACAATTATCTGTGCTCACATTTTCCACACAGTCTTAATACAACACTCAGACATTTCAAACCGATAGTTTAATTAAATTATGGCAACTGGGGTTATTTCAGTTCCAGGAGTATCTGAGGCAGAGATGATGAGGATAAACGTGGCACGTGTGCTTTCAGGGAAGGGGATGGACTCTGTTCTGTGTGAAGATGAAGCTTTCAGAGGACTGAATTTCATTAGCATCTGAATCCTCTAGCAATCATGCTCCTTTCATGCATTTCAAGTTGGGCGCTCCAACATGGAAGCCATCAAGATCACTTGTGGAAACTTTGTCTTATGTATGCAAGGCGAGTTGCAGATCCAGCTATTCCTCTGTGCTAAAGAAGTATTTTTAAGTGGTTTAGACATCCTCTGGGCAGCCAGGCTTGCCAATACAGCATGGCTCCCTATGGGTAGTTCTGCTTGGCCTCTACTTTTACTTTTTTTTCTATGTGTTAAGTTATGTGACTAAAGGGCACCACAGCAAGCAGTGAGACCAGCAAGGATCAACGACAGTCGGAGGCAGCCTAATGACCTGAGCAGTGAAAATAGGGCCCACTGAATCAGGAACTCCCTACAACCAACAAAGGAGAAGGATTAGACCATTACTGGTGTGAAACCCCCCCGAAAGGACAGCCAAATGGGTCAGACAGATATGCGCAGGAAAGGGAGATACTGCCTAACAGGATGCAGGACTTAGCATGGTATACACAGGGAGGAGAATTTGAGGATTGTATAAAATTTCTTACAGGAGGTTTTCAGGGCACTGTGGGAACATGTGAGTCTCAGTAAGGGATGCTTATGGGAAGGAGCAGAGGTGGAAAAATAGAGGCATCAAGGTGAATTGGCGGGATAACAAACATGAGGCAATGGAGGGGAAAAGTAGATAAAAGTGCCCAGTTGAGTGTACACTTGCCTGACTGAGTCCTGTGCTTCATCACCACCATCTGTCTTGTACTCTCACTAAATCCTATCTCTAACTGGCTTCTGTGAGGGTGCACTCTCTGTCCTGAGTCATTTTGCGTGAGTGCTACCAAGCTTCAGACCAGACTAGTAGGATTAGAGAATACCAGCACCCAGAGGGGGACCACAAACCTCTGGGGCTCAGAGGACCAAGAACCAGCAGCTGGAGGAGACCAGGAGCTAGGTGCTAACTAGAGGACAAAGTATCTATGACCAGCTTCTGGAGTGACCCATACATTTTGTGTATATCCCAGTAGTGGACTTCAATCCTGATCCCCCAGAGAGGGGCAACAGGATTGGGCTGTCTGTGTTGTTCACGTCTGTGTGAGTGCTGGCTGTGCTGATGAAGACACTGATTCCTCTTTGTGCTGATCCATGTGACTGGCGATGTGCATGTTGTGTGTGTATGTGTGTGTGCACACATGTGCGTTTGCCAATCGGGAATACATGCACAGCCTTGCTACAGGCTGGACCCATGAACGTGGAGCTCCAGCATCCTCACCTACATCCCAAAGCTCACCAGCTTCAGCCACCCTTAGCACCAGGAACTTGCTGGAGACTCCATGTTGAGGCACTCTCCTAGCTTTCCAGAGACAGACTCTGTCCCAAGAAGACTTCCTTTCCAAGCCTCATTATCAACATTCAAAATGTTGATACATCTGGCTACCTCTGGCTTTGTATCTTTTCTAGGAGAACGGTCCAACACCCCCCCTTTACTGAATCGTCGCTTCTTTGGGAATGGAATGACGGTGGTTTGCCAGTTATCCTTAAATCACTCCTACCACCAGACAGGCTTGAAGATAAAGTAGGGAATGAATTTATTCAGGAATCCAAAGATCAGCAGTACGAACTCCTTATTTAGAGGCAGCTGTGCAGAAATAAAAGAAAACTTACAGCTGCAGACAGATTATTCTAACTCTGTTCTCTGCTTTATCCAGCTAAAATGCTCTCAGCATGCTTACATACCTTTCAGCTGGAAACTTGTCTTTAAGCAAGACCTGGTCCGGAGCAGGTATTTTTTTAAAGGGATGTTGATTCAGGGATGTGTATGTCCTCGCACATCTCTTTTCTCCCCTGGGATGTTTCAGGTACCCCTCACACCTCTCCCATTCATGCCTCTCCTCACCTGACCTGAGAAGTCACTTCTGCCTTGACAGGGAAAAATTATCACCCTCCTCATGCTTACCTTAATGCATGCTGATTGTGAAGGAGAGCTTCTCCTCAAAGGCAGAGCAGGATTCAGGCCTCCTTGCATTAATTCTTTATGCTCAAAACACCAGCTCATATATATGCATAAGCTAACGATCATAGTAGATGTAAACATATAAACAGTGATAATGCAGGTAGTTAATTATATCTTGGCTGCATCAAGACAAGAATTAATGATAACCAAATTGTTTCAGGCTGACAATGACATGAACATGCTTGGCATGAACAACGCCCCTGCAATACCCCGTGAAGGCATTTTCTTCCTTTGAAGGTATGGATGTACTGGATAAGAGATTTTTGGAAAACATTAAACCCAAAAGTCATTTATCATATTCCATATTCTATTAACACAGTTTTATTTTCCATCTGTTCTTCCAAATTCAGGATCCATGTTAGCCAACACTTTGCATGAAGCAGACCCTGTGTTTAGATCTCATATGTGACACTAGTGCCCATCCTCACTTGCAAAGTTTTAAAACTGCCCACTGATGGCAAAAGATTTGACTTCTTTTGTAAGGACTGGACACATACCTGCCACTGTCACATTAACATTGGGAGGAATGATCTTGAGTTGCTTGGCACTAATCTGATCTCACCCCTGTGAAGAATGATTTTGAGCTACATGTTATTTTGCTTTGCACAAGCACTGCTGGCTGACTGGTGTTATGCAGGAGGATCGTCCTTGATAAGATTCTGGCATTCAGATCTACCGAGCTACCAAGAAAAAGCAGAGCAACTTGAGCTGCTAGCACGATACCATGTTTGAAGAGGAGCAGAAATGCTGTGTTACAGTCATTTTGAGAGATGATGCAAATCATTTTCTGTCATAGCAGAAACAGGTCACACATTTGAAAGGTTCCTCTATTCAGTCCTTTAACGCAATTGTGCCAGAAAGGGGACTTTGGGAGCTGTGTTTCTGGGATCCCCTGGACCTCCCCTACCACACCTTCCTCCTCCTCCCTCAAGCCACAGTGCCCTGCAGCATGTGTAATGAAGGTGGTGTAACCCTCTTTTATAGACATCATATTTGGTGGCAGATGGCTACGAGTGCAGAGTAGCTCCTCCTAGGCGTGAAGCTGCAGCAGAGGTTGGGGAATCAGGGTTTCCTCCTGCCGGGGCTGGGACAGTGGGAGGCCCCATGGAAAGGGCTTTTAGGGGGGCCCCTTGCAGAGCTTAGCTTTCGGTTATTAATCTTTTCAGGTCAGGTCTGTATGCCATAAACCAGGGGAATGAAAAGAGCAGCTGAGCTGGTTAAGTGACCATTGAGCTCCTACCAATGCTCTTCCATGGCTCTGCACAAACCATCCTGGAAGCATGCTGCAGCTTTGCAGAGGAGCAGGAACCTTCTGTGCTGTTGTGGTACCGAGCTGTAGAGTAAATGGAGATTCACAGCTTTTCTGCAGCACTTAGTTTTTTTCTTTTTTTTTAAGATATAACCTCCCCCAACCTATTAGACTCTGTTAATGAAATTATTGTGTTGCTATACAATTCAATATTTGTTTTTCTAAAGATTTATCTCCAGAAGGCAAGGTTATCTCTGCAGCTCTTACTGTACACAAGAATAGATCAGGACCAAAGCAGGATCAGAGCCAGAGAGCCCACAGGTTTGGGATCTGGTGTCGTTTTAGGATTTGTGGTGATGATGCACAAAGTTGAATGCCTTAAGACCATTTCAGCGTGCAAGGCAGAGATAACAACTTCTCTTTCATCTCCCTTTGTTCTAGACTCTTCAATGTCAGGAAGCCTTTTTTTTTATACTCCTTCAGCCCCAAGCTCAATTGCAAACCATGGGTGATGCCCACAGCTCATACAGGGACTCAGAAAAATGCCTCCTTCTCGATACGATCTCGCAAAGGAGCACATTCTTACTAAAAAGACAGAAAAAGCACTGCTGTCTGCTGAGCAGGAGCCAAGTTTAGTGCAATCACAGATCAAAGAGAGGTGTGAACCTCTCCTCTCCATCTTGGCAGTGTGCTTTCCAGAATATTTAATGCTCGTGCCCAAAAATTAAATGGCAGATTTGTTTACAGAAGTGCTTTCCAAGAGATGCTTGGGCTGTGCTCAGCAGCTGCCCTTATCACTGGTTCTGGGCATACCTTGCGTATCTGGGTGATTTATCGATTTGAACTGCTTTCCTCAGGACTCCTGCTTGTGAGGCAGGGGCGTGCTCCAGCATCACCGAGGAGCCATAAAACAACAGCTGCAACAGATGGCTTCAGCTCTTGTCTTGGTTTGGCATGCCCTGCCAAAACGGTGCCAGACGCGCACGCTTGCGCGGGGCTTGATGAATGCGGAATAACGTGAGAACATTTGTCAACTGCAAACGAAGAGGACTCACGTGCCGTAGGGAGCTAAAGTTAAACAGGGAGATGTGGGGAATGAGGTGAAAGGGAAAAACTGCAGGTGTTTTGAAGAAACACCTGCTAATCCTTGAGGGGAAAGAAGTGGTGGCAAGGATGCTAAGGAGGCGGAGATTGAGAGGATTAGCTTGCGGGTTTCATGGCTTGAGCGGAGAAGAGGCTGGCAGACCACTCTGCTGACACCGCAGGTGCCCGGGGCAGAAAGGAAGCAGTGAAGAGATGTGGTGTGCCAACCCTAACAGCCGAGAGGATAAGAGATGATAGAACATGGAAAAAAAATGCAAAGAAAATTATGGCAATGCTAAGGTGGTCTAGTATTACATTGGATGATGGTTTAATCAGGCATACACACGGCAACTTAGAAAAAGGTCAGCAAATTCATAGTCAGGATACGTACAAAAACAGAATACAGATTTTGCATGATAAAGACTCTAATCTCACTACCCTTCAGTTACGTTGTATATAAGTGTATCTTTCTAAAGCACGAAAAAGGTGCTGTATTTTTTTCCCAACAATCTGAAAATCAGAAAGCTTTTTGTGTATTTCGATCAGTGTGTAACTAACAATTTAGCTAGTCTCAGCTGACGAGACACACATAGGAAAGACCTGTCGCTTCCTTGTTCAGCATGCTTTGGTTTTGCTTTCTGTGCTCTGACAACTTAATGGCTAAACACATCTGTCAAGACTTTTAAATTAATGCATGGCCATAGAACTGACTATTCCTCTTTAAATCGTTTTTGAAAAATCTGAGTAGCTCTGATGATGGCAGAAGTAGCTCTGTTGTTTAACTGAGGCACCATAAAGAGCTGTCCTCCTGGTAAATGTCATGTTCTCTGTCGAACTTGGCCATAAAATTAGAGTGCCAGTTTTAATGCTCATAGTTTTTTTCAGCCACCAGAAAAATCACTGTGAGCTCTCACAAAAGGCTCTCACTGAAACAAATAAGGTATTAATATAACCAGCCGAAGACTTTTTGTGTTATGGATGAGAATAGAGGCAAATCAGTGACTCAACAAAGAGAGGAAACAAGCATTTGAGGTTCATCATAGTCACGCACAGGATCTGGGTAAGGGGAAATAGTAGGTGTCAGGTTCAACATCAATTTTGGCACTTGTGTCCAGGCTAATCTAGGCTCCCTAGTGAAATTGTTTGCATTGCGCTAAATGGCCTAAAAGGTACATGGTAGCCCTGGGCTGCACTTCTATCAACAACGCAACAAACTGCGAGCAAAGATTGAGTTACCAGTTATGCAGTTGATTATGTCTCCAGGGGAAGGATATACACCATAATGCCAGCAGCTGCTCTCTATAAACATAACTTTTTAATATTGCTGGGTTTGTTTCAAATTGCACATGATCGCCTTCAGCAGGCTAACCTGAGCCACCAGGCTTACACCAAGGCAATGCCAAACAGGGGGGCCACTGCCCTGTTCCACGGTGTACAGTGATGTTACAAGGCTTGAACGTTTTGTGGCAGAATCTAGATTTATCACCACTGCCGGCTGCATTATCCTAGTTTCTATTTCTGCACTGTTTTGGGAAGTGCCTTTGAAGGTAGTACAATGTCATACTAGTTTTACAACTGAAGTCCTACTAAATATGTCCTATTGATTGTGATGTAGTGCATGCAGACAGGATGATTTTGGGGTGCCAGAGAACCTCTGCTTGAGACTATGTGCCCCCGCCCCAGTATGAACTCTGAGGCAGAAGGTGTAGGGAAAAGGCTATCACAGCCAGTCTTGGGGCTTTTTGCTGGGAAATGTGCTCCTGCCAGGAGGATCCTTCTAATGGCTGTGTAGGTCTGGGAAATTCTTAGTCTTCAAAGGGTTGGGGGGGGTTTTGTGATCTCAGCCTATTTTTCAGATCTTATTCTCAGCAGTGGTCTCTCTCATAGGTTCCCCTGTAAGTGGGAAACCTGAGCCCCAGGGAGCTCAATTTGATTTTTTAAAGTACTTGGCACTTGCAGCTCCTCTGTCCTTCAGTGGGACTTGCATGCACTTGCCAGGTTTGATAACGTGGATGTGAGTGTCATGTCCAAGGTCACACAATGAATAAATGCCAGAGCTGGGATTATTATTACTTATTATGGGCGGGCTGGTGATTACACCTATGCTTATGGCAATCTACAACTTCTATTACAAAAGTCTGCTTTAGTCTCTTATGCATGCCAAAATAGAACTGCTTATGCTGAAATTCCTTGTCCATCCAAGCACCCTGGTACCTGGGGGTGGGAAAAGCAAACTGGGCTCTTGCTTGCTTAGTTTTGCTAGTGGCAATTGCTGACTCTCGTTGCTGGATTCACAGCACTGTACTTCTCTCAGATAACAGTTATCTCATGAAAAAATACCTTTCTTCTAAAAGGAGTCCTGAAAGTTTCTTTTGCCCGTGCACTCATACTCACTGGCAGAATTAGGCACACTGTGGTAAGGAGATTAATTCAAACGGGCAGGTAAGTGTGTAAATGGGGCACCGAAATTCGGTGTTACTGGGATTGCTTCTCCCATCTGCTTTGAACTCAGGCCATCACTTGGATCCCTTTGTCATTGAACCCACAAATAGTTATATTTCAGCTTGTTGTTAAGCAAAGCCTGCTTAGCTTTATCAGGACATGGTAGATTATGAGGGTAGATTTAGTTTTGTACTGAAGAAGTCACAGCGTGGTCCAAAAACAGCAGCTACAGCGGAGTGAACAAGTATTTCAGCCAAAATGGGAAAGGGCAGAGGTGGGGCCATGAAACAGCTGCTAAGAGCAGTGGCCTTTTGTCAGCTGTAACATTTGCTGGGCAGATAAATGGAAGAGAGAAGAAGAAATGATTCCTGCTTTTCCAACTTTGTTTGCACTCTGAAGATACATCCAGAGCTCCCTCTGGCTAAAGAGGCACCATCCAGTCCTCTCTCAGAGCATTTGTCAGTGCTGTGTCACTAGATTTGCAAAGTGAACCCTCAGCCATAGGGCCTCCCTCAGTGTACGCAGGGCAGGGGATGGAGAGGGGGAGAAAGGGGAAAGCTCCCTAGGTTTTCTATGCAAAGTTTGGCTTTAGAGGTGTTGTAGAGTTGGGTGTCCGAATTTTCAAACTGAGACTCACCTGCAACATTTTCCCAAATGTGGTATTGTTTGTCCTGCCTCTGCTCTGGGCCTCTGCCAGCCCCCGGCCCTGGGGGGGTGCAAGCTGTAGAGACCGGGCATGGGGGAGACCAAACACCCTGAGCGTATGGGTTCAGAAACAGCTGGAGAAATTCATGGAAAGGAAAGAAAAAGAATCCGTCAAGGTCATTAAATGTAGTTTGCTTCTGTGTCAGAGATTCCCCAAACCAAAACCAGTGGGAATTCAGGAAATTGTTCTGGGGAATATATATTCCTAAGCATGAACTACTGGCCATCTCTGGAGGCAAGAAAATGGGCTAGGCTAACCTTCATCTGGCCCATGACAGGCATTTTTGTGGCACGCTACACACAGCAAGGGCATCTCAGCTGAGTGAGGCACATTTTGCATAACTTCGTTCACCAGAAGTTAGCTGTCTGGTGTGAGTCATCTCCTCTCCCCCTGTAGTCAGCAGCGGGAGATAGGCACCTCACTAAAGAAAGCACGCAGATAACCAGCTTACACTAGATGCCAGCTTTCAATGGCAAAAAGTAGGTGAGGTGAACTGCTGATGACAGCGCCCATGGAAAACACAGAGGTCACAGAGCTCCGAGTGTTTCAGCCTGCCCTCAAGCCTGCGCGTAGCTTTGCAGTGATGACATCTCTTGGAGCCTCGGCTCAAAACACAAGGCAGGAGGGGACGATGGACAGAGACGAGGCCCTTGGAAATCACACATGCTTTGCTCCTTCATATGAAGGCACCTCTACCTCATTTGTGCTCCAGCGCCTGGGCACAGTGGTGGCAGTGAGGACAGCTGCCCACCAGGAGGGGGCTGGGGTTGGGATCCTCCAGGTGCACGTTCATCCCCAGGGGCCTGAAGGTCACTGGCGTCCCTGAGGCCGCCACAGCCAGAGCCCAAACACTGCCAACGGCAGGCATTTTCACAGGCATGGGAAGGGCCAAAGACATGCAATGGTCCTGACGCCCCATGTGCCTCCTGGCAAAAGGCTGTGGGTTTGCATGGGGGTCAGTGTTGGCGCACACTCTTCCTCCAGGTACAGGGCGGCTGGGTTTGGAGTTTTATGTGCAAATGACTTATTGGAATGTACTGGTGTGACCTGTGGCTGTGAAGGCCAAGAAGAAGCAGGCAGGCTGATGGCTTGCTAGCACAGCCGAATCCCCAGTTCATAGCGGCAAACGCTAATCCCATCTTCCTCACCACGAGGGCCTGAATGTAAAGTGTTTGCAAAATATTGACTACCAGCAAAATCTCCACAGACTCCCTTTTCCCCTCTGGCTCTGCTGCTAAGTCTCTGGCAGTCAATATCTTATGTACAGAACCTACTTCTAAATCCTCCAAATTAGATTAAAGGCTCAACAACATCATAACATGGTTTTAATCCCTGTACTTCCTACCATGAACACAAACAGCAGGACAGTAAGGTCAGATTCCCATGAATATCTGTCAGTAGAGGTCTTCCTTTAGATAAGGCAGTACCGGTGCAAGTTGGTGAGATTTTGTTAGTTAAAGTTATCTTGAAGATTTACATCCTTCTTGGATGCCCACACTCTGGCATCTTCTGTGACTTGCAGAGGATGGCAGGGCAAATCCTGATTGTGAGGGACCAGTGGTAAAACTTCTAACCTCAGTGTAACAAATGGGTAACAGGACCTTGGTATGGTTTCCACAGTGGGCTGTACTTTAACACTTGCAGCATTTCCTTTGCATTTCAAAAGCACAGTTGGACTCGATGTTCTTAAAGGTCTTTTCCAACCTAAATGATTCAGTGATTCTAAAGCAGCTCTTCTAACACACGCACCTCCCATTGCTTTGGAGTAGAGCATTGGCTGAAATTCTTGCTTTGCTTCCTCCCCATGTCTTAGTCGTGGGAGCAGCAGGGCTGGGTCTGGTGCCGTAGACGCATGGAGATGGCAAACCATCCACCGCTGCTTTGGACCACAGAGCTTCAGCCCCTGACCTTTTTTTAAAGGGCTGAATTCCAATGCCTCTATAAAGCTGAGAAGCCCGGAGATGTCTCTGCTCCCAGAAAACATCATTTTCCCTCCTCCATCCCTCTCCTCCATTGTTCTGTATCTCAGAAGTGCTGGCACCCTGAGTGTGGGGGCATTTCCTTGCCTGTCTCAGGGGAGCAGCTGAGCTCTTACCTGCTGCAGGGAGGACAGGATCAGGCCCAGCAGCCTGACTTGTCACTGATGCTTTAGCCTTCTGACAGCACCCTTTTTCAAGGAGTCATCCTTTCCCCAGTGAGCCTCATCAAAGAGTAAAGCAATACCTAAAATGAAAGTGGGACAGATTAATTAAAGGGACAGTGTGGAGCAACCAGCCATACAGGACATTTGCTTTTTTTTTCAGAGAGAAAAGCAGAAATGTTTGTGTTAACTGATCTGTAATCCACCTCCTCAAGTAGTCAGATGAAGTGTGTCGGGAGGCCACGTTTACCCCAAGCTGGTTCCCAGTTCTTGATGTTTATACCAGATCCAAATGTGTTCTGTAATCAGGCTGACACCTGGGGATTAAACATGTCACTAGTGCTCAGTACAGCCTGGACTGGGGCTCGGGACAAACATCTTTTATCCTGGTTGTTTCTACAACATCACCTGGACCTTTGAATCATGCAAACAAAAAAATTGGCTAACATGAAAAGGTTGAGGCTTTCCAGAGCTGTCCCAACATATGTCCTAACTACCACATTTTTGCTGCTTATACAGCTTTTCATAACTGTTTATTGTTCTGGGAAATGAGAAAGGGCTGTTTACATGGTAGCTAAATGAACATGTGGCAAAAGGCCACTAACTCTAGGATGAACAATGTATTCGTCAGGAACCTGTGGGACGTTTCTCTTACCCCCCTAACCTAAGTTTCTAGGCCATACTCCTTGTCCATGCTGCTTGGAAACTGGGCATTTCTGCACGGACAAAAGGAGATGTGTGAAAGTCATTTGTTCTAAGAGACTTGACTCAGGCTGTCAAATCATGTTGCTTGGCAGGGACCAAGGACATGCTGTTATGAGCTTTTTTATGTTAGGATGAACCCTTCAGATGCCAACTTCTCATTGGATTGGAGTTAAAACCATAAAACCTGACTGGGCTCCGTGTCAAACCATAAATCAGTTTGTCATGTCAGAAAGCCTGGCACATGGTTTGTGTTAGTATCCAGTCTCCATGGCTTGACCCATGCTTGCCAAACAAACCACTCAGACAAGATGGGAGGTGACACTGTCTCCTAAAGACTATTGCTCTACCAGCGGTCCAAAGAGAAGAGAGAAAAGAGGGAGACGAAGGGAATGGGGGGTTCTTCAGGACTGTGGAAGTAATAAATCCAGAAAAGAAATTGAATCCCTCAGCAAATACTCCTGCTTCAGCCAGGAGGAGGAACAATAGGCAACCTCAGTTCAACAGCACAGTACTTCTTCAGAGAAGTATGCTGCTCTGTAAAGCGGAGTAATTTGCCTGCACGTGAAGGCTGCCCAATGCTATTTCTTTGCCTCCCTGTCTTAAGGAGAAGTTTTCCTTTTCTTCTCCTTAAAAAAACAAAACAAAACAAAACAAAAAAACACCCTTAAAATAGTTCAGGTTCATATCAAGGGCCTTGTCTCTGCTGCAACTTTATCTG
>RSEF01000001.1:159776888-159832990 GCA_003993805.1 Himantopus leucocephalus
GTTGTAACCCCCCTTCTGCGCTGAACCTTGCTCAGACAGGTTTTCCTCCAGAGCCAGCAAGACGCTGCCCATGGGACCTGCTGGAAGAGGTTTTTTCCACCTCTAATCTCTTGCCCCTTCCATGTACTATTGTCCTCTTCACCCGGTGTCAAACCTGCGAGGCAAAGGGAAGGGAGCCCCGAGCAGAGAGCTTGCTCCTGACCTACGGCCCCGCTGCCCACGTGGATTTATGTCGCGACCTCAGGCTAGTCTCTGAAGTCTCCATCTCTTTTGCTGTGAAATGGTAGCACTGGCACTACCTCACCCCCCACGAGGCGGTGCAGGGGTAAAACAGCGCAGGACACAAGGCACAGGCTCCCCTGCAACAAGGCTGCCCACCTGGGATGGACAGACAGACAGAGGGGAGTTGGAGTTTGCTACATCCACAGAGCAGTCGGCATTTCCTAAGGTGTTTCTGTCAATGCCGGAGCCCTGACCGAGCAGCTGATTGAGAAATTAGAATTGCTTCTAGCTCAGCCAAAATGTCACACCCTGAAATAACGCCAACTCCTTGGGGTCCCTCGCAGGACCTCCCTACAGCAGGTGAGGGTATTTTAACATCAGGCACCCCCCAAACCGAGCAGAGGGAAGGGCCGGGGCTGCTCAGGAGCACGGCACCCCTTTCCGTCGTGCTGCTCTAGCTATGATGCCTTAAAAGGCTGGTAGCACAGAGGTGCTGTGGACCTTATCTCCTGCTGATGGCTGGTACTTTGGAGATATTATATTTATAGCTCATCTGAAGCACGAACGCCTAGCTGGCTAATTACTAAACACATAGTTTGGGCAATCCAATAAAGCAGCGAGTCTGTCCCCGTCCTCTCTCGTTCGCAGACTCACAAGCAGAGGCAGCACCGAGCTGCAGCAAGGTAAGACAGTGACTTATTTTGGTTTTCACTGTCCTTTGGGCCCTTTTCTCCTTTCCATCTGCCCTTTGCAAAGGGTGCTGGCAATTTCCTCAGGGCTCTGTGTAGACATCCTGAGGCGAGCGCTTGTTTCTCAGGGGAAGAGTGGATTTTAACATGTTTGTTCCCTTCGTGCTGCCAGGGCACATGCAGAACGTCTCTCTTTGTATTTCCAGTCTGCTGTTGGGAACCAGGTGCTAACTAACAGCTGCTCTTTAGTTTCTGCACTAATAATACGCTGTCATGTTTTCATGTTCTCAAGAAACACAACCATGTCTAACTATAGACACTTTCCTGGTCTGAATAGCAAACTGAATGACTTCAGGCAGAAAGCTTTTGATTAGGTTTTTTTTTTTCCCCTCTATCAGCATTTTCTTCTTTATGATGAATATTTGGAAAATGAATAGATAGTGAAAAAAAAGAGAGGACAGAAGGAACATTTTATTTTTTTTCCCCTCTTTCAGACCATTTCCTAATGGCCATGAAAGAAAGAAAGGCAAATTACAGGCGATGCTTGCTGATTTAATGTTTAAACAATTACTTGTTATGGATTACAGCAGCTGTGGGGAAAGGGAAAAGAAAGCGAAGCACTGAAACATAACTGGGTGTCAAAGCAGGAATTCGTCAGAACCAGCCTGTAAAATAGCATTAGCAATAACTGCCAAATGCCAATTATCAGGCTATTGTTACATTAAATTACTTTTAACCTCATCTCATGAGAGCATTAATTTTCAAATGAAGCCAATAAAAGAAGACCTCTTTGGAAAAATAAGATTGTTTGTGCATATGTGTACATTTGTTTGGATGCATTTACACATGCGTTTTTAATATAAACATTCTCATAACGAAATACTTTTTAATCCAGGGATCACAAAGTATGACATAAAGGTAAGGAATATTAATTTGCTTTTAGCCCAAGAACTGAAGCTATCATATTTTTCACCAGATTTTGTTTACTATTCCATTATTTAGGAAATTAAATGAAAGAAGGCTTTTTTCAAAATGCTGAGCAGCCATTTTTCTGTGGTCTTTGGCAGGATCCTGGGTCCCTGGCACCCCTGGGAACAGGACTTCTTAGACCTGACCCAAACCCAAGGCTTGTAGGAACGGTCAGCCCACTTCAAAATGTTCAAAATGTTCAAAATGGGCCGTTACACACTCCTGGCCTCTGAAGCCAAGTGGCCACATCCAAAATATGTCCTAGGGACAGGGTTTGCTCCCAAGACATGCGCAGGTGGGAGAGCCCTAGCCAGCATCTATATAACTGACCGGTGTGGTTGACTGAGTCTCAGCGCCTGGCAGCATCCTGTGGTCCTGTTCCATTTATGAGCACAGATGCAGCCTCTGAGGCTGCCCCGACATGTTCAACCTCACCGGGGATGAGGACCCACTCCCGTGGTGGATGTCCTCAGTTAACATGTCTCATCCAGCTCAGCTCTCCAGGCTTAAGCTGGTGGGGGCCCATGACTGTCAGTGTAGACAGCGTCGAGACAGCATGCTTAGGAACAAGCTTGCTCCACTTTTTATGTGAAGAACAGAACATAACTTAAGTGGAAGAAAAAAGGAATGTAAAATGCCAAATCATCTGCACACATGCATATCTTATCTCGAGGCTTACTATCCCTGCACGGATGCCTTGGAAGGCTTAACCACAGCCTCTGCACATCCCTCTGTTCTCCAGCAGGAATGGTCTCGCTGCTAGACCACGGTCTGCTCTGTTCAGATCTACACAGAGCTCCGATATTCTGCTCCCCAGTACTGGTGAGATGAGTTTCATAAGTCGGCTGGAGCCCAAAGGTAGTGCGTCCCACCAGAGAGCACAACATTAACTCTTAAGGCCATCAGTGGGAGTTGGCAGCTGCCTTAGCTGGACCCGCTGCTCCACTTGGTCTGTTTTTTCCAAGATCTTGCTATTAATCTAAACTGACGTTGTGCAATAAAGAAATCATGTACCAAACTATTATTTTTTTATAGAGTAGTCTCATTTCTCTCATAGTAGAAATTTTCTCGTGTCCTCAAATTCTTTGTCTATCATCCAAGCCTCAAGATAAAACAATAAAAATAAAAAAAAATTTCTAGTTGGCTACTTAAAGTGTCACCACTGCTGTATTGACAGTATTCCTTCTGAAAAACAAGAAGCAGTAGCAACATTTCAACCATGTGCAGAAAAACATTAGGTGGGTTTTTTTTTAAAAAAAAAAGATATTGGCCAAAGATCTTTAGCTTGAAAAAATGCAGGAACATACATACTAATGCAGTGATTTTTCACTGGATTAGAATTTAAAAGTGAAATAAAACAAAAAGACCCAAAGCCTGTTCCCAAAGAGAGCCCATTCTAAAGGCAGTCTTTCCAACAATAATACTTTGTTCTTACCTAGCATTTGAAAATATGATTAATGGATGAATAACTTTATTTTTTCCCTTCCAAACAGCAAGGCATCAGAACAAGGCAGACCTTTGATTGCAGCTGGCAAGAGGCTGGGAGGGGGCAGACTTATTCAAACACTTCTTTAATACAGAAAATGTAAAAGGCCATTTTACAAGGAAGAAAACCAGAGAAGGAAGGGAATGTGAAGACTGACTTGGGGGTGAATTCCTGGCCCCTCTGAAATCAATGGGAGTTTTCTCAGAAACATCCACTGATTTTAGCAAAGCTCTGATCTCTTCCTTTTCCTTCTAATTTTAATAGTGCCAAACTTGTGTAGATTTGCACCACCGAAGCGCATTTTCACATTTTTCCTTACCAGTTTTCCTTTTTGCAGCTGTGTATTGTCTAACCAGAGCACAGGCACTCCGACACAGTTGTTTTTCAGTGAAACGAATTATTACTGGCTGCAATATTTTATCTTTGGCTTTATATCACAGTGAGTACAGTTTCATGCTGATAAATCTCAGGCTGTTTCAACAATGTTCATCATCTAACACTGATTAGCTTTGAGCAGCATAGGTCATATTACACTGAGTCCTAGTTTTTCTGAAAAAAGTTGGAGCAATTCTGCCTGGTTTTGCTCAGCTTGCTCTGACACAAACATGGAAGGAGCACTACCATACACATTTTAAAGGGATCCATCAACTTCATAAAACCCCAAATGTTTCTGCTGCAGGTTGATTTACTGGCTACTGTTATACATGCCACCAAGAAGTAATGAAACTGAAAAAGCTAGAAGAAAAAATATTTCCCCCCAATTTCACTTTATATTTTCAGTAACATTTTGTGTGCAGCCAGTTGTACAGGTTCTCTTTTATAACATTTTTTTTCCTGCTGTCTCTGTGAAACTTCCATATCACAATGAACAAGAGGAAAACTCTCCTTAAAAAAAGGAAAATAAGGACGCTTTCAAACCACATTGTCTTGGCAGTAAAACAGGCACAGACGTGAGGACAGAAATTGTTTCACACACTTCATATACAAAGCCAGTGGGTTTTCAGATCAGCTTATTCCCTGTCAAGCTTTCCACCAAAGTCTCACTAGAAATTTGCATGCTTTCTGTTGGAGGGAAGTAGGTAACATTGACTAGCACTCCTTTTTGGTAGTCTGCAGCTGGGGGAGCAAAGCCCCACATGCCCAGAGATTACCATATGAAAACAGGAATACCTGCAGTCCACAGATGCCACCACACAGAAGCCCATTATTCTGTTATTTATCCCATTTTTTAAATGCTGAGAATCCTAATTTCTTATGCATGAAGTCCATTGACTGCAACACACCCCACAGCCTCCGGTGTTGGGTGCAGAAAGCAGCAGGACACTCAAGGGGTTAGGACACTGCTTACAATGCAAGAAAGACATGCTAACCATATAGCACGGCGCTCCTGATACAGAACAATAAAACAGAGGAAGCTATCAGAATAAACTCTATTTGTTGTAGTTTTCAACTTCTGGGTGTAAGCCCCAGCTCAGGAATTCACACGAGCAGAGGTTAAACATATTGTGTGTTACGTACTCACATGGCCTGTATTTCATACTGTTGAGTATTTCTTCTCTCAACATCCTTTTAGGGGAGAAAACTAGCACTTTTTCCTAATTCAGAAAGGAGAAGTAAGGGCCATACCTGAGGGCAGACTCAAGTGCTGAGGATTGGCAGGCTATGAGACCCAGCTCAGGGCTGCAGTGACCCAGGGCTCCAAGAAATAAGTCTTGGAGAGACACTCTTCCCTCTCTTCCTTTCNGTTGTGTCCAGCTCAGCTCAATTAAGCAGGGGGGAATGCAGTGGCTGAATTCAGGTGTGTGAATCCATCCTGGACATATCTGCCCCCTTTAGCTACCCAAGGTCAGGTGTCTGTCTGAATTAGACAGCTGGATTCCCTCTAGATTCAATGTGGAAGGAAAAGCACATCTATAGGGACATTCATTTCGTCCTCAATAGGTGTCTAATGAATCACCCCTGGCAAGTGCCTCTCTTTCTCCACCCACTATAGTGGGATCATGGATGGCTTGTTTGGACCAGGTAACTTTTGGTCAGTTAAAATGAGGTGAGATGGATGCCACTATAGGTTATTTGGCCAGATTACACAAAACATTTTGTTGGTCAAGGAACTGACTGTTACCACAAGTCCCTGTTACTTGCAAACTCTCCTCTCCTTTCTACTTTTATGAACAAGGGTGCTTTAGTAATGTTGACTTTCTGTCATAAGAACTGGGTTGTGCTTACTTCTTATCTTTCTCCTTGGTCATTTTTACTTCTTGTATTGGTTTTCCTGTATATTGATGCATTCTAGGGCATTCTCTGGAAATTCATGAGGTGAACCAAGGCTATCCTGGTGCTGCAGGAACTCTTGAAAGTCTGCTTCCAGGTGCAAAGTGGAACTTAGAGCACAGAAGGCACATGTCAGGTGAATGGGAAGTGCTTCTGGTGGAAACAAGAATCCATGTAAAAAGTGGAAATATTTTGTTAGGAATTGTTCCTCGCTTGGTGGGGCTGTAACAGAGAGCAACCCTCTGCAAAAGGGTGTGAAAGAGTTTATTCAGGAATGAAGGGTTATGACAGAGCATAGAAACTTAGAATCATAGAATCATCTCGGTTGGAAGGGATCCTTGAGACCATTGAATCCAACCACCATCATAACATTGCCAAAACCACTACTGAATCATGCCCCCCCTTAGGAGGAGGGACTGAACAGTGATGGTTTTCTAGACCATCCATTCTCACCTGCAGGGAGAAAATGACACAAACCTATTTGAAAATTTGCAATGGCAATAGTCTTTTCAGCCAACGTTACCTGAAAAGGTTTCAATCCAGTGCACCTTTTTGTGCAACGTTGAAGATGTCTGAAAAAAAAGAAAGAGATTGCAATGGAAACATTAACAGTCTTTTGTAGAAATCTTGAATGGAAAGAAGAGGTTTTGCATGAGATTGGTACTTTCCTGATTTGATACTTCCAAAAAACGTCAGTGTTGCTGTGATAACAATGACAATCAGCCAGCTAGGACACTGGTGTCTGATTTTAGACTGGCCATTTAAAATAAGAAAAAGAACAGAACTTTCCTAATAGTGGAAGGTGCTTATGTAAGTTTGTTAGTTAGGTAAAGTGAAAATATTCAATCATTATAAATAACCTATTATAAAAAACAATTGGAACGTCTTATCAGAACTGATACCAAGGTCATAAATTTGTAAAGTGTTTCACCCTCCATCTCATCAAATTCAGTAAGAATTTTACTTTGAGGTCTCCAAGATTGGCTGCAGAAACATTTCTGAGCTTCATGGGAGTAATATTCACATGTCTTTGTTGACCACAACCTTAAATAAAGCCATGGTGTTATTTGTAGTGTCATCTTACTTAGGTTTCACAGTTCAATAACTTGCAGATTCATAACCTAAGGAGGATTTAGATTTATTAGTGTGATTAGCGTCTTAGGGTACTATAATTGCTGCTGTTGAATACTGGTGCCTAAGCAGAGGGTATAATTACATGGACTTGATTACTCAAACAGAGTATATGATGTGCACAGTAAAAAGACATACTGTTCTGCTTAAGAAGATCTTTAAGCAGATAGAAGTGAGGAAGACAGTGGCTGCAGATGTTAGCACCTCAGCACACACTTGAAAAGCAACCAGCAAAACTGTCTGTTTGAAGGATCTTACATCCACACTCCACCAGATCTGAAGACCAAAGGACCACAGAACTACAAGCAGAAAAGGATTCAAGAAAGAGGGACTAGAGCAGGCCAAAAAGGCTTTTTACTGACCCTGAGGAACAAATGGTGCATGAGATAGAGCAACAGACTACATCAACTAAACCATAGATATCTCAGGAACAGGTTTTCTAAGGACATCCTTGTGGAAAATTGGTAGATCTGATTTACGGTCATGTTTCTCTGTTAGCTAGTTTTGTCTCAGTTAGAAACATTTTGGTTTATAATAAAATACTGGCCTTGAGGTCAACTAGCATGGCGCAGCTGGTGTCCATACAGTTATACTGTCTTACCAGGCAAAACAAGATGGACACATCCACCTTTCTGTTAGGAGCAGTCGTTTGAGCAGGTCAGCCCTTGGGCCGTGCCAGAGACCCCTTGGGAGAGCAATGGGGACTGCGCTCAGCCAGGCCAGGGGCCACACTCACAGTTGAACAGTGTGGACTAACCTCTGCTGTGTTTGGGCCAACACAAGCTATCAGTATAGATGCAGACAGGGAAGGCAGTGGGGCCAGAGGAACGGGCGATGCAGTCACCCTAAGAAGATCTCCCTGTCACTGGCACAAGGAGGTTGCAAGGAGGTTGTAGTATGCAAGGGCAGTTTGTTCGTCTATCCTTTTCTTCTCAGCAGCCCTTGCTTTGGTTCCAGTGGCAAAATGCACATACAGGGCTGGTGTGGCTGGGCCACCCTCTCCCACCATCACAAGCAGGAGCACCCAGCTCACGTGCCGGGGGTCATTTTGGTCCATGCATGGTCTTCACTTGGTCCTAAGCATTTCTCCCCCTGTTATCATTGCTTCCTACTGGAGTCTGCAGCTCTCCCGGTTGACTGCTTTTGGTAATGGTTTCCTCATTTGTTGAATAAGAGCGGCTGAGTTAGCAGAGACCTAGCATGCGAAGGGCACGGGCAAGTCCAGCTCATCATGCCTGGAACAGGTTAGGGTTCAGTTCTGCAGGTGGTTGTGCTGGCTGTTGGGAGAGGATTTGTGAGCAGACTCTCAGCCTGGGTTCCTGCCCAAGTACCTACAGCCATGCCTCCTCTCTGCCTTTTCCCCCTGTGCTCACAAATGCAAATGTAGGGTCGATATGCAGCTTACTAAAGGAAATAGCAAACAGCTCCATTCCGAGGCACGCCCACATGGAAAATCTGCAGGAGAAGCAACGTGGACGTGTCTGCAAAAGAGCTGTGGGCACCCAAGCAGAGCAGCCTGCCTTCCTACCATGTCTTCCTCTGCCCTTTCCTGCAAGTGAAGTTTCTGCTGCTGTCAGTGCAGTGTCTGCTGCCATACAAGTCAGCCCCTTCCCCGCATTTTGTGTCTGGACATCCCAATGTTAGGTACTCTTCCTTGTGAATGAGGAGTCTGGACTCCTGGAAATTCTTCTGGATATAAGCAAGAGTCATCATCGCTGTGGACTGGCTCTTCAGGGAGCAGCCAGACAGGTCACAGAGTCACAGAATGGTCAGGGTTGGAAGGGACCTTCGGAGATCATCTAGTCCAACCCCCCTGCCAAAGCAGGTTCACGTAGAGCAGGTTGGACAGGAATGCATCCAGGCGGGTTGTGAGTATCTCCAGAGAAGGAGACTCCACAACCTCTCTGGGCAGCCTGTTCCAGTGCTTTGTGACCCTCAAAGTAAGGAATTTTTTCTTTATGTTAAGATGGAATTTTCTGTGTTCCAGCTTGTGCCCATTGCCTCTTGTCCTGTCGTCGGGCACCACTGAAAAGAGACTGGCCCCATCCTCTTGACACCAGCCATTTAGATATTTATGAGCGTAGATAAGATGCCTTCTCAGTCTTCTCTCCTCCAGGCTAAACAGACCCAGGTGGGTAGTGCTCAGCTGTGTAAGGCATTTGTATCGTAGCAACTCAGCAGGGACTCACTAAACTTTATGATTAGCTATTAGGGATAAACAAAAGGACTAGCACTGCTTCATAATGCGATTTCTGACTCCTCTCTAATGATTCAAAAAATTACTTATCTTCCAGCACGAGACACATTATCTTCAAGACAAGCCATTGTTACAAGTCTTTATTTTGTTTTACTCACAACATTTGAATTTAATTCATATTAAGACATCAACTCCACTAGACAGCCATGTGAATATAAACTTGGCAGGGACAAACACAACCCATATGTCTGTCAGGCTGACAATGGATGGTATATTCTTTGAGGTCTATGTGAAGTGTTAGACATGAAATTCACATCAGCAACTAAATGATTACTTTAATCCCATTATTTAAAGGGCCTGAGCACTTATAGAGTTCAAAGTAAGCACAGGCCTAAGAGGATCAACAGCAAGGACTCTACTTCAAAGTGCACAATCTAAGCTCATATTTTCAATCATAATATATGTCTGAGCCTATGTCTCAGACCCTCTCAGTTTATCTGTAGTATATACAAACAGTAGTTGAGCAGAAAAATAACTGTTGCCATACAGAAGGATCTTTCTGCAAAACAGGATGTCCCCAGTCATATTCAGATCGGAGAGGGCGACTGTTTCTACTTACATCAAAATATTAGGAGTCTGAAGTAATCTGGGAAGTGATTTGCAACTGTATGCATCTTTTGAAAACTAGGCAAGTTGAAGAGTCTGGGGAATGATAGGGCCAATAGATAACGAGGGTACAAAAAGAGTCCTCAGGGAAGAGATGGCTGTAACAGAAAAAGCTAAATGAAATTTTTTTGCTCCTGTGTTCACTGTAAGGAACTTGGAGAGCTTCCCACAGCAGAACACTTCCTTATGGGGATCATCAGAGGATCTATTTCAAGCTGAAGTGTCTGTGGAAGAGGTATGGAACAAATAAACAAAATGAATAGGAAGAAAAAGTTAAAACCAGATGGTGTTCACCCAAGAGATCTAAAGGGACTCAAGGATGAATTAGCTGAAATAATAATAGTGCATGGCCTCTTATTTAAAACAGGATTAGAACTGAGCACCTGAAAGTAGCTAATACAGTGCCAGCCTTTTTAAATGGTTCCAAGAGAAACTGGTGGAATTAGAGCCTGGTAAGTTTGATAAATTTAGTAGAAATTACTAAGCAGGGAAGAGAAGATGGCTAAATATGGTACATTGGGAGAAATTCAATACTGCTTTGTAAAGAGAAATCATGCTCTACAAATCCATTGTGTTCCTGTAAGATGATAAGAAGCATGCAGATATAGCAGATCTTTGGTTGGCAGTATCTGCTTATTTGTACTTTTCCGTGTATTCAACAAGGGTCCTCACCAAACACCCTTAAAAGCACATAAGCAGCCGCAGGTTAAGAGAGAAGATCTTTGCATGTGTTGCATAAAATCGGTTGAAAGATAAACAGGCAGTTCTTACAGTAAAGGGAGATTAATAGGAAATTATTAGTAGAAATTCTACTAAGACTGAGAAACAGAAGGATCTTAGGCAACAGGATGAGTGGGCACTGGAACAGCATCTTAAACTGAATGTGGATAAGCATAAAGCAGTTCACATGGGGCAAAATGTAACTTTGGCTATAAAATAATGGTTCTGAGCTGACCACCTGGGTGTGAAATTTGGGGGTTATATAGGTTTAAAAAAAAAACCTGCTCAGTGGTCAAAAACAGCCCAAAAACAAATTGAATGTTAAAGTTCTGGCCACTTCATCTGAAAAAATAAATTATCATGTTGGAAAAAGTTTGGGGAAGGATGATAAAACATGGGGAGTAGCTTTCATACAGAGTGACTAGGTAGGCTGGGACTCTCCAGTCTAGGAGAGAGATGATAGAATCATAGGATGGTTTGGGTTGGAAGCAACCTTAAAGATCATCTAGTTCCAACCCCCCTGCCATGGGCAAGGACACCTCCCACTAGACCAGGTTGCTCAAAGCCCCATCCAACCTGGCCTTGAACACTTCCAGGGGTAGGGCATACACAACTTCTCTGAGCAGCCTGTTCCAGTGTCTCACCACCCTCACAGTAAACAATTTCTTCCTACTATCTAATCTAAATCTATCCTTTTTCAGTTCAAAACTGTTACCCCTTATTCTATCACTATGCTCCCTGATAAAGAGTCCCTCCCCATCTTTCCTGTAGGCCCCCTTTAGGTACCAGAAGTCTGTTATAAGGTCCCCCCAGAGCCTTCTCTTCTCCAGGCTGAACAACCCTAACTCTCTCAGCCTGTCTTCATAGGAGAGGTGCTCCAGCCCTCTGATCATCTTTGTGGCCCTCCTCTGGACCCGTTCCAAGAGGTCCATGTCCTTCTTATGTTGGGGGCTCCAGAGGTGGATGCAGTGCTCCAGGTGGGGTCTCACCAGAGCGGAGTAGAGACGCAGAATCACCTCCCTCGACCTGCTGACCACAATTCTTCTGATGCAGCCCAGGATGCGGTTGGCTTTCTGGGCTGTGAGTGCTCGTTGCCAGCTCATGTTGAGCTTCCCATCAATCAACACCCCCAAGTCCTTCTCCTCAGCGCTGCTCTCAATCCATTCTCTTCCCAGCCTGTATTTGTGCATGGGATTGCCCTAACATAGGTGCAGGACCTTGCACTTGGCCTTGTTGAACTTCATGAGGTTTGCACAGGCCCACCTCTCAAGTCTGTCCACATCCCTCTGGATGGCACCCCTTCCCTCCAGCGTGTCAACCGCACCACACAGCTGATGAGGAGAGAGGAGATATGAGGGCTGAGTGGAGATATGATAAAGATTGACAAAGACATGAACAGGCTGTAGCGTATTAATAGAGATCTGTTGCTCATTATCTCTCCAAATGTAAGACCTAGGAGGCATCAGATGAAGCTAGTGGGTAATATGTTCAAAATGAACACAAGGAGATCGTTCTTCAAGAACATTGAGTAGAGCTACCTGTTGCTAGAAACCATGAATTTCCTTTCAGGAGATCAGGAGGAAACTGTGCCAGTTCATGGAAGTGACGTTCAGTATGGATACTGCCTCCAGGTGGAGAAATCCCTGAGTCAAAAGTTGTTGGAGGGTGGGAGAGTATTATGAGGAGATACCATTACAGGCTATTCTCACTTTCTTCCCAAGACACTTAGTCCCCAAAAACAGGATAACAAGTTGGAGAAACCCTTTTGTTCAACAATTTTCATATTACTATGGCATGATCCAAATAATGGCAAATTACAGGTTCTGCCTGACACTAGTCATCTTTTACAGGCATGAATGTTAGACTGAAAACTCTAGTCCGAATGTCTTTTTCTTTCTTTCCACCTTTTTGCGTCTGTGTGGGACTGACAAAACTTATGCGCATTTGACTTTGGACGTTGTGGAGTCCTAACATTAATTCTTAAGGGCAAATTAGGCAAAGATCTGCCAGGAATTAGTTAGACATTGTCAATCCTGCCTTGGGAATGAGTTAGATAAGTTCCTGAGGTGTCTGCCAGCTGCTCAGTTTTACAAACCTCTCTTTGCTCAGAAGCTCTCGGGGCCTCTGGCTGGCTGATAAGGGGAAATGGCAGTTACAAATGTTGCTGTTGGCCATTTCTAGGGGGTCACAAAAGATGTCAGGGATGCAGGCAGGCAAAGTGTTAAGGGGAGTAGAAGGAAATTATTCACACAGAAGTAATGTTTTGCAGAAGAAGCCATGAACAGTGGGGCAGTGGCAGGGCGAGGGCTCTGGAAAGGGGACTTTGCCTAAAAACACTGGAGCGTGCTGGGAACACTGTGGGGAATACAAGGTATGTGAGCTATTTTGTACAGAATTGCATGTCTCTTGTGCTATCCAAAACACAGAGTGATTAGTTTTTTGGAACAATCACAGTGTGCTTGTTTCATATGTCTGAAACAGGGAACGATAAATCATGATTATACTAAAATGAATAAATCCTAAATTAAGGGGTAGTATTTGCCAGTTCAGAAGACCATCAATTACAGCAAACTGTGTAGTAATTTGACATCCCAGGTTCCACCCGCAGTGGTAAGAAACCCAAAAGCTTCTTCACGTCTTTCATACACAGGGCCCCACACAGCAATCAAGCTGAATCCAGAGGAAAGGAAAGAAGCAACAGCTCCTCCACATAGGTCTCTGCACTATCATCATTTAAAGTCAGTGTTTCTAAAGACCACTCACCTCTTGTCAGAGGTTGTCTCTGGATCCCAAAGCACTCACAAAGATGTGGCTCCCTATCTCTGTTTACAGATGAACAAACTATGGAGCCGAGGGGAGTCCAAAGAGGTATGAGGATGGCAAAAATCAAAAGGTTTCACTCTGGTTTCCTTAATAGCAGAGGCACCATCTGTTCCCTAGTGAGAGGAAAGAAGGAGAAAGATTGGTAGGGAAAGTAAGGAAGGAGAAGACTATATTCAACAAGAATTCCTGCTTTCTACTCACTTCGTTACAACTCTTCATGATTTCTTCTTCACTTGGTAAGGGCTCTCCAGGGTGGCTGGCCCAGAGGGCACAGACACCTGCTGCTTGGGGAATTGTTTGAGGAGCTGCTTTTATCCTGAGATGGCTTTTATAGTTTCTTTTAATCCATGAGGACCTGGGATGGCTCTTCTGATGATGCTGCTTGTCCAGTGAAAGACCTGTCAGTCCTATAACGTGGTGTCGCAGCTTTCCAAGCTGTTGAAAACTCAAATGTCACCAAGAGGAATTTTCCTTAGCAGATAGCAGTTCCTTAAAGCCCTGGATTGCTCCTTGAAGCTTCCTCTCGTGTGCTGTCTGCTCCTTTCTCAAGCACCACTACCCTTCTCCCCTGTCATCCCTTCAATTCATGCTCACTACTCATCAGTGTCAAAACCTGTTTGTCTGCTCAGCTGAGATAGAAGAAAGCAGCAGCAACAGGGACACAGCTGTCTTTCTGCCTGGGTCATCCATTGCAAACCATCTCTACATCTCAATTGTCCATGGAGAAAGGGCCATAGGAGCAATTACATAGACAGTTGCAAACCACACGTGGACCAGTTGACCGCTGCCACATTCACTTTGAGACATCTTTTTCAGGTGATAGATTTCACTGAATGAAACTGGAGCTAACTGGAGAGAAAAGGAGGTCCTGACTAACTTTAAGAACTGAATGAAATCTTTGTCCAAACTGACCGTAACAGTCTAAACTGCTTTCAGCTCCATGCCAGACCATGCTATCACAGAAACACCCTTGAATTTGAGACTGTATCATCTATCTTGTTGCATAGCAATATATTATCCTTCTGAAGATAACTTTTCCTGTACAAAACCAGAGGTTCTTCAGGCCTACTGAGCCATGGCACCTTTCTCTAAATTCACTGAAGAAAATAGTTTAAGACTGCGTGTGAAAACTATTCAAATACATAAAGAAAGCAAACAAGGAAACATTTTTTCCAGATTAGACTGGAGTTTCTAAAACACTAAGCTTTTTACATTGATTTAGGCTAAACACCCTCCCATAAATAAAAGAAGTCTTGCATCAACCCAAAGCAGACAGACTTTCACTTCATGTTATGTTCCCTACCTGCCTTGGCTGAGGTGGTTTTAATGCATTATCCACAGGTATCTCTAATTCCTTCATCAGAATCTGTGAAAATCTAGTATTTCTTTCTTGCTGAGTATTTCTACTTGAGGGATCGAGTCACCATGGGGTAGAAAGGAAGATCAGACGATTGCAAAGCGCCTTGTGACTGGGAGACTGAATGGGGAGAGAAAATACACACTAAAAACAATCTATTTACCCTTTGCATATTCCTCATATGCTTCAGGAAAACTACATATCTGAGAACATTTTGTGAGCATGAAATTTCAGGAAGATTTAATATTGCCTGGCTGTTATTTTAGGTTTAATAAACTAAAATGCAACATCCGCATGAGTCTATACTACTTCCTAAGCCGTAGTGCCAAAAATAGCAGTTCTCCTAAATGCGCCCTCTCGTATTCAATGGAAGCTTGTGTTACACAGGTTCCAGCATCAGAAAGAGATTTGTTGAATTCTGATAAAGTAACTTAACAGTTTCCAGGATAAAGCAGTGGTGGAAAGAAACAGTCAGTAGCTTAGCCATTTTCAAACCTAAAAGTGTAGCTTTCCACATCCCCTGCCCTCTCAGAGACATTAAATTTCTCTGTAACTCAAACTGGGGTAAATAGAAATATTCCACTTCCAGCTGTCTCTTTCCACTATTTTTCTTTCTTCATTCTTTTCAGCCAGAAAAGCAGATAAGTGCTGAAATGGTAGTTGTTCCAGCATCACCCACTAGCTGAAGTGAGATTTCTGAAGGATTAGTTAAAATCATTGAGAAGTCCTGCTATGAAAATGATACTTTTCCATCTTGTTTCCCATATGTAAGGTATGGCCTTCTCCACATAGAATTAAACTTGTTAAAGCACACAGGCCACTGAACAACAAGCAATATATGCTACGTAAATGCTACATATATGAGGAATATAAAAACCATAGTGTATGTTTCTAAATCACAGGATGGTGCTGAATGGTACTTGTATTTTCAACCTTAAATTTAGACACCCAGTTAGAAACATTGCCCCCTCTTTTCATTGCCTCGGCTCCTCTGAAGCCTTGAAGATGGCTGATCTGTGCTGGGCTCATCAGAGAATCAATGAAGAAAAAAAAAAAAAAGAAAAAAAGAAATAGTGAGTCACTTTATCATTAAATTTCCCAGTGAAAAAAGCCCCTGCTTTTTCCTCCCCATCTCCCATCCTTTACTTAACACGAAGGAAAATTGTTTTTCTTCCCCTTGGTGGATTTGATGCTGGTGGGAAAGAGGGTGAGTAATTTGCATCAGTTTTTGCCGATTACTGATGACTCTTTACTTGTCAGATAAAAAGCTGAAGCAAGCAGGGGTGGACCAACTAAAGGAGGATAAGAGGTCAGAGGATTGCCCTGCCATGCCTAGTAGCATTTGATGGAGTGCATATACCACATCGTGGGATGAGGGAAATAGCTGCTGGTAACACTCCCTCATCCCTTTTGCAGCTCCATGCAGTCTTGATGTGGCTGCTGAGGGTCAAGTCCCATAGCAAGCCCACAGAGTGTTGGGTTTTAAATTGGCAGAGGCTTTTCTGCCTTCAAGGAGTCAGAGATGTTACATTAAATGGGACAAAAATGATCTTACCTTCCTAAAATCAACCCATGACATGCAACAGTTAAACTAAACCATTTCAGCTAGAATGAGTATATATTTCAATTTGTAATTGTGGAAAACACTTGTATTCCAGCAGGTCACATCAAAAAATCGCTGGCAGAGTTGCTGCAGTGGCTGTCAATGGACAGGTAGGGAAGTGAAAATATCATGGAAACTGAAAAAAATCAAATAACATGTTGGGCATATTTAATTTGTTTTAGAGAGGTTTGGAAATAAACTGACTCTAATAGCCCAAATCTAATCACCTTCAGGGCCCATTTTTCTTTTGTACAGGCACTTCAAAATCAGAGCTGAGGTAAGAACTGTAACTAAGATGGAAATTAATGATTATTGTTGTCGCTGTGCAACAGTTTAATCTAAAAGAAAGAAACATCATGATCATTATTATTATTATTATTATGCACTAACTAGTCCTTTGTAAACTTGCTAACTAGTCACAGAAGAGTTTGGTTGTCCTGAGCTCTCTATTTACAGACAGTGAAACTAAAGAACAGAAAGATGCAATGTCTTGTCCAAGGGCAACCAGCAAGCCAGTGATGGCGCTGAAAACCCAACCAGCAGCTCTCCCAAGACATGGATGCAGCTCCATGGTAGCTCAAGGGCTCACTGAAAATTACTCACTGTCTAGTTTAACTCATCTGCCAGTGCCAGTGCAAATGCAAGGGAGAAGTCAGGGACATGTGGTTGGGGAGTGCAGCAGCCTTGATTTAAATAAGCTTTAATTGCCATAGAATCAAACTCCTTAATCCCATACGTACATGGGTGGTCCTCCAGGGCACAACGCCTGCGTTTTGAAAATGCAGCTGCAAAGGCTGCAGCATCACTTAGATCAACCCACGGGCATTGTTGGTCATCAAAATAACTCGCATCTGTAAAGGAGGTTTTGCTTCTTATAGAAGAACTAGGGATGGCCCTTTCCCACCATTTTATTCTGTCTGTGCTCTTGTAGACTTCGAGTAGCGCCAAGACTGACTAACACATTTCATCCCCATTCCAAATCTGACTACCATTTGAGTGCACAAGAGGACAGTACATACAGTTCAGGGTTCTGGCATACATTTGTTTTGCAGCAGAAACTCTTAGCCAACCCATATGCACACCTGCACCACCGCCCAGTGTCCAACGCAAAAAGACGTTGGACTACCTTGCATCTTCTGGATGCAAAACAACAGCAATGCTGTCTCGGGCTAATGGGCTTTACAGTTTTATCCCACCCGTTTCTCTTAAGGTTTAAAGCATTCAAATTAAAGCACCTCCCTTTGGCAAGCACCAGTCATTACTGAAGTATCACCCTGAATTGCCTTCCCACCCTACCCCTCAAATGGCAGTGAGCAGACATCTCCCGTGTGCTTCTGATCCAAATTCTTCCCTCTGGGAGGTTTCCCAGGACCCTTGCTGTTTTGATTAGCAGAATGTGTTTCTGCTAGAATGCTTGATAGATGAAATTGGATTTTGCAGCCGAAAAATTAGTTCCTGGTTAGAGAAGGATTAATGGTTCCCCCTCTCTTTAACACGTGCCCACTGGCAGGGCTCTCCGCTGGGTCCTGAGCATGTGCTAAGACAATCTGTTCCTTTAGCTTTCTCTTGCACAAGGGGTTTTTTTGGCTTCATTAATTTCCCCTGCTTTTCTTCTTTTCCCTCCTCACTATGGGGGAACTTGGAAAGAAAGAGGGGTGGAGAGAAACAAGAATGGGCTCTGAACACTTGTAAAGAAACGCCTGCACACTTGCTCCTCAGAAAAATGTGCACCTCTCCCCAAAGGAGCAGAGAGACAGCTTGCTTCACTCTTCTCTGGGCAAGGCACTAAGTCTCAGCAGGCAAAACAGCCAAAGCGAATAAAGCCTCATACCGTTTTTAACCAAATACTATATTCTCTCAGCCAGGTGAAGAGCCTCACAGGCGTTTGCGTTTGAGTTGCTGTAAAACCTTTCCTTCTGTAAAGCGCGATCCCTGGGATTTAGCAAAGCTACGTTATTAATAAGCATCAGGGGTTTAGAGAAACAAAGGCTGGAGGGGGGCGGGGGGGGTTGGGGGGGAGCCTTATTTTAGGAAGGGGGCCAAGAAAGACAAGATGTTTAGGAGGGGGAAGTATCAACACCCTTGGAACAGAGAAAGTGTCGAATGCCAGCTGCAGAGCGCCTAAAAGAATGAGTGTCTCCGATGCTTTTGTCTCCTTATATGGTAAAATGATAGAGAGGGGTTTCACTAGGCTGGGGAAGGCAGCAGCCTCTTTCCACACAACACCGACTGCAGAGCTGAGATGGGAAGAGCCGCTCTTCGCAGGCAGTAGAAAGCCCCGGCGAGCTGTACAGCTCCCCTCTGCCAGCAGGCCAGTGTGCTCTTTACACATTCGTTAATGGATGTGACCCCCTGTCCCTGGTCCAGGAGGTGACATTAACTGCCTGCTACTGCTCTGTAAGTAAATATCCCTTTTTTTCCCCTCCCTCCCCACTACCCACCGGAATATATCTTTGAAGGTGTTGCTTTAAACAAAGGGTGCAGAGAGGAGGAGAGGGGTTGTTTAATGCCCCGCTGGGTTGTTGGGTAAGGGTGCGAGGAGAGAGGTTGCCGGTCCCCCCTTTCCCCTGAGCACACAGGGAGGGGTGTGAAGAGGAGAAAAAGACAAATTTCTTATCAGAGCAATTAGCGCCGCATGTCCGTCCGTAAAGTGACACCTCAGCTGATGAGGCGCTGGGTCATTTCATGTGTAACTATTTTTAATGACTGTATTGTGCTGCGTGTGTAACCCATTGGGGAGGTGATAAAAGGTAGAAGCTGAGGTCTTGGATTCCTTACACCTCCGTGCACGCTCCTGCTGCCGAGCTCAACAAAGGAGGATTTTTGTACTGTAGCAAGAGCAGATGCACATGAAACAAAGGTAGCTTTTCCTCTTCGCAGGCAGACACTGGGGACAGATTGTGTACGGGAAAAACAGGGAGCCATCAGCACTGTATTTCTTCCTTTTACATGGAGAGAATAAATTAGAACACAAATCCCAATTAATAGCTCTGAATTCTTTCCTTCTCTGCTTCTCTCTGCGAGCATGTGTGTGCAGCCACAGTAACCTAAGTCCTTAATGTATGCCGTCTAACATGGGTTTCTCTGTGTACATAATAAAGGAAATACTAACTTTCATTGTCTGCATTAATGGCTGTTCTAAACTTTCTACTTCCCTAAAGGGATATGGCTTTTATTTAGATACCTGCATATTTCAGCTTTGCTGTGTAGAGAGACACACACATAGTCACAAGAAAGCAAACGTTATAAAATCTATATACCAGCAGCAGTCAGTCTGTTATTGTTACTCCCCTGGCTCCTGTCAGGTATATCAACTAAGATCGCTAATAGCTGATTGGCACTGAGATTGCCACAGTCAGTAGCCATAACGTTTATTGTTGGCTACACATATTTGTTAGTTGTCTTTAACGGGAATTGTACTAGAAGGGACCAACAGAAGAGGATGTGTTATTAGATATTCACATGCATCTGAATGTGCAGGAATGCTATAACTAAGGTTGCCATTTGGTTTCTGTTATGACCCCTGTTTTCATCAGTTCATGCATTTATGGGACTCCCTGCTTTCTGGCTAAAATCTTCTGTGCCTTTTATCAGCCAGATGGCAAACTTGCCAGATGGCATTTGGATTTGGAAGGCAGAAGAATAGGGTTTGGTTNGTTTGTTTTTTTTTTTAATTTTATAAAATTTTCTGTTTGTTTTCTGCCCCTGTGGATATAACTGGGAAAGGATGCACTCAAAAGGCTGCTCTGTCAATTGAGCCTGTGTATATTCTTCTACATTTGGAGAAAATTAAAAGAAAAGATATGAGGTACTATGTTTATTGAAAACTCAGTTCCAAACATTGCCATAGTGGCACTACTGCATCCAAAATCTAAACCTATCTTTTACCATAGCCGTAACATAGATAATGATCTTTGGCTTCTGAGCCAACGCATGGCAGAGGTGAGCGGGGCAGCTGAAAGGCCACAAATCACTACTGCTGAGAAATCCTATTTGTGAAAGTTGCCTGAGGTTCCCACCTGACGTCTCCATCTGACTAACAGGCCTGAGGCTGGGGGATGGACCAGGTCTCGAGGTCTTTTGAGAAAGCTTAGAAGGTCCCAAGATGGCCGAAGTGTTGGGGTAGAATATACTTATTTTTGGTTCTCACCATTCTGCTGAATGTACTCCCATGGGAATCAGCAGTGCTCCACATGCAAGCACCAAGTAGTCACTTCCAGGTTGTTCGGATTTAAAGCAAAATATTACTCATTTTTGTGAGATCACTTTATCACATAGCAGCAGCTATACTGTGTCAGATATTGTTTGTACATGCAAGGTCCTGCCATGAAGAACACGTAACGGTGATTCCCAACAAAAGCACTCAGGTACAGATAAGGTTCCATTTCCTACCTATGATTATATGGTTTCTTAAGGAAGTCTAGGGAAGCCCTTTCCCTGAAACCACATCTTTCCTGCCCATACAGACATCAGCACTCCCAGCTGGCACACTTTGCATTAGAAAAAAGTACGACAACTCTTCAATCACACACGACACATTCCTCCAGGATCCCATCATGCTTTAAACATCAGGAACCAAAAAACCCCCAAAAGTTGATGACAAAGTACAACTCCTGCAATTGTAAGGGCTAGTGATAGTTTCTGCTGCATTGCACTGCATATTCAAGCTTTCATCCCAAAAGAAATGGATGAGGAAGGCTGTAAAGACCTATATTCACATGAGTGACTCCTGGCTCAGTTCTCTGGGGCTGAGCCCAAGAGCCAAGTTGTACCTGCTGTTGTCCTCACCTCACAGGGGTCAGGACATTCAGAATTAAGGGTGGGTCAGGTAAATTTTAACAACCTCAGCCAGACAAAATGGTTTCTTCTCCATGAAAATCAGGCTGAAAACTGAAGTAGTGCCTGTTGCTGCTGGCCAGCATGCTGCCACTCTTTCAAGGTCCCCACAGACTAGTTACATGCAGGTCTGAGGTTCATTCATGTTTCTCTGATGGATAAATTGGTCCTGAGCATCTTCAGAGAAACTCTGGATGGTGTAGTGTCGTAGGCAGTCACCTTCTCTCACTTGGCTACTGCTTCAGAAACTGGGGATCTCATAATTTGCATTTTTTGACTGATTAATTCTAATTGTGTAGTTTTAATGTTTCATTTACATATGCACAGTTATTTGTGATGCAGATTCACCCCAAGTGACACTGTGAAATGGCAGGGTAATGACAGGTTTCATGGAAATAAATCTTGGATACACTGACAGCCACTGAAACATTAACATTTCAACAATACTAATTAGCTATATATAGAGAGAGTCTGATTAAAAACCACTAGAGGCTTCTTTTAAGGCTGAACATCAAAATACTCATGCCAGGTGAAAAAGTTACAGTTCTAATTTTGTTCCTTTTCACATACTTTTCTATATTATGTTGGATAATACTAACTAGGATGCTAAATGGCTACTGTACATAGAGTAATATGCTGTAAGAGGAATGTAGGTGATCAAAACACAGACATAAGAATATTCGTCTCTCCCTTTCACAGCAAATTTCCAACTTTGAAGTTGCAAATATATCAACCACAGCAGAAGAAGGCCTAAGGTTGTGCTTTTGGTGATGGGAGGTGGTTCTAGACCCTTGGCAAGCACAGGCACAGGGGCTTAAAACCCACCACTCTTTACTTCATCTTCCATAATAAAAGTAGCGAGTTGCATAAAACCATAAAAAACCTGTCAGCATTTACCTAGCTCTGTTTTGTCATTGCTCCGAAGGACTCTTGAGATTTAGACCAAAAGTATCTTCAGAGACCAGGATCCCACCTCTGATGAATTCTGCCCCCTCCCATGCATACTGTGCCGTGCATCTCTCCATGGTGGACCCAACATCTTCCTTGTTCAGTCAGAAAGGATCTCGCCCACAAAAAGATTGCCTATGTCCATGTCCCCAGGCTCTCTGTGTCTTTCTGTGCTTGCTCCTGCATCTCCCATGCACCACAGGTACTTTGACTCAACATTAATGGCTGATCTATTTGCTCTCTGTGGGCAGTCTCCAGCCCCAAACCGCAGCAAACAAATTGGACAAAACTACTTTCACCCAGGTGTAATCGACCTATTTTTCTAAGATGTGCCCAGCTGAATGGGTATCTCTAAGGTTTACGGGATCTCCTTTGCCACATTTTGGAAAGCCAACGGCACAGCAGGTGAGCAGAGAAGTATGTATGCCTCACAGCCCTGGGGCATTTGCTGCTACAGTAGTTTTATACGGTAGCTGAAAGACATACATTAACTGATCCTCCAAATCACCATGCATGCCAATTATCTTAGACAGAAAGGGGCTTTGTGGTCTTGCCTCTGTAAACAGAACCAGACAGAGAGACCCAGAGCTGTTCTGCTAGAGGCCAGGACAAATAACAAAGCGTTTTTCCTCCATAGGGTCCTCCCAGTTTTACTTCTATTCTTTCTAGAAAGAAGGAAACATAGCATGTTTGGGACGTTGTTCTGGTGTTATACCCTGGATTGTATTATGCAGGATTTCAAAAATATAGGAAAATTCAGAAATGTCACTGCATGGCAGCACACGGCATTTTCTAGATATTTTTATCTTAGGATCTAATTTCTCTGGGATTAGCAGTGTTCCTGTCAATAAGAGAAAGCATTTCTTTTCTGGAAAAACAAACCTCCATTGGAGTTTAGCGTCTGCAGTCATTTAGTTTTATACGTTATTTCTGTGGGGTAGGGCCCGAAATAACAATCAGTTTTATTAAACTTATACTATTTTCTCCTGTATCATTTTCTGTTATCTGCTTAAATGCTCTTATTAGAAATACAAATTTCTGTGCTTAAGTAATATCAAGTATTTGATCTTTCTCTTTGAGTAAGCCTTTGTTTATTCTGCAAGAGAAAAAAAGGAAAACAGCAGTTTCAAAAGGCTTTAAAATAGAAAATACGAGCAAACTTTTCCGCTTGAACTATTCTCTTCCTTGCTATGGTAGATTTAAGAGTCATGCTCCGTGTTATTTCAATAGACTCCTTTTGTAATTGAAATGTATGCAGGAATGCTGGTAAGACCATACATCCTCCAGTCATTTCAATATCAACCTCAGATAATCACAGTGTAAATTGTGTGGGGTACACTTTCAAAGTGTCGGTGCTCAGTTCTCCTGTGGCCTCTGTAGTTACTACCACTGGTGCTTGCTCTAGCACTGCTGGAGTGGCTTTAAACTGGAGCAGATCCTTATTAACTGCCAAACACAACAAACCACACAGAAACCACAACTGGAGTGTTCCTTCTCCACTACTATAAAGGGGATTACTTTAGCCAGGCGCATGAGGAACCTTACTACATGACAAACATTTTCTGTTTTCCGTAACATGATGTTAATAACAACAATCTTAAACAGCAAACTGTCCATGTTCCGGTCCGTGATAGGCTGACTGTGCGGTCCAGACAGGAACCAGGTATGCTTTGGTTATCTGCACATGTTAATGCAGTCCGTCTGCTCAGAAAATTGCTCTAAAGTACTTAAAAAGAGACATTGGAATGTTATACCATAGGCAAAATAAGTCAGCCATGCACAAGGAAGCTAGGTCGCTGGAAGAACCTAACTGTGATTCTGAAGAAAGTTTTAAGGTAACTTTAAATAAATCCATTAAAAACTAAACATTTTTTAACGTAGCTTGTAATATTTAGCATGCATATAGGAAGGCCCATGTGGGATATTTGAGAAGAGGTTTCTTTACTTGGGTTTGATTTTGTTGTTTATTATTACTATTATGTTCAAATATCAAACTAGGATTTCCTGGCTTTTGCTGGGGAGCTTCTAGGAGATCTATGAATATCTGGTCTGAGTTTAAAACATTCAGAAGTAGCAATGAACACCTCTGTAATTAGATACTTCTACTAACCTAACCTCAATGGGGACACTGGTAAAGCAGTCTGGGCTGGTTAACAGGGCTGTTCCAAGAGAGCGGTGATATATTATGTTATAAGGCCTTGATTTCTTGAAGACAGGGTGCCAAAATCTTTTGATGGGCTTACCACACTTATTTTTCTTCCATAGCAGCAGGAAGAGAAAAAGGCTTTGACTTTCTTCTCAACTTAAAAAATTAAAGAGTGCAGCCACATCTGTCTAAGCATCTTTGTCTTATTTGCAAGCTTAGCATAAACCCCAGATCATGGGATACAGGCATACCCAACGACTTGTTCCCTACAGTAATCATGACTCCCCTTTTTAAGGACCTACACAAAGATGATGGTATGCACAACAGTCATAGTAATAAGCTTCAGCATCTCAATAACCTTGCAAAAGTATTTTCCTTTTCTTCTCTTTCATCGAGAAATGCACCTTCATGCAGCAGTGAAGCCAGTAGCCACTGGCAGGGACAGAGGGCCTATGGAAGGGAAGAGTGGCTGGCTGGGCTTCCTGCAGGACGAGCTGTGCATCACTTGGTCTCAGCACCTCGTTAGCTTCTGCGCTGGTCATCTTTAGCATAAGGAAGCAAACGCCTTCTGCGGCCCGTGGAGGGAGACCTGGCTGTTCTGCATCCATCCCGTGGCCAGGAGCCGGCTGCTGGAGGGTCGGGGAGCCAAGCAACACCTGCTCTATGGCCAGCTAGACCTCCAAGTGCTCAGGTTCCCTTTGCTTTCCCTCTGCTCTGTCATGGTATCTGACAGCACTTATCCCATGAGGAAAAGCATAAGCTATACCTGCCCAGGCAAAGAAACGAGGCTACTGCATCTTAGTGTGTTTTAGTAAATCTAAACTACGTGTATGCTTTGGGTGTTTATGGTATGCATCTACTCCAGCTAACTTCTGAAGTTGAAGTGGACTCTGACTGTTATGTTACTTCTTTTTCCTTCTTGTCAGTGCTACTGGCAAATGGTCATTTCTTCCTTTCCTAAAGTAAATTACAAAGAAATAAAATTAGCTTTACCTCCTCTCCCCTTGCATGGCATTATGGCCTGGTCTGGAAAAATGATTAGCCCTTAGAAGAGTGGCTTGCAGTTGGCTGCAACAAGATGATAGATAACAAATGTGGCAATATCTGCTAAGTTACAGGAAAATAATCATCTCTTGCCAGAAAGACCAGCATAGTTTGAACTGCTAGTTCAGAGTTGCAAAGGATATCATAAATCTTTGCATTTTAGCCTTTGGAACATTAACATAAATTGTTTCCAAATGCTCTAGACCTGCATGGCTTATGTCACTGGAGTTGCCAGACACAAATCTTCCTTTCTCAGGGGAAGGAAAATAAACAGATAGAAAATTCTCCATGTGCACGGTTCTTCTGGAAAAAAAAGTCAGGTGGGAGAAATGTGCTTACATCTTGAAGGAAGATGGCTGTCTCCGAAGACCTGCGCAGGTGGCTAACAGAACATCCTGCTCCAGGGGCACAGGTAGAGCCCCAGCCCTATTGACCTGACTGAGGTCAATAGCAAATCACCCATTGGCATCTACAGGGGCTTCATTCTGCGTCTCCAGATACTGTCACAACAAGAGATCAGAGCTTCACTTCACTGAATAAACTAAACAACTCCTACACTTCATAGACAGTTTCCCTTGGCTTCTGTCTCTCTCTTGTGTGTGTACCTGTACCTCTCAGTGTTCAACAGCCCCTAAGAGGGGTTGAAATAAAAGATGTACAGAACATCTTTTATGCAGCTTGCAGACGTAATTCAAAAAGCAGGCAATGCCCGGGGCAGCTAGTCCCCTTTTCCAGTCATCAGTGTCATGGGATGGGGGAACATCAGGCGATTTCTTAATGACATTATGAACCCTAATTTTTATGAGGTAATATGATAACTTTAACAATTACTGCTAGTAAAATGAGACTGTTTGAGCAAGCAGGGGAAGAAGTAGAAAGAAGCATAGTTTTTAAGTCAGCCTATTAACTTTTTGGTAGTTTTCATGCCAATTCTTACTTCCTGGAAGACATGATGTGAGTAGTGCTAACAGTTGGCATAAGCTGTAGCTTCTTTTCTGGGCATGCAACGGAAAGCTCTTTTCCTTTTGGAGATGTACTTGTTATATCTAATGTAGGGGGGAGACTGTATAGCAGAAAAATCAGTTTCTCCTTCATGATAATATTGAGAGAAATCTGAAAAAAGCATAAGTATAAAATAACTACTGCAATAAAATCTAAAGACTTCGTTGTACCGCAAAGAGGTATAATAAAGATGAGCTGCTGGCCCACAAAGCTTTACAGTCAACAAGTATCAGACACAAGAGGAAGAAATAGATCAATGGCAAGGAGGTTGAATTCCGATTTGTGTCCATCCACAACCGTGAAAGTGTTTTATTTTTTTCTTAAAGCTCAAAGCAGTATATAAAATCTACACTAAACTAAACACGATTTTTTTATATGACAGGAACCGACAGACTGGCAATGTAGAGGCCCATGTGCACCAAGTGACAGGCAAAAACATTGCTCAGTATGATTTCAGATTTCTTGTTTGTAAGACAACAGGGAAATTATGTTTGACATTCCTGCTAATTCTTCAGTAGATAGGTCCTGTGATTACTTTACATTTAATTTCTTCTCTGTGGAGAAGAAAAGAACTGTCAAATATCCTCAAAATATCACATAGTAGATTGTGAGAGCCAATCTAAGGCCCAGATCTGAACAGCCTGGAATTTGGGATGCTTCACCCTGAATTCCAGCTTTCCAAACAAAACCACATGAACCTGAATTCCTAACCTTAACAGATATTGGATGTGAAATTCGTGCCAGATCCAATAAAAGATTCATGGAACTAAAACCAAAATACAGATCTTGGAAACTTTCCTTTCTTGTCTTTTAATTTCTCAGATCTCTGGAGTTGTCCTTCAAAGCGCATCCAGAGGTGCCCCTTTAATGTCTTCATAGAGCAGAGTTCACCCCTAAATCTGTTTGTGACATAGAAATCAGGTCTGCCTCTCCCTGCTCAGGGCACAATCCACTGTGACAATCTTCAAGCACATTTAACAAAACTGGATCCTTCTCAGGATAGGGAGGTAAATGCTCAGGTATTTTCTAAAATAGCAGCAGTGTCTATTCTATTAAATAATGCTTGCCTCTCCTTCTGTGAAAAGCACCCAGAAAGTAATACAGGACTCAGGAAGAAACTTCCTGTGACCAAGAGACTGGAACATCCACCTCTGAGTCCTTCTTCCAGTCACAAACCAGTTCTATATTTTACATTTAACAGCTTTGGATAAAGGACAGAAATAGTATAAATCTGTAAAGGAATCACACTTTTATGTTTTTTGCTTTTACACATCTTGATGGCAGAGAAATTTTTCACTCTTTGGTATTGCACATCTACTTCTAATTCAGGGCTAGAAACAACTAATTCTGAAAAAAAGGTGAAAAATGAGAATTTATATATAGTTCCTGCTCACACTTTAATTTAGTAATAATGTAAATTAACTGCTCAACCAAATCCTATCATTTGGAAAAAATATCCAATGAAGTCTGGCAAAAAGTACAGATTTCTGCCCTAAACACAGACTATTTGGACAAAGCTATCACTCCTCCCAGACTCAGACATACATACACGCACCAGTTTATACTGGTCTGACTCCATTCATTTTGCTCAAATTACTCCTTGAAGGAAATTAAGTCCTCTCTAGTTCTTTCATGGGAAGGACAAATGTATTATGTAGGTTGGGGGTGTGAACAGGCTCAAAATGGAGGGGAAAATAAATCCACCATCACCTTTTAAATGTTGTGGTAAAGACTGCACCTCTGCTTCAAGAGGAGACTTAACTTGCTGCAAGCAGTTATTAAGGAAAAGTCACTCTGTACCAGCCCTGCTCTCCTCCCTTACACTTTCCTTGCCAGCCACTGCTCTTGGAGACAGGCTAGAGGGGAACTTTGGGTAGTCATTGCGCTTCTCTCGCCAGCGTAAGTCTTCTTACTTTCCTTCTTTTTGTTATCAGTCCGTATGATCCTCTCTACTCCTTGAGGACGAGGAGCACCTACGATACTCCTAGCTCCCCTTTGGGATAAGAAAGTTAATTAGCTCCTAGAGTATCTGTAGGGTCAAAAGCAGCTGGACTGATACTCGGTCTGGGCTGTCTGTAGCACAGATGACCAGCAGTCGGGATCTTTCTTCCAAGCATGTTTTGGGGTTCAGTAGTTTCTCTCTTTCTTCTTTAGTAGTTACTTGGCGTTCTAAAGACTTCCCAGCAGCTGAGCCATCACTTGCCTAGCTTCACACACATATAAAAGCACTCACCCCTTAGTCTGTGCTAGTCACAAAAAAAAAAAAAAAGCTTTCTAGCCATCAAAACAACCTGTGCCCATTCCGACTGCCATAAAACCTTAATCAAACCCCAGCTATGGGGAATAAAAAATAATAATAAAAACCGAAATCCTGGAGAACTCAGGATTTCAGAATGCCCTAAGGGTGAATCGCACTGCCAGAAGGAGAGGACAAACTCCAGAATCAAGCAACTTGTGCCAAGAACACTAAGCAAGTAACAATTTTTTGTTTAAAACTGAGAGCTGAAGTTGGCAAAAGGACTGCAGCTGCTGTAAATGTCACTTGTGTGTGAAAGACAGAGGTAGCCACTTAAGCCATTAGTATCCAAAACATTTAAGGCTTTATTGGTCAAATGTGGCTTAAAGAGGAGATCAGGCCTGGCAGGCAGTGAAGATCTTGCAGTCCAGGTGGAATGTGCTTTCCACCTGGGAAATTCCCCTTCCTAAGCAGGCAGCTATGCCCTGCTCCAGCTGTAACCTCCAAACAGATTTCAGGTGCAACACACACTGCAAGCCCCAAGTTAAGAAAGAAGCTGATGACTCCAACGAAACCCAAAATAAATTGTCACAGGCAATAATGACCATTCATGCAAGTAATCTAAGGCATTTGTGTCATTGTTGCTTGTGTATGCATCCAAAAATTGCTGAAGATGTAACAAGACCTGAGGAGCAAACAGCAGTTGTCCCTAATTCCGACAAGCTTCTATTTGCTTGTCCCCCTCCATAATCATTGTTTGACCTTTGCCGGAACCAGGTTAGCTAGCTCTCATTTGTGTCCCTGTACGCCATAGCTGTTGGATTACTCATTCAGCTGCACCAGAGAACAATCACATATACAATCATCAGCCCCACTGTTAACTGCTGTTAACAGTGCCCATAGTCCCATGCAAGAGCAGAGGTGAAGAGTTGGTGTCTCACTGAAGAGAAACCATTGCCAGACGCTGGCTCATTGAGGATGTAGAGAAGGAAGGAGCAGAAGCACGTAACAGTGGTGCCCAATAGCCTGTGCATGACTAAAGTCTACCAGCAATGCAAACCTTTGTCTTGTCTTATAGAGGAGATGTTGCTCCTTCCAAAGATCAGCTGGCTCATACTCTTAATGTACTTGGCTCCCTCCATCCCCTACAGAAACAACTTCTTGCTTTGGATCTATTGGTCAAATCCCATTCACAAATTCCATATGAATTTTTCAAACTCAGTATTTACTCCTCTCTCGTCTCTAACACTAGCTCTGGTCAAAGATCGGTCTGTGAATGGCTAAAGCAGATGGGTTACTGACATTACCCAGCACTGCAAAATTTATAGTCCAGTTTCTTCCTGTTGTGTTCATTTATCTGACTGAAAGTTGAATTAAAATTGAGGTACAATATGATAAACCGGAATTGATAAACCTATCTTGGGTGGTTGAGTCAAGTGTAGCTCAATTTGATGTGTGCCTATTTCTGTCTTTGTGGCAGGATAGCTGGACTCCAGGCAGCAACATGACTGAACGCTTTGACTGCCATCATTGCAAAGAGTCCCTGTTCGGTAAGAAGTACATCCTGAGGGAGGACAGCCCCTACTGCGTGAAATGCTACGAAAACCTTTATTCCAACACCTGCGAGGAATGCAAAAAACCAATTGGTGCTGACTGCAAGGTATGCCAGATTTGTGTCTTGTTACAGAAATCTTGAAAGACACGGTGCTCTGAGACATGGTGCTATCACCTGGAAGGATCCATGAGTCCAGCTTAATGGCTACCTAGGGCTTTCCTTTGGTGGGAAAGCATGCTTTCTAGACCCCTGTATGTGCTCTTCACCACTTCATTTGGCAAACCCTTCTTTACCAAGCGTGTTAATAGAAATGGAAGAACACCCCTCTCTTCCCATAAGGCATAGGATGATTTGATGGTGTGACACTAGAAAGAATCTCTAACTCTAATTAGGAGAACCCAACTGTCCTTGGGGCCAGCTGGGATATGGAAAGGTGGCAGAAGCTGACTTTGCCTACCTTTGGGTCAGAGGGAAGTAAGCCACTGTTGGCTTTGCAGTGACCACAACTCAGTTGTCATCAAGAGACAAGGCATGCTCAAGAAAAGCTGTCATCTCATGGACCACAAAAATCTGGCTAATGCTGGCCCAAGTAATAAGTCATTTAGAACACAGAATAATTAGCCTTTTAAATACAGAATGATGATAACGGAGTCTAATTAAAGGTTGCAAAGGAAAGAGCAGAGGCCTCGCTTGCTTGGGCTATGCACTGTTGCTCCACATGGAAACACCTACCTGATATAAATAAGGTGTGACCACCTGCATTTCTTTTAAATTAACCAAAACAACCAGAGTTCATGCCAGGTTTACTCTGACTGAATGAAGACAGATGATATTTGAGCCATCTAATGCAGTGTCTGTTGGACTGCTACAGACAGACTTCATCCAATACACATCCTCCTTGCACAAAATTGACCTGGTCAAAGTCAGCCAAAAGTTTCACTGACTTCTAGTTTGCACTAGAACAGCAGTTTGCACTGAGCGGCCATCAGATTCTTGACCTGTATGAGGAGGTCTGACATTTGATTCCCTCATTGCTGATCCATGCCTCTAGAAGCACCGATTCGTCCCCGCTACTGATACTACCGCTCTATCACTAGTTCAGAGATATAAAAATATATGCTCACTCAGTTTGGGAAAAATAAATGTCTCATATGTTCCAAACTGATCTACCCCACCTCTTGGCAATTCAGTAGAAAAGCCCCTTTCAGAAGCCTTAAAAAGGTGAGAATGTTTCACCATCATGACAGAGAACTGGCAGTAATCTGTATGAGGGTATAAAACTGCCAGCTTTCCTACAGTTCATAAATATTCAGATTAGAGAGGAGATACAGCTTGCCTGACCTGAAAAAGCAAAATATTTCTGCCCCATTCCAGAATGTGCTTTTGTTTTAAGGTCTCTTTCTAATCCCCTGAGAAGATATTTCCATGTGTTGATATTCAAGAATTTAAAAACTTGGACCACTTTCAACAAATCTCGGACAAAGTATTCAGGAATTAATCAGGCTGAACTTTTCAACCCAGATTTATGGATTTAGGGAGTGTGGGTGTTATCCGATATACTGCTGTTCTGTACTTTTAAGCAAGACACACTCTAATAGCAGATAGAAAAAAAAGCCCCTGATTCTCTGCAATATAAGTATATTTATATATGTAAAGAACCAGAACTATGTGTGGAAAACACAACTATAAGATAGTAAATAAAGATTTCTTAAAGAGCTATAAAGCGTACCAGAAACAAATGTGTCCTTTTTTTGTTTCTGTGACTGCAGTTTGTGCCTGTCCGTGCTTTATGCTGCAGCTTTTGAACCTGTTGACCAATTTTAACCAAATTCTGACAGATGGATAAAAGTTGCAAATTTNAGTTTTTTGAAAAAAAAAAAAAAAAACCAAACCAAAACCGTGGTTGGGTAGAAAAAGAGATCCTATTGATGTTCCCACTGAGAGGAAAACTAGAGTGGTTTTTCAATGACAGTAATAGACATACATTTGAGTACAACTGAGAATACCTTTGAGAGCGCTCTTATAAGCGCCTCAGCCACAATATAAGTTTCAGTCAAAGCTTGTGCACGGTATGACTGAGCATAATTCAGCTGTGAAACAAAGTCACAAAAATCGTGCTTCTGCACCTTGTTAAACTGTATGTATATATACAGAAACACATAAGAAATATACACATATATACATCCACAGACATACATGTATGTATTTTTATATATATCTTTTTACACATTGCATTTGCATTTTCCCCCAAGCAAAGAAGATAAAACGTACTACGTTTGGGAATAAAACCATTTGTACCGGACGTACAAAACGGACTCCATATTTACTTGTATGTTCTGACATAGCCCTTATGCAGCTGTAAAATTTGGAACTAAAACCTCGTGGAGCGCCAGTGTTATCAGAAAGGATCACATCCAGACCTCTGCATCTGGCAGGCGCACTCACCCTCACATCAACATCACAACCTAAAAAGCTCCACAGAGCTCTCACCTCAGGTCCTCCTTCTCAAGCCCTTTCTTGGCCACTGCTATTTCTCTGCCCTGAGAAGAGCTGAACTGAGAATGCGGCTGCAGGTGAGATGCTCTTAATTTCCCCTCCCCTCCCAGCCCTCCCAATTAAAAACAACCCTCCTGTAGCTGAAAGGGTTACACCAGAGTAAAACAGGTGTTGACAAGAGGAGAGCCAGCTCACCCTCTCTGACACTACTGTAGTGTGTCAGCACTGGTGCACAGCATCACCTCACCCGAGTTGAACTTAAGCCTGCTCAGACACTGGTAACACTCCAACTTTGACAGCACCGGGCTCTCAGAGGACCAAACTGATGCCAGATTTTCACCTTCTGTTTTAGCAACGGCACAGAGAGCCCACAAGACAACTAGCCCAAAGACAAGCTTTCTTCAAATTCAAATCAGGGATGAATTTGCTTTGCTTTCTATATTTCTATGGTAATTTATGGGTAACTGTGAATGTAACTGAGTAGTAACTAACTTGTTCTTCATTTTAAATGCTTTTTTTCCACCCAAAAAAAACCCTGAATGACAACATGTATCTGAATGACACCTTTGGGCTTAGGCCATTTCGTTAACTGTAAACAATTCTCGCCGATGTTTATGCAACTTTCACAGACAGATTAAAAGCTTCGTACACTGAGTGGTAGGAGGCACTGGCAGGCAATAGAAAAACACGATGCCATTTCTCAGAGCTATTACACATTATCCATATGCCAACAGGTTCCAATCAAAATTTACTCTTTCTGAAAAGAATTGGCATTTCATCGCCTATGTCCCTGGTGAACGCTCACCACACCAACAGTTTCACGCTTCTCTCTGGAAATCCATCCATTATGTTTCATTTGCTTAACTGCTGAAGTGTGACTTTGGGTTGATTTTGGCTTTTTTCATAGTTTCCTTGCAGGTCCTATGGCACAGAAACCATCACAAACACAGGAAATACCTACAGTAATCCATTGCTTAATGCAGTCCACAAGTTGGCCTTGACAAGCAGGAGGGGGTGAAAACCCTTTCTCCAAAACGTGGGAATCAAATTAAAAGTGCATTGTGAGATAAAGCTACTGTGTCAGCACACAGGCCAAAAATGAATCAAAAGGGTCGGTCTTACACTCAAACTAAACAAAAAATAAAGCCTCTAGTAATGTGGATCAGGAAAGGGAGAAAATATTTTTTCAAATTTTTCATGTTTAAACCTTGTCCTGAGTTGCAACACTTTTTTTCAGAGCATTACTGAACATCAGACTAGCTGTTGTGAAGTGGAATGGTAAAAGAAACAGACACCTTCACCTCTTCCCGAATCACTAAGGTGCTGGCTTCAGCACAGTATCACTTATTTTTACCTTTTCTAAACACGCTTTTCATAGGGAAGTAGCAGTCTAACATATTTAAAAGTTTTGCTACAGGGTGTGCACGGCTAAAATCTGTACAGCATTTCTTTGTCATACCCCATTTCCTTTGCTTAACCTTCTGAAAAGAGCATTGCGGCAAGCATATACTGTTACTCTTCTGGCAATCATTTCTCTAATCTCCTTCTTCCTGTTGGGTCCCTGTTGAAAGCCAGTTCAGGAGAAAAGGTAATACAAAATGGCTTCAGTTCAGCTAGACGTAGAAAGCCAGAGTAGAAGACAATGCAGTTGCAGGATATGAGGAGTCTGTGCTTTACCCAGCTACCTGGTAACTCTGATCTCGGGGCTTTTCTAGTTTAAAAAAACAAAAGAAGTCAGCAGCAGCCCCATCCCAGAGGCCCAAGAAACCCCGCTGGATCAAAACTACACAGAACTACGGAGGAAGTCTCAAATGTGATTTTGCCATTGTTGAAAAGAGTTATCTTGACAAAGTTTTCTTTGGGGATGACATAATGAAAATTAGTGAAAATAAAATTGCTTGAAAAGCACATAATGGCTTTTCAGAACCACAAGTTTCAAATCCATTTTGCAAGGGATGACTCTAAAACAAATTTTGGATACAAATAGGATCTGCGTTAAGTTTTGCTTGCACCATATTCTTACAGTCAGTTATTTGAGTGCGTGCAAAGGACCTCCACTTGGCCCACGCTCTGACGTCTGCTTGAGAAACAGCCCAGGATCCACTGCTCATTTGGTTGTCCCAAAGAATGCTGAGCAGAAATTTTCGGCTGAGGCTGATTCTCAGATCAGGCTTAGAAAAGCACTTGTTCACATTTAAGTAGCTTCAGGGACTGCTAATCTGATTTATCTTCAAATGAAACCAGATAAGGGAAGGATTATTTTCCTTGTTCACAAGAAATGCAACCATATGAAGCGTTAAATATTTCTCCCTGCAAATTCTGCTGCAAAGTGTATCACAGCTCTGCTGCTGCTGCTGCTCACTTGTAGCACATCTGGAACTGGTCTGGAGCTCTCCGCACCTCAGCTGCAAAACACGTGTACAGGACAGACCATGTCCATCAGCGTCTGTGTGCATGCATCTCCATATACGTTAACACTGTTCCACTTCTCAAATGTCAGTCTATGGTAATTCTTCAGACTCTTGTCTGTGCTTTATCTAACAAGTCTCTTATCTGTGCTTAAGTGTGTTTTATCAAACAAGAGCACGTGGCTGTCAGTTTTCATACAGATGCACAGATTGATCGCAAGAGAGTCATTCTCCAGATTTCTGTTAGGTAACATAGGAAGCTGCATTTAAAACTACACTCAAAATACGTAGCACCAGGGACTCGTTTCCCTCAGGCTGCATAAAGCAGCTGTGAAGTCTTGCTTACCAGTATTTTAAGGATACACTTCAGCTCGGAGTCCACAATAGTAATTTTCTTTATTAGCTCTTCCTGTAAATCCATGCAATAAACAGGAATTTGGTTTCTATCACTTGTACCTTCTGCTGGAACAAATTTATTTGGATTACAATCAGCTAGCGTAACCCAGAGCTCACACGCCTTGAGTAAACCTAGTGCTCTTTCAGCTTAACTGAGGACCAGCCTAACAGACAACAAGCTGGAAGTCAGTTTTGCACGTGCAACTTCTCCAGCGCAGAATCTGTCCCAGATCGATACAGCCACAGCCTCTGTACAAGCCAAAGGCTACAGGTAGATGTGCAACACACTGAAGTAGACCAAACCTGATTTCTGGTGACTTTATTACACTGACCTAAGCACAATCATGATGCAGAAACTGTTTCATCAGTACCTTGGACTTCCTCGCTTCAGATGTGACAGATTCAGAGAGACAAAGCAATAATCACCTCATGGGTCTAATATTCTGCTGCAGGCATGTCAGAGCCAGACATCTGCATTCAGCGACAGTATCTGTTATAATCTTCCGAGGTAGCTATAGATTATTCAGGTCAGTCTGTATTTTGTGTATTTTGGGTTGTCGTTGCACTTCATCTCTTTGCCATGATGAAATATCTGTTCTTTTCACCTACCCAGCTAGTGTCTATACAAGCTGCCATCACAACCGACTCAAGGATTAAACCTTTCATCATTAACACCTAACCCTTGTCTTCATTACTCCTCTTCTAAAAAGCATGCACTTTCTCCAGGATATAATTTTATTGATAAAACAAGGCAGAACAAAAGCAGATTATCAGCATCTGAATTTTGGAGATAAAAAATAGCATGCAGAATTATTGCAAAAAGAGGAGAAAGGCATCAAGTGGGAAAGAGGCAAGAGAAAGAAAAATAGTTCTGTTATTCTGTTTTCTAGCAGGCAAATTTCACATTTTGGAAAAATCTGTTAGCTGTATGTTGTATTTTTCTGTTGAAAATATTATTCCCCTCTGAGATCAGATTTAGGCTATTCACCTTCATTTAAAGAGGAAAAAAATGTAAATAACTTCCAAAGAAGCTTTTTTTTTCATTTTGCAATTAGAAAAGATTACAATTTTACAGTCAGAAATTTGGGTTGTTTCAAAAGGAGTTAGCTGAAATGAATAAACAAGCTGAATAAACAACTGTCAGAATGCTGTAAAGTAGGATGCTTTAGGATCCTACCGCAGAGTGCAGCCTCCCAGATGGAAGACACATTGGGTATCAATTGTCACTCACAGTGATTTAAGAAATTTAGGTAAGTAAGTGCAGATGTCCAAACAAAACGTCTTTATTGCATGGTCAAATTCTGATTGAAGTTGCTATAGTTTAACAGGCTACCACTCATCAGCTGAACTAAGCAAAACTATTTCAGTGTTTCCTCTTAGCTATTTATGAGAACAAGGCTCCTGCAGACATAACTTGTGGTTATTTTAAGTTAACCTAAATACACAGTATCTTTTGTTTGCTCTGGGCTAAGATGTCACATTTGGAGTTACCTGCGACTGTACTGACTGACACAGAGCAGCTCAGGCCAGACCATGTTTGAACACTTTGCAATGCTTCCATTTACACTATTGAAAAATCTGATATTCTACAGCTCATTCTTTTTTCTTCAGTTAACCAGATTAATTCAGTGCTTGTAATTAATACATAGTGGATCTTGAGCTGGAACCTGAGAAGTTATTTCTACTGAATTTTTATACTCCCCATTCATTACAATACTAGCCCCTCACACCCCCACCTCAAAACAAAGCCTATATATTTTGGGGTAGACACCCTTTCTTGTAATGATCTAAGCTCCATTTTGTTTGAAGTCCACAGACACTGTTCAAGTATTACATGATTAGGCCATCTTAATTTTTAAATTTTAAAATTTAATCTTTAAATTTTAAAAGGCACAATCCATCCCTTTAGGTCGCAATTTTTAGAAGGACCATTTTTTTTTAAATAATAAAAGTACCACTGCGGAGGGTATTCTACATACTTAGGTGCTCATGCTAATCCCTTGGTCAGAGTGTTCTGGATCACTGGCTGCAGGTATGATGTGATCTCTCATCCTTCAGTCTGATCCACAGTTGAAACGTAGGTAAACCAAAACACAGGAGTCGGTAAAAATTAGTTGCAGTGAAAAAAAAAAAAAAGGAGCAGAGATCTGATCAATTCCACCCTTGGTGTAAATCTGTTGAACTGAATAAATACCAGAAGGTAATTGAGAAAAGGATTTCTGTCCAGGCTGAACAGGTATGAAATCAGCAATAGCTAAGACAAATAGGGGAAGTCTATTATACCTTTAAGGTTAACAAGTTTTAATCTGACTCAGAAATGGGGCTTTATTCTCAAAGGAAATACTTAAATGGAACTATTTGTTCCCCTGCCACATACAAAAAATGAAGGTTACCTTGAACCGAAAAAAGGTCTATAGTTGTCATTAGCTGTTCTTGGTTATCATAGCAAAATAAGTTCACCTTCATCAGAACATTTTCTTTTCCTGAACTGTTTGAATTAGCCTCAGCTCCTGGCTGTGGTTCAGATTTAGATGTGTTTGCATTCTCTTGAGCTTCCAGTTGTGCAAACTATTCATTCTGCTTACTCTGGGGTTTTGGATTTCTACAGGATCTGTCTTACAAGGACCGCCACTGGCATGAAACCTGTTTCCACTGCTTCCAGTGCAAGAATTCATTGGTGGACAAACCTTTTGCTGCAAAAGAGGAACATCTACTTTGTACCGAATGCTACTCCAATGAATACTCTTCCAAATGTAATGAGTGCAAGAAGACTATTATGCCAGGTTAGGATGCTCGCTTTTTGGACTAAGAAAAGATTAGGCTAAATATCAAGCCTCAACTCAGCAACATTTGTGACAAATGTTTTTCCTTGACTATCTCTGCTAAGTCATGGTGAACTTTGTAAAATACAGTTGATCGTGCATTGTAAGCCATTTCCATGACCAGAACACATAATTTTCATAATGGAACACGATAGAACTGTTATTCACATGAAGTGGATTACTCTTGAAAGTTAGTGTTTATTTAATTTAGCATTTTTATTAACAGGATTTATAATTTTCTACAGCGGTACTCATCAAATGGCTTTTGATGGTTAGACAACTAAAATTGAATCTTTCTGTCCAATCCCAACTTTGTACTCTGTCTTGACTGGCTTCCTCTGCTTGAAGATCAGAGGCAGCTTGCAAATTTAACAGCTTACTTAATTCACAATTTAACTTTTTATGTAATTACTCTAAATTTAGCTACTCCCATAAAAATGAAAAATTGGTCAAAGTGCCTCTAAGATCTTTCTTGAGCACAAAGATATGAAGAAACAGGAAAGAGCTTCTTCTCTTATAATCTGAAATAGGAGAAATCCGTTTTTATGAAGCTTTACAACCACCAACCAGTCTTCAGCTGCTTACCTAAGATAGCCGTGATGTCACCACATTCGGGGAGCAGTACACCCAGCATGTGTTTTCTACTTACACAGCACACCATGTTAGTACAGGAGCTACACCAGAAGCACTATGATCACCAGCTGAAGCATAATTCATTTTGAAAGAACCAGCAAGTGGTTGGATACCCTGTATGGAGACTCTTAATGCTACACTTGCCCTTTGCTTTGCTCCACTAAATGCACAATTTAGATTTAATAAAGCATTATCATGACAAGCCCATTAAATACTAAAGTAATTACAAGCTTGATCTTTCAGTCCTTCTGCAAACTAAACTCCCACTGACTTCAGCGCAGCAGCGAACAAACAGGGCTTCCCCTGCCTTGAGTTTCAGTGACAAAACAATCCCAAAGAGAGAACAGCTATAAATGTGAAAATAAAATTCTAGACTATTAAAAAAAAAAATGTATGCACGTCTTCTTTTTCCAGAACATCATTCCTTCAAGGACTGATTTAGTTGCTCCTCAGCGTGATACAGAAAGTTACTAGCACAGAGAGGGCATAATTCTTAAAAGGTGTCCATTAATAAAATGGATCAGAAATATTTAAGCATGCAAGAATCGGGCAGAAGGATAATTAACAGCTCACCTTACATTGCTGCAAGTCAATTCTTTAAAAAACCAAACCTCCTGAAGTACACCTCTGCACAGAACTTAATGAGACCGAAAAATAAGAAAAATACGCAACTAGCAAACAAAGAGAAATTAATACCTGAGAAGGGGGAAATGGTAAAATTTCACCCTGCAGTAATGGGGGTGGGGAGAGTTGTCATCAAAGGAGTTAGTATGGTTCTTCATCATTAGCCAACAGGTGATCCGCTTGTCAGTCTGCCAAGCACTTGACATCATGTTTGTTGCCACAGGCTTCAAAAGTAATGCAGAACTGTAGGAGCATCATTTGTTTGTTTTCCCTTCTGGCCAGTATCAGATATTCTGACTGAAACTGGTGCAGAGGAAATTATACACTGTACAAAGAAATTTCTCCATATAATAGGGCATCTCCAGTTTTCTGGAAGGGCTCAGAGTCCTCTTGTCATCCAGTGGACTGAATCTGCAAAGCACAGTATCTGTACCCTAAAACTTCCTTCTAGACAAGTACATTTAGTTCCTAACTACCATACCACTCTTCTGATTTTCAGTAAAGGATTGTTTAAAGATTTTTTTTTTCCTTTCACATAGCAACCATGGTTTAAAATACAACTGAAGACAGAGAGAAAGCTTCTCTATCACTGAAAGTTTCAAGAGACAGAAAAAACATTTAGGATAGGTGTTGCAGAGCTGGAAACCATGGCAAATTTTTAGTGGACTTCAACCAAGACAGGAACAAGGCCACAGAGCAGATACAAAATCACTCTTTTTCACAAACTATACTCTATTGGGAAAGGGAGGCAAGAAGCTTGCCAGGAAGTAACCAGGTAGCTTGCAGCTGTTTAAAAAAGAAGGAAAAGGGACTTGGCGTGAACAAAGTCCAACTTTAATGAGGAATGGTCTTACCTTCACTCAGCACTAGCAGCAGCTTATATCAGTGTCTCCCCAATTCCCCAGAATCTTCCTGTGCATTAGAATTCATTATTAGCTCTAATAATACCACAAAAAAGTGGTATTATTAAGGTCCTAAGCCTTCATTATTAGCAGTAAATGTTTCTCTTCTTTATAGGAGGAGAAGAACAACTCACTCTCCAAAAAATTAAAATGGTACCCAACACCATGCAAAGCTGGTGGGAACATGAAACATGAATGCTCTCTGTCTCACAGCTGCACTGCTTATTGACTGACAGCCAGCTGTCGGACGAACAAGACCGACGAATTGCATCAGTCTCAGCCAGAAGTTGTTCAATTGACGCTCTGGTCTCATTACAGGTACTCGGAAGATGGAATACAAGGGCAACAGCTGGCACGAGACCTGCTTCATCTGCTACCGCTGCCAACAGCCTATTGGGACAAAGAGTTTCATCCCTAAGGACAATCAGAACTTTTGCGTACCCTGCTATGAAAAGCAGTTTGCCATGCAGTGCGTCCAGTGCAAGAAGGTAGTGCTCTTATTTTACTTACCTAAAACCTAAGGGATTCAAGTCCATCCAATTTTGTGTCCAAGGAGGTAGAATATCTTATTTTTCTACATGTGTTAAAAGATTCAGGATCAACCAATTTTAAGAGATGATGTAATTTCAGTTCCCATTCTGCGCCAGGCGCAGCATTTACTACAATGAGAATTCTCTTACTCAGGGTTAAAGATCCCTTCGGACTGAAGGCACACTGAGAACACATTTTTAAAAACAAAACAAAACGAAATAAAAACTCTGCAGTGGAATAACCTCATTCCAATATAACCCATCATATATCATATACTTAAACATTTCAGTTGGAATGGTCAAAGAGCTAACACTGATAATTTTAAAATATTCTAAGGAAGTTCAAAACAGAGAGATAAGCTTTACACAGAGCAAATGCCGTTCCTGAAATAAACACTAGAAAACTCAATATGCTCAGGAGTACCACTTTCTAGGCTAAGGACCTTTTATTTGTGAATTTCCTAAATTCTATACAGACACTGATAAGAATTTTAGAATTCTTTCCTGAAAAGAATCATCTCATCACTTATGGAACTAATAAATCCCAGTTTCCTATGGGTATCTGCATAGGCAAAGACAATCAAAGCTATGGCTATACCCCTCTCCCACTGCCACTGTTTCCTCTTTGTCTCCCTTTACCCTCGGCGTACTTCCAGCCACCACCGGTGCCCACACTTCCCAGACTTTCTTCCACGTGTGCTACCTGCTCGTTTGCCCTTCCAGCCGAGCAAAGCTGCATTCTGGTCAGACATACTAGCTGATTGCATCTTTGTTGCTGCACGGGCAAAACAAAACAGGTAAAGGCTAAATTTTTCTTTCAGCCTTTGACCTAAAGTATACCAAATTACCTTTACTACCTTCTATCCATCCATCAATTTTCTGAAACTTCTAGGAGTTTTGTATCTTAAAAACTCTGCCTAGTGTCTGGTTTTAACCACATTTGAGAACAAGCTCAAAAATACTTGGGAAAGAGGCAAAGAAACAGAGGAATACACATACTAGGTAGCATGATCGCATACAAGCCTAATTCCCAGGGAATCTCCCTTTACTGAAGAAAGAAAGAAAAATTAAAGTTACCGGTTTTACAGCCTTCTTAGGCTCAAAGGAGCAAAAAAGCTCAGTTAGCATCCAATATCTGGGCAGCTGGTTTTGTAGGCAATGACTTGTTATAAGAGAAAAACCCCGAAGCCCGGAGAAGCAGAAAGCAAAGACTTCAGCTAAAATTTGAAATAAAACAGTCTTTGCCAAGGAAGGTAACAGGGAAGTTGAAACACATAAGGTAGTTACTTCGCCATGAAGAATGGGACAGGTAAAGGAACCAAGACGAGACAAATCCTAGCACATGCATATGACAAGCGACATACGAAGACTAGCTTTAAAAACAGAGGACAATTGACAGTGAGATTATACAATATATGGAGAAGAAAGAACTTTTAGTATGGGGCTTCTCTGTATAAATTAGAAAATTATAATAAATCACTTGCATCCTTTTCCGAAAGTCAACTCCAGACAAAATGATGGGTTTGCTGCTGTTAAGCCTTCTTTTCCTCCTCCCACCCACAAAAACCTCATCACCCTTCCTCTCTACCGAATTAAGAGGCAAACCTGCCACCCTCAAGAAGACACTTTCTGTCTTACTTTCCATAAAACAGGCTATCACTACAGGAGGTGTTACCTACCGGGAGCAGCCGTGGCATAAGGAGTGCTTCGTTTGTACTGGATGCAAGAAGCAGTTGTCTGGACAACGCTTTACCTCCAGGGATGAGTTTGCGTATTGCCTGAGCTGCTTCTGCAACCTCTATGCCAAGAAGTGTGCTGGATGCACAAACCCAATCAGTGGTAGGTCTCTTTAAATTTGTTGGTTTTTTTTTTAATTAACCGCATATAATATTAAAAATGGTTCAATAATTCATTCTGAGTAACTTGAGAGACTCAAGACACTATACAGTTCAAAATGTGTGAAATTAAATACTTATAATGCCTTTCAAGTGCCTAACAAAAAGAAATGGAAGAGGTCCTTAAATTGAAACGTCCTTCTTTTCACCTGATTACAATGGAACACGGTGGACACAGTAACAGAGCTATGCATGTAGCGGGATATGCATGTTCTGTATGTCATTCCACTTGCGTTCATCAGAGGGATCACTGACCTCAGCAACAACAGTCCCTCCGCCAGCAGCAAGTGTCTAGCTGGCTTACACCTCATGCTTTAGCACCGCGCATTTCTTCCCTGACTTTTCAGGACAGCAATGGAGAAATCACAAGATACTGCTTTCCAGTACAGAAGTACTTAAAGGAGCAACTGAACTGCTTAGAGCTTCACTTTGAAACCCTTAGCATAAAAATATAACCTCCCCTACGAAGTAAACAGCATTTAACAGCATGATCCATACACTCCAAGACTGCGAACCTGAGTTCTATCTGGACCATTTTCCCTGGTTACTGCTCTGCCCTTGCACCTGTCCCTCACTAACATATGCCTGACTGCATAGCTCCTAGAAAAGTCAGTGCGTAACAGCACCGGTACTGTTTTCTGTTTGTGTGAAAGAGGCATTTATCTTTTGAATATTGCAGTCCTTTCTATAATATGCTGTATTTTTCAAATGTTGCTACTAAAGGCAAAACAAAACCAAACCACCTCTCATCAGGTAAGAGATATGCCCAACTAAATCTTTTCACTGACTTCCAGCTTGTCATTCCAAAGCATCACGTTCAAATTGCTTGTCATTTCTGAGGTTACGCAAGAGATAATTACTACTGAGACATCCATCTCTTTTCTCTTTTTTCCCTGTACAAATTCAATATCCCTTATCATAACCTCCATAGCATCAAACTCTTGAATGTTTTTCATGGTTTGCTAACCCGCTGCTTTTCTTGAGGCACTCTTCCTTCAAAGCTATGAACCAAGTCATGACACAACCTGTCAAGACTCCTTTTTTAATGATCTAAATGCATTTTTACAAAACAAAATTAACTTACTCAGATGCCATAAAACATTCTGTAAAAAAATATCAGATTTCTGTTCAGCGGCTGTTGCTTTCCTTTTCTTCTGCTGTATATTGTAGTGCCATCCCTTGAAAGTTCTTTTCTGCCTTTATCACCAGTAATAACAGTCTAGTTCACTAACTTAGCTGAATGCAACAGAACTATTTGAGGATGAAAATGTTACTTGCTACAGAGTAAGGGAGGCAAAATTAGCACAGCAACAAATAGATTTTTCACAATGGCATTTTTTCACTACTGTTTGTCAGATATCCATAGCAATCCAAGACAGGAGTCTGAAATAGCATCACTGGACAGCTAAAGTGCTATTCTTCTCTTGTGACAGAATGCTTTTCGTTTTCAAACAGGACTCGGAGGAACCAAGTACATCTCCTTTGAAGAACGGCAGTGGCATAATGATTGCTTTAACTGTAAGAAGTGCTCTCTCTCATTAGTGGGTCGCGGCTTCCTCACAGAAAGGGATGACATCCTTTGCCCTGAATGTGGGAAGGATATTTAAAGTTCAAAATAAGAGGTAGGGAGAAGGGAGGAAAGCTGTGCTTGCAATATATAGTCTGAAACACACGGATGTTCGGAACTAGCTTTGCCACTCTCTGTTTCGCTGTACTATTAACATCACTTAACCTTTTTCTTCAAACTCTCCAAATCTGGAGGGAAAACAACTTCAAAATCTCTAGCAGAAGTGTTGGTGTTTTAAGATTTCTATAGCTAACCAAAACTAATGCAAAACCTGAGACGTAAAACCATTTGGGTGTTATTGACATAACATACTCTTTTTGTGTTGGGTTTTTTTTCCCCTTCCACTAAATATTCCAGATTCAAGCAAGTGATATAGTTCAAGGATGACAATGGCCATGCACAATACATTCATAGATGGATATTCGGGGCGAGACCCTCAGCCCACTGAAGTCAATGGCAAACACCATTCAATTTCAATAAGGCTGCAGTCTCACCTCAGTGTTCTTGAGCTATGTGACTAGTGTGTGCTGTCAAGTGTGTAGAAAGACTGCGAATGTAGAGGGTGTTTCAATGTACAAGGATTTGTGCCATGCCATTAAGAGATAATGATAAAACAGTTGAAGTGGGAGTGCTTCATAACAGGTACATATTTTATTGCATGACTAGCTGATCATTGTGTGAAGTACAAGTTCTGATTGACAGTGTCAGTATTACAGTTAGTCGACATTACACTGCACATTGTACTTTTCAAAATAAACTCATTTAAAACAAAATTGTGATTGTGCTTTAACTGTATTTACATATTAGACATTTACAAATAAAATGCTTTCACAGTCTGAAGAAACACAGTGTAAGCACCATAGAAACACAACCCTTCTTGCACCCAGTCATTTTGAAACCGTGGAGTCTAGAATTGTCTATTGCCTCATACGGGTCCTGCTGATAACAAGAGTCTTCTACTAACTGAAGTGAGTGGGAAAATTATCAGCAAAACTGAACAACTGTATGAAAATACTGAATCAACTGCAGCAGATAAAAATGTATTCATAGGCTCTAAACTCAAAACCAAAATATCATTGTTCTCAGCAAGCAAGGAAGTCAAGACAAAAGACATTTAATCTTTGTGAAAGTCTGAAGTTTAACTTCTATTCTACTGCACGCTTTTGTTCTGTATTGCAATACATAATACCCTTTGCTCTAGCATCATTTCTGCTCCACGTTCACTGCAAACGCAACTGTCAGCAACTGCATGCTGGCAGGACAATAAAATCAAGAGCAAATGACAACTTCCCAGAGCAAAATATGGCCATGTTATGCGATGTACAGTCCTGGTACACCTTCCAGATGGAATTCATTTGTATCCAGCAAAAGAAGGAAAGTAGTAAGTCACACTTCCAACAAGAATCTTCAGATGTGGAAAGAAGAACTAGGAATATACTTACTCTGCATGTAACTGGGTAGGGAAAGTTTGCTCCTAGTTCCAGCCACCACTCTTGAATTTGCGTTTTTTTGTACCAAGTGTAAAGTGCTCACAGGTCATTCCTCGATCATTAATTCAACAAACTAAATAGATGCATCAGATCAGATTTGGTTTACTGTACACCATTTGAAGAACCTGGCTGCCTGACATTTTTGAAGTGTACACAATGCTAATCTGACCTCACTGAATGCCTAAATTTCATCCTTTGGTGACTTCATTCTATGATGAAGGCCACAGTAAAGGATAGCCATAAAAATCCCTCTTACATCCATGCCTCCCAAAGGAGGGCAAGCACCGCACTTACTCTCTCCTGGGGCCTGGCAATCCCCCAGCACACTGCAGCTCTGCTCTAGTAATCCCTCTCTCGGCAAAGTACTATTAGCTAAGTGGGTAGTGGAAGGTAGTAATGCTTGGTGCATGGCTTGCACCTTGCTGCCCAAGCACTACAACAGATGGCAAAATGGTCCCAGCTTCGGGGAAAGGTAGGTGAAACATGGTAGGCTGGAAAGCATACTGGCCTGAAAACAAGACTGTTACCATGCAATAGCTGCATCACGCTATTATTCCAGTCCAGTTCTGCATATCACTCCTTAACACATACCAACACACACATGCACCTAGCAACTGAAACTACAACGAAATATAGCCTAGACTCTAAACCACTGCCAAGAAGCCACCCACAAAACAGAACTCCTACCAGACTGTTACACTTGAAGTGGAAGGACAAGCACTTCACGTGATACTAACTGCTGCTAAAACTCCAAAGTATCTACTGAGCCTTTTACCCTGTATGCTTTTCCTTAAGTTCTAATCACTTCAAGTCCACTGAAATATAACTGTACAAAATGAACAAGCTTAATCACATCACAAAAACAAGCCAGCACTACTTTGTTTGCTTTTAAATGAATTTATTTAAATAGGATAAGGCTACTTAAAAGACAACTCTTTACATACAAAATGTACATTACGTTAAAGTTTGCTGTACTCAAGTACAAAAACTGCACAAGTGTTTAGTAAAAGGGAAACAGCACACAATATTTCAAAACATACACATTCTTACCATTTTACAGCATTCGAGAAGTGCCTTTTATGTTGTAACAGTGAATGGAGAACTTCTGTCAGTAATGAATTAAGCTACAGTTTTTGGTTTCAATATTAACCAATATTAAAAATGTAAACAAGCTTTCAGATCACCACTGACAGCTTCTTTTAGTGAGTTCACTAAGTGGATTCAGAAGTCGATTTTGGTTTTTACTAAGTCTGGGAGCATTATTATTATTTATCATCCACATGTAAAATGGATCTAAACTGGCTTCACCGTAAGCCACTGAGATTTAATGACGTTTCCAACAACGTAACTAGATTTCTGCCTTTATAAGGCACTACCAATAATCCAGACGAAACAACAAGTTTCACAGAAAACCAACATCCATGTTAAATTATCAAAGGAAGGGAAAACAGATGGGGTGGGTGGTTGTTTTGTTTTTTAAGGATGCGACTACATACACTAATGCCCTCAAGGTACTTCTTTGTCCTCCTATTCCTGTCCCTCTCCAACTGCTAATAAGTTGAGAAAGCACTGGCCTGCATTCCATGGGTTTTCGTCATATTTTATAAGCATGACTGTAACCAGGACAACAAGCAAATTTGCTACATCAGCACATTTTTTACACTTCTGCATGTATAAAATATGCAGATGTATTTAAGAAAACATGGCACTAATCCATTCAGTAATTCCTCTCAAAGATTCATATCAAAGTCTAATAACATACTTCCATCCGTGCATTTCTTACTTCATACGTCAATAAGAGAAACTTCAATTTGAAGTAATGCTGTTAAATAGTTCACCTCTTATTATCAACCTAACTTGCCCTATAAATTCTACAGTCCTGTTTTGTGCAATAAAAAGGAAAAAAAAAATTGTCTCAGACTATGTTATTAGCAGAATGGTCAGTTTTCTCATCTAAATGAATTATCTTTTTGAAGCCAAGAAGGCTCTTGGGATCACTCTGAATTTCAATAGCTATTTTAACTATTTAACCAGAAGTGGAACAAAACTGAATCTTACCGAAACAAAAAAAAAAAAATACATATATATTTATATGTGTGAATCGTAGGGACATGCAGGAGATGAACTACAATAATCTTGAAAACTAAAAGTGAGGGGTTTAGTATATTGTAACATTACCACCTTTCAAAGAAGTAATGAACTACTTGGTGTACAAGAGTAGACGCTCCTAAGGTGACTGGTGATAATGACTCCAGCTTTGCAACAGGGAACTTTTAAACTTGTTAAAACTTCACAGCAATCTGAATCCCTGTAAGGTTTAAAAAGAATTGTACTTAAACTGTTTAAATATGACTTATCTGTTTGAAAATATGGAAGTAACATTTACATTTCAAGCACCATTAGCTACTTCATGGCCACGTAACATGCTGGATTTTCTTCTTTGCTTCCGTAGGCTTTAGATCATTCTGGAATACAAGAAAATATATAAGTATTCTTAGATACACTATGCAAGTAGAAGTTAGTAATTAACCTGCAATGTTCCAGTCTAGTACTGACTGCTGCTGTATGCGCCTATATGCTACTACAACAGCTTTCTATTGCCACCTTGTGGAGAAAGTTAAATATCACAGAACTTCTCTAGAGAACATAAAAATAAAGCAAATGAATTCAACTACCTGCAAATCATACGTGTCTTCTGCTTTTTCTTAATCTTACAATTAGTTATGCAAAAATATCTTTCAATTATGCAGCTTCGAAACAGGTACATATTGGAGTTTCAAAACTAAAGTTATTTCAGATTGCTTTCCTAAAATACTTGTTGAAATGGGATTGTGTAAGAAAAAACAAACATACAACTAGGAAACGGATTTACTTTTGTCAAGTAGTAAAAACATTAGAAAAAGAGACAGAAGAGTATATCTTCCTTTGTAATGACCTGTATAGAAAAGTAAAAGAACTGCCAAAGCCTCCGATGAACTCAACCTTCAAGCCCTGCCCCAAGAAACCAGAAAAAAAATCAAGCAAGCCCAAAGTAAAACAATGGGAGATTGAAGTAATTACCTTTCACCATCCAAAAGAAGAAAAACAATTTGAAAAATTAGAGCTTTAACAGTTTACACAAGCAGAGTAGAGACAGGTATACGAGTTTTCGAGAACATTCTGCATCACGCTGTTTTGGGGGAACACAATCTAGAGATCTCTTTCTCCTTAAAATTTTACATGTTCGTTTATTTACAGCAATCCTGTGGATTGCAACCACTGAAAGAAAGGTTGAAGGGAATTAGACCCAAAGATCAGAAGCATAGTTCTGTGCCATTCAGCACAAGAACTTCAGTTTTTCTTGAAAGTAAAGGAACAGTCACTTGCTTGAAATTGTCACTACTGTCATTATACTAAAAATACATCAGGCTTTACATTCTACAGCCATCCGCCAAGTGTACTGATTCTTCCTGGCTGCATCACTTGTTATTCAATACCACGATCTTTAATTTCAGACAGTAAAGTAACATCCATACAACACATTTGCCTAACTTCAAACGTGTCGGACCAACACTAACCAAGGCATGACTGAACTTACTGGTACTAACTTCAACAACATAAACTATGGCTAAGAGAAAAAGTCAAGTGTGGGAATTCATAGCTTTCGAGTGTCAGTTATACCTTGTCACTTAAAAGCATTCATCATTGTGTCTACAGAACATTTAAATTAAATATAAAGAAGCTGTGAGGTGTATACTAAACAAGTTTCCAAAGCTCTGTAGTTTTGTAGTTTCAGATCTGACCAATACTTAGAAGAGTTCTAAATACTAAAATAAATGAGCGATACTGTTAGTAGGAACCACACCTCTCCAGCATTAATTTGATTCAGGGTCTCAGCCATGATTCTTGTAAAAGCTGCTAAAGAGATCTTTCAGAGCAGCCACGTGTATAGGTGCTCATGTTTAATAGAAGTCTGATAGAACCTACCAATCCATGCAGCAAGGATATTACCTGCATTCTTTCATGAAAGGATTTTTTTTAAAAAAAAAAAAAAAAAAGTTGAAAAGAAAGCATTTTGTGAGGCAACACTGAGAAAACAGAAGTTAGGTCTGGTGTCCTGGGAAAATTTTAATCTATGTAACTGCACACTGCATATCTAAAGCTCCCCCTGCAGTTCAACTGAGAACAGATGTTTCTATTTCTTCCTTTGAAAAGCCCAGACTTATTCCAGATATTCCCATATTCCAGTAGAAATGTGACGATTCCTTCATTTGTGCCATGAAGGAATACAACATAAATCTAAGACCTACCTCTACCTCGCGGCATGTTTTAAAGAGCAGATGGCCTATTGCTCCTTGCTCACTGACAAGCCTTTAAAGACTAATTACACTTTTGTCAAAATAAACCAGTGTTCTATCCTTCTCCCCAACCAGCAGCTACATTCAGCACCATTACCTACACTTTCCTGAATTCGTATATCCAGCCTTATCCCTTCTCTCATCACTTCAGCTCATCGCCCTCATTCTGCCCTCATATGTAGCGTAGTTCTGTTCTCTACAGAAAGTTTGTTTGCAGCTGTATCTGACTTGCAGAAAGAAAATAACTATTTACCTTTATGGTTAACAGCTCAGTCACCAGTCTTCTACTTGAGAACAGCACCCTTCTGTTCAAGATCTCAGCATGTCTTTCTCATGATCTTATAGAAGCCTGGGTACCCGATTAAGATCACCATGGCTCAAAATGAGCACTTGACCTTTGGCTTCTCACTTCAACTAGTATGGTTTGTTGTTATGGCTTCTCATTCAGACCCACAAGCTAGGCAGCTCTCCAGATTTTCACATCCAGTTCCTTCCTCTAGCTTGCCAATTCCTACATGAGATTTGAAACAGATGGTGTTCTTCCTCTAAGGATATATTCTACTGCTCTCAGCATCTCACTTCAGTTCCCGTAACTGAAGTGTCCTTCACTTTGACAAATGAAAGCTTGTTCTACTCAACCATTCAAGTGTGATTGTTACAAATGTTATCATTCAATTTTTTTCTTCCCTACTACAGAAAACAGACCACTTGTCCTCCCTTTAAGGCTGTTCGTATTTTTCTAATACCTGTTCTCTCTCTCAGACCTACCTTACTAGATTATTTTATTTGACTGCTACCAGCACCACCTTGAGTATTACCTACTTACTCATTTTAAAATTACATGCATGTTTTCTGCAAAGCTACCTCTCTCACACAGAAGTTTCCCATGAACAAGTACTTCATTTCTTTCTTTCTAATCTTTCCCAAAGCAGCTACTCTTTTGCCTGTTTCTAAATAAAGACTCTACCATTACTCCAAAATAAAATAATCCTGGAAACTCTTACAAGGGTCTNCTGCTCATCTCTACTATTATTAAAAAAAAAAAAAAAAAAAAGCTGTAAAACAAGATATTGAATGCACATACCGGCAAATCAGATTCTTCTTTTGGAACAGCTCTCTTTAACTTCACAACAGTAGTTCCTGCTACTGGAGACAAAGGGTACACCTTCAGACTAGCCAATACACTGCTGTTAGTCTTTGAAATACTGTTCTGCTTAGGCTCATTATTCCTCATTCCCAGCTTAGCGTCCTCTGACAAACTGGAGGCTGAAATGTATGTTGAGGCATTTGAAGGAACTGATAATCTTCTAACAGTATTGGTGGTGCTTCCAGCTGGAGGAGGTTTTAGGCGATCAGCAGCTCCGTTCTCTGTCTTCTTCACCTTTATGCTTGTACTTGTTGAATTGCCATCAAATACAATTAATGGCCGTTTCCTTAAACCTTCCATCGTTGTAACACTGAAAATACAAATTGTAAAATTCTCAGAAACACAAGCTAAATGATCCAAAAATAGCATATCCAAGACATGAGTAGTGAAAATGAATTTAATCTTGCTTAAGTAAAAACATATACCAAAATACTAACCTTAAACCCTCAGCTGCTCCAAACTTTGGCAATAGAAATTGTTTCCAAAATGTAACAGTGGGAGGGGGGCAGGGGGTTGTGTAAGGAATGGTGTTCCTCAGCAAAGAGGGTTGTGTGAGGAACTTTCTAGGCATACAGCTGTATGACCAGAGACTGTATGCTTATACCACCACAACTATTTCAGAGTAACAAAATAGAAAATAGCTGTTAAGTATTTCAAAAGGTGAATATTTGAGAAAGTGTGTGCCACCTTACCTACAAAACCAGCATCTAATACTCCTATGCTTCTAAACCTCCCTGTTTCCACTCTTACACAAAATCATAATATTAAGATAGTCCAAAAGACTGTTAGACAAGGAATGAAAACATCAAGCAAAAAAAGCATACCTGTTTTTGAAATAAGCTGTCCTTGAACAAGAACCCTGAGCTGATTTAATGACTTTAATAGTTTGTGCCTTTAAGCCTATGTGTAGTCACAGCTGGCCAACTTAGTATCAAATGATTTATGAAAAAGGAATACTATCAAGCTAATATCAAAACAACGGTATCAGAAAACATCCTGACTGTCAAAAAATAAAGCACAAAGTTATCATAGCCCACTCTACATGAATTTAGAGTTTTAAAAAAGCATTGCTCAAGAATGACAAAGTGTTTGGGAAGTGCAGATTTAGCAAGTAAAAAAAATGAAGCCACCATTAAGTTCTATAATACTCCTGTTTAGAAACTTCAGTTTTCAGTACACACTTACTGTTTAATCATCTCATATTAAACAAAGGAATCAAAGTTGGACTACAGTGTTTTCAACAGTGAAATACATTAATTTGTAGTTAAGGAATTTGACAATATTGACATTAGGTATTTCAACAGACTTTAAAATAAGCCACAAGCAGAGACTCCATTTGCTTGACTTGGAACAACATTAGATTAGCAACTGCTGATAAACCTCACATATCAAGAAATTACACATTGCTTGCACAATTTCTGTCAAGACCAGGAATTTCTTTAAAAAAAAAATAAAAATTAAAGGACTCACAATTTAAGAGCCCACAGAGCAAGAGAAAGTTCAGCTCTTACTCAGATTTGTTTCTAGATTACTATCTGTTCACAACAACATGTCACATAATCCTCCTCTTTTTCTATTCATCAGGTTGCCCGGAACTGATAGAGACAAAGAGAGAACTTTAATTCATTTGGGACTTGTTTGTCAAGAGACCAGACACAACTCTTTTGGCATCTGTGGTAGATGCAGTTTCTAGGAAAGCTTCTACAAAATGACAATAAGTTCCAAGACCAAGAGTGTTCAGCCAGGTTATGTTGTTTCAGTTAAATTCTACTGAATCAACAGTAGTATTTAACACATCCATTAAATTAAGAAGTATAACTTCACTTGAAAAGCCTAAAAAGCTGACACATATTCAAAAATAAAACATGATACTTTTTGCTCACTTTGGTTTTGTTCAAGAATTTATTCAACACTCCTGACAAGGAACACATTTCCCAGCAGCCTTTTTGGAAAGCCAGTTTACAAACCATGAAAAAGAAAAAAAATTTTTTAGTCACCTTCCTTAACATAAGAAGTCTGCTTTTCCTATGGAGTTTTTTTTTAATATATTTTATTCAGCTTAGTGAGGACTGGTAAGTCAGGAAATAACTACAATTTAGAATTGTAGCAATTGTACAAACGACCACATGCTAGAATACAGATAACATTTCCAGGGAAACACTTTGGGAAAGTTCCAAAAGAAATTTGGATGCTGTACCGTCAAGAAGCGTCACATCTAATTTTTAGATACATGGCTCACAGAAGAACACAGAACGTTGGGTGTGACATTCACTTACTTTATATAAACTACAGGCAGCTTAAAAGCTTCAGAGCAGGACTCATGTTAGCCAGCACTCTTCTGAGGGAGGACACTGATGCTAGCTAACAGCTGAAAAGAACTGTTTGGGAATTGTGCCCCCTTCTGCAGGACACTCTCTGTGAAACCTGGATTTCAGTGTGCATCTCCTACATCTTAAGAGAAATGTTCTAGCCAGACTTTGGGCCGGGCTGGACAGACGACATGCTCTAATCCTGCTGTTTACCTTGTACACACGGAAAAGAATACAAGATTTCCTAGAGGAAGCAAATGAGCAATATGGGTTTCCCCTGTTTCACATGATTACTCATGTAGTCAGGATGACCTCTGAGCAACTCCCGATTATGAGGACAATTTAATGAAAAACGCTGCTGTTCTTGTCTAGCTTAGCCTGGTACTTAAGGTAGCACCCTAAAACCAGAGAAAAGTGTAGGTTTTAGTTCCCACCCCCTGATTATCCTAAATATTCACCTGTTTTTAATAACAGGCAAGTGATCTCTCCGAACATCTGAAACTGGTCAGAATTACCATGTTTTACACTGAACTCAGTATTATCAGTGCATTAGCAGTTCTCAGAGGATGCCCAAGCACCTCTCAGGTGACTAAGGAGAAATGATGAGCTCTACCAAGGCCACAAGCTCTGAGCATGTACAGCCACAGTGCTCCTGGAGACAGAGTTTGAGGGTGAGAGTCTTCAGTCTCGATGGCACTTCAGAAACTACATATACATTTTGAGATTCATACCATCCTCTTTATTCCAGCAGGCAAGATGATCTTACAGATCTACAAAATTAACTGTCCCTAAACACAAATACTTTCTGAAGTGTTTGAAGTTAGATACACTACATTTGTTTTTATTTGGTATGATTGTCTGCAAAGTCAAATATTCAGTAATAAGATGCAGAAACCATCATCTGTGACCTCAGATATTTGATTGTATTATTGAGGAGGTACAACACATTATGGCAGCTCAGCTGATATACAGCAAGTCTTTTAGGACATGCCCTCAATAACCAGCAGTAAAACTAAACCCAATACTCAACACTGACTTCCAAATTTCGAAATGTTTTTATCTCCTATCTGTAACTGCTAGAGGCATGCAAACACACTCTGAGCTGCGCTCATCAAGTCTCCGAGCCTCATATTAATTCCAGCACACGTTGTAAAACTGTGCTTTCCACAGAGCTTTTCCATCAGAAAGCTCCTGTTGTTCATACAATCAATCAGTTTATCTGACTTCTAAGTCAAACTAACAGCGTGCTTAGTTCCCATCTCTGACTTGCACATAACCTACAGCCTCACAATACCTAGGAATTGTTTTGTTTTTAAAACAAGAATGCCAAGTTCTATTTCCTCCTCTGCACAATGGCACGGTGCCAGTTCTGCTTAAGTGGTACAGACAACTGTGAGAAAAAGTGTAATCTTTTAACATCCAACAAGATGATTGAACTTCCTTGATTCTTTCCATGAATATACTATAACTGAAGTTTCCTCTGTGCAATTTTTACTTACTGAAAGTGCTGAAAGTCTGTTTCTCCCATTTCTTTGGCGTTAGTAATACTAGCAGTAAAAGATTAACTTTTCTAGACAGTATTTTGCCAGAAAATTTTTTTAAGTATGAAAGACATAATACAAGCAAAACCGCAACCTGCTGGAAAATCTTAAAACTGTTTAACAAAGCAAAAGACTAAGCCTAGTATGCTAGATGTTAAGTGCTAAGAGCAACTGGTAAAGAAAAGCAGACTGGTAGATTAAACGTATCTCCTTTTACTTACTATTTTCCCAGCAAATACTAAATAGGTTTAACCATTATTGAATTTTAGTGCACCAAAATAAGAGCACCTAAACTTATTCTACATATAAACTCTGGATGAAGGCATTCTCCCATCTAAAAATTAAAATTGCCTCCTTCTCTCAAAACCATCCAGCTTGCTATCTTTATTTCTTTGATAAGAAATTCTTTTGCACCTATATCAGCACACCAACAGTTTCTTATTATACAAACACTAACCTCATGCGTTCATCCTCAAGTTGCAAGCTGTAAACAAACTGAGGTACTATAACTTTTTATGCACACAGGGGGAAAAAATGACACTATAACAAGATAACTCAGCGTCCTAGCCACTAAAAATTTAAAAAGTTAGAGAAAAAAATAAATCACTTGACAGAACTGGTTTAGCTCTTCCCAGTTAGAAACTTCAGTAAAGCTGAAACTGACTCATGAAATCAACAAGCTGCAATACTCCAAAACTATGAGAATTTACATCCACCTTTCCTTTAGCAATTACTGCTGAAGTTAAATCAGAATGCTGCCCATGCACATCACATGTCAAAGTCTTGGGCCGGGGGAAGGTAAGGAGGGGAAAGATTCAGTAAAATAAACTTTTGAGGAGGATTACGCTTTCAATCAAATACAAACAGAAAGGTTTTAAAACCAAGGCAGAATGCTTCTTTCAGAAAGTAGACGTTAGTTTTGAATTGGACACACAAACTGCTGCAGCATACACCCCTGACTCTAGAGTAGATCAGCCCTGTCCAGGGAGTAAGCATAATTAAACATGCTTTTCTTAAACACTGTAAATATTATTATGTAACAATTATAAGGCAAAACAAAAAATAATCACATTTTCTTTATTATAAAGTATCTTGAAATGTACC
>RSEF01000001.1:159837017-159880430 GCA_003993805.1 Himantopus leucocephalus
CCCCCCCCCCCCCCCCCCCCCCCCCCCCCCCCCCGCCTGCCGGCGGACCCCCGCGCGCCGCGGGGCCTGGGCGCTGATAGCGCGGCCTGAGGCGGCGCCCGGCCCGGCCCCGGCCGCCGGCAGCGCACTGCGAGGCCTCGAAGCGGCGGGCACGGCTCCCGGTGTGGCGGCGGCGGCGGCGCCTGGCGCTGGCAGGTGGCTGGGGGAGGGCGAGCCGGGAGGAGAGGCTCCGTCGCCTGCCGGGGCGGAGGTGGGGAGACGCGGGGCCGGTCACTGCCGGGCCTGGTCGGGCCGCGGGCGGGTGAGGGGATCGGGGGGAGGGGAACGGCGCCGCTTCCGCCGCGGCGCGGCCCGCTGCGCCGGGGGAGGGGGCGCGCCTGGGGTGAAGCGCGTCCCCCGGTCCTGGCGGGGTGGGGGGGGTGGTGCAAGCACTTGGGGTCTGTGGAGCCGTATCCAAAGGTTAATTAGGGCTCGCGCGCAGTTAATTGCGCAGGGCGTGTGTAGGAGTATGTGTACGTGAGGGAGCGGCGCGGAGGCGAGGGGGGCAGGCGGGATGCTGGTTTGCAGGGCAGCAGCAAACGAAACGTAAAGGCAGAGCCAAGGTATCGCTGAACGGCGGTGGGGGAGAGCTGCTTTCTACTTTTTGCCGGAAATTCGGGCGTGCAGGGTTATTAGCGCACTCAGGGGAACAAAACTACTAGTTTGATAATTTGCTTGCTTGCCTGTTGATTATTTTTTGGCAGGAGGCATCCCCGCTGTCTTGTTTTCCGGAGTTCTCAACAGCTACAAAGTGACATACTGACTGACTGACTCCTGGTTGTAACTCTGGGGCGGCCCCTTGCACTTCAAAGGGACAGCACAGTTCTGCAGAACCTGTTTCTTTGCAGTGCACGTAGGCCCCTAAGCTCTTAGAAAGGAGAACAAAATAAATGTAAAAAAAAAAATAAATCACATGCAGATTATGTGTGTTGGCACTAGTTATTCTTAAAAGCTTTTTCACACCTTTTGTCTAGCATGAATGTTTTCATTTCTTTGCTACCAGGCTTATGTAGTACTACATTAAATTTTTTGTTCTTTCTGCTCAGGGGTTTGTGCCTTTGTTCCTTGAGGGCCTTAGGAATGTTGTGTGTCTGTTTTGATATTTTATTTTACAGTTCTCATCTACTTTCATTTTGTAAGTTTTTTGGAGGTTTTTAATACATCTTGGTGAAGAGCAAAAATCAGTAGATCTCCCAGTGGCGTGCGTTAACTGTTTTAGCTTGGGCTACAGGAACATTAAGTTGTTGACAGGTTCAGGTACAAAAGCTGCCCAGCCTCTCCAATAGCTTATCAGTTTGGGCTACAAACAGGCTCCTAAAAGTGGTTGGGGTTTTTTTGGCAGTCAACCTTTGGGCAGCCCTCTTTAACTTTAATATGCTGTGTTTCTTTTGATAATGTTGGAGGATAACATGGCTGTGTTGCCAGACACTTGCATTATCATTTTACCTTAGGCTATTTGTCTAGTACTTCCTGGGTTTGGGTTTTTTTGTTGAAGGTCAGAACGCTAATTTACACCCCAGGTGAGGATGCAATTTGAAAATGTCATGGAAGCCCAAATTAAAGTCTATTTAACTTCTGAAAAAAATAGGAAGTTCTTGGTGTAAAAGGTCATTGCGATCTCTTTGTAGCATGGTTTGCTTCTGGCTATATTCTTAGTCTGATATAATTGTATTTAGTGGTTACTTGTGAATTGCGAAGCTTACCTTTTCTGACTCAGTTTTGGAAATTTTTGCCCTGGTTTTCAATGTTCTCTTGCAAAAGCAAAGTATTTTTTTAGATGTAATAATTTGAAACTAAATTCATTTTGACTATGGTTTGTTCACAAAAGCCTTTTGATGATGTTGGTCTCTCTGGTCCACAGAAATTTCATTTGATGTTTTATATCTCCATTGTACACATGAACTAGAAGTAATTGTATGGTATTTCTCAAATCTGTTCAAGATGTTTAGTGTTGCATCTTTCCTGTGTTGGATAAGTGGTCGTTATAGACCAGTCAACAAATTGAAAGGTGATTAAACAAAGTCAGCAATTTCTCATCTGCCCTTCTTTGGAGTGTTGAGCGCGGTTGTCTGCTGGCTTCTTATAAAAATAACAGGAGTCTGGAGTACAGTAAAATTACACGGATGGTTTTGAAAACACTATTAATTGCTTTGTAAATTGCATCTGTCCCTTGACAGTGCTTGATTGTAAAAGGGTAGGTATAGTTTGCAGGGCATGAAGAACAGAAGTGCTGCTTCACACATAAAGACAGTCTTTTGGAATGGTTGTGATATTAATGAACAGAAACTCTTTTAATTTCAGTGATATTGCATCTTGAGCTTAAAGAATGCTTTATGGACCATGCTTCCAAATTGTCTGTGTGAATGTGCCTTATAATTGCTGGTGCATATAGTCTCACACAGAGAATGTGTAAGTAGCATGGAATAAACAGATTTTATTTAAAAAAAAAACAACCCAAACTAAAAACAAAACACACACACCCTAAAAAAAAAAACCATGCCCTACCAAAACCAAACCAAACCCACAGCTTTTAATGCAAGCTGGATGATACCTTGTGTAAATTATTATTTAGGTGGCTTGGAAGTTACATGTTTCTGATTGCTGGAGAGTAAGGGATATAAAGTATGTGTTAAAATAGAATATACCTATGATATTTTGCTAAGAGACTATGTACTAATAGGCCTAAATTAAGTGTAAAGCAACATGGTAACTTGTTGCTCTAAATACCTTGTTGCTTCTCTAGAAATCTGAGGGCCGGAGCTTGTATATTTTCATGTACAGGTGATAGAAACATTTACGTGACAGGTTTATAAATCACGAAGTACTAGCAGGAACCACTTGTAGTGCCAAAGTGTCTGAGAGAGCCAGTAATATGCTGGTTACTTGTGGAGAAAGCATCACTTCAAAATAGCTGAGTGCTGTTGTGAATCTGCTTCAGAATAGACTTGAGTGGAAGCATACAATTCAGCTCATTTCTGTGGTTATAAATGTGCTCATTCTGGCTTGTGTAATCTGGTTGGAAATAGAGTATAGACTGTTAAAAAATGCAACAATGAAGTTTTAGTATTGGTGAACGTTAAATTGCTACCTCTGATATTTGGTTATGTGTGTGGAGGTAAATAGTGTTGGTTTTTTTTTCTCTTTAATCAGATCACCCAGAAGACACAATGAGTGTTAAAGCTTTCAAGCTCGTTTCTGCTGTTGAGCGGGAGATGTTAATGGGAGACAAAAATTACATCAACATCGAATGCATTGAGTGTTGTGGAAAGAACCTCTATATTGGAACCAATGACTGCTTTATCTACCACTTTCTGTTGGACGAAAAGATATCAACAGCTGGAAAAATAACTTTTGCTGCCACCAAGCAACTGCATAAATACCTAGGCTTGAAGAAGCCTGTCAGTGAGTTGAAAGCAGCCTCTGCCCTCACCAGGCTTCTTGTGCTTTGCGACAACACAATAACACTAGTTAACATGATGAACTTGGAACCTGTCCCCACTGGTGCTAGAATCAAAGGAGCTGTGACATTTGCAGTAAATGAAAACCCCGTGAGTGGGGATCCTTTCTGTGTCGAAGTCTGCATTATCTCGGTCAAGCGGCGGACCATTCAAATGTTCATGGTGTTTGAAGACAGAGTCCAGATAGTGAAGGAAGTCTTTACTCCAGAGCAACCCTGTGCTGTGGCCGTAGATGGTTATTACTTATGTCTTGCACTTACTACACAGTATATCATTTTGAATTATAATACCGGCGTCTCCCAGGATCTATTTCCTTATTGCAGTGATGAGAAACGGCCAATTGTGAAAAGGATAGGCAGACAAGAGTTTCTGTTGGCTGGCCCTGGAGGCCTAGGTGAGACTAAGGATTGTATTTTTTTTCCAATTTTAACTTCTCCCTCTTAATTTCTCTCAATTTGGGAAGCAAAGCTTAATTAGTTAAGTGTTGTGCGCGATAACGGTAACTTTCTTCACAGGGTTATACTGGAATGTTAAGATAAAAAGGTAGATGGTAAATTTTTGGCACTAAGTATTGCTATAACTCTCCTACTTTTATAATGCACAAAAATCTGTATGTTAATCATGTCTGTAGAAAGCGTCATTTCTGTATAGACAGCTACCAGTAGTAGTATCTTGCAGCCCAAAGTAAAAAAACTTGATTGATACCAAGTGAAACTTCAGAGGCTGATAGCCTCTCTGTAGTGACTAGCTGGACTGGGCTTTGAGGAGCTCCATGTTGCTATAAAATTGTTAAATTAATGTAGATGAGTTAATTTTTTTCCTCGCTTGCTATTAAGAGAAGTTCATACGCAGTCCATTTCATAGCTTGTGACAGATTCACAAGTAGGTGTGTTGTACTACAGTGCTAGTAAGAAATGTTAGTGGAAGTAAACTATATCCTAACTCCTGTAGAAGTAAACTCTGTCCTAACTGTAGCTGTTGTCAGATACTATCCAGTTTTTACGCTCCCATTTGCCTAATTTTTAATAGTATTTTTCAGCTTTGTTTTACAGAAAATGATAGTTTTGTATTGCAAAACCAAAGTCAGATCATGTGAAGTAATGTCTTTGTCTAATAGACAGGTGATTGTAAGGACTACTGCTGCTATAATCTGTCTAAATCAACAATATGCTGTGAGGTCAGTGATCTTGAGCTTTTTTTGGAAAAGCTGCAATATCCCAGAGCTGACAGACCATAGGCAGAATGCTTTCATGCTGTTTGCCATATGACTCTCCATTTAGGAAATGCAGTTTATGTATCTTCCCTGACACATTAGGAGTAGCACGACACAAAAATCACAAATATTTAGGTCCTTAATTCAGGGATCTGCGTGAGGCTTGGTTTTTTGATATAAATTCCAAAGAAAAGCAAGAGTGCAATCAGTTGTTTATACTGAAGCTTTGTCTTGCGACTAGAATGTGAGATGTACATCAACTCACTAGTTTTTCTTGAAAGAACTAGAGACTCATTAGAATATTAGTTCATGCAAATTACAGATGTTCCAAAATGAACTTGTTTTTTTCAGACATAGGGCTTTTCTACATCATCTTGGTTGCCCACTTGTTCAAACTGTTAGTTGCTTTAAATGTGGATATGTATTTGTGGACATTAACCATTTTAGTAGTTCTATGAAAGTTAAAATATGTGAATTGACTGTCTGAAAGTACTCCCTTTTGGCATGTTTCTAAGGTAATCCCATTCCTAATTTAATCTTTATTTATCTTTTTAGGAATGTCAAACCAGATTCTGTTCAAGTGATTCATTTGTTTTTTGCTTTAAGAAGAATAGATACACTTTCAGAGGCGTAATTGTGTTTAGTCAGAAAGCAGAATTTTATTTAGTCTGACTTTTGCTTTTACCTGATGTTCTAGGAGAGCGCTATATAATAAGACCTTTACTCATAAAATCCATCATCCTTGTGTAAGTAAACTGTCCTGGGGTTAAAATACCAGATATATGATATCTTAAGCAAATGCACTTCTGCAGCTCTAAACATGATATAAAATTCCCTTTTTCCCCATTATACAGACAAAGTCTACCTTGTGCTAGCTCAGACACCTTACAAAGACTGGTTGCTATGAAATGTACAGTTTTTCCTAGCCTAATTCAGCTTGTGGGGTTTTTAATCATCTGTTATCTATTCCCTCCCCACTGTTGTTTTGATCAGCATTGTTCATCTTGCTGTTCTTCCTTGGTAAAATTCTTAGTGTCTTTAGCACTTTTCTTTAAAGTTGTTGAGCACCTTTAAAATATCTAAGCACTGTATGTCTCGGCATTTGAGGTAGGCCTCTGCTGTAAAGTGAATGGACTTGGAAAGGCTTGATGTAAATCTTCAGTTCTAATTTTGGTTTGCTTTTGTACGTCTTATTGGTTAAGACATGTTTGTTTGGCACTTGGTAGAGCACCTATGCTAAATTCAGCCTCTTTTACTGAGGTGGATGTATTCTGCATTAATACATTTGGCTTTATAGCGTTTGAAGTGACCTTTATCTAGATTAATTTACTTTTGAGTTAAGACTGGAATTTATAATGGCAGAAAGCAACTGCTTGACATGGTAATCATAAAGTAAAACATCTTTGTGTTTCTTGATTATGTAACCTTTTTCATTACCTGGACACTCTGCATTTAAAACTGATTGTTAGAATTGTTCATGGTTGATCCATAGACTTAGCCGTTTGGTACTTTGTTGGCTCTACTTGCAGTTAGTATATAGCTCATTCTTTCAAAGGGAAGAGGAACTTCATTTTTGATGCACCTTCATTCTGTCCAGTAATTAGTTCATTCAGAATTGAAAATCAATTTTTCCTGATTATGTATGAAACTGTGCTTACCAAAATTCAGTTTTTCATTTCATGAAGCATGTTTCTAATCAGATTTTCTGTCGTACAGAGGCTTTAAGTTCTTAAAATTTCATCAAACAGTTCTTGCGTGTTGGCACAGGGCATGCTTCCTAGCACCAGCTGCAGCAACTACCCCAAAACATCAGAGGCCTTGACTCAGACCGAGCTCCCAAGGGACGGTGCAGTTCTTCAGGTCTTGAGCTGAAGGGAGCTCTTGGTGCCTCTTGCTGAGACTAGGGCAGGGAGAAATTTTGTCCTTGCCTGCAGGAGATGTGTGCTTGGTTGAAGATTTGTGTTGCTAAGTAAAGGCGATTCAGGAGGAGGTCAGCAGAGTGCGTGGCATCAGAGATGACGAAAAGGAAATTGAATCTTCTCCAAAACCCAGGCATGAGCCTGAACCCCCAACTGTACTGAGGGAAGGGGCAGGCTGAGTCTCTGCTTGTTCTGTGATGGCAAAGGCTGGAAACTTGTGACTTCTCGTAAAAGGAAAAAATCTTCCTTCTCTGCCTGCAGATCTGCATCTACTGAATATGTTCAGTGTTCTGGTAGCAGATGAGAAGCAGGAAGCTCTGTCCAACAAATCATTTGAGCCTGTGCAAAGCAGTAGCACCAGGAGGAATTAGTGAGTAAGGAGGAACATCTTGAGGAGGAGTGGGTGGATAGTGCAGGTCACCAACTGGTTGCATAGCTTGTGGTGACAAGGGATTTGGCTTTTATGACTATGGATCCCTATTTAAGGAAGAGATGGGATCCACCAGGCCAAGTGAGGAAAAAGTGTTTTTGCCGACAGGCTGACCAACCTGGTGACAAGGATTTAAACTAGATTGTAGGCTGAGTTGGCCAACTTAGGATGATGTGGATGAAAGACTTCATAATCAACAAACAGCGCTGCAGAGATCCTGCTTCAGGCATATGCAGACAAAGTAGTGTGTACAAAACAACATGATGGTGAAAGCGCTCTCACATTTTCTGGGAAATCAGCACCGCTATGTGTTAACAGCTGAGGTAGGGGTTACCCATTACATGAGAGCAGTAGGAAGGTGTGGTGGTGTGCCTCGGGACAAAGGAGGAGGCAGAGGAGAGTTTATGGATTGGGGTTAGAGGGCAGACTAACATGGTTGACATTGTGGTGAGTGGCTGCTACAGGCCACCTTATCAGGGGGGAAATGTAGGTGAGGCCTTCTCCAGATAACAGGAAGAAACCTGTATTTTCAGGCCCTGGTTCTTAGGGGGCACTTGAACCACTCCAGTACCTGCTAGAGGGGAAGCACAGCAGGGCACAAGCAGTCCAGGAGATTTCTGGAGTGCGTTGGTGTTAACTTCTTGACACAGCTGGCTGAGGCGCTGATGAGGGGATGTGCTCTGTTGAACCTGGTTAGGGATGTGAATGTCAGGGGAGCAGCGTTGCTGCAGTGTCCATGAGATGGTGAAGTTCAGGATCCTGAGAGGAGGGAGCAAGGCAAAAAGATCACAGCCTGGACAGCAGACTTTGGTTTGTTCAGGATCCTGCTTAAAATGGGATATTGTCCTGGAGAGAAGGACTAACTCCTCCAAGTTCAAGAGTGGTCCATCCCAATGAGCAGGAAAACAAGCAAAGGTGGCAGGAGGCCTGCATTAATGACAAGCAGCTCTTGGCTAAACTCAAGTACAAAAAGGAAGCAAATGAGGTGACAGCAGGGCCAGGTGACCTGGGATGAATATAGAGACACTGTCCAAGCATGTAGGAATGGCGTTAGGGAGGCCAAAGCCCATCTGGCATTGACTCTGCTGAGCAGCATGAAGGGCAACAAAAAGAGCTTCAGCAGCAAAGGAAGGCTAATGGACGCCCACTGCTGAATGGGGTGGGGGACCTGGTGCCAAAAGACGTTGAAAAGAGGTGCTTAATGCCTTCTTTACCTCACTTGTTACTGGTATGACATTCCTTCAGGAATCCTCAGCCCCTAGGACCAGTGGGGAAATCTGGAGCAACAAAAACCTGCCCTCACTAGAGAAGGATCGGGTTATGGAACATTTAAATAAATTGGACAGACAAATCCATGAGACCTGATAGGGTTGCACCCATGAATGCTTGAGGGTGGTGGTGAATGTCATTGCGAGGCCACTCTTGATTATCTTTGAAAGGTGATGATGAGCGGGGAATGTTCCTCAGGACTGGAAGAAAACAAATGTCTTCACTTCTGTCTTAAGTGATCAAGAGAAAGGATCCAGGGAGCTACAGGCTGGCCGGCTTTACCTTGATCTACAGAAAGGTGATGAAGAAAATCCAGGAAGCTATTTCCAAATATACAAAGGACAAGAATGTGATTTGGAGTAATCAAATGGATTTACAAAAGGGAAATTGCCTGACCAGCCTGTTAGTCTGTGATTAGATGCCTTGCTTGGTGGATGAGGGGAGAGCAGTGATACTATGAACTTCAACAAGGCTTTTGATGCTATGTCCCATAACATCCTTGTAGACAAACAGATGAAGAATGAGCTACAGTGAGGTAGATTGAAAACCTGGCTCAAAGGTGTGTAGTCAGCAGCAGAAAGTCCAGCTGGAGGTCATTCACTAGTCATGTACCCTAGGGTGTCCATAGTGGGGTCAATACTAACATCTTCATTAACGACGTGGGTGGTGGGGCAGAGTGCACCTTCAGCAAGTTTGCAGGTGATACAAAAGTGGGAAGAGTGGCTGATACACTAGGGGATTTGGTTGCCATTCAGAGGGACATTGATAGGCTGGAGAAATGAGCTGACAGGAATCTCATGAAGTTCAGCAAAGGGAAATGTCAAGTCCTGCACCTACGGAGGGACAGCCCCGTGTACCTGTACAGGCTGGGGGCTGACTGGCTGGAAATCAGCTTTGCAGAAAGGGACTTGGGGGCTTTGGTGGGCAAAGTGACCGTGAGCCTACAATGTGCCCTTGTGGCAAAGTCCAACAGCCTACTGGGCTGCACTTAGTGGTGGGCTTGGTAGTGTTAGGTTAACACTTGGACTCAATGATCTTAAGGGTCTTTTCCAACCTGAGTAATTCGATTAGGAAAATGCTGCCAGCAGGTTAAGAGAGGCAATTTTTCCCCTCAGTTGTAGTTAGACTGCATTTGGAGTGCTGGGTCCAGTTCTGGGCTCCCCGGAATGGCACAGAGGTACTGGAGTAAATCCCCTGAAGGACCAGAAAGACAACCAGGTGATTGGGGCAGCTCATAGGTGGAGAGGCTGAGAATGCTGGGACTGTTCAGTCTGAAGGAGAAAATGCTTGCAGAGATCTTACCAACATGTATGGGGAGGGTAAAGAAGAGAGAGCCAGACTGTTCAGTGGTATTGTATCCAGCAAAAGGATGAGAGGCAGTCGGTACAAACTGAAATACAGGAAGTTCTGCGTAAACATAAGAAAACAAATTCCTCATTGTGATGGTGGTCAAACCAGGAAACAGGTCTTGGAGAGGATGTGGAGTCTCTGTTCTCAAAGATACTCAAAACCTGACTGCGAGAGGTCTTGAGCAACCTGTTCTAGTTGACCCTACTTTTGAGCAGGGAAGTTGGACTAGGCAAGTTTCCAGAGATCTCTTCCTGCTTCAACTATTCCATGACTTTAATGAGTAAAAATTTACAAATTTTAAATACCTAATTTTAGTTTATTCCTTTTGCTTCTCCAGAAGAAACTCTTCTCAGTGATGCACGGTTTGAACAGTTGTATACTGATTGAGTAGACTACATATGGAGTTGGAGAACTGAGCCTTATAAATTATAACAAGCACACAGGTACTAGGCAGAACGATTCAGAGAAGGTTATGCAGTGCCTTTTCTCATAGCTGATGACACTGCATGAATCAGGGTAGCCAACAGTAACCAGCATGTTCCCTTCTTATTTTCACCCACTTATAGTGTTCCTGGTGCTGTCAACTTTTATGATAACTGAAAGTTTTCATATTCCTTTTTAAACAAGCAATAATACTAATAAAGAAGTTTTATTTAAATTTTTACAGATATTTTTCACTAAGAAGCTTTTTGTTTTAAAACAAGTAAACAAAATCTACAGTGTATTGCACAAAGTCCTGAGTAACCTGATGTAAGTTGGTCCCACTTTGAGTGGGGGGGCTGGACTGGATCTCCTTCAGAAAACCATATACAGAAATAGTCCCCTTCTGACTTAAATTATTCTGTGATTCTGTAAATTTCTAGATCTCTTGGTGTGGAAAACAGTGTAGCTGTGTTTTAGGTAACTTTTCTAACCTTTGGATAGCATATGCATTTTTAATACGGAATTGATTACTGGCTTCATCTCAGTTTCATCAAATGCATTCCTGTACTATAAAAAAACCCATGGTTTCTGATTGTAGTTGTCATGTTTATCATTATCCTTAGGTGAGAGAAGGATGAAGACAGAAAATGCATTGTTCTACCACAGAAGGTCTAGCTATTGAGGGCAAAGGGATGTAGAGATACATTGACTTGGAAAAGTACTGTGCGTTGCTCTGCAGACCCTTCCACTTCCATAAAGGATTTCTTTAAATTACCTAAAAAAGAGCTCTGTCATTTTAAAAAAAAAAAAAAAAATTTAGATCAGGTTTTATAATATTTTTTGAGAATGTCAGAGAAATAGAAAATTCTAAGAATTAGTATTTCAAATATAATTAGCACTGAGTTTACTACTGGTTAGTATGTATTTAACTTAAGTTTTCTCCCACTTTTTGAAATGGGACTATAGCAGAGGGTAACAACTGGAAGGCACTAAAAAAGGATATTGCAGTCTGCCTGGCATAAGATTCCACATCTGATCTGTAAGAATATTGAGACCTATAGAGGAAATTGGGAATTATATATTATGGCAAAAAAAAAAAAAGTATTTTCTGTAAGGTGCTGTGATTGAAAAGCTCATTATTATAGTGAAAAAGCAAATAGCATTATTTGCTAATAGTCAGATGTGAAAGTTTTATTTTGTGTTGCACCCTTAGTCAAAGGAAAGGGCTGCTCATTTCAGAGCTGCTGTAAAGGATCCAGAAGCTTAGTCTGTACACTGTAGTTCTGTAAAAATCTACAACCTTCTGTTTTCCACCGCCCCCCCCCTCCCCAGCCCTGCTGTGGTCCTCCTACCCAGCTACCCTTACCTCATTATCCTCTGTTTGGAGGAGATTTTTGTAAATTGAATAACATAATCTTTTAATCTCCTCTGTCCTTTAGAGTTCAGACTTACTCTGCCAGCTGTCAAGTGGCTCATTCCTGCTGAAGAACAGTTTTCATCGGCATGTCTTTCTAATAGCATGAGAATACTGGTTTTAAGGGGTATGCATTCATGTTTAGAACAGAAGTTTACATAGTGCTTCAGTATGGCTCATCTGGAAGAGGGTTACTGAACTAAGTTTGAAAACTTTGGCTGGAGATTTTCTTCAATTAATGTCTCAGGAAGAAGTGGGGAGTACCAAGTAGCGTGAATAGAACCAGTGGCATGTGATCCAAAAGCAAGTCGAACTTCTATTAAGCTAGGAGAAGGAAGGAGGACAGAATAGACAGGAGGAAAGATAATGGCAAAGAAAAATGCAAATTAACTGAAGATTTAATAGGGTTACTTTGATGATAGCATTTTTTTCAAATGATTGAAAACACAGATGCCGCACAGGAAGTGACTTGTCCCAAGGAGACAGACCCTCGTTTTGTGAAAATTTTGCTGTAGCAAAAGTGAAGTGTAAGTAAGTGATTCTCTGTTGACGAAAATGCTCTTTAGACTTTTGACACTACAAGGAACAAATATGCCTGTATTGCCAGACAGGTCAGGCAGCTCAGGTCTGCAGATTCTACTAAGGTAGTATTGTTTGAATGCTGAGTCTCAGTAAATATTAGCGTTTTGAAATGAATTCAAACTACTTGGCATAATTCTTATTAAAAAAATACGGAACTTGCTAAACTTGAATAATTCTTGCTAGTTTCTTTCAGTATTCCTCTCTTTTCAGTTTTTGGTGTGGTCCTCTTCTGTGGAGAAAGAGAAAGAAGAAAAAAAAAATATCAAACTGAACTAACCAACAGGTCTATAAGATCCAGAAAGACATGATGTGCTGTTGTGATGCCATCTAATACTGCATCTGTTCTTCTGAGACTTTTTTTTATTTCTGTACCTTCGTACCCGTGCTTCATATTGGGAAAACATGAACAGTCTTCAACTAGTACGAGCCTCAGGCTTTGTTTTTCCCTTTTTGTAGGCATGTTTGCAACTGTAGACGGCATTTCGCAGCGTGCGCCTGTGCACTGGTCAGAGAACGTGATTGGAGCAGCTTTGTGCTTTCCTTACGTGGTTGCTCTCGATGATGAGTTCATTACAGTGCACAGCATGCTGGACCAGCAGCAAAAGCAAACCCTGCCTTTTAAAGAAGGTCACATTCTACAGGACTTTGAAGGTATTAAAAAAGATACTTTTTTGCATCAGTAATTCTGGAACAACCGCCACTGTGGGCACAGCCACTTCAGTTTGTTTTTTAAACAAAATATCTAGCAAGCATGTTAACTCTTGAAACTTTTATTGCAAATGTTTTCCTGATTAGATTCCTGCAGACTATGATAGGAAAACTTCAGTCATCCAAAACTCCATGCTTCTAACAAAACATATGCTTATTAAATGTGCTCTAATTGTCAAATTAATTGTTGGTTAGGAGTCTGTGGGGTTAGAGCTTTTTCTTGTAACTTATTTCTTTCACAGGAGCAATGTTAATTTAATGCTACAAGTCAATAATTGTGAGCTACAGGTATTTGTCCATTGGCTATACAAAGTTCTAACATCTTAAAAATTGTTCTTTTGTATTCCTTTCTAAAATACCTGTAAGAGGTTTTAAAGGGGATATTTCATAAAGAATTGTTAAACAAAAATTTCTTTTGATCTATTCTTCAACTAAGAACTTTTAAGTGTGGAATACGTCACGTTGCTATTTTTTTTCCAGGAGAGCTACGAACTGTAGGTTACTTGCTACCTTTGATGTACAACTTAAAATTTTGTAATGTAAGCCTTTGGAAATATCTGGCAGTTAAAAGTCCCTATTCTCTGGAATCTGGGCAATAGTTTCAGTAGTGGCATTTACAGCTTAGTTTATCATGAGAAATTATAGCCAGTTTCCCTTACTGAGAGTGGAACAAAATCTGCTGTAAATAAATAAATTTACTGTTATCTCTGTATTTCTGAGGTGCAATTTACAGGTAAACTATACTATCTAGTAAATATGGTAACATCAAAGATGAGTTTTGTAAATTTAACACTGTTTAGGTTCTTGTATCGTAAACAGTAAATCTTAAAGCTTATTTCTGAACTGTGTTTTTTCTGTAGGAAATGTCAACTGACTATGTCTGTTTGCTCTGTCTAGGAAAGGTGATTGTTGCTACTAATAAGGGTGTGTATATCTTGGTGCCATTACCTTTGGAAAAACAGATTCAAGATCTTCTAGCTAGCCACAGAGTGGAAGAAGCCCTTGTTCTAGCAAAAGGAGCCCGAAGGAATATTCCAAAAGAGAAATTTCAGGTCTGTCCGTCCTTTCATTTTCATGAAAATATAAATTTCTCAGTGGGGCCACGTATACCAATGGTCAGGTGACTACAGAGGGCGGGGGAGGAATTTACATTGAAGAGAAATCTGATACCTTTTATGGTTTCAGCCTCAGGAAATAGAAGTGCTGCTGAATTGGCTTGGGCTTGTAAAGGCTGTGACATTGGCAGGGTTGAATGCTGCTGTTCTGCTAAGTTTTTGGTGTTGTTTTTTTTTTTTTTCAAACATGTAACTTGAAAAAATTGAAAACAAAACTGAAAACCTAGTGATAGAAAATCCACTGTGATGCTTCCTTCATACTAGGTTCAGTTATTTGTTGTTGGTGTTTAAAAAAGTATGTATTTCAAATCAGAAGTTTTAGGCTTTACGTTTTTTGCCAGAGATTCTCACCATATCTTAAACTCCACAGTAGTACAACTTTGAAGTGAAGTGATGGGAAACCTAGAACAATACGTCCTACTTCCAAAATCATACAAGTAGTACTTATATTTAAGGTTTTTGTGTGGCAAAGTATCTTAGTAACTCTTTGATTAGAGATTTGTACTCATTCTTTCCACTTCTGGTTTATATTACAATACGTATTCTACTGTATTTGTTCCTATTTGTCATTTTGAGACTGAAACTTGAAAAAAAGTAACATGAAATCTCTACTCACCGAACAGGTGAATTAATATTTGACTTGTTTTCTTCCCTTCTGTAAAAGCAAAATTTGATCTGTAACCTGCAGAAAATCTGATTTTTTTTTTAATCTACTTTGCAGCATTTTGTTGCTATTAAAATAGTATTTGTTATATGACTTTTGGTTTGTTTAGGAAGATGTAAAGTTTGGAACATGACTGTGAAACTTAGAATTGCAGTGGTCCAAAATGATTCAGTCTGTCAAGAGTTTGGTTTTGTTTTGGTTGTTTGTTTTTTTTTTATAATTTCAAGAAGTTACTAATTCCTTGACATTTAAATTCCGGTCAAGTCTCTTGAAAAGCAGTCGTTAAATTAAATGAAATTTGTATCAGCTTTCATTTTGATCCTGAACTCCTCTGTTGAATGAACAGCTGTGAGGCTGCTGGAGGTAAAAAGCTTGGCCAGAAAAGTCTCTCCATCCTTTTGCCAAGGTACAACTATCTGGAAGTACTTGAAGCTGAAAAGTATTTAGGCAAATACAGAGTTCAGTTTCCAGCATGTTTTTTGCTTTGCATCTTCACTTCCAACTTTTCCTTTGCAATCTGTTCAAAGAAGCAAACTAAAATCCTGCTGTGGGGACAAGGATGCATGATCTCATCAATGTCTTCTATGTATGATGACCTCTAATTCTCCAATTATTTCTTTCCAGTTTAAGTAGATTTAGTGTGGGAGATATCTTTCTGTGTTTTGCCATAGGATGAAGTGCAATTCATTATCTAAAATAAGTGATGTACAATCTCATTCCTCCTGTTTTCTTGCATTTAGGATTTTTCTGTCTTTAGGATAAGTTAGTTTCTGTTCACGTGTTATCTTATGTGCACAATGTCTGTCTTCCTGAAATTACTGTTTCCAAGAATATTGTAAGTTCTTTCTAACTTAATGTGCTTTTAAGGGTGTTCAGTTACAGTTCATGCTACAGCGGAAGAACAGAAAACATATTACTTGAAAGCAAAATAGGCTGTTCTGGTTCTGGGCTGTATTTGCAAACTGATATTAACCAGCTTAAATTGGTGGAGTCTCCTACTGACTCGTATTAAAATGACTCAACTTGGCTTAGTTGTTCAGACTTTAGTCCAATTTTTCAGAGCTTATCTGTAGTTGACAACGTAGTATGTTCAGCTTGCTTTCTAATGTGCCTCTGTTACTTAATGCTGTCATGACAGCTTTGTTACAAGCACATCAGACTTTCTTTTCCTGTAGTCTTGCATAATATAAATCAGATGGAGTTCGACTAAATTACATGCCTTACATATGTCTTTTGCAACATTTCTTTGGCATACTTTAACGGATCACATAGTTGCTCCGTTCTAACTCCAGTTTAAGAAATACCTTCAGATAATGGGTATGAGATGGATAATAGGTATCATCTAATAGATAATTTTAGATATCTATTTTGCAAGCTTTACTGATTCCTGAATAGCTGACACTTTCAAGGCCCTATTTTGCCATTTTATATAAGCAGGGGCAGGAATGCATAGGTTTGACATTAAGGCACTTGATCCAGCCACTATAGTTTGTCCATATAGAAGAGTGATAGTAATTGTCTAGTACATGTAGTGTAGTGCCCCCTTTTCCACATGGTGCTTTAATTTCTGCAGTTTGCAATGGGTGTTGCCATCTTACATGTGACGTGAACTCAGTCATGGCATTGTAGGACAGTTCTTGATGACACGGGTTTTTTCCTACAGTTCCATGCTGCGTTGTCATTGCATGCATACACAGGTGCATGCTCTCTATCTTTTATATCAGCGGTATTATATCAGCATAAATATGTATACATGCTGGTAATGCAGAATGATTGAACAGTAAAGTACAGTACTTAATTATTAGTACAGCCAATATTTAGTTATTGGAAAGAAGCAGGTCATGCATTAGTAGCTCTAACCTGTTACTTAACCCATGGTCACTGCAAACTGCAAATGTATCTCTGCCATTTTAGATGAAAATTCCTTTATCTTTGAGCATCAAGAATTACTGCTAGGTAAAAAACACTAAGCAAAAGTGTTGCAAGGAGATGGCTTTGCTGGATATAATTTTTGGTAGAAGAATACAAAGGCCTTTCTACCATGCTACCATGAAATGACTGAATACTACTTATTAATTTTTCAGGACAGCTGAAGTTTGCAGAAATCATGGTTGATGGTAGTGAAGACCTTGGTTAGATTGACACACATCTTGCATAGGTATCTCTCTTTTTTCTTTTTTTTTCCCCCTCATTTCTTTTTAGTTTCAAAAAACATATTAACTGCACACAAACCTGACCAAAAGCTGAAGTGACTTTCTAGAAAAAAATCTTTTTGGCTATCTAGTTGGTAATTCAGACCATTTTAGAAAGGATTTTTCTAGCAGTTGAGAGAATTAAGGCTTTACTACAGCTGTTGCAGTTCCAGTGATCATCTTTCTGTTTTCTAGTACTTTTTCAGATACAAATTAATACAAATCTTATTTCATGTTTTTGTAGTTAGCTTTTTAATGTGAATTCAGTCAACAATATAGAATTTACCTAAAGCACTTCAAGTCCTATAGTGGTCCTTCAAAAATTGTAGGGGCATACACACATTTAGTTGTGACTGGGTGTAACTTAGTACCTTTTAAAAAGTAGTCTGTTGCGGTGTTCTGGCAAATGGGTCTGGAAGAACTCAAGATGTTTTTTCTATCATAAACAAAAGTTAACTGTATATGGTTGGCATATAAGTCTAGCCCGTTTTTAAAACCCTGTGAGAAAGAGAGAATACTGAATTTTCCATAGGCAGTCTGGTCTGTTGCTTCCATAATCTTTACCACAGGACATCTTAACGTCTAGTGTTTATCTTGCCGCTTAAAAATCAGCCTGGGTACTCCCAATCCCATCACTGCATCTTTAAAAAGTTCAGAAAGTGTCTGTCTCTAAACTTTCTACAGCTTTTTTGTTGTGTGGCTTTATGGGACAAGTGAAGATATGTCAACATTTAAATGAAAGTGAATACCACGTAATCAGTTCAAATTTAAAACTGATTCCTTGGGCCTATACTTACACTTGGGCCTGTACTTACACTAGCAACGAGCTTTTTTCAACTTCTAGTTGAAAAGATTGCTGTCAGACTAAGCTCTACAATTAAAGCAGTATTTTCAGTGTCATGGATCAATTCAAATGTACTTCCAATGTCCTAATTCACTAAATATGTAAATATTAGTGGTCCCTTCATTGCAAGGATTGAAAACAGACTTACAAACAAACAAACAAAAAAAAAAACAAACAAACAAAAAAACACCAAAAAAACCCCCTACTTTTGATACTAGTTAGCAGGGTAAGAAATGTTTGTACTTCAACCCTTCCTGGAAAGTCTGAGGCCAGATTTTGAAGTTTTTTTGGTGCCTCAAGATGCAGATAGTTGCAGAATGAAATCCTTTACCAGCATCCTTAAGAATGTGACCAGACGCATATTCATCAGTTCACAGATGACCATGTATTAATATAATAACACAGTCATAAATCCAAAATATTTTGGATATTTTGTGACTTAATCACTTGAGGTAGTTTTACTTTATTACTGCAGTTGATTTCCCTTTTAGCTTTACTTAAGTGTGTTTTGTAATAGTACACTTGGATGTAAAGCATAGTAACGTTAATATAAAGATGTCGTGAAGTATTGTTCATTTATTTTTATATTGTTATGTTTGTCTGGAAATGTATGCCAGATAGTATTTTCCTCTCTTTCCTTTTCTCTCCCCTGCACTGGGGAGGCAAGAAAAGTCCCACAACCTTACAAATCAATAAGTTTTAATGGCTTGCTAATGATCAAAATCAAGTATTTCCTTAAGATAATCTATTAGTAAAGCATTCACAGACTAATGGACTTAAGCCAAGCTTTTCTCTTGGTAAATCCACAACCCTTAATCAAGGTGAAAAATCACCAATTAGAGTATCAGTCTTCTCTACTTGAATTGCTAAAGAGTCAGGCCTCCTGCCTGGAATACATTTCTAATGTATTGCAGGTTCTCTGGGTATTTTCATTGAAAATGGGAGTCTGTTATTAGTAACAGTATTCATGTATGCTGTTAAACATTAGAAAGCTGTATATTCATGAGAAAGTTGAAGGGAAAAACTGAGGGCATGTGGATGTAGCTCAGTGTATTTGCAAAATACCAGTGTTTTCACAAATGGTGGATGCTTTGCAGAGCACAGTTTAGGTTCCTTGCTTTTAATAATTCTCTTTTGCCATTGGAAATATTCTGGGCACAAGGGTTTCATTTCATCTCGTGGTAACTAGTTTACCATTCAGATTAAATAAATACCTAGCATTTAAAGTAGTTTTGTGTTGTTTTTCTAGTGAACTTGTAAAGTTTTTTCTGTCTAGGCATGAGCTTAACACTAAAACTTCATAACACATAGCTTTTCATATAGTTTGTGTGTCCTCTTCTTTTTAACTGTATTTTTATGTACATTGCATAATGTACTTCATTTTGGATAAGCTGAATTGCTTTGGAAGTATTTTTCTTTAAAACAAACAAACAAAAAAAAACCCCAAAACCTACCACCACACACCCTGGAAAAAAAAAAAAACAGACTGCCAGAAGGTCAGAAATATGGTCATCAGCTGTGGGTGAGACTATATGAGAATCACCAACAAGGTTGCTGCAGAAGCGAGGTGAGATGGGGAGAAGGTTGGCTGTGTGTGGTCAAGTGGGACCACCCTTGAGTTTGAATCTTTTTTTGTGCCTGCTGAATCACAGGGAACTTCAAAGGTGACCATTGGCTTTTATGTTTGCAAATGCCATGAGGAAAAACTTGAGGGAAGTCAGACTGATGTCAGATAAGTCATTATTTGAATAAGAAAACTTAAACTCGCTGTTTGTTGACTTTGCTTTTAGTAAGTACTTGTAAAGTGTTGTGTTCACGCACTTTTGTGTAAGAAACTGAGTCTGGGCAGCAGATTCAGTATATTCAGGTACATATAATTTAAAATGTAGAGAATCAAGGCTTTATTTTGCATGTAACTTGACAAGTCTGGTTGAAGATCATGTGTTCCGTGTTTTTGGCAGGTAGTTATTGCAGTAGTTACTAGCACTATGTAAATAACTCCTTACAAATATAATAAACCTTTTTTCTCCCCCTTGTCTCTCTCATAGGTAATGTACAAACGAATCCTGCAGCAAGCAGGTTTTATACAGTTTGCACAGCTTCAGTTCCTTGAAGCAAAAGAACTCTTCAGGTAATTGTGTGACAAGAAATTTATTAATTTATCTTCTTTAAATAAGGAGTTAGTGTTCGTGGTTTTAAAAACTTAGTTGCTTGAATGGGTTTTGGTACAGATGTGAGTTCACTGGGATAAAATGGTTTTGTTGGGGGTAAAAACAGTAACATTGGAACATCTTTATAACTAAAGAGTTAACGCAACTGATTCTTTGGTATGCGAACATACGGTAGTATTAAGGCTGTAATCTGAGTGTTACATGTGTGGAAGACTTTTTTACTTTATGCCCATGAAGGTCAAGGTGTTGTTATTGAGTCTGTGCAGTGATTTGCAGCATGAACATTGCCAGGTTCTATTTTTTTTTTTATTAAGAAAAAAGAATAATTTAACAAAAAAGTTACAATTTAAATGTTAGCTTCAATTTAAATATTATTAACACAGTTGCACTAATTTTTTGGAGGATGCCGATACTGAATTTGTTTTAACACTTGTTCTGCTAGGTCTTTTCCAGAAGGCAGATTATTTGTTCTTGAAGTCTGCACTAACCTTCCCAATTTAGCTGTTTCAGCAGTCACTTGCTTACAAATTGACCTTGGTATTCCACTTTCATTCAAAAAATGCTACTCGTTGTCTTTATTTTACCTGATAATTTCATTTCTGCTAGCTATGCCCTGTACTGCAATGGGGCACTCTCCAGAGTTAGTGTAATCCGTGGTGACCACATAAAATAACTCTGCTTGTTATCTGCTGAAATTCACTTTAAATCAGTTTAGAGTCTATGGAACAGGATTAAGGATAGACAATTTGCTGTATATTGTGCGTACAGTATAGGAAAAAGTTGTCCTTGGGTTTATGGAAACTTATCAAGGAAAGTAAAGCTTTGGGGAATGTTACGACTGATAAGGGACTTCGCCATTTTGCCTTCTGCTCACCAGGATAATGGGAGACACTGGGCTTGAATGGGCAGTGTATATTGAGTGAAGATTAGGGAATGACAGGAAAGGCCTGAACAGCATTTCGTGGCAATTTGTTTTGGCCGCAACCACTTTCCATACCACCTTGTAATTTTTGGCATTAGTGAGCAACTTGCAATCTTCCTCCTCTCTGTAATCTTCCAAACACTAGACTGCTGTGTTGTGTATCTGAAGTAGAAGTACCATCTGTGCATAGTTAGGAATCCTTTACAACATTCCCAGAAAGCTATTCCCTGTGGCTTTCCAATGGACTTTTTTTCAGTTTTTTCAGTGTGGCCAGCTTTGGTAAAATAGCTTGTTGAGGTTGTACTGGCTTTAGAGTGTCTTGATTGTCTAGGTGTGATTAGGTGGCCGGACTTGTATAGCTCTGCAGCTGTCTTGACTATGGCTGTCTCGTGGTTTAGGCCAAATTGGCCACTGGGAACGTGGAGCACCCCAGATGGGACCGACAGATGCTCCCCCCTGCTGACACTTCCAGCTCTTTTTCTATCACTGTGTTCCACCCTGCCTGGCAATAATTCCCTGTGGAATCTAATCTGGAGGCCCCGCCTTGCTGGTAGTGGCCCAAGAATCTTTTAAAGGCAGTAAAAAGGGGAAAACGTATCCTGCAGGGAGCTGCAGCACATTGTGGAAGGAGCCAGTTATGCAGCCAGCGCCCATCTAACTAGCGGTCTATCTGACAAAAGAGCTTTAATGAGCAGGGTTGTGGGAGCTCCTCTATAGAAAGAAACATGCTTCACGAGAAAACGTGCTGTCCAGGCATGAATTTTGGAGCTGAGTCGGCATCTCAGGGCGTTTCCTTCCTCTAAAAGCTGCAACTCCAAAGCAGAACAACTGTTCATGAATTGCTGAAGTCTGCTGGGGGGAGAAAGCAAAGTTTTCTGTGCTTTTCTTCTGGCCAGTCATACATAAGCTATTCGGAGTATTTTGGTGACTCTGAAAAACTCCGTATGGAATCCAGGTTCCCTGATTTTCAGCACTGGTGAGCATACCCAGTTTTAGTAGTATCTGGTTATGTCCCAATATACACTTGGTCATTTTAGACTTACTGATGCTCAGAGGAAAAATGGGAAAGATAATGGCAGTCTATGCATACACTTCCTCCCATCCCCACATGTTGCTCCACATGTGTTTCAAGCTAGTGTTGGTCAGAAATAACTTGAGTCTTAAAATGCCAAAGGGAAACTTGGTACCTATCTGAGAAAAGATGGATTTAGCAGTGAAACCAAGTGGCAGCAGTACCTCTAAGAACTTGGTGTGACGTGGGCCTATTTCTGGCCAAATATGAAGTGAGATTGTCTCACTCCTCAGAAAATACCTGTCAGTTACACGCTAGCAGGGGAAATGGTTATATTGGACTAAAGGTGTTGTTTTCTTGCATCAATAATGCTTCTTGGATAACCTTGTCAAGATACGGTTATATCTTATGCTTAACTTCATACTTCTTAAGTACTGAAACTTTTAAGAGGAATACTTTCCTGCTAAGTTCCTCTTGGTTACGCTGATACTTCTGAACACTGAAGAAGGTTGACAAAAAGGAAGGAAGTGGTAGCTTTATTGAAACTTAAATAGTTCAACAAAGGGAGGATAACTTTCTTCAGCTGGATCCGTTCACCTTAAACTGAGTGAGCTGTCACAGTGAGGCTTCTTTGGTCTGACAAATTCTGTTGTAAGCTATAGCAGAGTTGTGATTTATATAATATATTTTTGCTGTTTCATGTTGGTATCATTGGAGGCTTGCATGCAGTTAGACCAAACAGTGATGTTTAGCAGGCTGTTTGCTGAATTCTAGATGTCCTGCTGAGGTGTTGGTAGCTGTCACAGTGAAACCATTTCTCTCCAGTGTGTTTGGTTATGTCCTTTCACTGGTTAGATGTTGCTTCCAATCTGACAGGCCAAATACTGGAAGTTTTCTAAACTTTGTGCTTTTTAACAAATCAAAATGTTAACTTTTTTCACAGTGTTGTCTCACCTGAGAAAGGCTATAGAGAGACTTGCAGCTAAAGTCTCTCCGACACTGGAAAGGTTAAAAAATTGCTGGTATTTATACCTGGAGACATAAGAAGTAGGACTCAGTGTGAGATTTGCATCTTAAATGTGATTCAAGAATATAAGCTTCTATTACAGCTAGTGGGATCTATGCAAAACAGCTAAATCTTGTAGGCTTCTTTGACATCTGCAATATATGTAAATTTAAAGGTCTGAATTTTGACCTAAGTTACCTGAAAAATTGTAGATTCTGCCTGTTGCGTTGTTTCTGTATATGAAGCTCAAAAAGACCTAATGCAAAATTACTCAAAGGGAAGTTGCCTCTTATCATTGATGACTTGACTTGTTTTAAGAGCCTGTTTTCTACTTTGTGGTAAGTTGCTAGCTATATTTTGCTAAACCTGAGATATTAGAAGCTGAAGACTCAAATGTGTTTTTCAGGGGAGGTGAGGTCCTTTGTAGCTGCTCCTAAACTGTCTTCTGCAAATGTGGTAGAAAGAGCCAAAGTCAAAAAACATCCACAGATCCCAGAAGCCATAAGCCTTGAGATGAATGTTAACCATTCATGCAGGTGGGGTCATTGTTTAGTATTTGGTATTCTTCTGAAGTTTGTTCAGGACGATACTGTGCTTTTAAGGTGGCTGTTTGACTGCCAATTACCGTTGCTGTGGGGAGAGCAAAACTGTACAACGTGAGCTTGAGTCAGACCTGCTAAGAACCGCTGGTGATTCACAGCCCAGAGTTTGGGCTAGCCTGAGTTGGAAGCTGATCTTGATTCTTCTTTTGGAAACAGATGATCGTTAAGGCCAGAATCCATGAAGTTCAGAGGTGAGGTAGCTGACTACTTCCTCATCTAGGAACAGGTGGATGGTAAGATGAAAGGATGCAGAAGCTACTGCAGAAGCTGGAAAATGTTTTACAACTTATTAAAAGTGGCATGATAAATATATAGCATTTTTAACTTCTTTATTCGTCTCCATAGTCATCGTCTTCATCTCAGCTTAGGCCATCTCCAAATACTTGACAGCATAACCAGCAAGGGAACCAATGTTTATACTTGAATTTCTGCGGATTTATCAACTCCTTGCTTCTGCACTAATTTTGAGTATACTGTTGATGTTATTCAACTTATGGGTTAGCTTTTGTTCTAGAACAAATCAGAGAAGAACCTTGGAGGGGAAAAAAGAATTGCCTTCTTTCATTTAATAGGGTTTATTTTCTAGTATAATACATCTCATGTAATATATTTTATCTGGTGGTCCTCAAGTCTTAAACTTTCACGAGTAGTTGGACTAGCCAAAGCTGCAGTTAGATTACTGTAATGAGTTCATACTAAAATGCTCTTTGAACCATCAGGTCACACCACTGACAGGACTTGCTACTTCTTGGTATTCTGCCTCTTAAAATAAAGTCCTCATCTACTTGTGAGTTCCATCATAGTGTAGATCTAAGAATTTCAAAACCAAACATCAAGTCTGAAAAGAGGGATTGGAAGGAAATTTCAACTGCAGAAATCTGCAAAGTGGACATGAACACTTGACTCTTGGTTAGCGGCTGGCCTTTCTACTGTAGAGGTGTTTTTTAGGCAGTAGGAGCTCTGTGTATGAATCAGAAAAACTTGCTATTCAAACCTTTTCTCATGGGAAGGCTTTCCATGTTCTTCTCTGTTCTGGTCCTCTATTGTTTGTGTTGCTGTTCCCATTCTTTGCAGTCACTAGGTTCTGGAACAGGACACTTGCTGCCCTTAAATTTGATGTTGCTGCGGTCTCCCAGAATTTCATTCCTCTGGTATAGATTTTTATAGGCAAGGGACAGTATTCACTTTTTTAAAAGTTCTAAATAGGTGTTGCCGTGGTGACGCTTCCTACTAGTTCACGTTTCCTGGATGGTTTTGGAACTGTGTCTCTGTCGAGAAGTGAACAACTTGAGGCGCACCCCCACTGCTTTAGTTACTGTACAACAGTAGGGAAGAGATGAGCCCGCTTGTGAAGGTCTTTCACAATTTAGTGCCTGCAGAAATGTGCTGCTTTGTCTACTTCTGTGGTTATAACTTGTTTCTTTTTGGAATTCTTTCCAGTCAAGGTTGTGAAGGGAAGGTCTTTTTGAGGTTGCTGATCACTGGATAGATAAGAACTATTTTTTAAAAGTTTTGCTTGTAACAAAATAGTAACTAACAGGGTTTCTTTTAGAGAACTGTCAGTTCATTTTGATTTTTTTCAGCAACAATATCTCCTGCATTTCAGGAATGCTTATCTTTAAAGATAATGCTGAATAATGACTTTGACAGTGAAATAAAATATAAATCCTGATTTCTTGCTGTTCTTCTAAAGCAAGGCCTGGGAGGAGGAGTGACTCTAGCTGTGAAAATTGGGGAGTTGTTTGCTATGTGTGAAAAAACTTCTCATGTTATTCTTCTGTCACAACATGGATTCTTCAAATACTTGAGGAATTTCTTCAATCTAGGCTGAAAGAAAAATATTTTGTGTTACAACTTGCTCCTGGATAAAGTATAGATGACCTTCACATACAAAGTGGAAAAGCCACTCCATAGTATCTGACATAGATGTACACCCAAGACCTATGCCTGTACAATAGACTACCGCTTATTGATTAGGTGGATGCATAATCAGTATACACAGTTTGTTTTCAGAACCTCCTTAAGAAGTGATCCAAAGGAGGAATTTGGTTCATCTCGGGGTTGGGGAAAACATTTTCATCATCCAAATAAGTGTTCTGAAAGCTTTAGTTTTCTACAGGAAGTTGCTGTTTTCTGCAGTATTACACTTGCACAGTCTTGGTGGCTNCACAGTTTGTTTTCAGAACCTCCTTAAGAAGTGATCCAAAGGAGAAATTTGGTTCATTTCAGGGTTGGGGAAAACATTTTCGTCATCCAAATAAGTGTTCTGAAAGCTTTAGTTTTCTACAGAAAGTTGCTGTTTTCTGCAGTATTATACTTGCACAGTCTTGGTGGCTTGCCTGAAAGGNTTTTTTTTTTTTTTTTTTTTTTTTTTTTTTTTTTTTTTTACCTCCATCAGAGGACTAGCTCCCATAATTTATGGATGAAGTCTAGGACAGTCCTAGGAACTGCACTAAGGCTATTCAGCTGATTTTTGTATGTGCCACAGAACAGCTGAGGCATGTCAAAAGCAAAAGGCTGGCCAGTCTCTGAAATCTCAGACCTTTCAATGTCTAGAGGAGGAAAAAAAAGGAGATAAACAAGTTTGGATAGAAATAGCCAAAAAACCCCTCCAAATTGGTTCTGAATATATTTTCTCCAGCATAGAAGGCAATAACTTTCAGAAACTGACAACCTGTTAGTATCCTGACTCTAAGCATATGTGAGCATACATTCCCAGTATGTTATTTTTTTGTGCCTATGTATACTTTTTCTTTCTTTTTGCTTCATCTAGTTTGACACTGTAATTGCAGAAGCGGCCAGCTTGATGTCCGGGAGCTGATCTCTCTCTACCCCTTCCTGTTGCCTACTTCCTCTTCATTTATACGGTCTCATCCCCCTCTGCATGAGTACGCGGACTTAAACCAGCTGACCCAAGGGGACCAGGAGAAGATGACAAAATGCAAACGATTCCTCATGAGTTACTTGAATGAAGTCCGCAGCACTGAGGTTGCAAATGGCTACAAGGAGGATATTGACACAGCCTTGCTCAAGCTATACGCAGAGGCAAATCATGAAAGCCTGCTGGATCTGCTAGTTTCGGAGAACTTTTGTCTTTTAACAGATAGTGCTGCCTGGCTGGAAAAACACAAAAAGTGAGTGGATTTTTTTGAGTATTGCACCTTTGAGACTAGAGGGAAAATTGTCCTAAATGCTGTTGGCTTCTAGAGCAGTGTGTTCAAATCCTTGTAGTTTCTGTGCTTTCAGGTCCAAAAGACAACTTGGCCTGACTTGTCAGCATTTAAAACTGTTGGTGAAAAGGTATTAATTGACAGTCTGAGGTAAAGGAAATGCATTCTGTCATATGCTGGCAAATACAGATTTCTCCCTGAAAGCTTCTGTGTCCCGTGCAAAAATAAAGGATTGGTACAAATTGGGNGGGGGGGGGGGGGGGGGGGGGGGGGAGTTATTTATTTTGCTCTTGTGACCATGTGAGAGTTGAATGGACACAGTAGTGGTACTCGGACAGAATGAAAAGATGTCTTAAAGCATGCACTACCTTAGGTAGAAGCTATTAACCAGCTAGTGGCTTTGAAATTATAGTTGCTTATTCAGGGAAAGAGATCTTACTTTTGAATTGCATACTTTCTGTGCTCCCACTGATTCACCAAGAAGAGGTTGCTTAAGATGACTGCAAATGACTTAAAATTGGAAATGCCAGAGGTGGAGAATTGACTGTCATTAAGCAGGAAACGCTAGATAGTAAATGAGTGAAATACAAACTCCAGTTGTAGGTAGTGTCTCTGTCTTGGATTTAATTTCTTTGAACTGTGTGGTGCAGTAGTAGCAACTACAGTGGTGAGGAGGAGTCTTTAATTATAGTTAGATTTAGGGTAGTTGCACTTTACTTTAGGTGTTTTGTTAAATCCTCTTGGTAAGTATGGTTTGTGTGGCAAACTTTTGCAAATGTGAATGGTAGATCATTCCATGAGAACAGCCATTGCAGAACTTTAGCTGTATTTTTATTACAGTACACAAAAAATCCTCTATAACAGCATTGTACAAAGCTCTTGCCTGACTTGATTTCGTGCTGCAGTAAAGAAAAAAATGTTTTGATAGTAAAACAGAGTTTTAAGTAAAACGACAGCATCATAAAAAATTTGATTTAATGACACCTGATTAACTATTGGAGGAATATTTATTATTTGGAGCTGTGTGTTAAATCTGTATATAAAAATCAAAGAACAGCATGGGAATCATCTCTAATGGGACACACGCTTTGTTTAAGTTGGAGCTAGTAACTAGAAACTGCCGTAGATATAGGAAAGACACAGACATTTTTAGGACAGAACTTCTCTCCTTTGATTCTGAAAAAGAGCCTACGGACACTTGTTCAAGTGTAGGTGTGGCTGTATACATGTCACTGTAAGTAGTTATTTGTTATATTCTGTGCTAATCAAACTGTAATGAAATTGGTAGGAAAGATCTAGCGATTTTAATATTATTTTCTCTTTCTATACAGGTATTTTGCTCTTGGTCTCCTGTATCACTACAATGGTCAGGATGCTGCAGCACTGCAGGTCAGAATAAGGCTTTTAGTGTCATCTGCAAACCGTTCAAAAATACCAGTTTACCTCTGAGATAAAAATCTAAGGTGCTAATTTATCTGTTTGAACAGTAGTGATGTGTATATATAAGAAAAATTGATGCTAAGACTTCTTTGAATAAATTAATATGCTAGATGTGAAAAACCTGAAGAACTTACTAAAGATGAAGGTAATTAGATGCTTGTATGCTATTTTTTAAGCAAAACTCTGCACACAAGAACATATGTTTGTACTCTTAAAAGATGGACAGAAGTGTTAAAATAATCAAGAGATCGCTTAAAGAGGTGTTTGAGGGACTTCAGGAACATACCCTGAAGTGCTAAGTAGTCTGTATGTACACAGCAAAGAAGTATTGTAATCTCATGGCAGACACTGACAGCAACTTAGAGTTTGTTTCCTTATCTGATGATGGACAGTGAACACACTCTGTAAGATCTGTGGGTTTCAGCTTGGTTAGTAATCCATTTGGGGACACCCCCCCTTGTGATGTCACTAAGACTAGCAGTGGTCTGTAGACCGCAGGCTAAATAATTTTGTTATTTTTGCCTGCAAAGCTTCATCTAGAAAAAATAGTATGTTCTTGATCAATAAATAGCATGTACATTTCAGACCATATCCAGTACCTTAAGTAGTTTGCTTTACTGTGTGGGTTTTTGAGTATGTTAATTACAGTAACACTGTTGAATGCATTCAAGTCAGTTATGTAAAAAGTAATCTCCTGAGCAGAAAACCAGTAAGGACAACAAAACCAGTATGTACCTTTGTCACATGCAAGATATTTTTCTTTGTTTCAAAAAAAAGGGTTTATTGCTAAACTGGTCTGCTAGATACGGCACTTCTTAATTCTGATTATAATCTATATAAAAATAATCTCATGCATTACTTAAAGTTATAAATTCAGAATGCAATAGCAGCAAACTAACCAGGTTTTCTTCCAATTTGTTTATATCATTTGATTTTAATCTTGCATGCACAGAACACATGAAAATTACACCATGCATTGGAGAAAAGGATGTTTATCAAAAGTTTTCTTTGTGATTAACGTACCTCCTCCTGAAGCCAGTCGCTCTCAGAATGTGAGAACCCACATGATACAGAGTCTGAATTAGTTGAATACAGCAGGTTCAAGAAAAGCCTATGATGGAGAGGAGGCATGAATTTAGTGACCAGTGAGGTCCCTTGCAACTGCTGTTCCTAGGAGCTCTTTCTAATTCCACAAGTACCAATTACTAATACTAAGCATTGTAGTAGCTCACATAAATTTTGAGTTGGAAGAGATAGTACGTGTTTTAAGCACTTTAATCTTTGTGTGTTTTTGTTGCAGTTATGGGTGAAAATAGTTGATGGAGACATTCAAGATTCTACACGTTCAGATCTCTATGAATATATAGTAGACTTCCTCACATTCTGCTCAGACCAAGATCTAGTGTGGAAATACTCTGAATGGGTTTTACAAAAAAATGAAGAGGTTTGTGATCAGTGTACTTTTCCAAGAACATGATAAATATAAAGTATTTCCCTGCAGTGGTGTTTGGGTGTTCGTTAATGTTGTTCCATTTTGATAGCTAATTGGGCCATTTTTGCAGAATGTTTTAATGCCAGTTAACTAGTGATCAACAGAAGAAAACTGCCAGGTTTCTCAATTATTTTAAGTCCCTCTGTTAACAAGTGCTAGTGGTAATTGCCTCTTTTTCTGCTGAAAACAAAGTTTATGTCATTCCGTACAATGAAATATGTCTTCTGTTTTTCTTCATGTTAAGCAAGATAGTTTTCAGATCTTAAAAAAATTACCTAACAGGTGTACTGTTGCTGCTGTTTCTTTTTTAAAAGGATTCCAGGGATGGGTACACAAGGATGTGGAATAAGTAGCCTTCAGTCTAGACAAAACCTCATTGCTACGAGAGCTAACTTAATCCAACAGAATTTAAAAAATAATTTTGTAGTATCCATTAGTGTGGTGCACCGTTAAATACGATGCTTTATGCTATATCAGACAGTGTGCAGTTGGAATTTGTTGCTGCCTAATTTGTATGAATTTAAAGCTTAGTTATTATATGCAATGACAGATTTCTAAGCTTTTGTTTTGGTCATCATAGAAGTCCCTTGAATGTGATGATCTACACAGCATTAAGGCTGTAAACGTTCTGGTCTCTAACTTGCACTTTCTTGCTGCAAAGGGCTGAAGTCTCTTGTTCTGCTGTTATGCAGATCTGTTCAATACTTTTTGTGGCTGGTGAAGGTTGTGCCCAACAGAAGGTTTGTAGCCTGGACAATGTCTAGACTATGAATTGAGGTAATGGAGATAGGAGTGAATGAGGTCACAGTAAGCACCGAGTAGTGTAATCTTGGTGGAGTTGAGCAGGGTTTTGTATTGTTTATCTTTCTGAATACTGTGCTAACTAGTCTGATAGTATTTAAAATAAAAAGGTAATAAAATGGTTGCCACTGAGTTCCTAAATGCAATTCATTCTTTCTAGGTTGGTGTACAGATTTTCACTAAAAGGCCTTTGGAAGAACAGGAGAAAAACAACATTAATCCAGATGATATCATCAGTTGCCTTAACAAATATCCCAAAGCACGTGTTAAATATCTAGAACATCTAGTATTGGAAAGAAAAATACAGGTGGGTCCTACAAGAATACTAAAAATAGGCATAGGATTCAGAATGCAGACTATGGTGAACAACTCTGAAAAAAGCCAAAGTCTAGAAGAAAAAGGTATAACTTGAAGGCTTTCAGATGTAGTCAGAGTAGAGAAGGGTGAGTTTTAAGATTAAAGTAGAAGATGAGAAGCAGATATCTGAATTATTTTTAGCTTAACTCTCATGCTTGCAAGACAATTGCTTATGTCCCCTCAGAGTGTTTTGGTTTTTGTCTTTTTTTTACATCTGATTATTCCATACTTCTTTGCTTCACTGATGAGGCTCAGATCTCCATCTGGTAAGATAGAAAAATGGTTGAGCATCTGCTAATACTATTGCACTGTGGCAGCAATATACTGAAATTCATAATTCGGTGTTTTACAAATAGGTATGTTTTATTCTGTCCCTCTGGAGAGATTTGAGCAATTAATGATAGAATTAAACCATGCACCTCTCACTGTAGAATTCCAAACCACTCTAGATGTTGAACGCCCAAAAGATATGTTCACAAGTCACAAGTGAAAGCGTATTCTACCCTTGGGTTTTCAAGCACAATACAGAAGCAGCCAAACATTATGGTACTTGGATATGAGCCATTTTAAGCACAGGAGAAGTTACTTTAACCTGCAAGTAAAGCAAAGAAAGGAACATGGAAAGAACTCAGCAGATATGATGACCAGTTCACTAATTCACATTCTTCAAATACACATGCTAGATCAGTGGCTTCCATCTATTGCTATTGCGAATACATCAAGGTGCGTGACACTATGACAGACAAATATTCTAGTTTCTGATGTCATTAATACTTTCAAACCAACTTTTTGAGTTAAACATAGTGCCTTGTAGAATATTTGTAACAAAAAATAATTTATAGTTAAATCTACTCTACCTCCTAGTGAAGGCTGGTTTATAAATTGATTTGCTTTTTAGAAGGTACTAGATTATTGTAAATGTTTTAGTGAGAATGTTTCAAACAATCAAATCATCAACTTGTTTTGATGAATATTGGGTAGTGGATAACACAAAAAGCACTGTGCCTTCAGAGTGCCTGTCTACCTCTGGTAGCTTTGTCAGATTTTATTGCAGAAATAGAAAAGGTCAAAGAACATACCTGAATATGAAGAAGAATGAATTAGATCACAATTACTAATTTTACAAGGGAAACAAAAGGAGAAGACACAGTGGAGATCATACATGTACTCAAAGGAGAGAGATCTGCTTTACTGCATTGACTTTCATTAGGTGAACTTCCCAAAGGAAATAATTTTTCCACAAGAAAAGCTATTTATAGATCTTGCGTATTTAAGATGAAGAGGGGTTTAGGAATAAGATGTTTCATCTCTATGTTTTGGAAATACCTGTATTAATGAAACAGACTCCTGTACTGTAGGTATAGTATATCTTGTGAAGCTGGTCTGAATAAGTTGTTGATCTGCATAAACAAAAGACTTTCCGATTAATTTGAATTAAATAAATGAATTAAAACACATTTCTATGTAATTATGTAAATACTGGTGGGCAGAAGGGGTTGTCTTTGTAAACTGAGCTAACATTGTTTTTTTCATCTGCAGAAAGAAAAGTACCATACTCATCTAGCTGTCTTGTACTTGGAGGCAGTACTTCAGCTAAAATCTATGACCACCGATAATTGTACAGTAACAACTGAACTGCTGTCTAAACTACGCAGTCTTCTTCAGAAATCTGATCTTTACAGAATTCACTTTATTTTGGGTAAGATGCATGTTGTCTATTATAAATGCTATATGTTAGTTCCAGCAGGAAACAACAAAAAAAAAGTCCTCATAAGGATAGAAAACTAAAAGATCTGCAGTTTCTAGGTGTATTTGGTTGATAGGCTTACCCTCTGTATTTCTAACAGACACAAGTTAATTGAGAAAGCATATCTGTTAGTGTTGTCTTTGCTCGTGAGGTGCAATGGTAGGTTTGCCACTACAGCAAAACCAGAATACCATAACTAGCTAGAAAAAATATCTTCATACAATTATCTTCTTAATTTATGGTCAGCTTCATTTTAATGATGAGCATGTAACTTGTGACAGTCTTTTGCAAATGGGAGAGTTACAAGTTTACTTGTTAAGCAGTCTGGTCCTCAGTGAACTGAAGCAAAGTGTTGAGGAATCTGAGTACCAAGGACTTGTTTGTTGTCCATAACACACTCTCACCCCAGAAGATGGGGTTCACGCGAAGCAAAAATACAAGCATCTTTTTGAGTGAAAAGCACAACATACATCTTGCTGTTGTTAGAAGGCAAGCAACAATTGAGCTAATTTTTTTCCTTGGCCAGTGCTTATAATGGCTATGTTTTAACGTACCTTCCAGTGGTGAAAGGGAAATGACTTGTTATTGCACTGAAAGATGTGAACTGTTTTTCTAAAATTCATTGGAAAAATCCAGTGGATGTGGAAATAAAAATAGCTGAATAGCAACTAAAATAATTTGCCAGTGTTTGACGTCCCCTTGCCTTTCCAGTCAGCAAAACATTGTATGACAGGTAATGTACAAGTATAACGCAGTCATTGAAACTCTTGCTCTTTTTAATCTTTTAATTTTTAACCAAATTTTTAAGGGCAGGAGTTACGAGATGGATTATTCTCTTGAAATCCATGTACTCCGAAACACAGGATTTCTTACATGACAATTCTTATCTTGCATGAAGGTGAGATCAATGCATGCTAGTGTGTTCCTCCTTGATAACCAAAATATTTTGGGGAGAAAAACATTGTATTTCCATACCTTTTACAGAGGGCTATGCCAAATCTTCATCACCTTTACAATAAGTAGAGTATTTTCTATTTTATCTTGAAATGACAAATGAACTTGCCATTCCCTGCGCCTATTGCTGACACTTTAAACGGTCAGACTGGATTAAGGGTTTGTAGTGTCCTTTTCTCAAAGGGAAGTACTATTTAATATTTATTGTCTTTTATGGACTTTAAACTATTCTGTAATTTTCTGTACTACTGGGAGAAGCAGAGGTTATAAAAGTCTCAGCTTCATCTTACAGCTTATTGTACATGGTAGCAGTGCGCACGGAGATGCGCAAGAGTGACATGCTAGAATTTAAAAGATGTCAGTGGCACTGTTTTTATCACCTCCTATTTAGTAATTTCTTTTTCCTTTATTTTGTGGTGCACTTTTGCTAGGGATGTGTTTTTGTACATCTAGGCATTCTTGTACTTATAAACATCTGTCCTCTTTATAGCTGCCAGCAGCACCCCTGCAAAATAGCAGGAGTTGAGTTCTTTGGGCTTGTTTGCATTGAGTCTGGGAGAGGGAGTAGTTGTCTTCTCCACTGAGCAAATATTGCATTGTTTCTCATTTAACAGACAAAATCCAGGGCACAGACCTTCATATGGAAAGTGCGATTTTATATGGAAAACTAGAAGAACATGAGAAGGCTTTGCACATCCTTGTCCATGAGTTAAAGGACTTCCATGCTGCTGAAGAATACTGTATATGGAACTCTGAGAACAGAGACATGCAGTACAGACGGAGGCTTTTCCATATGCTGCTGTCAGTGTATCTAAATCCGGGCACTTCGGACTGTGCACTAGTCATGGCTGCTGTGGATCTCTTGAATAACCACGCTGCTGAATTTGATGCAGCTCTAGTTTTGCAGCTGGTGCCTGGCAGCTGGTCAGTGCAGCTCCTCTCCCCGTTCCTGGCTGGAGCAGTGAGGCAAAGCATTCATACAAAAAGAATGACTCAGGCTGCACTCGGGTTAGCACAAGCTGAGAACTTAATCTACAAATATGAGAAGGTAGGTTGTGTTGTGGTTTTTTTTAAATAGAGGCACTTTGAAGCTTTACAATTAAGTCTTTTGATATATAATAATCAAAAGAAGTTTGAAGAATTAGGACAAAGTTGCCTTCATGTCCTTGGCAATTTTACTTGCTGCATTTATTAGCTTTTTTGCCATAACGGCTACTTTCAAATGTAATTTTATTAGCTTTTTTGCCATAACGGCTACTTTCAGATGTAATTTTATGCTTTCCCTGTAAAACGAAAGATGGGGGCCTTGAAGTAGGAACAACTTTGGTGAACTTCTGGGCTGAACGAAAGTGAATCTGGGATTTACAAATTAAGTTCTTGCAGAAACTATAACAAACGTGAGTTAGCGTTTTTTCACTAGGATTGAGACCTGTCAGAATTTGCCAAAAAGTTTAGACAGCACTTAGTATTAATTGAAGCTTGTTAGTAGCTTTGTTAGTGGTAAATTCACTTGTGAAGCTTTCTTCTATTCCTAGCTAGAGCTGTGTTGTTTAAAGCTCCCAGCAGATTCTTAAATCTGTTTAGTTCTAACAACGGTATATCCAGCAGAATCTGTCTGGAATAAAAATGCATCAGTGCTCAGTTTGCTGCGGAGTTGTCCTGTGACCTTATTTAGGAAGCTGCATCGGGCTTTCAGTTGCATTAAGTGTGTGAGTGCTTTTCTTTATTAAACAAACAAAGAAAAGAAAAAAAAAAAGAAAAAAGAGCAGTACTTAAGATGAAGCATGAAAATGAATGAGTATGAATGTGGAAATTGAATTCAAGTTAAATAGTTCAAGCAGTCTTTTCCTACTACCTCTATCGTTGACCAGGTTTGTCCATTTGGTACAGTTGAAATTGTATGCCTCGTAATTTTGCTTCCTTTTTTGCTAGATTCATGTTTGGATTTTTTCCCCTCTCTTTAGGTTAAACAAAAAGGAACTCCAATTCTTCTTTCAGACAAAAAGGTCTGTCAGGTGTGCCAAAATGCTTTCTGCGAGCCTGTATTTGTAAGATACCCCAATGGGGGTATGGTCCACACACACTGTGCTGCAAACAGGCATCTGAATTCAAACATGACTCATCACTCTTCTAGCTCCAGCAATCGGACTTGAAATATGTTCCGGTCCCACAGGTTCCCATGACCTACACCCCATTGAAAGTGGGCTGGAAAAAAGAACAAAGCGCAGCTACTTTAGGTATAAATCAAGACGAAGAGCTAGTTTTTGGGTTAATGGGAAGACTTCCAGTAAATATGAAATATCACCACTTATCTTCTTGATTTCTAATGAATGTACATAGAAAAGAAAAATCACTACCAGAAATGGAGAGGTGCAAATATAGGCTCTTCTGTATATAGTAATAAACAGTTAAAGAAAACGAGCCTTTTCTTCACAGTAAGGATGAATGTTACGGAGACAAGGCAAACAGTTATTTTAAGAAATGTCACTTTGCACTGAATGTGGTGTTGATGAATTTGTAGAGGTGGAGATGACATCTATTGGAATTGGAATTCTTCGAACATCATGTGACAAGACTGGCATCGTGCAGCTTACTATGAAGACAAAAATGTGTGTTGGTTATAATGTTTGCTGCAGCATGTCCTCTTTTGGGCTGGATTCTTTTCCCCAGGATCACATTATGAACTTGATTTTTGCTCTACAAATTGTTGGCTTTTGATGCACTTTTTAGTACTTCTTCCCCCTCCTCTGCTCTATAGAATTTAATGTAAGCACTGGCCCATTAGGTTTTTACTCCTACAGTTACTGTAATAAACTGAGTGGAAACTGATAACCTCAGTCACACAGCTGTGCTTGGAAGGAAAAAAAAAAACAAAGTCAGATTGTCTGGTCAGTCTGTAGTCACTTTTATATGGGGGAAGAGACCTTAACTTTAATATTGATTTATTTATTAATATGCAAATATACTGTACATACAGTTGAATAAATTGATCTTATATCATTCTAGAGTTTCTTTGGAGGCTAAAGATGTAGCTGATACATAAGTGTACAGGTTATGTGCTAAATGTTTGCTATAACATAACTTAGGCAGATTAGAACTCCGTAAGAATCGGTTTTAGTACTTGTGGATGACTTTGTGCAGTCAAAATCACGGAGAGAGGGTATAATTGGGTAGAAATCTACAAAGGTGCACTACAGGGGTACTGGATTTGTTACATTCTGCAAAATATTCTGTAAACTAAGGTTTTTCAAATAACAATAAAAACCCTTTACTTAACTGCCTTGAGAAGTATTCACATTGCTATTTAACCGTTTTAAAGCAATGAGTTTAAAAGAAGCAGCTTCCCACAAGAGATGTTAAAAAATGCCGACTTTAAATAAAAGTTAAGTATTTCAAAGCCAAAGCATTTCTTTTAATTCTGTAAAGCTCTAATAAATGCCAAGCTTACTGACCAGCATGCAGTTGAGTTAGTACGGCTGCTCACTCTTTCAGCCTTCCGAATCAGAGTGGAGACTTTCAGCAAAAATGGGATATCTGCATGATATCTTCTAGATGCGGTCTCGGCAGAGGTCTTCTGTTACAGAAAGGCTGGCTTACGAAACAGCCTCGTAAGCATAATGCTGCCTCCAGGAAGGGGCAACCAGACTACATCCGGGGGGGGTGGGGAATATCCATTTCTTTGTCTTTGAAGCAAAAGACCTTTGGATCTTTTTCTGTTTCCCAAGTTTGAAATTAGAAAAGTATAGTTGTTGGGTTGGGTTTTAAAAAATAAATAACATCCAAGTGAGGAATTTTGTAGTGCTTTCTACTAAGACACGTAAGCCATGTTTAGTGAAAGGCACCTTCAAAAAAGACAAATGTGGGCATTTCTGACTTAATTCTGGCATGAGTGATTCTCCTGTGTTGCAATGGTATGNTCAAAAAAGACAAATGTGGGCATTTCTGACTTAATTCTGGCATGAGTGATTCTCCTGCGTTGCAATGGTATGAGCAGATTCTTCTGTATCTTGTATTCAGGGTTTCAAACATTGTGTGTACAACTGACAATGATGGCATAGACAAATTTGTAGTCCCCTGTCCTCAAAATACGNTGGCATGAGTGATTCTCCTGCGTTGCAATGGTATGAGCAGATTCTTCTGTATCTTGTATTCAGGGTTTCAAACATTGTCTGTACAACTGACAATGATGGCATAGACAAATTTGTAGTTCCCTGTCCTCAAAATACTTGCTGATAGAGAGGAAGTGATTTTTACAAAGATCTGATAAGCCTTTTGAATACACTAGCATGTGATTAATAAGAAATACTTTCCCTGCAAGCATCCTCGGTGTGCTTTGTTCCTATCTAATATGAGGTACTAAAACAAGTACCACTCTCCATGATTAAGACTAATTCTAGCCACTAGGTAGCGATTAACTTAGTCTCGTCAACTAGTGTTGCAATGGAACAGATATCATATCATTCCGAACCACAAGAAAGTTCTTAATTGTTACTGCATGAAAAGGTATGGCTGCAAAAGATTAAACAACGCTTTACTAATATTTGATATATTTTTTTCAGATTTGTGCTTTGGCTAAAATGTAGCAGTAACAATAATTGTACATACAGAACAAATAAAGAAATCAGAGGAATGCAAGGTAGCATATTTGCTTGCAATCATAGCTGACCATAAGGGTGATTAATATTTAAGTTGGGCGTTCTAATTCTTTTAGCCTCACCCCCGCCTCGAAATGTGGACTGGAAAAATATTGACATTCGATTCATACCTTATTACCTGTTTCTTTGTTAAATTTTATACTAGATCTCATTTGGATGAGTTAATATGGAAGTCTCATGATAACAAAAAGAAAAAGTAAAAAAAAAAACATGATATGAGGCTGAGGTAGAGCAAGAGCTCAGCAGGGAGGCGGCAGGTGGAGGATGCTCTTCCAGTGTGCGTACAGCGCTTGAGCAGTTGGGATAATACTGGACCAGAGGAGATGACAGCCTACGTCAGAGTGGTGTGTAGTATTCCATACTTTGTCACCAGGAGATTTATGAAAGGTCTGCATTCAAATTCCCTTAGGTAGGACAACTGCAGCACACCTTGGGTAACAGAACTGCAGGCTGGAGAACTTGGGTTCATTCCTCCTGTCAGTTTGCTCATTCTTCTTGTGTGTATCCGAAGTCCCGGGACAGCATTGCTACTGTGCCAGGTTCTTCTGGTATGGCTGCAGCAGCTATGAGGGAATGAATGGTAATCTGGTTATTAATTGCTGACTGGATAGGTGAAGGAAGAGAGGCAGGAAAGAGGAATATTTCTTTGACCATCCTTCCAGTTTGGAAAATAAGTGGGTTCTGGGTATTTAAGGTTGATGCAATCTTTTTCTCTCTAGTTAGGGGATGTGGTGTCTTAGACCTGCCCTTGGAGAGAGGAGATTCTGTCAAAATATTTCTTCTTAATTTAGCTCTTGCTAAATTATTTGTGTTTGTAATTCATCTGTCTCACTTATTTTTTTTTCCAGTGAGTCTCTTCCAACCTTGTATGTGGGAAAACCAAAACAGTAGTGCAGATTTTTTGTTTTTCCTTTAATGTGACTGTGTTTGTGATTCAGGACACAGTAAGTGAGATTAGTCTCTCACACACATGCTTTTGCAGATACTGAGGCACGTTTGCTTAACATGTAGCTTCTAATTAAAGAAGTATTGCAGCTCTGACATTTTTTTTAGCCATCCTCCGTTACAGTCACTGATACATACAAAAAGCACTCATTTAAACCCTTTTCTACTCTCTTGTATCTCCACGCTTCCTCACATAAAAAATACCTATGATGTGTATATGTCATCACATGCAGTTTTTCCCCTCACTAAGTCAAAAGGAGAAGAAAAATACTGATGAGAAAAAATTGCCCAGAATCTGGCACTCTGCTTGCAATAAGATTAGTGGCTGTACATTTATGAGAAAGAATTCAGTTACATCTTCATTTCTATGCTTTAAAAGGATAAGTTATCACACTGATAATATACAAGAATCCTGGTCGCAAAGTCTGGTGAAAACCAGCGATTGTTTTTTGTTGCACAGAGCGCAACATGGGTACCTGGGAACTGACTTCTTCGGGCAGCCCATTCTGTGGTGGCTCAGGTGTGCACGGGAGTTTGGGTTACAGTGAGAACTTCTCTCTTTGTCCGTCCCACCCCCACCCCCTCCCGTTGCCCCCAGTCTCCAAAAAATTTCCAGCCTTTGTTACCCAATTAATGTCACTGTTCTAGCACTTAATTGACTTGGGTGTAAATCTTGAGTTCTGGGTGGACTCCTGAGCACATCTGTCTTGGTTCAATAAAATGTTGCTTTATTACCTCGACTACATGGAACCCTATTAATGTCAATTGTGGAAAGATGGTGGTAGGGATGGAGTACGTGTATGTTTTCCGAGACCTTTATTACATGTGAACACACAAGCATTATCCAGAATCTTCATAACAGCATCTGTTCTTTGCAGGACTCCTATCCTGAATGACATTAAAAAATATTTTATTTTATATGGTGGTATCAAGAAGTAACTTTTTATTTTATTGCTCTTCCCATTTTGCTGCAGTCTCTATTCAGCATAGCTCTAAGTGTTTTATTAGCGTCCTGCTGTTTATAATAGGCAGCAACTAATACATTTTCATTGTGAGCTCTCCTCCTATTGCCTGTACTTACTAATTAATTTTTCTCTTGCTGTACAACACTTTGGGGCTTATGCCTTGTGAACACTGATAATTAAATGTGCTGCTACTTTTAAAGGGAAAAGAAGAAAAGAAGTTAATGACATTCTGTAATGTCTGATTGATTACAAAACTGAAGTTCCCCTGCAGTAAATTTGTTCAGATGGAAGTCTGTACTGTTAATGCTTTCTGACTTAATGGTTATGTTGGTGAACATATAGAGCAGTATGTGGAATGTACAAATGTATAAATATGTTGATTTTTAATAAAAAAAAAATCTTTTGTTTCTGTCATTCATTCCTAGATACATAAAACCTGGGATGTGAATGGCCAAGTGAAGGAGAAAGATTCTCCAGTGGTAAATAGAGGATTCATCTGGGTGACTGACAGAGGGGGTCAGATGAAAAGGCTGAATGAAGCAAGTGCAAGGTGTTAATGCAGATAAACAGGTGTTCTTAAAAAATAGTGAATTTTACTTTTGGGAAGAAGTTTTACTTCATTTTTATCTCTTCCTTGACTGAATCTGGGTTTTTACCTATTCAGGCAAAAGCGGCTACTGCCATTACAGATCTGGAAGATCTTATCTGCCTCTGTGTAGCCAAAGCAATCCCTTCCGTGCTTAAAGCGGGCGGTTACATGGGGGGTCTGCTCAGTGATGGCTGCGTGGACATCCTGGAGCAATACGGACAAAAGTACTAAAATGTTTTGAGGGGAAGACCTCGAAACGGGGCCAGTGTTGATCTGAGAGCTGGTAGATGAGAGCAGTCAAAGTGGATGCTGTTTGCAGAGGCACCTCTGGGACCAGGGAGGAAGTGACCTTAACCTGCAGCTTCCCTACTGGGGCACTCCAGTAAAAACAAAAATGTAGGAAAAACTAAGATGTAAGTAAGGGCTACCGAGGTTGGATTTTTATTTTTTAATTGCTAGGGATCCCTAATTCAACCCTAAGGGTCCAGCAGCAAAGTTACTGCCAGAGCCTAGCCCATGTCCCCAGGAAAAAGGGATTATTATAATGTGGAAATGAGGCTGGCGCTTATATACTCTACAGCAGGGACCTGGTGTTCCTCATCTTCCTCCTCGCTGCTCAGGAGTGATGACCCCGGCTCAGAGCGAGCTTCAGGGCCAAAGGGCCAGGTGTCCCCCACTTCAGGGAGATGGGGCCAGGGCCACCACAGTGGCACTGTAGGACCCACTGATGAGGAAACCCCAGGAAAAGGAGGGTGGTAAGAGCTGGTAAGGCAGCTGTGGTAAGCCAAGGAAACTGGCGTTATCTCCAAGGGGTGGCAGTGAGGGAGGAATGCAAAGGAAAGGGCAAGTACAGAAAAGGCAGGAATCTGTGTTTAGGATGTGCAGGTGCGACCTAATTCAGCTGGTCTCCAGCCCCACTCTGCAGGTGCTTGGGTCTCTTCTCCCTGCATCTTCCCTGCCCGTGATACAGGGGAAAGCCTGTACGTGACCAAAATGTACTGAGGATGCTGGGTGGAAAGTGTAGGCAAGTGGTGGCCTTTGGGTAATGAGAAATGGGAAAACGTGGATGAAATGTCTCACAGCCCTGAAAAAACATCACTGGAAGGAATTTAAGAGAACGCAGCAGTAACCAGTCATGGGGAGAAGTGGTCACTGGTAGGTTTATGTTTTGGCATCCAGATGGGGTGGTATGTCCTTTGCCTACTACATCCTTCTCTCTCTCTCCCTCTCTCTCACATGCAGTTTGTGGATGTGATGGTTGTCCCGGCAAACTAGAAAATGGGCAGACCTCACTGAAACCATGGTTTAACTTTGGTATGAAAGAATCTGTCACCTCAACATTTTACTGCTCTTGTGCTAAAAATCACTTGGCTCTTTGCATAGGCTGCTTAACCGTCAGGACTTGCTGCTTGTTTCAAGTTTGTGCAAACAATATTCTCACCTGTCTTTTTGTCGCTGTGTTTTTTTAGCCAAAAGTAAGTTTATATAAATAAATAACATTATAAAGGCTGTTGAGCAGTAGCTAACGTGCCATTCAGTCAGCTTGGTTTTAGTTGCAGGCGCGGCTTTGACAGTATTGCACTGTTTGCTTTTATTTGATGTCTCGAAGCCAAATAATAAATGAGAACATGCTCATTCTCCAGTTTGGTTTGTGCATTAAAAACTCATGGGATGGTCAGAAAGAAGGATGCAGAAGCAAAATCTGTGCACTTTGGCTAGTTCTTCCCTGATTTTCAGCTACTCCTGTGAAACCGCTGCTTAGACGGTTGAGTGGCTCTCATCAGAAGCATAGGTTGTATTATTTTTTTCCTCGTTCAGGCTCTTTGGGGAGAATCCTGGATGTCTTATACCTCAGCTCAGCTCAAACCTCTTGAAGCATCTTGGTGCTCGGGCAGTAGAGGACAAGGTAAGCTCTCAGCCAGGCAACGTAGGCGCTAGTAATGCTGCAGGCATCTACTGGGTGCCAAATNTTATTTTTTTCCTCGTTCAGGCTCTTTGGGGAGAATCCTGGATGTCTTATGCCTCAGCTCAGCTCAAACCTCTTGAAGCATCTTGGTGCTCGGGCAGTAGAGGACAAGGTAAGCCCTCAGCCAGGCAACGTAGGCACTAGTAATGCTGCAGGCATCTACTAGGTGCCGAACGCAGGTTGTGCACTCCATTGCTGCGGAGCCTGCAGGCTAAAATCCAGCAGGGTGGGAACTGTAGTGAAGGGCTCTTGTTTTGAAGTTCAGGTCTACGTTCACCTGGCAAGGCTTCTATAGCCCTATCAGGTCAAGTTTGTTCCTTTGGCTGAAGAAAAATCTGTGGGAGCGTTGGTGGATGCTCAGGACGCCCCTACACGAGCGTGTTGGAGTGCAGCATGATGCTGAAAGGAACGAAAAACATTACCGCAACAGGAATCGCTTCACTAGCTCAGCCAGCAGGAGACACACCCTGGAGAGCCCTGATTTGCACTTCCCCAACCAACCATCCATCCAGTCAGTGGAGGAAAGGCAACAAAGAAAGCATCAAAAAAAGAAAAAAAAAAGCAGTTGTGGCTTTGGCACTTTGGGAGTTCAGCTATTTTTGCCTCTAGACAGCGGTTAGAAAATGGTCAGCGCTAATCATCCAGATGGCAACTCCTTCCAAGACAAATAATCAATAGAGCATAGCTGAGTTTTGGCAGAAATGAGCCCCAAAGGTCCGGTTCACTGCAGCAACTGTAGCTGCAGGACAGCATAGGGTCAAAGAGGCCAGGGCTGCCAGCAGAAAGTTGATGGCTGAACACTCAGCAGGTTTTCAGTAGGTAATGAGCCTGATAATAATAGCGCCTAAAAATCCAATAGCAGTCATGAACAACATTACCATTGCCTATAATTGCCAATAACCCCCTGAAGATACTGCCTTGTCAACGTCCTACTTGCATTGAGTGGGACCTGACCATCCCAGTGCGTGTTAAAATCCCCAAAAAAATTTAGGCTGGCTG
>RSEF01000001.1:159881430-159891704 GCA_003993805.1 Himantopus leucocephalus
TCTTCTCCAGGCTAAACAGCCCCAGTTCCCTCAGTCGTTCCCCCTAAGACTTGTCCTCCCTCATAAGCTTCGTTGCCCTTCTCTGGACACACTCCAGCACCTCAAAATTCTGCAGTTTTAACTAGCACATTAAAGGATATTCATATGAATAAGAGACTAAATCCATGCAACAAATATTAAGAGAATATCATTGAATGCAACACAATTGAATACAGGCTGCGATCTTCAAGTGATACTCTTTCAACAGTCTTTCTTTTATAAGATTGTTCATTTGTTTCCCAAAGAGCCAACAATCTCGTTGCTGGCATCAAATTCTACTGACATTCCCTTTTGAGTCTTAATTCTGCATATTAAGAAAACTTAATTAGATATCAACATCAATAGACTTGTGGGGATTATTTTTGCTGCACTTGGTGAAGGGATTTTACATCTGTTTGGAGTCATTAATCTCTTTCATATTACTGTTACTTGATTGAACATATCTGTGAAGGCATGTTGTGTGTACGATCCCATTTGATTGACTGATCATGTTATGCAGAACGTAGAACTTAACAAGTCTGCAATAAAGCACTAGACAGTATGATTAATTACTCTGATCATTGATATGTTGAAGCCAGCTTCTGCTTACGAGCTTTTTAGGAGCTTTGTGAAAAATATCTTGCAACTGCTGAGACTGGAAGGGAAGGTAATATGTCTTTTCCATCTGTGCTTGCATCTTGCTGTGACTTAAAAATTTAACTGTTGCTGGATGTGTTACTGCTGTTTCATGTTGATGATAAAGCTGCTGGCCTGCTGCCCTAGCCCCAGTTCTAGAGGATTCTGGATGGTATTTCCGTACGGATTTTACAGCTTTGCCATTGCTTCAATATTGTTCATGTACTTGCAAACTTAACTGTGGGTTAGGTTCAGCAAAGTTCTGGATACTCCAGCCTTGATTTGGTGAAAAAAGTTAATTTAGTGTTCTGAATTACTTTGTCTCAAATCTTAAAACATATATGTGTGTGAATCTACATAAAGTTCAGGCATGGATTTATGAAGAGAGCAGAGCTAAGGGGTCTTTGCTGCCTTCAACTGGCTTGTGCTTGTGAGGAGCGAGGGAGCACACAGCGGCAGGTAATTGCCCTCCCTTGGAACAAGTAGCACTGCTTTGGTTCTCAGTAGCTTGAGAACCTCCCCAGGTACTAGGGCAGGTTTAAACTGCACCACTAGCCTTGGAGCAGATGCTGAGTATGGTTCCTTAGGTTAGCTGAAGCTGGAGTGCATTCAAACAAATCCTACTGTGTTGCTGCTGTCCTGCTTTTGTATTTGTCCATATGTCTTGGCAGCGTACCCTCCAGTCCTCTGAAAGAAGGCGTCCGTATGCTCTTTCCCAAGCAATTGGTTGAACTTTCTCTGTCACTTGGTTTAAACTATGGGAAATGAGTTGGAAGACTCAGTAGTGGAGTGGGCTTGCCAGTGTTCTTCTTGCAAAATGGTTGAGCTAGTGGCAAAGCTAAAACACAGCTCTATTGTTAACCCACAATTGCAGTCTGCCAGCAAGTAAGTTGTTAGGGCACACCAGAAGCTTGATTTTTGTCTTTTTAAATACATGCATGTAGTCTAATGATACTGACTGCTGTCTTATTCTCTCATTCATATAAAGGATTTTATGGTTTTCAGAAATGAGTGAATAGTTTATGCACCTGTAATATGCAAATAGAAAAGTTGAGTCTTACAGAAAATAAGCAATGCTGCATTTTGTTTTAACTAAAAAATATAAAGAATGATGTTGGCAATGAATTATACTTCTGTATGTTCTCAAATGCTTTGTTTTTATAATGCTGATTTATATTCTAGCTCATGTATTGCGGGGTAGGGAACATGGACGCAAGCCTGCCCAATAGTGTTCTGGTTATAACGTAGTATGGTTGTTGAATTTAGCCAGTGTAACAGCTGAGCCGGCTGCAATGCCCTGGTGTTCACATTCTTACAGAAACTCTCTTTGATAATTCTAGGGATTAAATGACAAAAGATGTCAAGGAAGTACTTCCATTTATTATCTATCTGTCTGTCTATCTTTGTCTGTCTATTGAGTTAGTGAGTTTTTCTGATCTTAACATCTTTGCCCTAGAAAATTCTTCATTTTTCTGTAAATATCAGAGAGAAGATTGATAGTGAAGTGATAGAGAAGTGAGGTTCTTAAGTAAGGAAGTACCCAGAAAATGAGTGGACATTTTTTCGTTTCTCTTGGTACTTGATTGCATTCATGTGGGTTTTCTTTTATTCTCCTATAATTATGTGCAAGTTATCTGTAAAGCTGCAATCTTCTTGTAAGAGTAGCAGATAATTCTAGGAGATAAGGCAGTGTCACAGCAGATTTTACTTTTCTATTTTTCAGTCTCTTGACAGTACTTGAAGAAGACCTGAATTTTCTTTCCGTCTTCCTGCCTATACACTTTCACTAATGAAAGATAGACCTTAACTCCTAAACAGAACACGATGATAAGCATAGCTGATTATACTTTTTGCTGAGGCAAAACTGGAAGTGGTCCTGGGAGTTATGTAAACATATGTGTAATTACATGCCTAATTTTATTTGTGAAAGAACTTAATTGCATGACCAATGTTTGTCCAGGACTACCTCGCAACCCTTATGTTTTTCAAGTGAATGTGATTCCAGACTTCTATCATAACACTTTCAGCTAGCCTCCTGCTGCTTTCTTAATACCTCTGCCTAGTAATGATGATGACAGAGCTTGTAACAGAAAGATGATTATATTCCTGGAATTCACAAGGACTATAATCCCTGCACGGAAGGGGACAACTTGTTGCTAATATCTCTGTTACATCCTCCAATATCTGTTTATAATATCAATCAGATATCTTGTAAGAGCTTAGATATAGTTGAAAGCATTATGTCAGCAAGAGGCTTTAGCTACAGGAACTCAAACCATTTTTAGATATAATATGACCTTGTATGTTCTGAGCTGTTCACACACGAGTACTTGTGAACTGATGCCTCCAGTGATTGTGGTCACAAGTAAGTTTTGTGTCAATATTGTCAGTCCTTCTGAATTCTTAAATCACTATAATGCATTTTAAACTAACCATTCGTTTATCTGTTTTGTGGTTTCTTTAGCTTTATGAAGGAGCTGGCCACTACAGATACAGTGCAGATTAAATTCAGGAAAATTGATCTAAATGCACAGATTTATTCTTGGCTTTGGCTTCTAAAAGGGGTTGTGATTTAGTTTTTTATTGAGGCACGGAGCTGTTGTTCTGGTCTTGTGCATCAGAGCCGATTAGAACATGTGTGTCAGGGATTTTTCTTTATCATCAGAAATGCACAAAATGAAAAGAGAGAAAATTTTACTTTGAAACGGTTTTGATCATGAATATTCCTCCAGGCCAGTTCCCTCCCTGTTTCCTTTCATTTGTTTCTTCATTCTTCCACTTGCTCCTCATTCTCGTCAGACTCCTGCAACCATGTTCCAGTCAGCTCTGAAGTATCCTTTCTTCCCTCAGGTCTGTTCTCTTTCAGCATCTTGATTTTTTTCCTTATAGTCTTTTAAAGCTTTTACCTTCCTATCTGTACAGCTTTCTCCAGTGCACACAGGAAAGTAAATATAGATGCCACCTCTACAGCATTCTTGAAATCCCCTGGAAAGATGGTGCCTGTGGGCTGAGTGCCAAACAACCCAGAAGAAAAATAAGCTGGTCCTTTGAGACTGAGGCACTGCGAAAACATTTGGAAAACAAATTGACATTTTCTTTTTTCCCCAGACTTTCTGCCTTTCCCTGTATTTCCCAGGTAGGGGTCTGTCATTGTCAAAGGCCTATTCGCACCTTTTACCTTAGTTTTTCTTGGAGACATGCTTTTGAGTAAATAACATACTGTTTTTTTCTGCCTTCAGGGTGAAATTCCAAGATGCTCCCCCTTGCAGACCTGCCATCTTAGTTATAGCTGTTCACTTTACCAACTATGATGTTTTGGGCCCATTATGATTTAAAATATGTCAGAGTTTCGTCTCCATGAGTCTAGACCTCAGACCGTTTCCTCTCCATGTCTCTAGACCTCAGAGTGTTTCTCCATGGCCAGGTCTAGAAAAACTTTTGGCTCAGCTCCTGATGCAGTCTTGGGTACACATGGACATATCAGCGACTCCTTGCACCTTGGTTTCTGAGAAATTCTATGTTTGCAGTGGAGGAAGGGGAACATTATCATCGCTGTATGAATACAACAGCTCTGAAGAATTTGTTCAAAACATGTATATCCCTAGAGCACATATCTTTTAGCCTCTTCTCAGAGGAAAAGCTTATTGCTTCTTTAGGAAGGCCCCAGTTTTGGGCTTTGTGGTTCTATTTCTGCTCTGCTATTGCTATCCCTTCAGGTTCTATACCTATTCTAGATTCATATTTAGGAAGCTGACTAGCTTAACAAAGAAAAGTTTTCAAAAGGGTTGATGTGGCCATTGTCAGTTAAGTACCGGTGAGTGAAGCTTGCTGTCTTGGGAATGTTGAGGAGCCAGAGTCCATGGAAAAACAGCAGAATGAAAAGCGTTGCCACAATAACCATAGAAATAGTACAGGTACATACAGAGATATAACCCATTCAATAGGTAAGAAGTAAAGCAACAAGCATTCTTGGAGTTACAGAAATACAGATTCAACTAATTTATTTATAAACTATTTAGAATACTAAAAGTTTATTCTTGCTTTTTAGAGCTTTGTTACTGAAATTTCTTTCTCCTGTAGGCCTTAATTTAAGCCACTTGTAGAAAGAACTTGAATAGGAAAACTTAAGCTTTATTTATTGCATTTTTTAAATTTAAGTTACAAGTTTGTAGGTAAGAATTTAATTCTTAATGAATGAAAGTCCTAAAGGTTTCAAGATGGATTAATTTAAATTTTGATAGTTCATTACCTTTTCCCATAGTGATTAACGGAGTATATAGCCACCATTTGCCCTTGCCTTGTCTCCTGTTCTTCCTGATGCATAAGAAAGTGAAAATTCATCAGCTTCAGGCTGGACCCAAGATAGTAGTTATGAAGAGTGCTGCATATATAAATAAGAGGTAAAAGGTGGATGTCGTGGATTTGGAATGCAGAGATTGGATGCTACGTTGCAAGGAATACTTGTTAATGACTATCAAACTACTCCTAATTTGTGCCACTCTTTTAGTCTTGTATTTGTTGCAAATACTGGCTCATCACATATGTACTTCTATTTTCTATTTTCTTCACTGTAAACCTGATGGAAAGCAATGGTGAAGACACAGAAAGATCTTGAGATAATCATACTTCCATTGCATGGACCAAAGCCCTTGTCCATGAAATACTTAAGCCTCTACTTTAATTATGCAAAAGATGTGGATGACTTGCATGCTCGAGTAAAAGACTAAATCAAACACATGCTTAGATTTGCACTTTTGGTAATTAACTGCTTAATTAATTGTTTAGCTGCAATAACCTACTCTGCTACTCACCCCTTTTCTCTCCAGTCCTGTGTTTGCATTTGTCAGCTTTTCCTTGTTTTACACCTGAACTGAACACATTTTGAAGAAAAGTCTGTGCAAACACAGGACTAAAACCACAGAGGACTGTGGAGTTAACAATGTGGCATTAAGGTGCCCGTAAGAACTGTAGTAATTTGCTGTCTTACTGCTGCATAAAGACATCCTAGAGTAAGACTCTCAAGCTCTGTCTTTATTAGTATTGTCCTTTAGTTTTACTTTTTTCTTAATTTTCCATGTCTTCAAAGGGGAAGTTGTAATCCTCCATGTCAAAGGGCAGTACCTGTTCTTCTGTGTCAGTAGACAGATGAATGCGTCTTCAAAAATTGTGTGTGTGATTTCTTTTTCTGGAATTGCTCCTGAGAGGTGTGCAAGAACAGACTTAATGTTCCTTGAAAGTCATACTGATGCAGTTGCAAAAACCCTAGAACATTTATCTCCCTCCTCTCATCCTTGGTCCCTTCATGGACAAGAGGAGTCTCCTGAGGTGAATCAGCTAAGACTAACATTTATACCAGCAATGTGATTAAATGTAATAATAACTAAACAGATGAAACAGGTCCTTTTCTGATAGGGACCATGCAAAACAATAAAAAAATCGAAAAAATTCACTTGCTTTCTAAGTAATTTGTCTGGTTTTAACTTAGACTGGATGATGCTTTATAACGCTTGTTGATTCCTCACTAAAGCTTCTGTTATTGAGGTCTCTATTTCTCATGCCACTTTCAACCTCAGGCTATAATTATTTGTTCTTCAAAAAGTTACAGAAAATAATAATCCAGTCAGTTTCCAGAGTTAAATTGGCAGAAAAATATTCTGTAGTGCCCATAGCAACCTTTGTGTTTTAGCTGCATTCAATTAAAATTTTCTTCTCCAAGTCTGACCAGACATTTCAAATGAGTGACTAAAGGAGTACCATATATCCAGTAATAGGATGTTAAAGAGAGTGCATCCTGCCTTTTCCCAATAGTATCTTTTATGATGCAGTTGTCTATGACATTGTCCATTCCCTCTATAAAGCTGCTGATGTTGTCTGCCTCTACAGCTTGCCAGGGTAGTATGCGTTGTGGTGAATTTTTTTTGTTTTAACAATGTGTGAAGCAGTCTGTGTTCTCTGGCAGCCTCCAGCCCTTCTCCACAGTGAGCTTCACAGTTTGACTGACTCGTCAAATTGCCATGTCCTCCTGCAATTCTCACTCTGGACAGTGTGTCACTGATATATCATACTGATGAAGTGCAACATAACTGCCCTCTTCCCAGCTCATCTTTCCTTCACCTTTTTACAGTTGTTTTTCTTTTACCCCTCTTGAGGTTCTGACATCCAAGGTGCGTGTATTGAAGACTTTTTCTGTAGAATATGTTTTCTCATGCAGCTGTGCAGGTGAAAGCCTTATCTAGGCCATCATCTCCTTACCACTTGCTTACAGCAATAGGCTTTTCTCTGTCCTTGAGAAATACTCTTTGTAGCAGTGCAGAATGCACAAAGGTCAACTTTCTCTCTTCATCTCTGTGAGGTGTTTCTCTATAATGTCAATCATAAATGCATTATCTTAACTTCCAAAGCACTCAAGTTCCCTTGCTTATCTTTTGTTTATTACTTGGTAGTGAGAAATTGAAGCCTGCTTCTGAACAGTCCTTCTTAGAAGTTCTATTAATCTATGAGATTTACTTCAAGACAAGAATTGCACTTTCTCTCAACGTGTGTACTTACATTTGGGAGGAGCTCTCTGCAAGTGTCTGCAACTCTGTTTCAGTCTCCTCCAGACACTCTTTTTCATTCAAGTGTTTGCAGATGTTGTGGCAACAGATGAGTTGCTGTTGTGTGGAAACCACACGTCTGCTTGCTATGTGGTCTCATTTCTTAGTATTTTCTTGCCTAGTCTCTCAGTTGTCCTTTGCATTAGACTGTGCACTTCTTGAGGCAGGAAGCATCCTGAGTGTGCGTTCACATGGTGTTGTGAATTCCCCTTCTTTGTTGTTTGTGTTGAGGAACTTGAATAATTTCAAGCACTTTAAATATTACTGAAGTAACAAGTGCCATAGCATCTCAACCAGGAATTTAGGAAAATCTGTATTCAGGGTAGACTTTGGATCCTCAATGGATTTAATATCAGTTTGCAGTCTCTGGGGTCATGAGTGCCAGTTCACCCATGAGCACCAGCTTTGCAAATGCACCCAAGGGAGACTTAAAAATAGCAATTGTTCATTTTTCACAGTACTATTATATCATGAAGTTGTTCTGTTATAACTGAAACCCTTATTAGTGGCTTGCTCTTTCTGGTACAAACACAGATGGAAGATCAGACGTAAGAATGCATAGTCCTGTTGGCAGAACTATTTACATTAACTGAAAGTATGATTTCTATAAACTTAATAAGACTGTCTCATTTTCAAATATCACCTGTCCACAAATCTGGCTTTTACTAACAGGCTGCAAATATGACAGCAATAGTTTGATATGAAAGCAGTTTTCTTTCTATTTGAATGCACAATTATTGGCCATAAGGGTGATTTCCATTTCTGGACAGAAATTGCAGCTGTTTCTATCTGTTTCAACGAAAACAAAAGCTCCAAGGAGCCATTTTTTTGGAAGGAAGCAGGGTGGGAAGCAATTTTTTTTTTTAGTGATTTCTTTTCCCTTTATTATGTGCACTAGGACGAATGAGAGTCATAGTGAGAAAAATATTAATTTTCTTTGTGTATTTTGTTATTTCTTCTGCATTGTAATGGTAGCCCAGACCCCATTGTTGGCTCTCCAGAAAGTCACTGCATACCTTTTAGGAAAAACCATTTTTTAGCAGATCAAACCTGAGCTGAATTTACTGTGTTTTTTTCCATGAACAAAAAGTGCTATATATCTTTCCATTTTGAACAACTTTAGAGATGAGAAATCGTGAAACAAACAAATGGAAACAACAACCACCATTGACCTATTGTGTGAAATGTAAGATTGTAAACAATTTTCTCTATTTTCTTAAGAGACAAGACAGGATTCCTTTCACCTAGTTGTAACCATGTAAGAGCCAGAGACCAAAATTTCTTATGTGATCAGTGGAGTAAAATATGTATTCCCAGAGTAGGATTCAGGTTGTAGAACAGGATGGTAGAGTGTGTTCCCATTTGAGGATGGCTACTGTACTGGTTATGGACGGAGCCCACTCAACCAGCTTAGACGAGATGCCCAGCTTGCAGGTGCCTACAATTAGATAAGACCATGAATCTGATCTGTAGTCTCTGACCAGCCACTCTTTTCTTCAACACCAGATTAATAAGGACAGCTGTCTAAACTGTATATACAAATCTGAAGTGAAAAGAGAGGCTATATAAAGTAGACTTTACACATAATCTAATATGTACTATCAGGCTAAAAGTTGCTCAGTTTGCAGTTTTTTCTGAAAAAAGGGAATCATTGTCAACCAAATACTCCAAGTAGTTCTGCTGTTTGTATGGTGTAGGTTGCTTCAGGATGAAGGAGCTGGCTGCTTCAAGCTATTTTCCTTTTATTTGGCATGAGAGCAAGACACAGTCTCAAAATGTTACATGGTAAAGAGTAGAGTTTGCACACTGCTTAAGAAACAGAAGTAGGTGGGCAATCTGGACAACCTAATTTTCAGAGTTCTGCAGAAAAACTGGTATAAAGCCAGAGAAGTACAGAGGCCTTGTAATTAGCAGAAACTAAGTTTTAACAAGATTATGTATCTAGAAGTAATTCTGGTCAGGAAATGTTTTCCAGTCTGCAAAAACATGTGACACTGTTACAGTGCTCCTGTTCTGCTTTGAACGAAGAAGGGGCAGGAGAGCAAAGGGACCAGTGTGGTGTTTTCAACCAGCCCGGGATAACCAGTCATCCAGGAAAAGCCAGACTGAACTCCTCCTCTGCCTGAGGAACCAACATCCATATTGGAAACCCACAAGGACATGCCCTTTGCTCCCAGTCTGTGGCTCATGCTCCACAGTTTTAATCAGAAATTCTGTCACACAGCTCTTGACAGAGAATTTAACTGATACAAAATGTCCTTCTGTGAACCAGTAGGTTTAAAGAGAAATTCCTCCCTGATTCTTCACATCAAATTGGTTGATGGCATGTTTTCTAGTTGGTGTCCCAATTATTAGCACTCTCCTCTAAAACGTAGCAGGTTGCTGGGCAGTCTGTGCCACAGGTCCAAGATTTTTTTTTCTAATTTGGTGCCTAAGGTATTTTCCCATTTTAGACTACTTTTAGCATTTTCTCGTCATTTGTTTTGACTTCAGAGCAATGGTAGAGACATTGGGTCAATCTTCAGTTCTTTCAACTACCATGTCTTCCTGTGTTGTATAGAGATTGAGTCAGCAACACTTATATATGTATACATAAGTGTGTGTGTGTACATATATATACACACTTGTGAACCTATGCGTATTTTGTATATAAGCTCGGGAAGCTATAGGCCATTTGTGAGAGAAAGCCATTTTTAAAATTTCTTGCACAATGTAATTATACAAAATGGAAGATAAATTACCAATATGAAACATCAGAATGTGGTGAATGTAGCTTTTTAAAGACAGACTCTGTAAGGTGGGTGCTTTTAAAAAATAAAGANAAGGTGGGTGCTTTTAAAAAATAAAGAATCATAGAATCATAGAACGGTTTAGGTTGGAAGTGACCTTAAAGATCACCTAGTTCCAACCCCCCTGCCGTGGACAGGGACATCTCCCACTGGACGAGGTTGCTCAAAGACCCATGCAGCCTGGTCTTAAATACTTCCAGGGATGGGGCATCCACAACTTCCCTGGGCAACTTGT
>RSEF01000001.1:159898086-159908166 GCA_003993805.1 Himantopus leucocephalus
CCCTTCCAACCTTAACAATTCTATGATTCTATGATTCTAGGAAAACACGCAACGCTCCCCTTCTAGTTTATTCTCAGGACACTTCATGCTGGTGGGTGTGCATAAAGCAGTGCCCAGAGAGGGGACCCCTTGAATCTAGGAGTACTGGAAGCACATGGAGGTGCCTCCTCACCCTCTGCCATCGGCCATCAGGACTTAAACAAAAGTCAAGACATCCTCAAGAGGTCTTTGGGCCACCACAGTACTGACCCTGCTGCTTGCTATTTTTGCAGAGATGTCTGGCTCGCTTCCAGTCATTACACTGTGGATGCTTTTAGCGTAACTTCTAATGTCTATATTTTAAAAATGGGAGGAATCTGCAATAGAGTCAGCACATGGTAATATCTGAATGACTAATAGCCAGCAGAGGTTAATGTCCCTTAGCTTTCTCACAGGCCATCAACCCCTAGAGCTGATCATTAATCGCCTGCAATAGCCTATGCCATGGCCATTACAGCTTAATTATTCAGATGAAATGAATAATATCAATTCTAGGACTTCAGTTTTCATAAATGGAGAACTCTGTCTTTTTTCCCAGACACATTCCACATCCAATCGAACATTGTTTTCCTCCCTGCTTTAATAAATTTTGCTCTGTGTCTGTTAAACTTTCATAAAGGTAAAGGCATTTCTTACATTTTAGGTAGCATATAGAACAGGCAAATAACCAGCTTATATTCAGTTATTGTCACATGACTGAACAAATACCCACAGAAATCAATCATGGTAAGTAATAAATGAATGAACTGGAAATTATAGGAAAAGCTTCATCCAAACTGCAGAGCAGATGCCGCGTGTGACCTGGTCCTACTTTCTGTTCGTCAGTCACGGGGACATGTGGCACTCTGAGGAACCGTTTGAGTTCAGAGTCCTGAGCTTCCTTTGCTAGAAACCAGAAAGCAGGGGGAGGCTATGTTTCATTAAGGTACCTAACTCATCCAGAGTAACCCACCAAAACTGTCACTACTTCAGGCTCCTTGATTACACTGCAACATATCGCACAAGCCCAAGTTACTTTAAGTTTGTCTTGATTAGGGAGTCTTGTAGAGGGTCTTAAACCTGTGTGCCCTCTTTTGTGCCCAGGAATCCACTAACCCTACCTCCCCCACCAGTATTTTCCACAAAAGGAAACGTGTGCGTACAAGACTGTGATGAGCTTCAGCTGATGCCTGCTATGGACGTGTCAGGCACTGATATCACAGGTATACCTCTTTCCTTCCCAGGAGAAAGGTTTACACACAGTCTTTGTGAATCCAAAGCTAAATGCATGTGTACTTGTTGTTAGCACTCAGGAAAGGTATTTAACCTCAAAATTACAGGGGCACAAAGTGCCAAATTCTTCCCATCTCAGCCGAAACTTTGTGCGAGAAACGACACACCAGATCTTCCCTGCATGGATACCTACAAATAGCAACACAGAATTACCTCCTGGGCATATTTTATATGGTGAAACTCTGTGGCCAGCGGAGTGGAAGAGGTCAAAGTTGTCAGTCAGTTGTCAGTTTCTTCTGCTTTGAAGATCAATTAATTTGTCACTTTGTAGAGTCAGGAGAAAAGAGGCACCAGAAGCGAGCCCATGCATGACAGTTCACAGTCAAAGATTCAGAGAGGTTTGGATCCAAGGTTTTGATACACTTCATCAGAGGTCCCTTCCCAGCTATTCATTGTCCTACCCTAATGCACGCCCAGATTCCTGAAGCTTGTTCTCACCATTTATAGTTCAGGGTGTCGAAATTATTTGCAACTTGATTGTCCATTATAAAGTACTGTTGTTACCATGTTTACATTCACTCAAAAGTAAAAGCATAGGACAGCTCTGTGTGCCTCACATCTGACAACTCTTTTGCCCAAGGCAGAATTGCAGACCAGCACCCTGCCTTTGGAATGCATGTGGGGAAGAAGGGGCAGAAGAACAAGCATCGTCTCTTCAGCCACTTCTATTAGGAACAACATTTTCAAATTGTGCCTCTGCTTCTGTTTGTGTCTCTGTGCATACAAGTCATGGGTTGATAAATGGTGTGCCTCAGACAGAGTTTATGTTCAAAGGATGCTGCTCTTGGGCCTTTTGGGGAGTTCAGCCTCGTGTGCATGAGAACACCTTCTCAGTCAGTCTGGAGGAGCAAAGAGAAAGCTGGCGTGCAAGTAGCGTCCTGCAGGATCGCACGTTGCACAGATCCGCTTCTCAAAATAGCACTTTCTCCAGGCTCCGCTGGGCAGAGTGGGGCGTGAGCCTCTCACTTTCGATGCACAGCTAAATGCTGTGTGAGCTTGTCAAGGAAAACTGAGAATAAGACAGAGCATCTGCCAGGGAACAGATGCATGGGCATGTTTGCACTGGTAAATTAGACAGTTCAGGCCATGAGTTTGAGGACTATTCCTCCATATGTCCGTGCAGATTATCAGTAGCATTTTCCCTAAACGGGTTTGGTCAACCAGCAGTCCCCTACACAGTGCCTGGGTGCAGCTCAGAGGTTAGGATGTGAAAGGACCACCACAGCATGAGTCTGGACATGGCCATGCTCGGGATTTTTGAAATGGAGAAGGAGAGGCCATGGAGTTTAGCTGCCTGGATATGAGCCATGGCCTGCGCCTTGGCTTCCAAGCTGTGGTCAGTCCCTTTTGCGGTTTGTGTTAAGTATAGATAAAGTTTATGGGCCTAAAAATCATGAGATTTGTGTTCCCAGCCCTTCAAGAGATTTGTTGTGTGACATCTGGCTCACCGTTGGGTTTGCACTAATTGAGATCCTTGTTTGCAGAAAGTTGTCTTCTATTAGATCAGTGCTCCAGGAGAATCATGTTTTTGTAAATGTACTGAAAATTATAAGAAAAATGCACAAAAATTTAGTTTGCTTTTCAGGTCTTAGAGATGTTAAAAGAAAATCTAGTCTGAACACTGTACATGGAGCATTTTATCTTCCTGGATAATAAAAGTAACAGTTTTGTGTTGGCTTCACTAGCAGCCCACTGTGACAGACAAGAATTGGAAGAGGTTGTAGTGAAGATCTTTTCTGGGGAGGGCCCAAAGCTGTGAGAAAGGGGGTTTAAGATCCAGCTGCTGTATTTCCCTGCTCCCTCCCTGCCACCAGAGACACCACAGCTGTAGAGAAGCCTTGCCTCCACTCCACATCCCAGTTTCCCACCAGTTACTCAATAACTTCCTTGTTTGATTTTTGGCCTGTTATTATTTTTATTTTAAGTACTCTCCATTGACAGAAATAGAGTCCCTGGTTAAAAAAGTTCACTGACAAAATGAAGAGGCAATGCAGAAGCCAGGGGGAAATGGATGAAGAGAGAGGAGGAGGAAGAAGAATATGCTGCGTCCTTTTGGTTACATCCTCTTGGCAGCTTTCCTGCATTTTTATATATATATATGTCCATCATGGACATCTTGAAAATCTAGTGTGTTATTACTACTGTATTACTGCACCACTTGTCAGGTTCATGACAGAATTGAGCTTCTTGATGGGAAAGGATGAGAATGCAAAAAGCTTTCTCTGGAGGTTATTTCGTGCATCGAGAGCTGCAAAAGAGAGGGCAGCAGAACAGGAGTGGGAAATGGAGCTTTATCAGGGGAAGGGNAAGGGAAGGGAAGGGAAGGGAAGGGAAGGGAAGGGAAGGGAAGGGAAGGGAAGGGAAGGGAAGGGAAGGGAAGGGAAGGGAAGGGAAGGGAAGGGAAGGGAAGGGAAGGGAAGGGAAGGGAAGGGAAGGGAAGGGAAGGGAAGATCAGAAGGGTATTTGCAGTGGCAGGGCTACATAGGGTCTTGATAGTGAAAGGGAGATGTCTGTATTTTTTAGGCTGTGTAATGGAGGGAAGACAGGGTGGGAAGGCGAGGGGGCAGCGAGGTGGTGTGTTCTGTGTGATGGAGGTTATTTCTTTTCCAGAAAGCGATCAGCAACTAAGACATTGTTTTGGTCCAAATATGTAGGATCCCTCCTTCTTAACAAATACTGCTATTGAGAAATCCCACGGACTGTGGGATTCTTAAGATTTGCTTCTTGCAGACTCACTTAGTATTTGCAATAATTCTCCATCCTTGATTGCCCAGTTGAGTCTCATACACCTCATCTGTGCGCTGCTCCAAAGACAGAGGTAAAACCATGAATTTGGAGATGGGGAGGAAAGCAGCACCACAGCCTGGCTCCTTTTGGAGATGGCTCCTGTTTGATCATCCAAAAGGCTGTGTCTAACATCACCTAACATGCCATGTCACAGGATGGGACAGAGGCGTGACATGTCAGGCAGGCACATGTCAGCCATGCTCAAATAGGTCCTGATGGGTGGCATGCTGCCCTGCAACAGCCCAGTATCCCAGTGCCTCCTGTGCCCTGGGACCTCTCATTTCAGACATCTCTCCTAATCCTGTCTTGTCCCTTGCATCAAGTAAAAATAAATTTGGCAGTACAAAGGAAACAGAAAAAACTTTTAGGCTTCCACCTTCTCCACTGAATTAATCATCTCTGGCAGATTTGTGGCTTCCTATGACCCTCGAGTTTTACTGTCTGCTAGCACATCAGGCACCGATTTTCCTCTCTCTTTCCCCTACAGCAAGCATTACAGTGATCTTTCTCAACACTGACAGGGGCAGGGCTTATTTCCAGTAAAAGTGCACCATACTGAGCTGCACAGGGTAAGCGAGGTTAGGGAAATAGGTGCATGGGAATAATGAGAGCACAGAGGGCAGTCGACTTTCAATATGTTTATGCAGTTAAATGTAACAAGTTCAGACACTATCGTTTATTTTTTTCCATTGTTCACAAAAAAAAACCCAAACCCTCTCTGTTTGTGCTGTTTTCTCTCTGTGAGCACTTTCCTATTTTTTTAACCTCTGCGTTGCAGTGCAGCTTGACTGCATACATGAAGATATGCTCCCTGCCCTGGGGAAGATCTGAGATAAGCAGAGAAGTGACATACAAATGGCAAGGGGGAGAGAGCGATCTAATTGACTGGCCACAAGCTTCGTACATTAAGATAGGAAAAGCATACAAAGAAGAGGGAAGCTGGTTTCTGCTGGGAGAGGCACACTGCTCTCCCCCTTCTTTTCTTTGTCCTTGTCTTTTTGCCCTCTTCTCCCTCATGCCCTTTTTTGTGCTTTCCATGCTGAGACGGTGGTAGACTTGGGGGAGGCATTGCAAGGGCTGTAGCGTGGCCCGTGCACAAATATTGGTCAGTTAGTTTGTTTTCTAATTTAGTTTGCTGCCTGTCTCTGTCTCTCCTCTTGGCCTTCAGCCCGACACAGGGACATTAGCTGCTCCTTGCTAAAACTGGCTCCATTCCTCTCGCTGTCTGGTGAATACCTAACACCTGCTCATGGTCTTCGGGTTTGAGCATTTTCATGTGCCTCCCATATTGCATGTAAAGGCAGAAAACAGGCATTTTTCCCCGCCTCCTCTCCTTTCCTCACTCCTAAAACCCTTTTCAGGTGTCAAACATGAACTCAGCAACACCAAAGGATTTCCTGCACTTTCATTTCAATATATTGTTCATCTTTGGGTGGAGTTTTGAAACTCTCCTCTTCAAAACACCTTGAATGCTTGAAGTTCACGAAGGAAGCTGAATGCTTTATTTTTCAGGACAAATAAGTATTTCATATTATAAAATGCAAATTCTTTCTCTGGCCCTTCTGTCTGGCTGGAAAATTGTTTGGCAGTGTCTGAGCAACCGCAGGGTTTCTTGTCAGCCATAAACCAAAAAATGAGACCAAATCCTCCCTGTGGCACAGCGCCCTCATGGCATGGATGGAAGAGCGTGGCACTGGCATCTATTGCAGTGGCCCTGCCACCCTGCCTGCTCCTCCTTGCTGCCCATGCAAGGGCAGCCGCTGAAGGAGCAGCAGCACAGCAGTGGCAGTCGTACCCTGCAGCATTGCATGGAAGAGCCTTCACACTGTCAGCACTGGGATAGGGCAGGAATGGGCAAGTTTTCTTTGACCAGAATCTGGCCTCTGATCTTCCAGGCCTCCCCTCTTCAGACCTTGGACTTTGTTTCAGCCTTTGTAAATCCCCCGTTATGGAAAGACTTTGGTTCACAGATGGGTTGAGTCGCCAGGTCTGTGACAACACCCACGGTGTGGGCCATGGTCCCACAGGGGACATCATATAGGGCTCCTGTTGGTGTTGCAACACACTTGGGCTACCGTGCAATGTGCCCATGGAACCAAGGTGACAAACCCTGCCCTTGTGCTTTGGGGAATGCTGTGGCATGTGCCCAGGAGGAAGGAGGACCTGCCTTCCATCTCTTTGCAGAGCCATGGTTGATACTTTTAACATACAAAGCCTATGAATCCCCTGGGACAAAACTCTGGCAGGGTAATGGCACTGTAGGACATCTCAGAGGTCTGACACAAATGTGGCAAACTTCCTCTACCATGAATATCTTGGCTTTGGAAGTGCTAGTCAATGGATTGATGGGCACTTGGCTAGGCGTCTCTGCTCTTCTGATGGCTTTTTTCATCCTTCTTTCTCACAGCCAGTCCCAGGAAGAGCTGTAAGACCGCAGCTGCCCATTTCACACCTCTCTGAGACAGCTAGGACAAGGCCACTGGAGCCACACGTTCATCCCTGGCTCTGACCCAGACTGCCTGTGCACGCTTGGACGAGTCCTCCAATCCTCCAGCATCCCTCTCCACCACCCTGCATTTAATGGAGCTCATCTCTTAGCTCTTCTCCTCTGCAACAGCTGTAGACTCTTCAGTCTAGGTTTGTCCTACTTAAACTCAGGCACATAACCGAAGTGCCTGGTAAACAGCTTGTCTCCATCATCACCTCAGTTTGTGGTCACTGGAAGGCCAGAGACAGGCTCTTCCACGTGGGAAGTGATATAAGGTGGGATGTACTGGTCTGGCATGAATCTGGGCTGCAACTCCCCTTCTCTGAGTCTTTAGAACCTAGTGTAAAGGTGCTGAAACTGGGCATGTATGGTACAACAAGGTGCCAAAGTGACTTCAGAATTGGACTGACTTCAACCAAATGTCTGAAATATGGTGGAGACTTTATATCCATCTGTTGAGAGGACTTTGTCTGCTACCTATAATGAAACTCTTCCCAAATGCAATTTAATTGCTTTGCCTGGTAATAAATTGTATATTCCCTGATTTCTCAGAGAAGAAAGCCTGTCTCTTCCTGTGGCTGCCACTGCACAGACATCCCTTTTGATACCACATCTCAAAACGATGTTGCCTTTCTCAGGGCACAGATAATAAAAGATAAAGATTTGTGAAGTAACTTTTGAAAAGGCTACTTCAAAAACATCTAGCCTTATTAATACAAACAGAGAGCTTCAAAGAGTCATCTTTACTGGCCCAGCTCAGAAAAACACCAAGATTTAAGCAAAAGAAAGATGCCAGTGAAGTCAGTGGGCTTAAAACTAAGGACAGACTAGCGGGATCTACATGTATGCAGGACTAAAAGTAGGCTGACATGCTTTGGCAGGGTGAAGCCCTGCCGTCAGACTCACCGCAGTGACCCAATTTCTTTGCAGGATGCTGCAGGAGAAATGCACGCTCCTGCAGTTCGACCCCTTCCTTCGGTGTCATTAGTTCTGTTTTTCCCACGTCAAACTTCACAGAGGGAGGATTTTGCTGTACTGCTGATGGTCTGGGAAATGACACCTCATTTTTGCTGTGCAGTTTGGGAGAGGGTTGTCTGATTCTAGCGAAAAAACTGCCCTGCATTTTGCCATGCAGCTTGGGGACTGGAAGGGAGATGGAGCCTCGCCTCATCACCTTCTCCATCAGGGACCAACCTTATCACCGTGGGGTCTGGGATAACTGCCCCATGGCTTGGGCAGGAGTGAAACCTTCCCTTTTTTGCTCTCAGGTAAACCTTGAGACTTAATCCACCAGATAACAGAGACACAACGACCCACCTCCAGAGCCTGGGCAGGAGATGGGGGCAGCAGCTAGCGCTGGTGCAAAGGAGGGTAACGGTTTGGTTGTTGCTTTGAGCTGACAGCTGTCTGAAGTCAAGAGTAGGTTGCAGATATCTTGTCCTGTATCCAACACTGTCTTTGTTAGGCAAATTCGTATATGTTACTTGATTTCCATTTTCCACAACTTCCTCCTAAGTAACATGCAGTTAATATTTATATATACTTAGTTAATGCACAGTTTATATGTACACACTTCACTGTGGTTCTGCAGATTAGTTAACCAAAATTTGGCCGGATTCTGCCCTGCCTACAGATTTGTATGCGTGTAAACAGGATCATGACTTATCTGGTGCAAAGTGCTCGGGAAATGAGAAATAAATTGAATTTTATAAACAAAGTCTTCAATGTTTAAAAAGCATACAATTTTTACTACATTATTTTAGAGCAGGAGACATAGTAAAATAAAACATCATGGAGCAAGGACGCTCCTGGAAAGAAACCACTTGAGAACGGAGCAAGTACAGCTCCTTATGACCCCCAGCATGTGTCATGACACTGTTTGCGTGACTGCATTCATTCAGTCAACTCAATATCATGTAAGGACCTACTTAAGGGAAATTCGGTGCTCGGTAAAAACGCATCCCCAGCTAAGCTACAGCCTGATTCTTGATAGGAAACAAGGCTGCCTGCTTTCTTCATGGTCATTGTTGGTGGAAATAATGGGTTTGTAGAGCCTCCCTTTTACCACCAGAGGTCATAAGCAAAACATCTCAGCTCCTCAGTCGCTCTCCTGGAGGGAGGCAAGTGGAAGAGTCAGCAGAAATATTGCTTCATTCACAGTAAGTAAAATGCAGGCAATAACTGAAAGGATCCCCAGCAACTGAGAGGGAGGGTGGCAAGGTTAGCAATGCAACCATCAGTCTGCCGGCGCGGGAGGTGGAGACGGGCTGTGGGAAGAGGCGCTGCTCGTACGCTTCTGGATGCGATGCAGATTTGTTGACATTTGTTGCCCTTTTGTGTTTGCTTATTCATGAACACTAATGCAGGAAACTTTCTGTGTTTTCCAAGAGGCGTGCAGAATCTGAACGCCCTGTTGAAAGCTGTGTGAATATTCAAAAAAGGCACTTGCAGCTTTCCTCAAAATTTGCTTTTACTATTTGCAGACACATTTCAGGAATACTAAAAAAGCATCTGAGTATAACCAGCGACCAAGAGAGGGAATTTTCCTGGCCATAAAGCCTGGATCAGCTCATGGGCAAGAAACACAAGCACGTGATTTCTCTGACCAGCCATAAGACATGAAAATTGGAAAGGCAGCAGAAAGCTTAGGATGAAAATCCGCTTAAGTATATCCACACTGTAAAACTTTAAAGAGTTATTAAAGTCATGGACTCTAAACTGTGTGCACATCATTTGCAAAAGGAAATGTGCTTTCAGAAAAATTATTTATGACAAATAACTTGATCTTCTCTACCTGGCCCCTTTAAACACAGCTGCCGGCAATGTATATTGGAAAGGAAAGGACTGAGGGTGGGAAATCANCGCACATCATTTGCAAAAGGAAATGTGCTTTCAGACAAATTATTTATGACAAATAACTTGATCTTCTCTACCTGCCCCCTTTAAACACAGCTGTCGGCAATGTATATTGGAAAGGAAAGGACTGAGGGTGGGAAATCAAAATTGTCATTTTTTAATTCNAAAATTGCCATTATTTAATTCAGAAATGTCAAGCCAAGCAACTGTGCTCTGCTGTAAAGCACCGTCATGTCCTGGCCAGAGCTCCGTGCATTCCCAGTTACCGGTGGCCAGGATTAGTTGTCTTCCCTTGAGGAGCACACACGAGGAGAGAGAAATGGCATAAGGCAGAAAGAATGGCACTGATGAGCCAGAATTTCCCAATTACCTCCACAGTTTTACAACTCTATAGTACACACACTTTCACTATCAGTAAAAAGGAGTAATTATATTCATATTTCTAAAAAAACACCCAGTTGCTCTGAGAAAGTCCCACAGTCTGTTTTTACTGAGAGATAAGGCTCTTGAAAAAGATGAGGTTTATTTCTCAAAATTGGTAAAACACACTTCTGAGCAATGACTAAAAAACCACTTCATTTTGCAGTGAGTTATTACTTACCACTCTGAAAGAGAAGTTTATTACAGAAATCCTGACA
>RSEF01000001.1:159909166-159922139 GCA_003993805.1 Himantopus leucocephalus
TAAGGAAGAGAACTGTATGAAAAGGCACCCTTTATTTAAACAAAAATTCTGTCATTTCTGCAATTAGATTAGTATGAAGTTACAGATGAAGTCTAATGTTCTGGCAATTTATTGCAATCATTCGGTTGTTGCAAATCTGAAACTATCCTAAAAGCATTTAAACTATTTTGGAACATCATATTGCATGTAGTGGTATTCTGTATTTTTGAACTTGTTCCTCATTCACTTACAGTCTTCAAATCAAAAAATAAAACGCATCTTGTATTTTCACAATAGAGTATTTTGAAAAGTGATTGCAATATTAGTATGTGCCTTGAGCAGTTCTTTTTTTTTTTTATTTTAGCAATAATGTTTAGATGAAATCTTCTGGGAGATGTTCTTTAATAGTGTAATTTTTTGAGACTTCATACACCTTTCTGGAACGTACTGTTCAATTCTTCAGGGATACCTCTGTACACAGGAGGGAGATTGAGATCAGAAGCAAACAGGTACAAGCAAATTTTTCAGTGTGTTAGTACTCAGCAGATTTGCTAAACCGTGATCAGATGTCAATGGCTACAGTACCACAACATTTGGTGGAAAGCCTTGTCTGTAAAGGTACTCAGAACAACCTCGACACAAATGTGCTCCTCACGTTGTGAGACTGGGGACCTGCTCACAGCTTCTGAAAGACTGATCCTCCTCCATGTCTAAAGAGGAAAAAGCACCACAGACATTTCAACTTGATGGAACTGTCTGTGATGCTGTATGAAAATATTTATTGGTATTTTTCTGTAGATCAGCATGTTTGTAGTTGTTGATTTTTTGAGGATTTTAAATCCAAGGAAAACAATGCCTATTATTAGTGTTTTGTATGAGTGACTTATGGGAAATTTTGATTCTGACAGTAACTAAGAGAACAAAGGGTATGTACTGAGTGGATGTCTGGATTCCTATCCCTTAAAAAAAGTTTCCTGTAATTATGTCAATTATCCCAGGTGCCTAAAGTGTTGACTTTAAGCCTTTGAATGCAAGTTTAGCATGACTTAAATATATTTACAGAAACTTAGTATAATAAATGAATTTATAGAATACTGCCCATTATGTTATGCTAGTGGCATAATACTTTCAAACCTGTAATTGTGGACAGTAGGGAAGAACACTTTCATCCCACTCTTACGCCCCCATAACCACAGGTATACCCCCCCCAATAAATTGATTTTCCCGGAATTATGTAATTTTAGTACTTTCTTTTGTAAATATGTTTACTACATTTTTCTGTTTCTGTTTGTCGTTCTTGGCATTAAAATACAGGCATGTGTTTATTTAATAATATTACTAAAATAGATTATTGAGAATCACTTGTCTATAATTTTTTTTCCCAGTGTTGATAACTTCAGGTGCAACTCAGGTTTGTAGATATCAATGGGTACCTGTTACAGCCCACAAATGGCCTTTGCAGTAGACTTTAACTGCTGTGGATTCCTCATCAGAGAACACTGTACAGCTTTCATCAATACATGAAAATTCAGTTCAGTAAAAATAAAACAATGACCATGTTTTTCCTGGTGGAAGTAGTTTTGTGGTTTGATAGCCAGTGTGGGCTTTGGCTGTCTTCTCATCTAGCGTGTCAGTTTTTCTGAGCCAAAAAAAGCTTCGCCCGCTGAAAAGAATCTAGTGTGTTGCTCATGAATATAGCTATGAGTTAAGGTGTATATATGAAATAGATGTAGACAAGTAAGCTAGGGTTAAGCTTGTGCCTGAATGTATTTGTGAACTGAGCACAAAACATGCAGTGACCAACCTTCTTGTCTTCACCAGTGTTCAGAGGAATGCCACTGGTAGAACTGGTTACTGACCCCCTTTTTCTGTGGTTTCTAAATAAACATATCCCTGCATTAACACCAGTTTCAGTTAGAAGATTCGAATATGGACTGCACTTTTGAGGGACAACTCATCAGGCTTAGAATATGATCTTGAGAAGCTCATCAAGATAGCTTATGCAGTTAAGCTACATCATGGGGAGGGTATCCTGAGATGCTGAAAATGTTCGTGACTTAGGTGAGTGTTGTACATAGAGGCATAGGTCAGGGAAAGTCATCTGGAGGCTTTCGGGGTGCAGGGCGTGGGAGCAGTCCTTCTGCTAGCACTGTGTAGTGCGATAGGGCTGTATCAGCACAGGGACAGGTCAGTAATCCCAAACCCTCCTGAAGGAGGAAACAGATTAGCAGCCGAGGCCGACATCACCGAGTTATTCCAAGATCTCACTGCCCCATAAAGGAGCTGTTGTCATCTCCTGCTTACAGATGCCTCCTGGAGATGCCCTCCCCCCATGTTTCGGAGGGATACCATGCCTGTTTCGTAGCTCTGTAGGGCTGACTGCTTGAGCTGGTGCTTTGCAGAAGCAGGCTGAAGGCTTGTTCCTCTGTTTGATAATGGCGGAAAGGCAGTTCTTCTGGTGTGGAGGCTTTGAGGAAACTTTAAATGATTCATTGTTTGTGTTAGAATTGGTGCGTAGTAGAAATACAGCTAAAACTGTAAACCTGTGTATTTTCAATAGTGCTCTTAACATGTTCCATATAACATATTCAAGAGGTGCTCTGATTAACTGCTGAAATTGGTGGATTTTATAGAACAGGAAATATTTAAAGGTTAGTGTGGTATATTTGCTGTGGAATTCTGTTTCTAATAACTTGGTTAATTAATCTTGGATTACAATTGCTGTTTGCACTGTAGTAACAAAGCTGAAATTGTACTAAGCAGAGAGGACTGAGAAAATGAGCTTGTTGTGTTGTTTATTTTTTTAAGCCAGTAGTAACACAAAGCATAGAATACCGTGTATATAGATACAAACCTTTTACAGTCTATTTTTCTTTCCCTGATTTGAAGTTTGAGAGTCTCATTTTAAGACATCACAGGCTCCTTGCAGTCTCCTGGGTTTAACCCCCTCTTTCCTTTGTGCTCTCTCTTTGCACTCTTTTGTTTCAGGGATCCCCTGCAGCTTCTCATCCCTTTTTATTTTGTAGGCTGTTGTCTGTGTCAGCTGCTCTTAGTTGTTCCCCGTAATACAACCTCTGTGCAGCTTATTTTCTACCTGATCTGTCACCCTCTTCCCCTCTCCCCGCCCTTGTTTCTTTTAGATGAACCTACTCCGGCTTTTTGATTCAGCAGCTGTATGTGCAATCCTTCCAGCCTTGCTACTGTCATTGCTACTCACGCTGTTTTTTTTCCTCGCTAGTCTGAGTCCTTGCATTTCTTTTTAGCACTTCTTTTCCCTGTGACGACTTGTTCCACCTCTTCCTGCTATCCTGTAAAATTTACCTGTAGCCTGATTATTTTTTTATGTGAAATACTGACATCTTAACAGCCATGTTCCTATATGCAAGTTAAGTATCTGCTCTGATGCAGGCAAGCTATTGCAGGTGATGTCAGAGAGACCCTTTGCCTGAAGCAGCAGGTAGTTTGGGGGACACGGATTTTCCCAAGAGGCTGATTTTGAATTCTCTATCTTGCACCAAAATCAGTAGCCTTTTGTCTTTCTGTGCTTAGCACATTCCCTGATAAGCTGGGGTGTCTCATACCATTAGTTCTCAAGTTATCGCATACCAGCCCAAAAAATGCTGTTGAATGAGGGTTAGACCTCTCTTTATATTTGATTTCTGAGTTTGTCTTTCAAGATTAAACAGAGTATTAGTTTTCCTTAGTTCTCCTTCAAGATTATTGCATTTTTCTACCAGCACTGGATTTGTATAGGATCTGGAAAGGTACGTTCCATTGTTGCTAGAGAGTGCTGATTTATGGTGATGAAGAAAAGGGTGTAACATCCTTGGGTTTACTTAAATCAGTAGGTTGTTGTGATCTGCTCCCTGGCTGGGATTCAGGAGAAGCACAGGAAAATGATGGTATAAAGCAGGCCACTGGTCACAGTAAGGATTCTGGCCTGTAAGTGGTGGCTGGGCATCTCCGCATCCTGAGTCAGTACCGTGACTAATTCTGTAGAATCGTTAAAAATAGGAGTAAGAAAAACTGAGGGCAGCATTTGATGCAATAACACAGTACTGCTTACCATTTTGGAACTAACGCTTGGTTTCAGGTTTGAGGTTTTGAACCTAAATGTATTATACACTAGAGGAGCAGGAACAAGGCATCAAATAACACTTCAGTCCAAGACAAGTTCCTCAGAGCTTAATTTTCAACAAGGAGCTTAAGAACAAGAACAGATAAAATAAAAATGCTTGGTATTAGTCCCTTGAAGCATTCAGAGGTTCTGTGATGCAGGAAAGGAAAAGGGATATCTCTTCTGTAAGTTCTCCCGGGGGTCCAGGGGGAGAAGGGATGCATGTGTCTTCTCCCTTCTCCCTATTGTCTTCCCCACCATAAAATAATTTGTGAATTTTTATATACTTGATCCTACTTTCAGTGAGCCAAGGGGTTATAACTTGCTGCTCCTTTCATACACTGCTCCTCAGCTCCCAATATTTGTGTATGAATTTTCTTTAAAAAGCCTTTTTCATGGAGGCCTGATGCAGATTTGGTAACACTACGGGCTTCTGTTAGTAAGGTCTAATTTAGATAATGAAGAAGTTGTCTACTTCTGTTGTAATATTATAACAGAGTTGTGTCATGTCGCTCTTGAATTTTGACTACAAGTAATACTAAGGTGCTACAAGAAGCTGTCAAGTACTAAATATTTTGTATGGCTATCAACTACACTTGTATATAAAGCAATGATGGCATAGTCACTTTTACTGAAACTCAGTAGCAATATAAACTTTAAAATTTGTATTGATCTAGAAGTAACAAGAACTCTGTGGCTGAACTTCCAAATTTTAGACCTGTGGTTTTGAACCTATTTTTCCTTTATTTAATCTTGCTTCTAGTACAGATATTAATCCCCGCAGTGTCTCTCCATCTTTGGAAATTATTTGGCTGCTATTATTCCCCTTTCATGTTTGTTGATGCATTTTATTGTTACCTGGTGGGAGTGAGAAATAAAATGTGTCCGTGAGCACGTAAGGATAGAATGTCTCATCAGTGTAAGTGTATGTAACATTTCTGGATAAAAGGGAATGTGATGTATTAGCCAAAGCCAAATGTTTAATTTTGAACTGATTGTTTATTGCAGGGAGATTTTCTTCAGAAAAGTGAGATATTTCTGGCAGAAGATAAGAGTAGAAGGAGATTTAGAGGAGTTCAGATTCAGTTTTGTTCAAGCACCAGAGCTGAGAGTGGGAATAAAGGAGGACCAGAGTCCGACGTCGCCAGGCAATGTTGGTCTCTATTGAATGTATATTTTGCTCACAGAAATGTAGATTCTTCTAATTGCTTTCTTGGTTTCGGGTAACTGTTTCTATGAAAAAAAAAGTCAGATATTCCTAATCTTTATCTGGTAAAAGTTTGCTTTTGGAAGCTTAGCTTTTTCAACAGCAGTTCCTGGTGCAGTGAAAAATCATGTTGGGGTAGTAGTAGAACAACTTTTTTGGTTGTCTTAAAGCAGGTGACACCTGAACTGCAAGGTGGGAGTTCAGAGTAAGGAGCATCTTCCTAATGTGCATACAGCAGCCTGCATTCTCTGGGACACGCCTGGCAGGCGGCTTTCAGTAAATCCCCTTTCATCCTTTTGCCCCCTTCGGTGAATGGTGTTTCTTGGTTTCGTGTCCCTCCCCTTCGACTGAGGAATTAACAATGGCTTGCTGCTGTAATCGTGTGGCAGAGCACTCACAAGTACTATTTTTGGGAAGAGAACCTAATTTGAACTGGAGTATGTAAGAAATAATTTGATTGAAATAAATGAATGCCGTCAACGTTCCAGACCAAAAATGCAGTCTTGACTTTATATTTAAAGCATATAGGGCAGGTCAGTTTGAAACCTGCTTTATTTTGAAAAGGGTGAGGGTCAGAGTTTCCTCTACACTTGTGTTTTAGGTGTGGTGAGAGAGGATTCTTGTCTTGACTCTGGAGAGCTGTTAGATGGAAGGAGAACAGATAACTTTAGGGGGAGACTGGGATGGCCCTTTCTTGCTGGGTTGATACGTTCCTGCTCATGTAGCATTATCGCAGCATCAGCCCAGCTGACAAGAGACTTGTGAAGCTGCAGCATTCACTCACATCTTATACAAGATCCAAGAGTGCCTCTTCATTTAAGTTGTGCCTTCTCTTGGTACACGTCCGATCAGGAAATTAAAAGGATAGCTTTCCGAGTAACTGTCTCATGGGCCAGTCTTCTTCAGGAAGATGTACAGATTTATACAGGAATAAATTTAATGGTATTAGCAGTTTCTTAATGAAATCTAACACTATCTTTCAAGCTGCCTCTTTGGTTATGTACGTAAGCACAGAATCAAGAATGATATCTTGCATCCGGTGATTATTTTTACCTGTACGATTCAAAGACTCTGCTTCTAGAAAGTAGCTTTTTGCCTGAGAAACTGTCCTAGATATGAGAAATAGGTGTTCAGTAACCGCAAATTCAGGTAAAAATCTGTGGAACTTTGCCTTAAGAGTTAAACTGAGCAGTACGTTAATTTATTTTTTTTTCACTGCCACATGCACCTTTTTGTATTGGATAAAAATTCTGGTCCGGGTGACCTGGTAAGAAAATCCAGAAGTCTAAGAATTTAGTCGGTATTTGAAATGACAGTAAACGGGAGCAGACTCTGAACCGGGCCCATAAAATACGTAGTGCTCTGTGAGCTAGAAAGTTAAAAATTGTTTTAATATACATATTTTTCACATTTTCCTACTGTCATGAGGTAGATTGAATGGGTTTTTTGTAAAGCAATTGATAAATTGCTTAAGACTATAAAGTGAACATTGTCTAGAAATGGACAATGTACTCTTTTTTTTCCTTAAACAGCTTTGGTTGGGAATAAATGCGTTTTTGAACTGAACAAACATCTCTTCCTTTTTCTAGTTAAAAAGTGAATATATGATATTTCTATTGGGGAACAGAAGGTCAGCAGTTCAATTTTATTTTCAGCATTTTATAGACAGTTTAAAGTAAAATCTCTTGAAAAGTAGGTAGCAGTGTTTCAAGGGATTAGCAGTAAAACGTAGCAATCCACAGTGATTCTGAGCTTTGTCCTTCTGTGCGAGATCAAGGTTAAACTTCTTATGTCGAGGTCTGTTCTTTGTTTATACAATACATGAATGTACTAACACTTCTAGTGAAGTACAATTCCTGCAGATGTTTGAGGTAGTGGAAAACAAGGGGAAAAGAAGGAGCAATGGAAGCAAATCATTCAAACGCCTTTTTTTTTTTTTTTTAATCTTGAAAAAAATTCAAGGATGTCTCCTTTATAAAATTTCATGGTGTTCACCATATCCTGAGTGGCTGGCTGTTTTAATTTCAAGGTAAGAAGTAAGGTTTATTGATAGTGAGGATGAAAGTGCTCTGTGGAAAAACAAATTAAGTGTATTGCTGTTCATTCATGTTTCACCAGTCTGTCATATAGATAATATTACCTAAATGTCGTCGCAGTAGAGTGTCTATTTTTTTGCTATGATCTTGTGTGCTTGGCTCCCTCCTGCCCCGTTTTTGTAAGGGACTATGGAGAGGTTGGTAATTGTAAAATGATTTGTAATTTTGTCTTACCTAGACACCTAACCTATGTCGTATTTTTCCTGAACCTTCCTCTCCTTCTATCTTGTTTTTTTTTTGTTTTTGGTGGGTTTTGGTTTTTTGTTTGTTTGTTTTTAATGTATTTCCAAATGTATAGGTAAGCTTAAATGTTGTCTGCTGGGGGGAATGGAGAAATGTAACAGTCCAGAGCAACATCAGCAAACATTAAGCTTATCCCTGTCTCTGACTTAGTAGAAACACACATAAACCAATACAGAGATGTTGCCATTAATCATTGCTGCTGTTTTAGAGGCAAGATGAGGTCTCTTTCCCCAAAAGTTGACTTTAGTATGGTTGAGCTGTTTATTAGCTGTGTGGCTTTTCTGGAACTACTTTTAAAAGAATTCAGGAAAAGGTGAGCCGATACTCTTTTCTGATGCTCTCTCTGTATTTATTTAAATGTGAGGCAGCGTTTGGGGTTCTGTTGTGTTTACTCTGCAGCCAAGAAGCATAGACCAAAAAAAGCTGCCTTCTCTCTGTCTCATGCCATTTGCAGCTGAGGGGTCTTTAAAGATGTCCTCTCTGCACACTCTGGGTTTTACCATTGCTGTCTAGAATGTGGAAAACCATCTATCGGTCTTGATGGCAATGCCTTCAAAATAAAGCAAGAAGCAGCTTTTTGCCCTAATAGTGGAAAAAGTCACCGCAGATTGGGTCATCCGCAGTAGTTGCATCTGCGTAGGCTGCTGATGGAGGCAGAAGGAGAACCTGCAGCTGCTGCCGGCACCTGCCTGAGCCCTGCCTGCTAGTGGAGCTTGCAGCCACTGCTGCAGGAAAGGGAGGTTGAGGGCAGATGGCACGAGTGTGCAGGGGCTAAAGGCTGGGGGAAGGGGTTGGTAGGAAGGGATGTTAGCTGGCTATCTGCCCTTGGAGTTGCCTTATATTCAGACTCTGTATTCCCCCCCGCCCCCAATAGACTAAAACCAGCGAGGATAACTTAATTCACACTCCTAGTGTTTTCTGATAAGTGTATAATAAGAAGGCGTGAAAAGATGCAAGTTTGTATATTCTTCAAGATATGGGGAAATACCTTCCTCCAAAAATACCATCTAGGTTGGATGAAGCACTAATAAAAGCATCTAACTACAAAGATCCTCACTCTCAGCATTTTCTGCCTGGTCTCTAGTAAGTTGCCAGTACTGACTGTTAATCTTTGTCCTGCTTTCCAAATGAAATAAAAATACAAATTTCTTAAAAACACCCCCCCACACCCCCAAACAAGCTGAAATATGTTTGTTTGTTTGTTTGTTTTAATCCCTTAAGGTTGACCTTAGCTGATTTCTTAATAGTTGTCTCATGTTTACGGAAGGACTTTAGCCGCGTTTTTATTATAAGCCCTTTGCCCTGTGTGTTGGTGACCATACTCGGTTTCAGCTTCGCTAAAGACCCATTAGAGTGTTTTCTCTGTAACTTCTATTGTTATCGTTATCTATCTTTTAAGCATAGGTAAGTTACAAGGCTTCTAACTAGTATTGCAAAACTTTAACATACATTGCTATAATACCAGCTTGTTCCTGTAGAATACCCGTTTTTGTCCTTTGAAATAGAATTTTAAATGTAAATAATCTGTCAGAAGCCAAAAATGAACACTGCCTACTTTCTAATAGGCATACTGTTCCAGAAGGGGTATAGAAATACCCTTTTCTTTTTAAGTAAGACATCAAAAGATTTTTAAAAACTTAAATTTCCGAACAGCAGAGTGCTTATCACATAAATAGGAAAGATTGTATTATGTGTTTTAAAGACTGTCACATTGATTAAGCATTTGTATCTCGAACTGCCCCACACCACGAAATTTTGTGGCATAGCTAATGAAATTAAAAAAGAAATTGCGAAGGTTAGCTCATATGAAGGTCACAACATGAAAGAGAGTGAACATTGTATAAAATTAGGGTGGTGTTGCATGAATTAATAGAAAGCCAGAACTCAGATTTGTGTTCTTTTAGTGCTGCAGCAGCCTACCTTGTAACAGCCCTGATGGCTTTCTCTTTCTGCCACTAGAGAGGCAGCAGGCTAAAGTATCTGCTACTTTCTCAAATAAACGTTAGCAATTTTATTCTTCTCTAATAATATTTTCCAGACTCTTACTGTTACGACAGCATTGTGTCTTTTTCTTGCAACTTCAGCTTTTTTCTGAGACTGCGTGCCTCAAATTATGAAGCTCTGTTCGTCTGAATAATGGGCAGTTGTGACTATGAAGTGACCTTGGCTTACAAGAAGGGAGTGAAGATGTGACCTGGGGGATTGCCCTCGCTGCGTTTGTTGTGCTTGGCAGTCTCTATCTTCAAGAACTTCTCCACTGCTCTTGCCTGGTAGACACTGGTGCTACACGTTCCTGCTGGAGTGGACGTAGAGAGCTGGAAAGGTTCTTGTTGTCACCTACAGCCATCAGAGATGGTCATTGACAAGACTCTGGGCTGCAAGCAAAACATGTGTGGGTCTCCTCGAGAAGCACGCTTTGTGATTCCCTTTCCTTAAATGGCGAGTTTACATTTTAAAAGATCACTTGAAGCAGTTCCTGCTTATTTCATCTGGGCAGGCTGATTCGTGTGATAGGCTTCATGAAAACATTGTGTGGGGAAATTTTTTTACAAACATCCTTTTATATGTTATTATATAAACATATATAAAGTGAGATTTCTTTTTTTTGTTGAATGGTAAAGTGCTGTACTGACTCCTTAGCAGGAAGGATGTATTTCTGGGTGTTTCTGATCGGTATCCTCCTTTATTTCTTTGTGTGCCTTTTAAAAAGACTTCTAAGCCACTTATAAGACAAAAAAACAAGCTTAACTTTTGTGCCGTATTGGAGCTACGCAGAAATTCGTTACCACTAAGCTAGTCTTGAGGTTTCCTGTTTGCATTTGTTCTGTAACGCAAGATACAAGGCGCTGGAGTGTAGCTGCAGTGGTATTAGATAGAGATTGGGATACCAGATACGTTGTGGGACTGAGAGCAGCAAACATTGCTTAGAAGCTATCAGAGGCATCCGGTTAAAGAAAGAAAACCCCAAACCTGGTGGCGTTGTGCCCTGAAGCGATGGCAGGCGATACAGGGGGGAAGAGGGTTTGAGGTATGCGGGGGCGGGCTGTTGGGTAGCTTCAAGATGGAGGTTACTTAGCTAGTGGAGCTTTAAATTACCGGTAAATTAAGACTCATCCTTCACTTTTTTTGAAGATATACAGCCCGCTTGTATTTTAGCAAGAAGTAACATCTAAAAAACCCGCACTCGAGAGCGCCCGTAGAAGAGGGCTGTGGCAGGGCAGTCCCGCCTGCGATGTGGGGGCCGCAGCACCTCTGACGTGATCAACCGTCCCACCGGGCTGTATCGCCCTCACAGTTTTATCTGTAATTATTGTGGGTTGATTTTTGGTTTGGTTTGTTCCCCCCCCTTAAGTGACTCATAAGGAAACGGAGTGCTTTTGCACCTAAGAACAAATTCCTTGGGGCTTGCCAGAAAGGCTCATGGTGTCTGCTGAGCTTGCCTTTGAAGTGCGGCCGGGCCTGCCTGGCGGCTGGGTCTTAATCTGCGCGGGTTTGGGTAGGCCTAAACCAGGAGCTCAAATGAAGTGAAAAACGTACAGAAAAAGTAGTTTGTTCGTGCCTATCTTCCTTAAAATGCCCTTAATAAGTACTAATTTGCACATCCATAATCTGCTGGTGTGCTGTGGGGGCTTTTGGGGAGGTCCTTTGTTTCTTTCCTTTATTTTTCTTTAGGATTAGAGTTCATCTGACTACTTGGTGGTGTTGTCAAGGACATCCAATTTATGCTTTCAAATTAGTGGCACAACTGTAACTCTCCAGAACTTCTTCGTTGCTCCAAATTTTCCTCAGTGTTGACGCTAAAACTGTAAAAGCTTTGTGGACGGTTCTGCTATCTTGGGGTGCACTTGAAGATTAAGTGTGTTTCGTTTTTCTTACTATATTTTTTCTTATTATATTTATACCCTAGTTAACGACAGAGAGGAAAATGGTTGTCACTGTAAAATAATCCCATAGTGTAGAAATAAGTATTAAACATTTTTTTTCTTGCATCACGTGCAGGTAACTTAATGCTCGGTCTAATTCTGTACTTATTCTATTGGTAACATTTAATTTATTCCAGATGCAGTTTAATGACTTTTTATAGTTCTTAATGAGCTGAACTTCACTTCTTTTTATACCTTCAGTCTGCATTTCCTGACATGAGCTTGTTGCTATGAGTTTTTCCTTTTCAAAGAAAAGGCCAGGGAGAGGAAGGGGACACAGAAAACCTCTAGAGCTTTTTACCTCACTTTTTAAACAGGATATTCTTTTAACAAAATAGTACTTCTTTCATAAATGCTAAATTGTGAGAGTAGGTTGGGAAATGTAATAAAACATTGCTTCTTTGCAGTGGATCCATTTATTTACATCTCTGTTTACATTTATTCTTTACAGCTTCCACTCATCCTTGCTTTCAGCTTTGGAAAACTGACCCTCCTAAAGTACGACAGCAGCTTTTATTGATTGTGACTGTGTCTTCAGTTTGCACATCAAAGTAAATTAGATAATAATCACTTGCACTTACTCAGCTATCACTTTTAGTTCCATAGTCAATGCATCCTAATGAGACCTAATAGTGAAATACCCCAAATTAATTGTCAAGCTTGTGTTAAAACAGTCAGCAATTTAGGCAGCCCAGGTATGTGGGGTATTTTCTGCTCAGGTGTTGGTTTGACACCTCAGAACTGCATAGCCAGATGATGAATGTTTGGTCACTACAGCTATTTCTTTAAAAGAGGGGGAAAGTATTCTTACAAAAATTTTTGGTGCAGTGACCTCTTTCCAAAGAAATGTGTCCCTTGGGGTGTATTGACACACATTATACGCAGTATTAAAGTGTTAAACTGCAGAAGCAGTTAGACAAGGTGGCTTTTATGTGATCCATCTTCATTTGTCTGAGCACCAGCAAATAGCCCATGTAACAAAGCATGGAAAGGGTTTTACTGGTTTTAACAAAGGGACACAATTTCCCATAGTTTGGGTCAGCTTGTTTACTCTTTTTAAACCTCTGCATTTTGAGATTTTCTTGTAGCAATCATTAGAAATAGGATATTTTGCTTGGTTTAGGTTGGCTTTGGCCTTTGCATGAAGGAGATGATATTTTCCTGTTTTTTCAAACATGCATAATTTGTCAAAAATCCTGTGTTCTACTGGAAATAGCTAAAAGTATGTCCAAAAGGTGTATTCTTTTTCCACAAGTTTTCATTTGAATTCACATTTCTGTTCTTTTTAGTGCCTTTTAAGTTCTGAGTTTGGTGCTTTACTGATCGCCAAGAACTGCATGAAACAATCTGAAATGCAGAGAAATGCACTTTTTTGAATTCTTCCTATATATCAAAACTATTCATCCAG
>RSEF01000001.1:159933319-159952312 GCA_003993805.1 Himantopus leucocephalus
GCACCTAGAAAGAGGCAAGCTACTGGAAGGAGTTTGACTAAGTGTATGAACTTACATAATACTTCCCTCTTTTTCAGGAAAATCTGTGGTAACACTGAACTATGGGCCCCTCAGTGCTGCTTCTGTCATGAACAAAGCCTCCTGAAACTGCTCCATTTACCATTTGTAATTATCTATCAATCTATAATATGAATTCCCTCATGTCCCAGATAATGACAGTTTTCATCATTAGATGCTTTCTGTTCTCCCCTAAAGCAAAATCTTTATTTTAAAATTACATGCTTGCAGATTCAATAGTAAATTAAGTTACAGGAATAGATTTGTCGGAAACAGTCAAAGCGTACATCAAAGCTGCAGTAGAACAGTGTCCAGCATTCTTCTGTCCAGACAAAACTTTTCCTGNAGCATTCTTCTGTCCAGACAAAACTTTTCCTGCAAACAGCTTTTGCACTGCTAGATACAAGTGTTCTAACTGAAAGTTATTTTAGTTATTAAAAAAAGATAAAGGAAAAAGCACAGTCAGAGGGCAGCCTTCATCCCTCCAAGGTGGCCCATCGCTTTAAGAATTACATCACCAAGCAGTGACCCGTTCTGCATTTATTCCTATGTTCAAAAAAAGGACCGCTAAAGCATAAACTGGCCTGTGGGTTCACATCTAGATGTGATCCTTATCTCGCCCAGACGGGGCGGATCTGGCACAGCTCCCTCTTGCTGTACATCCTTGCTTTGCTGCCTCCGGGCCACCAGGACAGGACCCAGTGCATCCCTGGCTCTTGTCCCACCCCAGAGCTGCCGTGCATCTCGTGCAGGCACTTTGGCATGAGAAGTGCTGCCACAGCCCTTGATGTAGAGTCAGGCTCTGGATCCAAACTCACGTTGTCTACCCAAATTATAAGCTCTCGCTGTTTCCAATGATGTGGTCTCTGGTACCCTTCCCTTCCTCAAACGCGTGCTCCACTACTGACAGCTGTCTCAGCCTGGCAGCATCCCCTGGGAAACTGCTGCTTTGCCCCAAGTGAGCTCTCAGGAGTTAGCAGTGGTGTATGATATAAAAGCAATGGCTTCAGTCATCCAAAAATAGACCCCTTTACCAACAATGCCTTGGCTTGGTTTGGTGGGGTGTGTTTGGTTTGGTCTGTGTAGAGCAGAATGAGATGTATTCTCCTTACACGTTTCATTTCCATTTTTGTGAATTTTATGAATTCCAATATTTCAGTAACTAGTCTTCTCAGGGAGGAAGAGGTTAGGACTGTTTTTTCTCCATCCTTTGATTTAGCCTCTTTTTTATTATTTAGGGGTGGGATGGGAAAATAACATTCAAAGGGAGGGGAAAGAAGGTATGTGTTTAAGGGATTAGAAAAAAAGCATGTTGAAGGTGCCCTGTGAGCCTGCTGCCTTCTGTCAGGATACCTGTGCGTTACCACCCCAGTAACTGTGGAATTAAACCAGCAAATGGGTTAATTTCTCCTGGGGTGACTTGTTTGTGGAATAATTCTTCTAACTGAGTTCTAAATCAGATGGATGGCAGGAGTGAAGATTTCAGTAATATTGTGATAATTGTGTTTATGTGAGAGTTTCTGGTATAATTCCTCAAATTGATTAGATCATCAAAGAACAAGCAAGCAAACAAACACACACAAAACCCAGAATGCCAAAGGTGACCTCAGCTCCTCTGAGTGGTGGTGGTGGTGTCAGCAGGGTGTCCTGGGTGACTGAGGCAGCCTAAATGCAGGTTGTTATTGAACTATGGACATGGAAACTTCTCATGACTGTTAAAAAAAAGTTCTTTTGCAATTCTTTTCTCGAAGTCTTGCAGCGCTTACAGCACTTTTTCTTTCACTAGCGTGTATAAAGGGCATACTGAAAAAGTTTGCTTGCAGAGTTATAATTAAAAAATGATCACTGGAAAACAACATGAGTCAAAGAAAATAATAGTAAATAGTGGCATGTTGCCTAACTTTTGTATGTCTCTATGGACAGATTATATCTGCTGATAAATACCATTATTCAACGGGGTTTTTTTAATTTTTGTACTCCAAAGCGTGCTAAAAAAGAGCTACTGTAGGTGTGCAGTGTGCTGATAGCTTTTCCAGCTCTTACAGCACTTGAAAACAAAATGCTTATGTATAGAACTGGTTTTTGGGTTGTTTTTTTTTTGCATTCAGCGTGTGCTGTAAGCATCAGAGACTGAACAAGGATCCATTGAGTGGAATGGTTAATTTTTTTTATGGCAATGGGGAAGTGACATGAGAGAGTTCTGAGCTTTTTATTGAGACTTGCAGGTATTATAGCTAAAAGAAAAAGCAAATAGCATCTTATTCATTGTAGGATTATTTTTCTTGTCTTCTGTGAACTTTGGAAAAAATATACAAAACTTATCAAAGGGATTCAGAAGCTCAAGAGGTGGAAAATCAAGTATATTCTGTATCATAAGGTGGTGGCTTAAGACCTTGCTGATTAGTGCAGTGTAGTTACTGAGGATAACGAAGCTTCTTGATAGCAAGAGGATTTTTTGACACCTTAGTAGTCCAGTTTAGATCACAGCCTTTGGCCTGATCACTGTGACTTCCTTGTGAGTGGCAAAGCTGATTAGATTTGTAAACATGAATGCAAATGCACAAAGACTACAAATTACTATATGAGGCTATGGTATAAAAGGAGCATGTAAGAACTTAGAAATGGCAAAACTGTATAGGCTGGGAGGAGAACATTTCTCTGTGTTATTTACACTTTCTTACAATCCCTTAGCTATTCTTAAAAAAAAGGATATACTTTCTATTTGCTAAAAATTAGCTTACCCTCCTCTGTGCCTCATGTCTGATTTTGGCCTGTCAAGGCTAAGAAGAATGGTCCTAATGCTCGGGGTCCAGAATAGACATGTGTAGTAGGAAAGGTAATGAAGAAGAACTGAAGTTCAACATCAAGCTTTGTAAGAATAAACACTTCGATATTCTTATCTGTTCCTTTCTTTCTCATGGGATAGATCCTATCCTACTCGGATAAACATCAGTATAGGGTCAGGATTTTGGATGCTGTTACAGTAAGTTCACTGGCGTCTGTAGAATTGCAGTCTCTTGTTCCAAATCAAAGTATGCACCTCTTTTTTTAAACTACAGTATTTTCCTAAATCATGAAGAAATTTTAAGCAGGCAGCTAATCTTCATCACTTGGTGAGTATTCGATGATGCGTAAAACACACCTAAGCCAACTTCAAACTCTTAAAATATTTTTAGATGCAATTCATTCTTAAAAGGCCTCAGAGAAGGACTGTATTTTGGTGGCTATTTTTTTCCCCTCCCATTTTGTTTTGTGATGCTATGAAGGCCTCCTTCTTCCTGTTTAAAACTAAATTGAGAGTGAAGGTATTATCCCCCAGGTCTGTGGCCTGGATGAAACTTGAGCCAGTGAAAGTAGGTAGCTGAGATTTGTTTCAAATGTAAATGCACAGTGAGAGATGACTCTTTTTTTCTCTAAAGTGTCTTACCTTCTTTAAAATCACGTATCTGCTGGCCTGGGCAGTGATCTGGAAAGCAGATGTGATTCTCCTCCCAGCAAAATCGACAGTGCAGTGTACATTGATGTCGCTAATTATGGAATCGAGCTGTAAGTTCTTTATTGGGCAATCCATTGCCTACCCCAGGCACTTAAAAACCGGGAACCAAGAACCAGCACCAGGGGGTTGCCATGGGTACAATGGAAAAAAATATGGACAAAGGGTAGGTGTTTAGTTTATTTACTTGCTGCTTTCCACACGTCTGCTTTGTGATTTCAAACCACTCACTGAAAGCAGAAGGTTTAGAAGCTAATGGGAAGTGCAGCTGCTGATCAATAAGCATGTAATGGGGATTTTAAGGAGAACATTAAATATCATGAGACCTGCTATGGAAGCGTAAGAGCTGTTGGGTCTTGATCTGGGGGAACATTAGGGATGGAGCTAGAGGAGGAACAGTATGGGCTGTTCCCATCGTAAATGATTTTATCCTGGTGCTTGTGCGCATTTGCAGTTCCATCAACTAGGTCACTGCAGTGGAAACCACATGTCGCTGAGTTGGGGAAATGGATGGATTTGCTAAATTTGCTCCTATTACCCACCACTTAGCCATGGTTTGACAGGCTCATGGTTATACATTTAAGCAAACATAGAAAGGGACACAGGAACAGGACACATTTTCCCAGCTGAACTCTGAGTAAACTTTGCAAGCAAGCTGAAATAAGAACTGTTAAATATATAATGAAATGATTAAGCATTAGATTTTAATTTAGGAAAAATACATTATTTAGTAACACACTCCCACAGAGACCATATATACACAAAGTGATATGCCATCCTAAGATGAAAATCATCATGCAGCTTTGATCATCTCGCACGTAATTTCTCCAGTGCCCTATTAAACTCTTCAAATCTCCGGACAAATGGAAACTTTCAGAAACATTTCCTCTTTTCCCAAGATACTTGCACTAATGTAGACTTCCCAAAGATGTAGGACAGGCAGAATTTGGGCTCTTACGACTTCTGGCATTCATTTTCAGAATTGCTACTTTATGCCATGCCATATCAGGATTAAATATTAAATAGATTAATTCACTTGGGAAAGATGAAGCTTTCTCTGGCTCAGGAAATCCAACACTAGATTCTGATCCTGGAAAAGTTTCAAGGCACATCACTAGCAAGGATATTTTTGTGACTGTTGAATTCTTAGCTCATGTTTTCAGCTGTCTCCCGGTTGTTTTCTCTTCCTTCACAGTAATTAAAATAGCTGGCAGTTTGCCTGAGAAGGTGTTTCCAATATTTCATTTTTAAAAACGAATGCAGATTAGTGTTGTGTAAGTGAACATCACTATGCAAGAGGACACAGAGATGCTTATGCCACGTGAAAGCTGCGTGATTTGAGACCGTGTCTTCCTGCACAGTGTCCTGTTTTTCTCCTGGATGCAGGAGAGGGCTACATTCTTAAACCTGTTCTAGCTGAAGGCAGGCATGTATATGTGTCTTTATGTCCGTTGATAAACCAAGGTCTTCTCTAAATGGGAACTTTAATCATTTTGGAACCCCCATAGTACTCAACTATGTGGGTAGATAATCTTTTCAGTCATATTAAAGCAGTAGTTGATTTATTCCCTTGCAAACTGCCAGAGAACACACTGAATGAGAAACGGAGCTCCTCATGATTTTGTTTTACAGTTCAGTTGCCTTGTGACCTTAAACAAATAACTTTCTTCTTAATCTTTTACCTTGATTTTATACGCAGACTTACTGCACTAAACTAAGGTACTTAAATTTAGAGTACAGACTTCTAACATACTGGAAACGCTCTGCTTTCGAGATGCAGTTGAGACCTCAGGTGAAATGAATGGCTTTTCTGGGGGAAGATACATTTATTTCCAGGAGTAAAGATATAATTTCCCTTGGCTTGATCCTGCAAGAGCTCAAGCCTGAAGGTTTCTGAGCCTTGATAGAGCAACTACTCACCTCCCAGTGCAAAACCACTCTTAGCAGTTCCTCACCTGCCCACTGAACACAGATAGCTCCCTTTCCAGTGGCTTGGGATGGGATTAAAAGTGATATCTCTATAAATAAAGCTGAGAGCAAGCACAACTGATTAGTAATGTTGAAGAAAAATTAGTTCTGCATCAGACCCCAAAAATATTCTCCGTTTGAAGTGCATAGACTGTTATGACTACGGTCAACATGACCCATGCAAGCTTTCCTAGGTAGTTCTTAGTATCAGAAACACTCTACAAAGTGGAGGGGGGGGGAGTCTTACTCCCCTTACTTAATGGGAATAGGTCAAAGGTGCTTGCAGTTCCTTTATCTAAAAGAGGAGAATTTTTGTCATTGCCTAAAGGGCTTTATTTATTTTAATACAGTGTTACAACTGATGGTTTGTTCTGAATTTTTCCGCTTAATTTCAAGCACCTGGTAGGTGTTAGATTGTATAGTAAATAGCAACACAAAAGTACTTATTCAGGAAATACGTAATCTTTGGCATCCCCCCTCTAGGGAAACCGAAGTTAGCCTGCTGTTCTTTTTATTTAAATAATTAATGAGATAGTGGTGTATTATTAAATACACTTCTGAGGGTGATATTCACATGGAAAAATGAAATGCTGAACTGTTTTGAGACAGATGGGAATCATCTGACTAAAACCAGACATTTTCCAGTCCCCCAGGCTCTTTTATAATCAATAGAAAAACAAACTTGTACTGCCAGCATGCAAATTGTCTGACGTATTTGAGATGTACTCTTGAGGGTGATATGAGCTGTGCCCTACAAGCGCCCCTTTATCTCCACTGGCTATGAAAGGAGCCCAGGCTCAGGGGTAGATATTTGCTCTGTACCTCTCAAAGAGTCATGAGATGTGCCTCACAAATAGGGTGCTTATTGCTCCTTCTGTCATTCTGTCATTCTCATACTTTTGCTTATAATTCCCTCCCCACTTAGTGTCCTCTTCTTGGATGTTGGGTTTATCATAGAATGGTTTGTGTTGGAAGGGACCTTTAAAGGTCATCTAGTCCACCCCCCTGCAATAAGCAGGGACATCTTCAACTAGATCAGGTTGCTCAAAGCCCCGTCCAACATGATCTTGAGTGTTTCCAGGGATGATGCATCTACCACCTCTCTGGGCAACCTATTCCAGTGTTTCACCACCCTCACAGTAAAAAATTTCTTCCTTATATCTAGTCTAAATCTTCCCTCTTTTAGTTTAAAGCCATTACCCCTTGTCCTATTGCAACAGGCCCTGCTAAAAAGTTTGTCCCCATGTGTCTTATACACCCCCTTTAAGTACTAAAAGGCCGCAATCAGGTCTCCCTGGAGCCTTCTCTTCTCCAGCCTCCAGCTCTCTCAGCCTGTCCTCATAGGAGCGGTGTTCCACCCCTCTAATCATTTTTGTGGCCCTCCTCTGGACCCGCTCCAACAGGTCCATGTCCTTCTTGTGCTGAGGACCCCAGAGCTGGATGCAGTACTCCAGATGGGATCTCACCAGGCAGAGTACAGGGGCAGAATCACCTGCCTTGACCTTGTGGTCACACTTCTTTTGATGCAGCCCAGGATATGGTTGGCTTTCTGGGCTGAAAGCGCACATTGCTGGCTCATGTTCAGGTTTTCATCCACCAGTACCCCCAATTCCTTCTTGGCAGGGCTGCTTTCAATCCCTTCATCCCCCAGCCTGTGTTGATACAGGGAGTTGCCCCGATCCAGGTGGCCTTTTGAATCTCTAGAGGTTCTTAGTTTATTTCTAGTTGTTATAGGCCTTAAACATGGTACAATGTTGGAATCACTTGGAATAGTTGTCCAAGAGTGAGTATTTGGAAGACATCTGTTGTGTTTCCATGAAGAGGTGCACAAGTCTTCTTTCAGAGCTTAAGATCCCACATTCATCATGTAGGGAAAATGCTGTCTGTTCTTCCTACAGATAATTTGTAGAGCACTAGTATTGGGCTTCTGTGTTCAATTTAAGTGCTTGAAGCAGGGAATCAGCTTGGGCAAAAATTTTGGAAAACCTGTTAAAGAAGGAATCATGCCGTGCAGAGAAAGTGGAAATGGAAGACCTAATGTCATACTTTGAACATTATTCCTGAAATTCAGAGACTTCACTCTGGTAGGTGCTTTAACATCAGTTTAGGATAAGAGAAGGTTTTGCCTTTCTTACGGCAGAGCATCACCTAATGTCTCATTCAATTTGCCCATGTTTTTAAGTCATTGCAGACCATGGGTGTTGATGCTAACAGTGTTAGGTCTGATCCTGTGGTGTTCAGTCAGTATCTGTATCACCAGGCATGGTTGCTTCTTCCTCCCCTGGTCTGGGCAGCCCCAGCTGAGCCCCATCTCCATGCCATACTGTGGTGGGACTGTGGGGTGCACCAGAACATGCCAATTTCCCTTCTCCTCACCCCTCCCAGCTTTCAGCACAGTGGAAATTCAAGCACATGGCTCAAACAGGAGTTGGAGCGTGCTCTGAACAGGTCGCTGATCCCCACGTGCCCTCGGATTGCACCAGCAGCCATGTGTAGGTTGAGTCATTCATATTTTCCCTTGGCTGCCACCCTTAACATTTTCTGCTGTGTTGTGTTGTATGACAATCTAGAGTCTTTTTTCCTAATGCCTGACCAAAAGAAAACAGTGGAACGCATGCAGAGATATCAACAGTGAAGGGTGGACAGCATCTTGTGTACCTGTCCCTGGAAAGAGAGATAGAAGGACAGAAGAATTCTGTAAGGAACTTGATAACTTCTTTGGCATTTTTTGTGCACAGTTGTCATCTGTCCATGTAAAAAAATGTTCTGCCCATGCCCGAAGTCTGTTTCTGTGCATGTGCAAGTGACTACAAATTTCTGCCAACGTTTGATGCTTCCTTACTGAGCGGCCATGCTTGCGGCTCAGTTGCATACTTTTGGTTCTGGGACATTGCTCTACGTTATGGCCACGTGTTGCAGAATGCTAAGGACTTTATGGAAGGAAGTACACAAATAACATCACTTTACACAGAGACCTGGAATAGGAGCTTAAAGGCAAAGACCACATCGGATTTCTTGCAAAATTATCCTGACGGTGAATTGAGTGTAAAAGGTCATGGCTGTAAGCTGTGTTCGGGATGATGGAACAGCATTTCTGTCAGAGTTAAGTTTAATCATTTGCATTTGCAGGTCCTTTTCCCTAATCCTGGGTCACAGCATTAACCCAGGCAATGCTATGCCTGATGTCGGTTTTTCTATTACTTTAGGAAAAAGCAGAAACCAGCTGTGCCAGTAGTCAGGCCACGTACATGGGAAGAAATGCGTTATTAAAATGTAGCTGGCTTTCTGGTCCCTCAGTGAGTAAAATACAAGAAACTAGAGCCCAGTAAATAAGCAACATTCAGTCAAAAAAAGTATATTAGAGAACAATGGACCTTGCTTATGAAAGGCTATTAAATCATAGTCTATTTAACTTTGTGTTTAATAACCTCTAGTAACTCTTCAGACCATCTGCGTGCTGACACACCTGAACAGAATTCGATAATTTTTTGGAAAACTTTTAAACTTTCCTTGTAGTTGCTAAAATATACCAGAGAGAGGATATTATCTCTGGCTACTTAAATCCAAGTTATATACCTAGTGGCTGTTTCTTAACTGATGATACTAATTTTCTATGCCCATTTCTTTTTAGGAAGCATTTAAGCAGAATGCTACATCTTCCAGTCTAGTAAGCAAATGAATAACTAAAGACTTTCCAGGGATGAAAAGGATCAGCATAGTTACAAATAATGACACAATAATAGGTAATAAGTAGCAATTTCTTCCCCCCCACACCCCGCCCCAGCCGTGGCCAATACTTCACACTTAAAGTAATCACTAGGGGGGAAGTTGTTTGTTTGTTTGGATTTTTGTTGGATTTGTTTGCGTTTTTTTTCTGTTAGTGTGTCTGCCACTCTTTTGATTAGGAATATGTATTAAGACGAGACAATAATTTGTAGTTGTTTGTTAAAAGACTGTGCTGACATGGAAAAATAAGTTTCTTTGTAAGCTGGAGCTATCCTGTTTACGTTTGTATTTTTCTAGGTATCAGCACCAGCTGAGAAACTGTTTCTGAAACCCAAGATTCAGTAAATGTCTAATAAGTTAATAAACTACAGCCTCTATTGATTCACAGACCACTTATTGTTCCTGTTGATTTCACAGCTAACGTAATTCATTACTTAAATAATCCAAATGCCTCCTGTTACTGGAAGGTTTGTGGGTTTGGTTTTGTTGGTTTTTTTTTTTAATACTAAGTCAAAGTGACCTCTGGCTGCTGTAAATTTTTCCATAACTGATACAGGCAGGATAAACATTTGATCCCTGCGGACAGCAAATGCAAAGGAGCACCACTCCAGGTAGCCCCTTCCTTCCCCTGACATCCCACCCTTACTTTTCTGTGAAGTGTCCCTGCGCTTTGATTCCCTAAAGGTTTGGGACGTGGTTACCCCTCTCCCTCCCAGCTCTGTGCTGGCTCAGCGCGGGTCAGGGGAGGCAGATAAGCCAGAGTCCACCCCATACAAGGGTGAAGCCTCAGGTTCCCTGGGGGTGCCCGAGGCCCCTCTCATCTTTCGGTGGTCCAGATGGTAATGCCTCTAATCAAAGTTACCTGGGCACCATCTTTAAAACTGCTGTGTTATGACAGTACCAGGCTTCATGTCCTTTGGCTGAAGGTTTCTCATGTTGGCTCTCAGCATCAGGCTCAATTGCTGTGGGCAATTTCAGCCAACAACTCTTCCCAAAATATGGCAAAATTATGTTACTTTTCCTGTTTGAGGTTTCTTAAACCCGTTTCACAGACAGATGCCAATATGTTGGAAGTACAATGTCATCCTATGGCCAGATACAAACTTCTACTCTTTCCTTCTGAAAGTATAGTGGCCACAATGCAGAAGGCTAGTGACTCACTGGGGTAAGCTGTACATCTTTGCATATATTTTGCAGTGTTTTATTAGAGGCAGACGTTCACTATGTGCTAATTTTCTAGTGTTGTTTTCCAATTGTATTTTCTGTTGGTTTTTCCCCTCTATTGTTCTATTGTTTCTATTGGTATCACTAATGCAATCCAGAGCAGAAATAGTAAATAACTATGGGAAGAAGGGATCAAACTGAACAGGCTTCAGATCAGTCAATAGATGGAAGCTGGTTTATGCTGAATTATTTTTGTAGAGATTTGTAACAATAGAAATTTGTTCGGGACCAAATAACTATCAGAAAAAAAAGGGGAGAAGAAAGCAGACTTGATTGTGAAATCTTTTCATAAGGAATTAGCTTGATCACCTTTAAAAATCAATAGCAATGGAAAACTTCGCTTAGATTAGGACTCTAACAATTTCTAAGATTCAAAATCATTAGTTAATTCACATATGTGGCATTTTGTTGCTAGATATCTAAGCGTTGTCTGAGTCTAGTACAGACCTCTGAGATAGCACTGAAATAGCACACTAACATCTGGCAAGATTTGTTTTGAGCTAAGAAATGGTATGAATTTTACAAAAACATAGATAATCCCCTTTAACTTGTCCTTATGAAAATTTTAGAACACACAGTGGTTGAATACGGTTGGATCTGCATTAGATTTAATTCTTACGTGCATATGCACACTGGAGCATTACTGTTTGCCAAATTTACGCTTTGTGGGTAATTTCTGTTCTGCGTTCAAGCTGTTTATGAAGTTACCAGGGGACCTCTTTACACTGACACGTTTAATCACCCTAATGAAATTATGCAAGCTGCTCGTGCGCCGCGCAGCAGGCAGCACAAGGCAGAGTCTCCTGGAGCGGGGATCTCGTGTGGTGGTCGGGAGTGCGAGCACCGTGCGGGGGGCTAATCGAGCCGTCTGCCTCCGTGTGAGTTCAGCAGGAGTTAATTAGAAACAGTTTTAGGGTAGGAAGTAATATCGTAGGGATGCGGAGTTACAAATTCTGCCTTTTAATGAAAGGGTGGAATATGAAAATGGTACATGGGTGTGTATTATGTATATATTCTGTACCCTGACTACCATGCACAAAGCAGCTCTTCTCCATTGCAAGTCTTTCTATAAAGTCCCAGCAGTTTGCCTTAATTTATCCAAACTTCCAAATTTTACTCCGTTTTTGGTCTGACCAGTTTTCAGAGAAAGAGCGTGTGGCAGCACAAGAGGGCCAAGGTCCAGCAACGGCTGCGTGAGGATGTCGAGGATTGCTTTACTGTGTGTATTTCTTAAAACTGAAAGTGTATCTCTAATTAATATCCTTGTGAGAGGCAAAAGCTGCATCAGAGGAGGATGAAAGGCTGCCAGATAAATATGCCAGTCAGGATTTAAATGGACTTTTTCTAGGGTAGAAAGCAGGTTATGAGGCAAGACAAAGCCATAGCTTAATATTCTTTGTGATAAGAGCAGGAGACATGCCACCATCTGGTTTGCTCCATATAACAGTTTTTCTCTATTGGTCAGTGCATCAAGGGGTGTTTAACAATTTGAGGATGAGAATGAGTAGGAGTTTTACAAGTGTTAATACTTTTTCTGGGGTTGTGGGCACTCGGACCTTTGGGAAAGAAATATTAATAGTAGACACAAGCAGGTAATGGCCTCTTACTGTGTTGCAATTGTTTCTTCTTATCAGTTTAATAACTAAACAATAGTTGTGCCCAGCAAAGGAGAGTGTATATCCACACTAAGTTTTTGCCGTTCAAAATTTTTGCCCAGCTAAACTTCTAAAATGCTAAACTTAATGTTAGGATAATTCAATTTTAGTATAACTCAGGATAAGCAGCATCCAATGATATTTTTCCAGTACATAGTCCCAGCAGCCTGTGATTTGTGGTGTAAGGACTTCATCCCTGAAGTAGTGCTGTTCAGTCTAATAGGTCTCCCTGGATCTCTCTCCGAGGCCACTTGCTTTCAGGAATCCCGCAAAAATTTGGTATGCACAATATGATATGCCAAGGGGTTCCACTTATTAGCTATGTACTATGCAAAAAAGAGTACCTTCTCCTGTTTGTTATTTCTGAGTCTGCTACCTGATGATTTCATTTGAAAACCCAGTTCTTATGAGAAAGACTAAATAATCTTCCCCCATCCACCTTTTCACATTTTCTCTTCTTTTCTCTGTTTTCCTTTTCTAATAATCCCTGACATTTGCTTTTCTAAATGCTGCTGAGCACTGCTGCTTAGTGGAAGTGGTTTGCATAAAGCTATCTATCATAACTCTCTTTGCAGAGCAGTAAGTCAGTCAGAAACAATCGCTGTGTATTTAAAGCCAGGTCTGTTTTCCTCCACATATGGCGGTTTACATCAGTATTGCATTTCATCTGCTCAGTGACTCAGTTTCATGCGGTTGTTCTGCAGTACTTCGCAGTCAGCTTTTGTTGATTTTGAGTTATTCAGTGTAGTATAATCAGCAAACTTCACCCTTTACCATCTTTTCCAGATCATTTGTTAATGTGATGAATAACCCAGGGCCTAGCGCAGATCCATAGGGGACCTTGCCGGCCACAGTTTCCACTGAGAAAACTAATTATTTTCTCCTGTTCTTTATTTCCTGCCTCTAATCAATTATTTATCCACGTGAAGATCTCAGTTATTGCGAGGCAGCTTACTATCCTTAAGAGCCTTTGGGCTAGTCAAAGCTGTTCAGAAAGCCGAGTAGGCTTTATTGAATGTATCACCCCTGTCTGCATGGCACTGCCCAGGACCTCTAATGAATTAGTGAGGGATGGCTTCCTTCCACAGTAGCCATGCTGGCTTGTCCCAAAATGTTGTACCTCCTTCCTTATACATCCACTACTATATTCTCTAGTGTAATTTCTGTCCAGTGTTGCAGTTTAGACTCGTCAGTTGGATGAAATGTACCGCAAAGAATTTCTGTCTCCATCAGTTGTAAACCATTTCTTGGTGGACGTAGCAAAAGATTTTTTCTTCTAAGGTCCTTCTGAGGGATTAAGGTATGGAGAATACCACTTCTCCTCACTGCACGGTCTTTAGCCAGCAAAGTAATTTTGGATAGAGATAAGAGCAACCTTCTCCAGTCTTTCATCCCATCATAGTGTGTGAGGTTGTTGGGTTGTAAAACTGCACAAGAAACTCTTGGCCCAAGGGCAGTGTAAAGACTGATCTACATATTTTGACAGTGCATTCATGTTATCAGATATGACTAGTTTTTGACCAGTTAATAGCTAGTTATTATAAAAACCAATTTGCTAGACCTTTTGACAGAAACTTGACTCAGAAGATTAAATATTTGTAGTGTGTTCCATCTCTAGGAATGGTAACTGTCAAAAAAAGCAGATTCTAGAATACTTTTAAAACCTCTAGAAATATACCTTTATTATTAAAAATAGGCAGTTGCATTCAGTGAAAAAGCAGAGGCTCGTCGGAAGGAAGTTAGCTGGCTGTGCTGTGGTGGAAGCTCGGCTCCCTGGCTGGCAGGTGATAATACACTTTGATTTCACCTCTTAGTTTGCTTGGTGCCATATCCCATATGTAGACAAACGCTGAGACTATGTGTTATGCGTTACATCTGTGCGGATGCTCAGAATGAAGGACCGTCCCAGGGCCGTTTGGAAAGCAAAGGAGCGGTCCTGGCAGGAGATGAGGATCCCGCAGGATAGCGTGGCCTTGGGGATGCTGCCGTGTACCTGACCACCCTGACTGCATCCTCCTGCAACGCCAGCACTGTACATCCATCCTTTCCACAGGCACACAAGCCCCTAAGACCTCTCCTGAGATGTTGCTGTACAGGAGCTCCATCTAGCGCTGACATTATTTCTTATTCTGACTCGCTAAGGCGGCTGGATAAATATACCGATAGATACAGTGGCAGCCAATTTAGGGGCTGAATTTGGAAGTGCTAGCCCGCTTTTCAGAATGCAAAGGGACCCTGCATAACATATGGAAAATGAGATTGAAATGAATATTCACGGGTTTTTTTTTGTACTGGGCTGGTATCATTGAGATGCAAAAAGGAATTCTTTGCTGTATTTTTGCCACTGGGAGTAGTTGTTTGTCGGTTGGTTGGTTGATGGATGGGCATATTAATAACATAGCAGAAAAGCATAGTACTACTCATTGATGCACATTAAGTCACAAGACACAGCTAAGCATTAATGTCACCCTTAAAGCACAACGTATACACATTTAAAAATTCAGCAAGGGGGGAAGAAAGGAAAAAAAAAAAAGATAATTCCTTACTATTAAAAAGTAATACATAGTGTCTGTATTGAAGATATCACCAAACACAAAAGGAAGGGTATGTCGTACAAAGGAGGAAATAGAGAAATGACTGTTGAGAAAAGAGCAGGAAAGATTTACTGAACAGGACCGGTAATACTTTCTGTCGTATTTGTCCCAGCAGGCTTGGATGTAACAGTGATTTCACAGTGATTTCTTTCAAGCGCAGAGTTAAACTGTGACTGCCATTAGAGTTAAGCAGGAAGACAATTCTTTAGGGAAAGGAATGATTGCCTGCTCTAATGGACTCACGACTACAAGTCATCTAAGCAAAAGAAAACAAATAATTACAGGCATTAGAGAAATAGCGATTGGTGTATTTACTTCTATTCAAAGTGAATTGTTGATATTTGAAGTAGCTTGTATTTTGAAAGCCTAGACTACTAGCATTTAAAAACTGGTTGTACCTGCTAATGTGTAACACATGATTGTGGGAAATATTTTCTCAATTTCAAATCAGTGGAAGTGCTTTTAATGCCTTAAAAATCAAAAGGAAATTGTTATCTGGTCGCTAACATGTGGGAGCATTCAACTAGAATAACGTTCACCAAATGCAAGAATATTTGATTGTTTTGACCATTTATTCTCTGCTTGTTATATAAATATTTAATAGGCATCTCCAAATACAGCCAATAGTGTTTTGGAAGCACATTCCGCTCTCAGCTGCTTCTGCCGGTTATTGAGGCATCCATGCATTCCTCCTCAGTTCATATCATTTATATTAGCACTGAACTTATCAGGAGTTGTTATATTCACATTGTGATTTCACTGTATCCTAAAATGATTTACTGTGATTTGTTTATTCGCTGAAGTGTAGATACTGAGCTGTAAAGTTCAAGCAAGTCCGGCTGGTACTGGTAGGTTGTCCACCACGGCCAGTGCTCACCTAGGGTCTACTCATCTTAACTCTGAAAGTCTTCCAGGTTCAGTGGGCTTTCTTTTTCACTCTGGAAATCTTTGGGGTCTTCTGCCAAAACCTGTTGGTAGCTAGNTTTTTTTTTTTTTTTTTTTTTTTTTTTTTTTTTTTTTTTTGTTAGGGAGGGAAAAGGAAAAAAGTGGATAATATTCTGGGGGCTAGCGAGGAAGGAATAGCAGCCACATATGTCTGCCACTCTCCAGACCTGTTTGCATCCCTTCTGAATACTCATTTGTGCATCTCTTCTCAAAAAATGAAAAAATAAAACAAAAACCTTGATAAAAATGACTTCGTGAAATTCCATATTCACAGTCTCTTACTTCTTTCTCTCTCAGACTTGTTCATTTGATGCTACTTTCCCACAAGCCCCAGTGGCTGTGGAAGTTGTTAACTAACTTAACAAACTTAACTGTGTTCTATTAGTTTAGCTGAGTTTGTTTCATTCTGGGCTGCCTATCCCAAATTTTTCAACATTCTTATTGCCACTGGTGGCAATTCTGATATCACACAAGAAGAGGAGATGTGGCCTGCAGAACCTCACTGGAGACTGTAGATGAGACAGGTTTTTCCCTGTCTTGACCATAAGAGTGAAATGTGTGTTATAAGACTCAGAGCCAGAAAGCAAAATGGAATACTTTTTTTTTTTTAAACAATTAACAAGTTTTGTTCTTTCTTCCCCTGTGATGCTGTGCCTCAGTAGTTTCTGATTTTTTGCAAAAGTGCATATGCTGTGAGGAGGTCAGTGATCAGGTCAACAAAGCACAGAAATGCTCCCCCGCCTTCTGCCCAGTGAGTCAGCTTTTGAAAGTTTCTGCTTTTATCATTATAATATTCTTACCTCCTCACCTGCAAGGAGGTTGCTGATGGCATTACTGTATTTTTGTGGAAGAAATGCTTTGACTTTAAGGTTAGCAGAGCCCAGTATTTTTCCTTATTAGTATTAACGTTAACTAGTACATGAAAATGGAATCCAAGCTGATGATAGAACGAATTGTTCCATGTGCACTCTCATAAAGTCTCCGATGCTGTGGCAGGTGTTAGGTACTTTGGCCCAGAGCTGAAAAAGTTTCGCCTGAAGATTAAGCTACCATTCGAAAGAGAGCTTGTTGCTTTTTTCCTATTCCTGCTTCCAAAGCTCTCTTGTGAATACTAGACTTTTAAAAATTGTATTTTATGCACAGTCCCTGAGAGATGATATTAGGATATGTTTTCAGAAAGGCTTCTAAGGAGATATAGAAGTGCAAATATGTTGGAAAGGTCATGCCTTTTAAATTGCTTAAATTGTTTATGTTTCATTTCCATGTGTGGAGTGTTTTATTTCTGTAGAGAACTAATAGAAACACTCTCATTTAAATTCAGGAAAGTTATTTCCCTTGAAAACACCGCTGAGTCACTGATCAAACTAGTTTTGTGTAACTCAGTAACATATTTATGTAGCACAACTTGGAATTAAACTTGAAACCTTAAAATTGAGGTAGTAAGAGCCTTCATTTGAAGAGGGCTTGCTCTTACTGCTGTTCTTTTGTGTTTACCTCTAAGTCCTTGGGCAAGCGTGACGAACGATGTCAGCCAGAAAAAACAGCAGAAGAGTACCTTAGCACAGGTTTCCCCAATACTTCCAACTTGGGGTGCATTTAGTCACAAAACCCTTTTCCTCCTTTTACATCTTACTTATCTCCATCTCATAGTGCCACAGAGCATTTTAGCATATTCTCCAGCTAATGGAGCAGCAGGTTTATCAGCTGAAACCTGAGGGACTGGAGGGAAGGGATTGCAGCTATGTTACATACGACACATAACATCACTGATGCTGATGTTATGAACAAACCTGCTGCTGGTGTTAGGTATTTACCAACACAGCATTTCTAGGCAGAGGCCAGAGTACACTTCTTTCTTCCCTGTGAATGTCCTTACTGCACCGTGCTCTTTCTTGCTTGCTCGCTCTCTGAGTTCACTGTTCACCACTGGACGGTGGCCTGGCTTCAACAGGAGGGGTGCAAGGGTTGGTTTTCAGTGAGTCCTATCCCGCCAGCTGCCGGTTCATGCCCCTCTTCCACTTCCAGGTCTGTGATCTCCTTAACCACAACATTATGTTAAAGCTGCCTCATAGTAATAGGTATTATATCCACACATATATATGAATGGAGTTTTTTAAATATATGGAGCATCACCATTTTCTCTTCCTTCAGCAACATCCCCATTTTCTCCTTCCTTCCTTCATTCCTTTGAGCAGTGGTGGCCAGAGTTGCTGTTGGTTAACCTCTGCTGCTGGCAGGTTTCTCTGGGGTTTGCACAGGGTTCATAGATGGTACATGGGAATGCCAGCACTTACTGTCCCCTTGATTTCCCCCCTGTGTTTTGTATGTGGTTGGCAGATGGTCTGGTGCTCCATCACACCTTGGGGCTCAGCAGAAGCACGGCCAGGAGGACTCTGGTTCCCTGCCTTGCACCAACCTTGCAGCTGGGTCTCACCCTGGCTGGGTCGCAGCAGCTGGGTTTGGCCTGGCCATGGACTGCAGTGGTGTCGGGAAGCTTAGGGACTTGCGTGGTGTTACTGAGTTTGGTATGGCTGATGCGTGAAGNAGGGAAACGGGTATAAATGCCAGAAGAAACTGAAGCAGAGTTAGAAGAACAGCCTGCACAGGTAACAAAGGAAACTGTTCCCAGCTGATAAGAGCAGAGCACAACAGCCCATCAGCAGAGGACCCTGCACCCCATCGAGAGGACTGTGGCATCAAGGGTACAGCACGTCACACCTGCCATTTCTTTCCCTGGTAGCTCACTGCAAAAGAGGTGGTGCTCATGCAGGTGAGTACATTCCAGGCAGACGTGCTTTCCACACGAGGAAATGTAAAGAGGGAGCAGCAGCCTCACCTGAGACATACCAATGTTCATGTGGGCAGAATTTGTAAGCAATGGACCACTTCATAACAACGGTGGACTCCTGAAGCATATGAAAGCTCTGTCCAAAACCCAGTTTGTTGCCAGGGAGGTACCCATAAGCAAGAGGTTTGACAAATTGATAGCTGGAGTCCCTTGTTCTCCCTGTTACACAAAAGAGATCGTGGACAGACCTCTTGAATGCAGACCTTTGTGCTTGTGGTTGTGAGAGTGTGAGGGGATGAAAGCTATGAGAGATGACTGTGAGTGGGTAAAATCAACCTGCGTGGAGATGGGGTGCCATAAAATCATCTTGACCTTTTGTGAGCACTTGGATTTAGTTGTCTTATCAAAGAAGGTGCTGTGGCATTCCTCCAAGCTAAGCCTAAGCTAAGCTAACCTCCTGCCTCAGCTTACCTGTGGCTTCTTTTCATTGCGTCTGGTCCTTGATAACCAGAGTACAGTGCAGGATATACAACTGTGATGCTC
>RSEF01000001.1:159952412-159978961 GCA_003993805.1 Himantopus leucocephalus
TGATTCTTCCCCTCTACTCAGCACTGGTGAGGCCACACCTGGAGTGCCGGGTCCAGTTCTGGAGCCCCCAGTACAAGAAAGACATGGACATACCAGAGAGAGTACAGTGAATGGCTACTAAGATGATTAAGGGACTGGACCATCTCTCCTATGAGACAAGCTGAGAGAGCTGGGACTGTTTTCCCTGGAGAAGGGAAGGCTCAGGGCAATCTCAGCCATGTGTATAAATACCTGAAGGGAGGGTATAAAGAGGATGGAGCCAGGCTCTTTCCACTGGTGCACAGTGACAAGATCAGAGGCAATGTATACAAACTCAAATATAGGAGGTTCCCTCTGAACATCAGAAAACACTTTTTTGCTGTGAGGGTGACCCAGAACTGGCATGGGTTACCTGGGGAGGTTGTGGAGTCTCCATCCCTGGAGATATTCAAAAGATGTCTCAGCATGGTCCTGGGCCACCAGCTGTAGGTGACCCTGCTGGAGTAGGGCGATTGGACTAGATGACCCCTAGAGGTCCCTTCCAGCCTCAGCCATTCAGTGATGAGCTACACCGTGAAGGACATTGGGGGTCTTGATCTGCAATCAACTTACTTTAACAGATTTCCATTTTTTAGCTGACTTGTGATTACTCCCCAAAAGTGAATGCTCATTGTGTGTAGAAAATTCTTACAATTCCTGTATTGCTCATTTAACTAATTAAAATTATTTGCCAGGCTAAATGCTTATAAAGACCCCACCACCCCCACCCCACCCCCTTCCCTCAAGAAGCTTATTTACAGATCATGAGGGTCAATTTATCCTGATTATCCACTTGATTCATTGAGCAGAATTTCCAAAACTCCATTTTACATACCAACTCCATGTTACATACCAGCATATACAGTTTTACACATGTTGCAATCCTAACTCATAAGGAGTGTTTCCCCACCAGCTACATATTCCCAACTGCCATGGAGACATGGAAGAAATAAGACGTATTTCCTAAAGATGATGGCCCCAGCCACAAGTTGAATTTGGCTATGTGGCAGTTACCAAGCAAGACTGCAGAGGAGAGGACAGAAGAAGCTGCAGGTTTTCCACGCAGGAAGGAGACCCAACAGTGCTTTGGATTCATTATCAAAGGGCTGAATTCAGGTGAGGATTTTGGTCTAGCAATGTTACTTCTTTCCCAAATTTAGGGAAATCCTGATATGACATAGAAACAAAGTGCTGCCTGCTAGAAACTCCTGAGTTAAAGCACTACAAGACAGGGGACCTGCTGCAAGTAAGACGACTGGTGAAGGGTCTCATCAAAGACGGCACTCCTCAGGTGAGTCCCAACAGCTGGAGTAGCAATTTGGATGCAGTGAATTGCATTCAAAATAGAGCTAGCCCTCCACTCAGAGAGCTGAAGAGATCCTTTTCATTTACTTCTCATGTGTTTCTGTGCTTCTGCATCTGCGCTTTACATCTATAGGCGCTGAATATGTGCTTTCTATAAATAAAACAGACTCTTCAGAAAGATGGCGGTGGAGAATGACTTTTATAATGGATGCACATGTATGCAAATGGATGCCTGGAAATTGCTGGTCTTCAGTGGCAAGCTAAGGGTCTTGGAAGCATTATAGCATTCGTATTTGATCTTGTGTTTAACCGGCTATTGAATACTATTCTGACACGCTATTTGCNCTGGAAATTGCTGGTCTTCAGTGGCAAGCTAAGGGTCGAAGCATTATAGCATTTGTATTTGATCGTGTGTTTAACCGGCTATTGAATACTATTCTGACACGCTATTTGCAGAGTAAATATTTCTTTGTCTTAAACACAGAAGCAAATACTTTGCTGATTTGTGGGCTTGCAGGCTATGAGTATTAATGACTATCTTCAGTGCAACTTTTAGCACTGAACTTCTTAAATATTTTAGTCAACAAAAACAGGCAAGCAAAATTTATTTATTTTTTTTATGAAAACTAATAGGAAAGTCAAACTCAGGACAGATGTGGCTTGGCCACCCATATCAGGTAAGAGTAGATTCATTTTATAGAGCGAGTTTATAAAGGAAACATTAATTTCCTTATTTAAAATTTTTTTTTACTAAATTAATTGTTGTTTTGAATCTAAATTTTCCCAGAAGAATAAAAACACGTATAAAAATGACATGGGTATTAGTGGGCAGAAAGAAACTAACAGCTGAGGTCATCTGGACAAAACCCTATCCCACCACAAGGAATGCTGCGAGTTGTCTCACATGATTCTGCGGCAGGGTCACAACCAGTGTACAACACGGACACAGGTGATCATAAAAGCACTGTGACAGGAATCAGCCAGCCATGGTTTCTTTTGTCTCTTTTCACACTTTGCACATTATGCTTTTACAAATGCCTCAGTCCTTTTAGCTGTTTTTTGCCGGTTTTAGCACTTTTCCTATCACAACATTTCATGTTGCCATTCCAAATCAATTCCACTCCTCTACGCTGGATTCTCTCCTTTTCTGACCTTTCCTTTTCAGAATGAATTAAGACAAACACAAACAGGCATATGACTCTGGGAAAGTATGTGCCCATGTACAGCTAATTACCAATAGCTGCAGTACATTGAATTCACCCTTGAAAGAAAAAAGTTAATTTAGATTACTTTTCAAGCAAAGCTGTACTTGGAAAACATTTTAGTTTGATTTTCAAGGATACAATAAAGAGAGAGTAAGTATTCACTACAGCAACTCTCTTATTATCCTTTCTCTAAAAAAAATTAAAATTAAAACGTGCATTGAAACAACCATCAGAGGGTGCATATACACCATCAGTTTGGCTTGATCCCTATTTCAGTCTTGGGTCTTGGTACCCCAGCTCCCCATACTGTGTCCATACCGGCTCTTGAACACCAAGCTCCCAACAAGCTCCACTTGGTCCCCCTGAGGATTCAGCCCCAGCCTAAAAGATGTGGATCAGATCTCATTAGTTAATCTGAAGGGGCAGGGCTTCCAGCTTACAAAAATTGTGTGGATATACTCAAAAGCTTTGTTTCCTAAAAGAGGAGGACTTACCCTTAACGACTGTAGGTTAATTCAAATCTGAAGGGTGTTTCCATCTTTGCTGATACATGCTTTGAGATAAGGATGGACTTGCAAAGTATAAGTAATTTTTTATTTGCCACTACAAAGTCCATGAAAAAAGAATCAGAGGAGAAGGATTTAAAATAGAAACATGGTCATAATTTAAATTGCTGCTGTACCAATTCAGGGAAGCATTTTCATTTAGGTCAACATTGCAATTCTCATTTAAGGTAGCAGACTTGAGGGTATATTTAAACATTTGTGTAAATCGGGACATAAAAGACTAATAACATTTATAAACTATTTATACACTAATGATATTTACACACTACACTCTAGGACTGTAGAATATCTGGTTGTTAATAGAAGAATAAAATCCTGGAAACTTTGGGGTCAGCAATTTCCACTTGTATATCAGCAGCACACACTAATTAGGCATCCAGAATTTTATTAGAATATTGAAGGAAATTATAGATACATGTATTTTGTATATATGTAGGACTGTACATACACAGAAGCATACACGCATATAAAAAAATGAGACAGNCATACACACATATAAAAAAATGAGACAGACAGGTCTCTTATGGTTGAAGATTTAAAGGGCTCACTGATTTCTTAAATGAGCAGCTTGGAAACCTGAGGTACTTGCTCTCAGCAGTTTGACAGCATCCACCCAGTCTCAAGGTGTAGTCAAGACTAGAGGTAGAATCTCAATATAATGAAAGGAGGAACCCAAAGAAGTCCAAAACAAAAATAAAGACAAGATCCTCAAGAAGGACTTGTGATTTCTTATGCCATCATTACTGTGCTGAATAGATTAATAGCAAACCCCTGGCTACCTGGCTCTAAGCCAGGTCCTGGGTCTCACATGGTATCACATCAGTCGGATACAGAGCCAGAAGCTACCGCAGCTAAAGAACAGCAAACTCTCTCCAAAATCTCCTAAGTTTTACACCCGTTTGCACACACCTGGGTCCAGGCTGCAGGCAGGCACACGCATAAGAAGAGGATTCCTGGTCTATGTGTCTGACCGTTTGAAAGAAGGCATTGATCATCCTTCCATAATATGCCAGGACCTTCTTTTCTGTAGTGGTAGTGTCCAGAAGACCAGCCTAAGAGTCCACTGCTAACATTGTACTTCAGTATGTCACTTGCCAAAGTGCCCTAGATGCCTGGCTCTTAGCTGTTCTGAGCAGAGCTGAGGCTGGGGGAGATCTGTGGCATACTCAGGATGAAGGTTTGGCTGCAATTCCAGCACTTACAGTTTTTAAGGAGCTAGGATTTTGTTTCTTTCATTTTCCTCACATCCAAGCATGGAGCTTACACTGATCGCGGTGCAAGCAGCCACCAGGAAATACTTAAACTTTCTCACAGCCCAGAGCTCATTTCTGGAAAGTGAAAATCTATAAAGGGGTCATATTCAAATTTGTCTACACAACGGTCCAGATACCTCCCAGTCATATGTTTCCACCTACAAATATCAAAAACTACAATATTAAAATTGAACAGAAACTTTAAACTATACCAAGAAGCAATCAGTGAAGAGAAAGCCAAGAACTCATGCAAAAGTTACAGTGAGAGATTTATGGTTTTGCAGCTGTGGTACATATCATGATTACTGATCTTGCTGTGACTGTATTCCTATGGCTGTTAAAAAAAGAAATTCAAACTTGTCTTGCTTTGTAGACTTCATTAAGAGGATGCTTTGTTCAGCTACAAAAGCTAAAGAAATAAGGTACAACTTCTTATATCATATAAAAGGAGATACACAGAAATGTTCTCTTGGAAAAGCTCACTGGCACGTATGTGGATTTATTTCACAATGTTGTTTCCCACGATTCAAAGAGTTTTACTCAGGTCAACAGGGAAGTGACATACCAAGTTTCATCTCCAAAATTTGGCTGTTTTTCATTTACGGCTGCCAAAAGACAGTGAAAACAATATTGTTATGCTAGAGGGGGAAATTACATTTTCCACCCCCCTCTTAATTAAAAAAAATAAATTGAGAGTTAGTCATGTTTTTCTAAAGCAATCTGCGGTTGGACTGAAGCCAAGACAGAATGCCATAAACTGAAAAGTAGCAATCTGATAATCCAGGGGTTGATTTTTCACTCTTAATGTCAGTGAAAGTTCCACACTCTTACTCCAAATTAGGTTCTTTGAGCCCAGTTCAACACAACATGTTGGACAACACTTGAAGATGGACTTGTCCTGAAGTGTTCTGCTGAATAGAGGTAGTTTCGTGGCTTTAGCCTAGGCACACGCCACCACTGCTTTATCTTGTTTAACACATCCATAGATCCATATCCATAGATGTGCTAAACATCCACAGACAGAGCAATGCTTAGAAGCATAGTTCGATCGCAAGAAATGCCTCTTTTATAGCAAATATGAAATGTAGTAAATTATAATAATGGGTTAGGTTAAAGAATCTGAATACAGAATCACAGAATTGTTGAGGTTGGAAGACACTGTTGGAGACACTCTAGTCCAACTACCTGCTCAAAGCAGTATCAACTAAAGCAAGCTGTTCTGAACCCTGACCCGGAAACATTTGAATATCTCCAGGGAGAAGACTCCAGAATCTCTCAGAGCAACTTGTGCCAGTGTTTGATAACCGTCACAGAAAAAAGTTTTCTTATGTTTAAATGGAATTTCCCGTATTTCAATTTTTGACCATTGCCTCTTGTCCTGTCACTGGACATCACTAAGAACAGTCTGGCTCGGGCTGCTTTACTCTCCCCCTCAGATATTTACACATTTGAATAAGATCTCCCTGAGCCTTCTCTTCTGTAGGCTGAACAGTCCCAGCTCTCTCAACCTCTTCTCATACGAGAGATGCTCCAGTACCTTAACCGTCTTAGTGGCCCTTCACTGGACTCAATTCAGTAAGTCCATGTCTTTCTTTAACTAAGGAGCCCAGAACCAGACCCAGAACTCCAGATGTATTTCACCATTGTTGAGCAGAGGAGGAGGAGAATCACCTCCCTAAATCTGCTGGCAATGTCCTTCCCAATACAGCCCACAATGCTGGAACTATCGCACAACTTTCTAATATTTACAGTATCAACATCCTACAGAAGCGATTCAAAAAGTCAGTGTCTTCATATGCATTTGACTTTTTATACAGGTAAACCAACTGTTTACCTACACAACAGTTATACAACAGAATCCGAATAAAAGAAGACCTCTGCTCAAGAATGCACAGCTTAAAGAAAAATCCAGTCTCCTCAATAACAAAAATCCTTTGTCTTGTAGCAACTGGGAAAACACATAAGCTCCAGTTATCTTCAGACAACAGTATCTCATAAAAATCAAACCTGATAGTCCAACTTATTTATAGTACCTAAGATTATACAACTTAAGAAAAAAGTCAGTCATCAAGAAACAAACTCCGCTTAGTTTTCCCAGTGTACTTCTGAAGTTCTTTGATCTACATAAGCCAAATAAATTTAATTAGTTAAAATAAAATAATAAAACTGTGAATATAATCAGAAACATCTTTCTTTCACTGGGGGCCCAAAACTGGATGCAGTTACAGTGTAACATGCACTAAGTAAAAGGGAGTAATCACTTCCCTATGGCAATGGGAATGACTATATGGCAATGCTTTCTGTATGCTTTCTTGGGTATTTTGACTGCAATTTGCAATGGAGAAGTACCTTAAAAAGCAGCAGAGGCTGTAAAATCTCTGTCCTTAGAGGTTTTCAAGACCTGACTGAACTAAGTCCTAACAAACTTGGTCTTGTCAGATAGCCAACTCTGCTTGGAGCAAGTGGCTGGACTAACAACCCCCAGGCTTTCTTGCAACCTGAATAATTCCATGGTTTGATGGTTCAGATGATTAGATTTCTTCTCTTGTAATACATACAGTGTTTGGAGACCTGAAAAGCTATGCATTGCCATTTTGAAAAGAAGGTTTTTTTTGCAGTAATGTGGTACATTTCTTACTTTATCTGTAACTCTGCTTCATCCAAAGGAGCAAGAAATATTCTCATTTGAAAGTGGGAATACACTTAGAAAATTCACTGATGTTACTTATATTATAGATAATTTCTTCTTTTCCTCAAGAGTGTCAACAAAGGATGAATAAGCTCTCGTATGACCATCTGAGGAGATTTTCAATTTTTGCAACCTGCCAAAATGGGAAATGGGAAAATGTATCAGACCCTTACCCTATAGGATCTGAATGTCCTCTCTGTGTCACAGAATTAGTCCCATTCCCACTGATTTTCTTGGCAGCCTTTAGTACTCAAAGAATTAGGTTCATCTTCCCCTGCACCCCCAAAGTAAGTTACGTATGGAATAGCTCCAGAAAGAGAGGTACCTCTTTAGCTTGAAACACATGTGATTCCTTGAATACGCTTGCTTTTTGGATAGTAATTTCACAAAGATGGAGTACAGAATTTCACATTATACTAGAGATTTTATGAAGCAAACACAACCGAAAAGCTTTTAAATATTGGGAGGAATAGGAAGCTATTCTCTATGGAGAAGGAGGTGTTACAGGATAAGAAAAGCTTTTATAATGCAATCCAAATCCAAACAACATCCACTTCACTTCAAACTTTACTTCAGTCTTTCCTCCCAAGTGTTTTGCAGAGCTTTACAAACAGAAAAATAAGTTTAGCACAGAGTAACCTTGGGATGAAAACTCCAGGACTTCGGTTTGGTATCAAAATATCATCACTGTTGTAATCAGCTTTTTGACTAAATCTGCCACAAGTGAAATTTGCAAATAACTTTCCTCTGAAATTCTCCATTAAGAAACAAGTTGTTTTATAATTTAAACCAATTAGATAAGGAAGAAAAAGGATTCAAGAAAATCTAGCCAGCCAAAACTACTAAACTTCACACAGTTTTGTCTGGAAAGGCATATTGACCTAGCATCCCTAGCATCCCTAGCATCCTATCATCCTATCATACTGTTTTCTTTAAGATTTGCTAAGTATCTGATCTGCAGAGTAAACAAAACAGTGAATCACACCAATATAGTTTAAAGGCTGAATTTAGACACAGCAGAGCTAATTCAAAAGGAAGTATGAAACTCTCAATTTGATAACAACAAAAAATTTGAACAAATGGGGAAAGTTGAAGGATATTTTTTCCTTTGCTGTGCCTTTACATACACACAGGACTGACCTTCTACCATAACCTCCGGCTCCACAGCTCTCTTCATTCTCCTCTCATACTCTTTCCCCCTGCAGATGAGAACCCAAACCTTGCAATGCCTATATACCTCACTTCCCAACCATTCCCCTACAGTCCTTACCAATTGAAGTAACCACCTGCTTTCTCATCACAATAAGACTGTGTCCACATGGTCCTTTTTCAGCAGCTTAACTATACCTACTATAAAACCCAATAAATGCTGTACCAGTGCATTTTTGTATGCTCAAACCTTCACAACCAGCTGTGAAAAAATGAAGTTAGTAGCGGGCAGGTAAAGCCATGTTGAACCCTGTATATATTTCCACTGTTCAAACCAATAATCTATGTTAGCATTTATGATCTTCATTACAATGGAGTGGTTCCTCTCTTCTTAGTCTGAAGCAATGGCAAGGACTCTGAGCACCAGTGCTCACCAGCCGCATTATTGTAGGCAGAGAGAAGAATATCATGTATACCACTTGGCCTTTTGACAGGTTTATCTGTAGACAGACAGCGTAAGACAAAGTACATTTACCTCCTGGCATGTCATTGTCAGGCCTCTGACCAAGGGAAAGCATGCAATGTCTAAGTGAAATGGCTTCTATCACACCCATTTCTTGCTTAGCAAGAAACTTTGCATGCCTCCTTGGAGCTATTGTCCTTATTTCTGAGCATGTGGGTGCTCGTGCTACCCTGTGAGGTGCCTAGTTCGTTTGGTAGCCATTTGTGTGTCAGTGTTTATGCCACAGGCAATGTCTGTCTGTACATGCCACAGCCTGAGAAGGATGTCTGTCCCAAGAAGATAGTAAAAGAGGGCAAACTTATTTACAGAACAAAATCTTCCTCCTTAATCTGTGTTTGCGCAAGGGGCTCAGCAGGGAGGATTCTCCATATCACCTTTCATTGAACACAGGCTTTCTTTCAAATAAGCTCACGAGGCAGAGCCAAAACCCTGACATCCTGCCCCAGGCACCACGATGCCACCTTGGTACAACAGTCCGTGTCCGTGCCGGAGTGCACCAGCGAGGCCACGGATCTAAGGCCTTTCCTGCACAGGAGAGGGAGAAGCTGGCTCAGGAGCCAAAGCCCCAGCTTTCCCGCACTGGAGATCAGGAAGGTGAGCAGCTCCAAATACTTAACAAACAGGAGCAAACAGGTCCCACAGGGGAAATGCAAAGAAGCAGTTTTTTAAAAGCAGTTCACAAAGCCTCTCTCTTCTTATTTATTTGTATCCAGAATGGCAGAGGCCAAAGACTGAAAGAGGAAAGTGACACCAGGGAGTGACTGGAGACCAATAAATATTCTGCATTAGAAAGCAAACAGGCCAAAACAAGGTGCTTTTTGCTCTGTAAATAATCCCTGTGGGTCTCATTAACTGTCAGAAATTAAGCAAAGATATAAATATTTTCCACAGTGGCTCTTGCTGCTGGGAGCGTTCGCATTGATGTCACCATTTCTGAAGTGATTCAGAGCAACTTGCAGGCAGCAGTCGAATAAACCTCTGCTGTCATTTTACATTTTAATTATGCTCCCTGTGCTGAAACAGTGTTTAGCCGGTGTGACCTTCCTGTACCAAAGTGTCAGATAGAAAAGCCCAGGCATGACTTTTATGTTTGTTTTTGATGAGTTCTCACAGTGGCCTTGCTCACCCTGGGGAGAATTGGGCTAAAAGTTGCCCCTTGTTATTACCGCTCTTCCAAATCAGTCTCTGCTGGCAGCTTTGGGAACCCTCAGGTAGCCAGTTATTGTTTTTAGGACTGTGCCATGCTCTTTTTCAGCTCAGCTCTTCTGGCATTGGGGTAAGAGGGGAGTTATGCTGGCACACCTCTTTTATTTCATATTCCACGCCTCTGAGGCACAGATAGGCAAAAGCACATCGGTGGCTAATGCAGCCCAAATAGACACCCTGGCAGTCCCAGAAGGTGCTCAAACATTTTTAAAAATACAGATGAACTATGAAGGATGAACACACGTAGGTCAAGTTGAATGCAGCTATGAGTACAGGAATCTACCCTCTGATAAATCCAGTCCCACTGCGCTTACAAAAGCAATACCCTTAATAAAATTAAGGGGCTACCAGCCCAGCTGAGAAACAGCTCGACAACTATGTTCTCTATGGCATTCAGCTGTTCTGCTTCTCACTGTACCTGGCATTACCGCTCCGTAGGGAAGCTGATCATGAATAGTTTTCATCAGTGAAAAGAGAACAGCGGGATGAGGAACAAGAATCTAGGGCACAGAGTCACTGTGGGTAAGATGAAACCAAGCAATTTAGTTGCTGATTTGTGATTTCTCAACTTGTTTCAAAAAGTAGCAGTATTAGTGATCCACACATTTTTAAAGGGAAATAAAATGTACACGCTGAATTACATGAGTGTAACAGTAGCCCAATTAATGTGTCATCTCTGCTATGTCAATCCATCTATTATAAGCAAAAGAAAAATTTTATCTCTGAAAAATCTAATGAAGCCTATTAGAATGAATTTTCATCACAGTGCTCAATTAACATATTAAACAGGACAAAAGCTGAATCTAGAAAGGTCTCATCTTCTCTTCATGTGGGCACCATGCACTCACCAAGGAGAACTGTCCCCCACTGATATCTTGGCTTCACTTTGGATTTACTATTAAGAGTCATATCATCAAGGTCAGTAATTCTTCTGTGAAAGAACAATTTAACAAACTTTGTGTAATTTGACTTTTAACTTGAAGGGGGGTACCTGAGTATAGCTGCAATCAGGAGTTTAGAGCAAATATCACAGGAAACCGACAACTTTTGCCTACAATGTCTGTTAGCTACCAAGGGATTGGTCTTGGTTTTGTCCATTTGCAGAAATGAAGAAGTAAGCAGCAAGAGGGTTTTTTAACACTTTAAAATCTAAAAGGAGTTTGCAGTACAATTTTGTTTTCAGAATCCAAACCAGAGCTTTATGAAGCCCTATGCTAGTATGACTTTATAAATAACAGAGATTTAAAAGTCCTATAAGCTCCATTCTGAAATAGCTTGGAGTGATTTCTACAGAACTGAACCTAATTGGATATGCCAGATGTTCTCTCAGCATTTTCTCCAGCACAATTTAAACAGGTAAGAAAAAACCCCATAGACAGCAGCTCAAAGCAAAATGAATAAGATTACTGCAAATGAAAACATAAAGTTTAAACTGGTCACTCTTTTTTTTGCACCAGCTATTAAATAGAAAAAGACCTCAGAGTCAAGCAGGNCCCCATAGACAGCAGCTCAAAGCAAAATGAATAAGATTACCGCAAATGAAAACATGAAGTTTAAACTGGTCACTCTTTTTGTTGCACCAGCTATTAAATAGAAAAAGACCTCAGAGTCAAGCAGGAAATCCCATGTTGTGATTGGAAAAAATCCAGGCATGTGGAGTTTAACTACGTATCATTTGTGTAAATAATCTATTCTTACTGCCCAGCTTTGTATACACCAAACAGATGAGTTTTAAGAAACTACTACCTCTGAGGAAGGCACCCATTGGTCACCTCATCCAACAGGCTACGTACTGCTCCTCCATTCTCAGCACATGTAGTTTCATGAGAAAGATTTTTCATGTATCCTTCCTCATCCATTAAGTAATTACAGGGTGTTGGTAGGAAAAGTCAAGCCTTAGTCATATGCAATTTATGTATGTAGTTTTAGCAGTGAAAAAGCAATCTGGGTAGAAATAGAAAGCAGTAGTACACAGGCACGAGTATATGAAGATATGGGCCAGAGGGAACTGAATTTTATAATTTTTTTTTGTGTACCCACAGGGCTACAACCTACTCCGCCAAGTAATGCAGCACAAGAGGCACTGATGAGTACATGACAGCAGTTTGTGCCTGGCTACCTGTATAGGGTGTAACCGGGGGATGGGGTGGTGGTAGGCTTGGGGGGGCTGTGGGAGAAGGCTGTGGGGGAGGCAGCTCGGAGGTTGTCTGCTGGATACATTTTTAGACTGGTAAGAGTCTGTATCTTTCTTGTGCAAATAGGAGGAAGTTACAAAAAAACCTGCACTGCAACCAGCTGCTACCCAGAGCATGACGACTGTGATGCCTCTTTTGCTTGAATCATTAGGTAAATACTTTGTACTCTCAGGGAACTGGACTGGCAGAACTGGACTGGCAAATTGTCAAGCACCTCTGAAGGGCTTTTTTCAGCCAATATGTTCTCTGTCACACATTAAACCAGATTACCGCAAATTGTGTAACCCTAAGGGATGTGCTCTGTTCTCCACCTACGAATGTCCAGCTCAGTACATTGGGCTGGAATGGTCCTGTGATATTTCCTACTCCTTTGTCTTGTTTCTTCAGGATTTACTTAACACACAGCTCTTGTAGTCTTCTGTTGCACACACCAGTAGGCTGTCAGGACAGCGTAATATTGGATATGCTGCCTCCAGAGAAAGAAAGCAGAGAAAGGAATATCTCAGCAGGATCAGATTCTCATTATTTGGGAAATGTAAATCAAAGCAAGCTGGCAGAAGTAAAAGCAGGCATAGCGGACAGAATGCCCCACTATATAAGACTTGCCTCTCCCTCAACGGCCAGCCACACAGCCCTTTCTTCTCAATCCATTCATCCCCATCTTTCTTTCCAGGTACCCCTTCTTCTTGCTGGAGGGGAACAAAGGAAGGAAGCTACTATTAAACTCTTGTGCAGGTAGAGGTAGAATCAATGTCAGAGTCCAGTACCAGACACCTAATATCTACTGATTGACTACAGATGGAATGAGTCTATTAGAAGTCCAGCACAACCTATATAAGTAAGACCTGAGGTTACTGGACCACTGCCTAATGACGAGGCCTGTTATTGAGCTTCCCTCTGTAGTAAGTGGAGAGAGGAAGAGATCAAAAGAGATGTTTCCAGAGGACAATATGCATGTTTTTGGATGGGAGGTTAGGAGGAATCACCTAAGAGGCATCTAGACCTCCTCAGAGTCTGTACAGTGCACATAAGCAATAGACTTGGACTTCATGCCTAGGTTAAATTATGTGCGATAAATCTAACTCTAACTCTTGTTAATGTCTTCAAAATCCCTTTCAAACTTTCTATAGCTAAGTAACAAATAGCCAAAGATCTCTTCATCCTCTTATAGACTTCAGGATGGGAAGGGAAACCATCCTTCACCTACCTGGACAGGATGAAGAAATGGCCTGACTGGCATCTCATAAAGTTCAACAGGATTAAATGCAACATCTAAATGCAAAATCTTGCATCTGGAATGGAACAACCCCATGCACCATTGCAGGCTGGGGGCTGACTGCCCGGGGAGCAGCTCTGTGCCAGCACTGTGGCCTTGTGGCAAAGGTGGCCAACCACATCCCTGGCTCTATTAGTAAGTAGCCAGCAGGTCCAGGGAAGTGATGCTTCCCGTATTCAGCACTTGTGAGATTGTGCTGGAGTACTGTGTCCAGTTTTGGGCTGCCCGGTGTAAGAAGGACATGGATGTCCTGGAGCAAGTCCAGTGGATGCCACCAAGCTGATCAGGGGCTGGAGCACTGGACATACGAGAAGAAGCTGATGCAGCTGAGTCTGCTCAGTCTACAAAAAAGATGGCTCAGGGGAAACCTTATTGCTGCCTGCAGCTGCCTGATCAGAAGACAGAATGAAGATGGAGTCAAACTCTTCTCAGAGGTGCACAGTGATTACTCTCTCAGGCAAACCAGACTCATCTTGGGGAAATTAATTTATTGGTAATTACCAATTACCAATCAAATCAGAGTTGGATAATGAAAAATAAAAACAAATCTTAAAACACCTTCCCCCCACCCCTCCCTTCTTCCCAGGCTCAACTTCTCTCCCAATTTTCTCTACCTCCCTCCCCTGAGAGGGTCATGGGGACAGGGAATGGGGGTCGTGGTCAGTTCATGACACACTGTCTCTGCTTCTCCTTCCTCCTCACTCATTCCCCCTGCTCCAGCACAGGGTCCTACCCATGGGAGACAGTCCTCCACAAACTTCTCCAACGTGGGTCCTTCCTGCAGGCTGCTATTCTTTACAAACTGCTCCAGCATGGGTCCTTTCCACAGGGTGTAGTTCTTCAAAGAAAGGACTACTTCAGCATGGGTACCTCATGGGGTCACAAGTCCTGCCAGAAAACCTGCTCCAGTGTGGGCTTCTCTCCATGGGGTCACAGCCTCCTTTGGGAGCATCCACCTACTCTAGCGTGGGGTCCTCCACAGGCTGCAAATGGGTATCTGCTCCACCATGGACCTCCATGGGCTGCAGGGGGACAACCTGCTTCACCATGATCTTCACCACAGGCTGCAGGGGAATCTGCTCCAGTGCCTGGAGCACCTCCTGCCCTCCTTCTTCACTCATCTTTGGAGTCTCTACATAGTTGTTTCTCTCACATGTACACACTCCTCTCTTCCAGCTGCTGATGCACAGCAGTTTTTTCCCCTTCTTAATTATGTTATCACCAAGGTGCTACCACTGTCGCTCATAGGCTCAGCTTTGGCGAGTTGCAGGTCCATCTTGGAGCTGGCTGGCATTGGCTCTATTGGACATGGGGGAAGCTTCCGGCATGTTCTCACAGAACCCACCTCTGTAGCCCCTCAGCTTCCAAAACCTTGCCACATAAACCCAATACAATGGGAAATTCTGAAGAGATGTTAGGGAAAAAAAATTCAATGAGGGTAGTCAAGTACTGGAACAGGTGCCCAGGGAGGCTATGGGGTCTCCATTCTTGGAGACATTCAAGACTCAAATGGACACAGCCCAGAGTAACTGATTCTGAGCAGACCTCTGAGAAAAGGGTTGGCTCTCCATAGGTCTCTTCCAAACTGAAATATTTGGTGACTCTATGTTTCTATGAAAGTATTTTACAGATCCTCCTCTTGTTTTCCCATGTAGAAACAACACATGAAAACAAGAAGAGGATCTGGAAAACTTCCAGCTACTATGCAAGCAAGGTAAATGCTGGAGAGACAACTCCATCATGCCTGAAACACATTGGAAAGGGAATACAAACATGCAAGTGTTCTGCATAGCAGAGAAACACAAGACTGGTAGTAATATGTCAGAGAGAAGCCGAATACAGATAAATAAGGATAAGAATTTGCTCTTAAGCTAAGAAAATACACAATATTGGTTAAGAATTTCTTCAGCTTCTGTCTCAGTGGTAGACATAACAGCTTTTTACATGTTTTTGAAATGAAATGAAATAAAATAAAAATAAAATGTTATCATAAAAAAGTATGAATAGGGATACTTCAAATGTTAGCATATAAAATGGAACCAAAACAAAATGGTTAGTGATTGAAATGGGAAATAGAAATCTAAGACATGAGCAATAAAACAAATAAAGTCTCTAGTCACAACTAAAAACCGGTCTGATCTTCTTTTAAAGAAAACCTATTTACAAAGGCCCTGGAATTAATGACATCACATTGTTTGGTACAACAGCACAACTGAGTTCTGCAACTTTCATCTAGCAGTATATTTTTTGCAAAGTATAACCTGTAAAAATTAGTTCAATATCTTATACCTGTCACTTCTCTAAAAGATGGGTTTTCAGTAAATAAAAAAGGTAGACATACTAATATTTATGAAGTGGCAGCAGCACAAATTTGACAGCCTTTTGTCACATTGCTGCTGACAAAATCTGTTCAGGCGTCCTGTTTTAAAAACATTATATTGAAATACGACATTACGTTTCCTTTCAGATGAATGATGAAATGATTCTGCTTAACGTCTGTTTGTACTCTATCATAACTGTCCTGTACACCTCTGAACAAGGATAAATACGTAATTATATGTAAGTAACATTTAAAAGTATGTTATCTAATGAAGAATAGAACAGATGTTCTTCCTGCAGTACCCACTCTGTGCCATTTTCTAAGTGATGGGGAGAGTGACCTGTAACTGTCACAGAAGCTAGATGCCCAACTTCCACAGTATTTCAGAGTATTCAGCGTGCAAATCCCTTAGGAACTCCTGAAAATCCCAACCTGATGTTTTAGAGGTTCTACGTCTTTTGTGGAAAACTGAACTAGAAGGCAGGGTTTGGGATAGCAACTATAAAAGTGGCCCAGCTCCTAGTGACCCTTCAATAATTGCACAGCACATTGGCCAGAGATGTTAGGAATGGAGAAGAAACAATAAAAGTCATTTCAAACTAAAATCATTCAAATGAAAATAATAGAAAGCTGAAGAACTGAAAGAGTTTACAAAAGCAATAGCAAAAAAAATCTGTGGGTTTTTTTGCTTAATCTACTGTTAATATTCCCCATATTTATCTCCAGCCATCACTGAGATTAGTCCACTCTGGTTTATATAATCTTTTTATATTTTGCAGTCACAGCAGAGTTGTGTGGTCCAGGAGAAAGAAAACTTGGGAAAAAATAATGTTTACAGAGACAATTCACTTATAGGTTGGCAGAACCTTCTTGTGTCAAGCCTTGTATGTGACAACAGTCATGCAGTGCCATCAGTGCACATTGGTAGATACTGTTTTCCTAACTGAAGCCAGTTTAGAGGTACAGGTTCTCCCACCACCTTGCTGTCAACTGACTATAAATTACCTTTCTTCATGCCTAATGGTACCTGAGATGGCATGTTTTCTATTACATATGAGAAGCTGCTTCTTTCCTTTTTGGAGGTGGGGTCAGTCAGGGAAAAAAACAGTTTGATATCCAGTGAAGAAAGCAACAAGTCCAGCAATCTTTGACAGGAGATGAAGAGTGGCTCCACATGTGAGAGGAGGTTGCTGTGCAGGATAGTAACTCCCCTTTTTGTGACAGAGAATGGCACAATGGTTAATGTGTTTCACAAGATGGCATCCTGCAGATCTTTGCTGTTCATTCCTTGTGATGCTCAAAAACAATTGAGAGGATAACAATGATGGCAAGACCGGGCATTTGCGGTCATGGGCAGGTGCAGGGGAGGGCTCAGAAGCTGAGTTCACTTGCTGAAGAAGGCAATGGAGGACTAAAATACAGTGAAGCAGATGAAGTAACCAAATATGAGATGATAGAAAAAGCTATTAGTGGGCTAACTAACATTCTTGTCTAAAAAATAGGTGCCTGGTCTGAGCTGGCAGTCTAAACATTTCCTGTAGTCAAGAGTGGGCAACTGGTGTGTCCACAGGGCAACTCCTTTTAATTATTTTAGATACTTTCTTAACATGATTAAGAATTGCTGTGGTGAGTAAGATTAGCTGCCCATGTCCAGCTGAGATGTGGATCCCTCCCTTTTTCATGCACGGAAGCAGGAGAGGCAGCGTTGTGGTTATACTCTGCAATAGGTGCTGGCAGGGCAGCCTTGCTGAACAGCCTCTCCATGGAGTCTGGAGCTTCCTGACAAGCACTCGTCTACTGAGATAACACTTCTGTGTGGGCCCTGCAGTCCGAGGAAAGAAAATGACAAACAGCTCCCCCAGATGTGTGGTCTGTCCTGCAAAAATCACTTTAACAAGCAAATACCTTGTTAAAATAAAAGCTCTCACTTGACGACGAGCGCTTTATGGTGTTGGTGGTGTTTTAAGAAACTGCAAGAGCATTAGATGAAGACGCAAATGGAATTTTGCTCAGCCTGCCTGTCAGCAGGTCAGGTGAGCCAGAGAAGAGGAAGGCAAGAGGAAGGCAAGAGGAAGGCAAGAGGAAGAGAGAAGCAAAGCTGCCTTCAGTAGGAGAAGGGTAGGCAGGAAATCCCGCACAAAGAATGTAATCTACCTTTCAGCCCATGCAGAGACAAGGCTGGTTAAAAGTGTGTCCCGTGTTTGTCCTGGTTTTACTTACAGCAGAGAGCCAGACCGTGGCACAGAACCTGGCTAGAACCTGCGAACATTGAGTTCAGTGAGGAGGGATTATACCCAGTTACACAGATAACTTGATGTGCTGTTTTTTCCTGGGGGAAAAAAATCTGGACAAGGTAACTGGTGAGGGGCAGCACGTTACCGGGAGGCCCCCAGCTGGGGTAAAACCCAGCAAGTTCCAGTGTGGTCACTTACAGTTCATTTGAGTCTTGCTCTTCTTCCAAATAAAATTTCTTTTCCTCTTGGGTGGTAAATCCTGAATTTCCATTTGGAGGACATTGACAGTGTCAGGGAGCAGCAAGGGCCAGCAGCTCCACAGAGGAAGGGGAGTCAGGAGCCGAGCATGATAGCAAGTCGGCAAGAGCAGCGACTTGGCCAGCAAGGAGCCAGGAAACCAAGCCAACAAGTCAGGGTTGGGATCGGGTCAGGAGACGCTGACCTGTGTCACACGCTGTCCAGTGATCATCCAGCAAGTCCACAGCAACGAGGCAGGTGCAAGGTGAAGCCGGGAAGCCAAGCCAGCAGGTACAAGACAGAACCAAGCTGATCTGAGACCAGGCGCAAACGCAGCAGCTACACAGCTGTGACAGTAGCACAAGTAAATGCCAGCAGTAAAGCCTCAGCTTATAAGCAGCTCCCAAGGGAAAGGAGAGGCAGGCCCTTGCTTCTGGCTTTCCTCACAACAGGTCACCAGGGCTCACAGTTCAACTATTCAGAGAAGAAATGTCTTATTCTTTCACATGCAAACACAAACACACACGCACTGCTGAGTACTCACACTCACACATTCTTTGAAAAACCCAAAAGCAGATTTTTCTTCGTTTTCTTAGTATGTGAAACTCACAACAGAGGCTCACAAAGATAAATAACAAGACCTATACATAATTTTCTCACTATCTGGAACCATCTTTGGGCAATGACCCATCAGTGAGCATATACTCAATTTTAAGCACAGATGGTCCTAGCAACATATGTACTTCAAGGTTTTATCCAGGTTTTAAGTCTCAGAATGACTGTGCCTACAGCTCCCAAAACAAAGCTCTCTCTTTTGCATGGATCGGGAGTACACAGACTTGTGGAACTGGAAGTGAATCTAGAAAACTCAAAAAAGAAGCATGCTCAGTGTTGTACCATTGTAGTTTACATCAATACTGTTTCATAGAATCATAGAATCATAGAATCGTTAAGGTTGGAAGGGACCTTTCAGATCATCTAGTCCAACCATTAACCTAACCTGACAAAACCACTTCTAAACCATATCCCCAAGTACCACGTCTATCCTTTTTTTAAAGACCTCCAGGGATGGCGAATCCACCACCTCCCTGGGCAGCCTATTCCAATGTTAGATAACCCTTGTTTCCATTCAATCTCTGAACAAACAAAAGGTAATTAAGGTGCTATCTCTTTAGGGAGCTCTGATGCATTAAGCAGTCTTGGTTGGAAGGGTTTTGTTAGAGGGATTACATTACAAGCTTTCTGGTTGGTTCTGCAGAACCAAGCTTCTACATCTTTAAGCAACTCTTGCTTATGTAAATGCCTCTTTGTTCTATTATTTGTTTGAGTAGTATTATTAAAACTTTTAATATTTCTTCCTCTCTGAAATGTCTGGGTATAGGCTGAAGATTGTGGCACAGCTAATGAAATGGATTAACTGAAAATATCCAATGTTTTAGCCATTCTGTAGAACATAATTTGCAACAGGCAAAACTACCTGAAACAGCATGAAAACAACAATCTGATTCAAACATTACCAACTTCTTCAGGCCCACTCTACTGCAATTTTTTGGCTTCATTGTTGGGACTTTCTCCTAGGCAAATGTTGTTTTTAAAATACCCTTTATAGAATATTGTTAGTGTTTCTGACATTTTGCTATTGAAAAGACTCATCATGAAAAGCAAGGGAAAAAAGTGGAATTAACCTGATACAGAATAGGTGCATTTGTATTTCCAGATTTACTATGGGAATTTGGGGAACTATAAACGAACAGGCAAAACCATTATAAAAGCTAGGACTGGTTTTCCCTAACCATAAGATAGAGACTTAAAAAAACAGTAAGAAATACATCCAGTTTCCTAGTAAGCCAAGAAAAAGAAAAAATTACTCTGAAAATGCTTGATTCACTTTCTAAAAAGACTGACATACTTTTCGGAAAAACTTAGTTGCTACTTTATTGAGTAGTATTTATCAGGAGTATAAATGTGATGGGCTACATGCTGAGCTGATACCAACCGGGTACAGCTCCACTGACTTGACCAGAACTACTCATGCTCAAAGATTTGGACCGCTTTCCTTTTGTTGTTTATAAAAATATCAAGCATTGGAACTTTTATTATAGCAAGCCTTTCTGTAACTAGTATGGATACCAGCTAAGCAACATTAAGTAAAGCCTATGCTACCTTAATTATGCAAAATACAGTGCTGGGTACTGTGAGCTGAAAGTGAGAATCATGATTACATAGGTCTTTATATGGGATGATGCTGCTGTGCATTGTGAGACAAGCTTTTTATAAATCTTGCTCCTCACAAAGCATTGTTTTGACTGTGAAAGCTTAACTGTTCTCATTAACCATTTGTGCTCGACAGTTCATTACTTTATGTTATTACCGTAACAGCCATTCAAGGCAGAAATGACGCAGGTGCTTTATTCTGTATTGTAATAATCTTACCATTCCAGATGTCAAAATCAATCATTCATGTGTACTTTAGGTGACTGCAACTGATTGACTCAGGTAGGGATTTTGAAAATGCGCTCAAGAGCTCAGTCACAAATAGATTGATGATACGTTGCTGAGTTATAAAGTACTTTTCACAGTTTTCAGGATGCTGTGCAAATACCTTAGAATAATACACAGTCAAACCAACCATAAATACTCAAGCAATATTTAAGTTTCACCCTACAGATATTAAGCTGATTCATTTGAAAAAATAAATAAATCAGAAATTATCAGGAGAAAACCAAAATCTTTAGCCAGAATTCACTCTGGCACTTCTTATGCAACAGAATTTCATAAGATTGATTTAAATAACTTCAGTGCAGTGTGAACTAATATATGTATCAGGCAGATTTTGGTGCCTGATGCTGAAGGTTGAACAGTATCTCGGGAATAGCTAGTACAGGGCTTCCATCCCCCATCCTCATTAGTACATTCTGGCTTAAGAGCATGTGCTACTTTTCATCCACTCTGCACCTTTATACACATAACGCAAAATCTAGTCCAAGTCTGACGCAAAATTTCTGCCTCCTCTCCAACCACTCTGACCTGCATTCTCTCTGCTGGCAAAAAAGACTGGATAGAAAATGGACTGTACCATGCTGAACCTTAGGCTTCCCTGAAAGATGTTTTTTGGAGTTATGTTTTTGAATTATATAATACAGATTTCCGCTCGTGGTTCTCAAAATAAGTTTAGTTAGGATAACAGAATAACCAGTGAATTTACAAGAAGTAAGGAGTGCAAAATTCTCTAACCAAATACAGCAATGCACAGCAAAATACCAGAGCGCTAACACCGGAGATGTTAAGTGAGGTGAAAGAATAAATCCATAAAGCACAACCACAAAAATTCTGTCTCTGGTCTTGTAGAAAATGGTCTCTTCTCTTCCCTTCTCCCTTTGGACTCTTGTCTAGCAGTACACACTAAGCAAGGCTTGCAATACAAAATACTGTAGAAAGATCATGCTAAAACTACAGGTATAGTGAAGCACAATAATTTTGACATTACTAAACTATGTGAAGTGAATCAAATGGAAAACAAATTAGAACAAATTCTTTCAGCATACTGAGGGGATCATATATTTCCATCCTGACTGATGCTGACAAATGTTGACTTGCAAATTCTATTTGTCTTCACATTTAGATCTGTTTATGGTCCCACCACATATATAGTATTTCACAGAGAGAAAGAAATACTGCATCTTTTAAGAGTTTAAATTTTGTATTGTAAGCATACATAAAACCAGAACAGATTGCTGTGACATGGCTCTGAGATGCCTTATCTCATTAGAGGGTTAGAATTTTGTAACCAAGGCCATGTGGGAGAGTTCTGTTGATTTTAGGATTCCTGTGGGCACTGAGTTTGGTACCTAATTATCCAGTCTCAGCAACATCAGGAACAAAACCAAAATTAAATGTACAATGAGATAAACTGTAATGTCTTTAGGCAGGTAAATTCCCATCTGAAGGTCCCTTCAGATACAAGCATAATGCTGGTCTTCCACTGTTGAATCTACACAAAGATTAATCATAGAATCATAGTATGGCTTATGTTGGAAGGGACATTAAAGATCATCTAGTTCCAACCCTCCTGCCATGGGCAAGCACACGTCCCACTAGACCAGGTTGCTCAAAGCCCCATCCAGCCTGGCCTTGAACACTTCCAGGGACGGGGCATCCACAACTTCTCTGGGCAACCCGTTTCAGTGTCTCACCACCCTCAAATGTTTCTGCAGTATTTCTTCCTACCCCACTGCTCCCCTTGTAATAGCATGTAATCATGTAAAACATGTAATCAACTGTTTAAACTAGGAAGGGGCCTATTTTTAGTGTGGTTGTCTAAGGAAATAAATCTTGTGGATACATGTTGTGTGTTTGGTGCTCCCCTTATTGGGTGGTTTTACTCTCCATTAGACACCAAAATTTCCCCTTGTAGGGGTGAGGAAGCAGGAAAGAGACAAGGAGAAACAGACACTGGAAACTGGGCTACTTCAGTTGTGCTGTGCACAGAATTACTTGCTTCTCCTGTTTTTATTGACAGACGGTCTTATTAGACACAGTTTTCATCCTGAATGGGATGACTGTAACACTTGTGCTTTTGAAGAGTTAATTAGAACTACACCACTGAAAAATACCTTTTCCCGTGCCCCTTCAGGAACTGAATCACTAAGCCTGCCTTTGGACCATGTCCCTGGGTTTCTGTCCCTGAGGCTTTCTCCACCTCCAAATCATGCTGAAGCTGCTATGTTCTCTAGAAATTACAAGCCAAGGTGAAGCAAGAGTCACCACAGCACAAGTCAAAGAAAGACTATCTGGTCCCCTAAGTCAATTTCTGACACCTCAGGGAAACAAATTGTTATGTGCAATTTGGGGGACAATTGGCTACCTTTCTATCAGGCCATGTGCCCAAAACCTGCCTGGAGTGGTTGATGTCCTATGAAAGCTTGAACCTCCCATAAGACAATTATTCAAATTTCATGTTGCTTTTGCATACTCTTCTTTTTACACAGCTTGTTTATTCAAGCAGTCACTAGTTTTATGCAAAGTATAGTTCACTGAAGAAAGACACACTCTTTAATCCTCTCTTATCATCTTTCATGGTCCAAGCCCTCTGGGGTTTCCTCAAAATACTATGTGACAACTGTGCTATGTGCCACCTCACAACGTATGCTTATCTTTCCTTGTGCGGTAAAAGTGTACTTAGCGCAGTCCCTAACAGTAACACCTTTTTATAATGCTTATCACTGATATGCCAGGGCCCTTTGTTCACAGCAGCGCTTTATCCACAGCAGCTTTGCTGCTGCCAGTCACTGGCTGAAAGACCACACTCCAGGAACAAATACTTCTTTCACTGTGAGGCAACATGGAGAGATTTATTTCTTGCTGGTTTGTATGACAGTTCTCACTGCCTAAACCACCGTTAGAACAGTGCTGTCATCTGAGAGGCACCTGTATTTCTCACTTTTGCAATCGCTCCTCTGAGTGGCCACAGAGACACGGAGGTACTTCATTTAAAAACACCAGCTACTTGCACGACTGCACCCCATTCATTCCCAGCAAGGGGACCCCTGAGCTGTGGGCACTGAGTAGGACATCTACCACACTAAAGATACCCTCATGCCACTCTCCAGACAGTATGAAGAGGGGCTCCCAGGCACACCAGGCCTGTCAAGATTCCTGCCGAGCAGGGGCCAGGCAGGCTTTTCCCTCCTCTGCCCCACAGAAAGACAGGCCCACTATGGCTAGGCAATGCAGCGCTGCAGACCCCCCCTGCTGTCACCCAGCGTGCCACATGCCACTGGTCAGTGGGTGCTTAGATCTGGCCTCTCACATGGCACCATTCACCGGGCATGTTCCCTGTCTCCTGAGCAGATGCAGTGGTGTCTCCTGTTAGAGGAAAAATCTGGGATGCCTTCAAATGGAGGTCTTCAGACCACGAGAGACCTACACAACTGGTATCTTAGAGTGGAAAAAGAAAGATGGTTTCTTCAGACGGTGACTCAAAAGTACTTCTCCTCATTCCTCCTGCTCTGTAAGCACTCTGCCTCCCTCAGAAAAACAGTTACTAATGAAACAAATTCTTTGTAGTCCGCTTAGAAACACAGCTGGGCAGCCTTCCCACCAATGCCAGGAACACTTGCCAGCTTCCAGTTGCATAGCAGCTCTTGGAATCCTAATGAACCCCCACTCAAAACCGGGGGAATTACTCTGTCCCTCTTCGGGGTACTGTTCCCAGGCAGTAGCTCCCTGTCTGCAAGTACCAAATCTGCACAGAAGACACAGAAAGGCAAATGGGACAGCATCAATATGGGAAAAGTCGTATACTACCTACAAAGAAGCTACCTGGTGGGGGCAGCTGGCAGAGGGAATGACACATCTAGTGACACATATGGAGTTATAAGGAAAACACAGCTTGCTTACTGACCCCTCTGGCCTGACCAGAGCGTGAGAGAGGGAAGCAATTAACTTGAAGTGACTGCTCTATTAATTTCTTGTTATCCTAGCTCTGTTAAATGAAATGCGGGTGCTGATATTTGCTAACAAATGCACCTTCAAAAATTACTTTTGCTAATATTTGCTAACAAATGTACATTCAAAAAATATCCTGCAACCACTATTAATTTATGGTTACCAGATAAAGCATTCATTTGTTCACGATGTAGATTATGGGGAGGAAGTTGCATATATAGGTATACGCGTGGGTTTTACATGCGTGTAAGTAAATACAATATCTAAATTAACAACATTGTCCAATTTAATCATTGATTTGGTCTCATTTAAAAAAAAAAGAGAGTTGATAAGATTAGAACACAGGGAACAATTAACAATGGTAACAATTCAGAATAATAGCTAAGCCTTTTGCATATCTTGAAAACAAAGTGAGTATTTGATTGCTTTCAATTAGAACTGGCTCCAACCCTCCAGTTTTTCCAAGGAGATTAGCAGTCATATGCATAAAAAAAAAACTAATTTAAAAAAAAAATAAAATTACTTAGATTTAGATTAGTCCAAGGAGAGATGGTGTATAAATAGGAAACGCCAGAGGTGACATCATGAAAATAAAATGCAAAATGCAGCAACATTCTGCTTTTCATAAAATAAAACAAAAATGCTGTGCTAGCCAGCTAATTGCCATTTCATTTTTTCCTGAAGTGTTTTCCCACTCAGATTGTCCATTTGTTCTTTTTAAGCTGCTACTTCAAATCTATTCAATTTTATGATTGCATTTGTAACACATATAGTAATGCAGTTGGTATTAAAGGGAAAATCATGTTCAGAACAAAAGTTTTAATTAGATCTAAATATAGCATTATAGTGCCACTAGTTACTTCAAAAGGCTTTTGAATCATCAAAGGTTAATTGTCAACATAACACTGATGTGATTAAAAGGAATAAATATGTCACGTTGACCTGGCTCATCAATAACCCACTAAGTAAATGCTAAATTATTGCACTCACTCTATATCAGCCTGGTTATTGAAAGTAGGTTCTTAAAACACTACGATGAAATTATCTGTTTCTGTCCCAGAGATTGTGGTAACATTGTTCTAGATAATTGGAATACTAAATATCTGAACAAACTGTCAATATATGAAGGTATTGCACTCATTTAGCAAAGCACTTGCTAGACTGGGAAATCCCATGGGTCTCGAGTTCTTTTTGAGGCATTTTGCTTGTATAAGGACAAGTTACTCAATCTGCTGCCAGAGATGACCCCCAAAACTCTTGACAGTGTTTAATTTGCATGTGGATGTTGTATCCCTGAACTCAGCTATTTTACTTTTTTTCAGAGAAATCCTGAAATTATGCCTGGTGCTGCTGAGATGACAGAAAATTGCTGTTTCCAAATATTCACATTAGCAGCTGATTCTCTTCACAGAGAGGCAGGGCCTGGCAGGGCCTGGCAGTGCCGGGCAGCCGGGATCTGACAGGGCTCATGCTCTTGAACTGGCACCACACTAGCTGCTGTGTCTAAACTGAGCACCCAAAATGAGGGGCTGTGAATGAGGGTACACAGCTGCCACCCCAGTAATATCAGGATTGTCCCAGACACCTCTATAATATGGTTGATTTAAAGTATTTACCCCCCAGCTTAATGAGGATGAGCATTTCTCCCATCGTTGGGATCGGTGGGTATTTCTTAAGCATGGAAGGCAGTCTTTCGGGTCCCCTTGGTGCAAGCAGAGGGAAAGAGGCAGTTGCAGGTGGAATGCATCCTCAGATGGAGGTGACGATTGCATTCCCTGGCCTACAAGGGGAACTTCGAAAAAAGACGAGACATTTCACCGCTTTGTGGGTCTAACTGGGTCTGATGTGGTTCTTCTAACTCATATTATGAGCAGACTGGTCTCAGAACAGCATACTCTGTAGAGGCAGGCAATACTCTCCAGAGTT